>OZ010652.1:105325221-105950221 GCA_963932375.1 Phania funesta
GTCGGCTACTTGTAAATTTCGACACTTTATCTATATTTTTCTTAATGATAAAAGTACTTGATAAAAGCTATGGGCAGAGTTATAGAGCTTTTATGTTTATAAGTCGCCAAGCACGCAGACTATTTTATTTGATGGCAGGGCAATAAAAATATTCATGAACAAACAAGGGCCATTAGCCGTTTGCTGTACGCGGAAGCTAGTCGCCAGTCTTGCATTGCGTTGTTAATTATTTTAGTACTTTACAAGATTAATGAAATAGAAATTAAAATTCTTTTACTAGCAGATTATTATTCGGCATCTTCTACACAGCAGATGCCATTAAAAGGGATTAGAAAGGGGGAACTCGGCAAATACCGATTTCATTAAAATCACAATGAATGTCCAAATTTATTTTGTCGTAAAACAAACAGTTAACAAAGTTTGAAAATTATTTAAATGACTTGCTGTACAATTGAAAACCTTTTTATTATAAAAGTCTTTTTCATACAGCCAAACAGACAGACGGTCGCTCTTAATGCTCTAGAAACGACAAATTCCCATAATTATTTAAATTTTAAAATTATCCTCTCACATCATTCGACGACACCCTAATATTTATAAAACCATTTAAAATTTATTCATCTAACAACCAGCAACGTATTTGACATTTCTAATTCTGAAAAAAAAAATTAAACCAGATAAGAACAATAAAAGGCAGTTTCTAGCTTTAAGCAAATCATCCGTTCATATCAGCATCATTAAAAATGAGCTAAAAACTTTAAATAGCAAAATCCCATTATAAACAACAGCAACAGCAACAACAACAACAACAAAGATAAATACAATAATAACAATAATAAAATTTCAAACATATGATGGTGTAAACAAAAACATTCACTCGCACACATGCCAGGATATAAAAATTCTGACAAATCCATTCTCATTCATTCATCTGTGCAGCCAGCCACCCTGATGATAAAGTGACGTTTTGGGCGTTTTTTATAACAACAACAAATTATACACATTGAAGTGGCACTGTGCATGCATACGCATGCAATCAGACAAAGCAAATATTTTATATAAATATAAACAATTAAAATTAATAAATCCTCTATGATCGCCAAAATTCATGCAGGCCTTCCTTCATTCATGCATGTATTGCCCAATAACCCAGCAAATTTATTGCTGAAACTTTAAGCTAAAAAAATAATGCATATTACGAAGCAAAATAAATATAATTGTCAGTGCTCAATCTAAGAATATAGAGAATCTTAAAAAAGGAGCTTTTTTAAGTTTTTATAGTTGAAGTAAGACTGGCCGTTGTAAAACTAGTGGACCCACAGGAAGCCCAGAGCAAAGTTTTATTGTTGTAAACAACTTGTTAATGACTGGTCCACACTTTTGGCTGGTAAAAAATTTTTCACCGTTTGACAACAATTGGCTTAACTTATAAAATATAAAATATTGTTAACGCTCACACCAATTTTTTTCATTGGTAATATTAGACATCTGGAAAAAACCCTTAAAATACAGCGAATCGATCTTTGGACAACAAAGTTACTTGGCACTTCCTTATTGATTCCAATAGATACATATGGGCTCTCACTGAATAAAATAATTGGTTTTATTTGTAGCCGTAATTTGTTGCAATGAAAGATACAGGTAGCAGAAAAATCAAATGGGTCGTAGTGCATAGGGCCTTGGTTTTAATAAATAATAAACTGTTGATCTACTTAAGGCAAAGTTTGGTGACCGCGCCATCTCCGCAATTGTTATCATCTAATAGACATCCTACTCATGGGATTAACCTAAGTCGTTTATTCAGGGTCACAAGCTCAGACACAATATCCAACGTAAATTTCGGCCGACACTAAAAATCTTTTAGATATTTAATTTGCTCTCGCCTCCCATTACATTCATAAAATTATTTGTATTAAATAAAAACCGAAATGATTCCTACTGCAATTATTTGCAACTTTCCACACCAATGGGGCTCAGACTTGTTTGGTTTCAGGTCGATTTTTACAATATGCAAACGAAAAGTAAAAGTCAAAATTATATTGAAATTGCGGTCTGTATGTAAGTGCAAATTCGAAGAATAAAACTCATAATAATAATTTATAATTCTGGTTTATATGGCATATAACAATTCCTAAATAATATATATACACACCCACATATATGTAAATGGCTACTTCAAATATCAAAGATAAAATATATTTATTACGATAATGCCAGCACCACGTTTGTAGCCCCTTCCGTTTTTAGCCCACAACGTCACAACAAATCCATGCTGGCTGGCAGGCAGGCAGGCCGTGAGGCAACCCCTTTATTTTTTTAATAAACATTCAAATTCGCATTAATCACTCATACACTTGGAGGGCATACAAAATAAACATTTCACATGTGGACGGACAGACGAACCGCAACTAACAAGTACGTAGTGCGTCTGCTAACATTTCAAAGTTTATTTGTGTGCCGTTTGCATTAGGTAAATATTACATGCCACATACAGACTTATTGTAAAATATACAATTTGCTGTTGTCGTTTAATGGATTCAACTTTCAACAAACGCACACAAAAAAAAAAGAATATAATAAATTCCAATTAAAATTCAACACAAGCTGACGACTGAAAATTTAAATTACGGTCACAACTGTGTTGTACGTTGTTGTTTGTACGTCTGATTACGTTTTACGAGAACTTATTTTTTGCTATTTCTGCAACAGGGGACAAAAGTATTTAGTTTGCAACATACAACAACTTAAGCCTCAAATAATAACAATAACAACAATAACAGCAACTGCATGGTTGCAAGACGAGCAGAAAAATCATCATACTCGTAGCACAGCGTACCGCATATCCCTCGTTGTGTTTTTCTTCTCTCTTCCTTTAGGGAGGTTGTTCAAATGATTATGACGGCCATACGGTCGCACTCTAGTATTAAGTTGTCGTTGAAATGAAAAATGAAAATTAATAAGGCCACCAAAAGGTTCTTCACATCAGGCTTGGGCAACATGTTGTCTGATTGTTTTTGGCGCACAGACTGAGGGATGAAAGACGTAACAACAATCAAGGCAAATTGTAAAGAAATGTGTGAAAAAAAATGAAAACATTGGCACTTTACGCAAGCAATCTATGCAGTTTTCTATGTATGAAATATGGGCACACCAAGCTAATCCCGCAAACATTCAAATTTATTTATGGTCATTGTTGTAAATAATAAAATACTGTTTATTATTTATTGTATGTAATTAATTATTTATTTATTAATAATAACTTTATTATTAATAAACCTTAATTTATATATATAAGATGACGATAGATAATCAGTGTGTCTGGTCAGCACGAACTCTAACAACGGAAGGAAGTGTCTGTATGTACATACGGGTAACTGGTAGTTGCAATGTGAATGGTTGTATTGATTAGTAGCTAGTATAAGTAATTAGCAGCTGTACGAAGGTGGATCACCTTCTCAATTGTAACAGTCTGATAGGGATCATCGGCGTACGCGTAATCAAAACATCTCCTTTCTATTTTATCTTGATGATCTCGATGATCTTATTCATTAATGATTACAGATTTTTTTATAGTTCAAAAGATTGCTAACGGTCGATCATTCATGTTCTTCAGGTAAAATATAAATTTTGGTTTTGTTATTGTTCGCTTTCTTGAAGATCTTTCGATTGTGGCGGTATTTCAAATTTGTAAGTGTTTTCTAGATTTTGAACAAGTGGTGAGTTTTCGGATTTCAGGTATTTTGAATTGTATGGTAAATTTAAACATTTTCGGTGAATTAGAATCAATTTCTTTTAGTTAATTTTAAATAAAATATCCTTTTTTAAAAATTTGAAATTGTTGATAATTTTTGAATCTCTAAATAACTTTAAGAATTTGTTGTGAACTGTTAAATAGTGGACCAATTTTTTAGTTTTAGTGAATGTTCGAGTTGTTAAAATGGTAAAATTTTTA
The DNA here is from genome assembly GCA_963932375.1 of Phania funesta. Lineage (NCBI taxonomy): Eukaryota > Metazoa > Arthropoda > Insecta > Diptera > Tachinidae > Phania > Phania funesta. The sequence continues at coordinate 105,329,174 of OZ010652.1, forward strand.
ATGAATAATAAAGCTTTGGGGATTTTGTGGGGAATTTTAAAATGTCTACTTAATATTCAGTTTCAAATCAAATATTGATTGTTTGGTTATTTGAGTTTGTTGTAATTTTTGACCTTAAAGGCGATTTTCAATATTGTGGTGAATTTTAAATTTTTCGCCTGAATTTTAGATTCTGGTTCGATTTGATATATTTAAGTGAAAATTCGGTTTTTGTCAGTGATTTTGATTGGAATACGTAGTGAATATGAAAGTTTTGCAGTTAGTTTTTAACTTTGGCAGAAATTTAGAAATTGTTGATGAATTTGGAGTTTTTTCGTTAATGTTTCGTCAACTTTAGTTTCACCCTTTTTGGATTTTTCCCATATATTTTTGTTTATTTACAGAATAAAAATATTAAAATTGTTCCAACCGTTTTTGAGTTATAGCGAGACCAGCGAACAGTATAAAATTTGTTTTTTAACTCTCTCTGCTTTTTAATTTCGGCGATTTTTCTTCGATTTCAGTTTTTTAGATTTTCATTGCATATTTTTTAAAGCTTCTGTGACTTTAGCGTTTTTGTTATTGTTAGTTTTCGATTGTAGCGTGTTTTTGACGTATTAAAAAATTTATTACTTTTCATCTTGCTGGTGCATTTTTCGGTTGCTCTCATCGTTTGGCTTTTTTGCTTAGTTTTTTTCACTATCTCCAAAATTCCAGTGCTTTTATACCATTTTAGTGCTTTTTCTGCTTTCTAAACATTTTTGGCCAACTTTGCCAATCTGAGAAGATTTTGCATTTTCCACGATTTTGGAATTTTAATACTTGTAACTTTTTATTTCTGCATTTGTTGTTTGTTTTTTTATTTCCTTTTTAGTTTCACTAATTTTGCTTGCTCCTTTAGTAATTTTTCCGAACTTTGACAATCAATCATAGTTTCCAGGGGGAAATATAACAGCAAAAAACATGTCAAAGCAGCCATCATTTTCCCCGAGGACTATATGCTTTCCAATTAAGGCAAATCAGAAAAAAAAATTGCTCAACAAAATTCACTTGTAAAAATTTAATTTCACAACAATCATGTATTGGGCATCGGTGGACAGGATATAAGCAACAAAGAAAGCTAAAAAATTAAATTAAGCCTCCACAAAAAAAATCTAAACATCCTTTGAGGAGGCTTTCAACCTTAAGCCTTTTCTACCAGACTATTTTTCTCATTTTTACTGGGCTGTCACAAAGTTAATAACAACAACAATAACAGTAACATGAACCAGTAATGATTATGAATGACCTGCCTTTATAATGTCTGTCATGCAAATATATGTACATACATTTTACGACAGCAACAACAACCCAAAGATTACAATCAAATGTGCATATTTCCCTTCAACCACAATTTTAAGTTTGTCCATAAATTTAACCATAAACTCACAATCACACATAATTTTAAATGTAAATAGAAGAAAAAAAAACAAATTAAACAATAAAACGAAAAGAGAAAACAGTTAGAGGGTGCCTTTGGGAAAATATCATCGTGTCAATGGTGTGAGAAATTTATGTTGCTGCTGCAGCAATCAAATTAATCCTAAATGATTTTCAAATCCCCCTCACAGCACTTTATGAGATTATGTTGACAAAGCACGTCTGTCTGTCTATGTTTAGATTTGCCAAATTGACTCTCTGTCTGCCTGTCTCTTTTGTTACATACAGCCAGTTAGAGAAATGTTTCTCTTTAAATTAAGAGTACTGAGTTCAAATAGGTTTTTGTGCACTTTTAACAACATGTGTCTCTAGAAACGTCCATAAGGAAAGCAGGCTGATAGTCTGTCTCGTTTGCAGGCTGCTTGCCTGCGTATCAAATACGGGGCATTTACCTCAATTGGAAGTTATCGTCATTGTCATCGTCATGTAATCTTATAATTAAGTGTATCACAAGCATGACCAAAACGAATTTGTACGTTAGGAAAAATTATTAATGACGGAAAAATACATAATCGAAGCGAAGGCTGAAAGGAAAGTAATCAAAAATACAACCGTTTGTTAAAAATTATGCAAGAAATCATTAAACATCAGATAAAATACGAATATTTTATTTTTTTTACTAAGCTCGGTACTGTGCTAACACTAGCCTTTACTCTGGATTGTAGTGAAATTTCTAGCATTTTCTAAAGCACTCACCTTTTACAAGTGTCGGTCTGTGGTCCTAAGTCTTGTGCTTGCCAGCCTCTTCTTCTAAGGGAGATTCATAAGTCAAACCATGTCGGGTTTTCTAATCCATCTCTGCAGAATTCCTCCATAGACCAACGAACACCGGAGTTCCTGCAAATATTAACCTTTCCATATATTACGAGGCCTCATTGTACATCCTTATCTAAGACTTGCCGTCCAACGCAGTAGAAGTACCTTTAGAAATTGACCTGTTCACGCCTCGCGAGGCATCCTTGTCCATCTCTTCACGATTCCTCCCTTCGCCAATTCCCACGAGTAATGGAGAAAAACATGTCCACCCAAACAGAGCTCCAAATATTTAAACTATAAATTGACTGACACAGAGTTCGCATAGAGAGAACTAGAGACGATTTTTGAAGACATATATAAGTTCGCCAAGGAGAAGTTTGTCAGAGTTGCGGATTTAACAAACAAAAAAAAATTATCTTGTAGAGAAGTCGAGGCGGCACATTGAATGAGGTATTATTCAATACATAATGGCATAAATGTAGCTTCCAAATAAAGCGAGAAATACCTTATTATATCACACCGGTTATTGTTTTATTTAAATGTACTTTCCTATCGTTATTACTTAATCACCCTATATACCATTACAGATCAAATTATTTCCTTTTGAATAAACTTTTGTAAAGCAAACGTTGCACAATGGGAGATAGCTTCTTGGTCGCGACTGGATTTTTTTTAAGTTTTTAAGTTGATCTAAACACTCGTATTAATCACTTAAAGTTGAGGAATTAAAAATAAAGTATTAATACATGCGAGTATCGCGATCAGTATTACAGTAATCGATGCAAAACATAAATATTAAGTTTCTGAAGCTCGCTACGGCTCATAGAAAGGATGTAAGTTTAAAAAGAAACACAGAAATTGTTTTTTTTTCGTTTGTTATGCATAGACGACAGTAAAATTCAAAAAAGGGAAAAATAAAATCTTTGCCTTTTCGATAACTGTTCGATAACTTGCTCACATGTTTACTGTAAGAGCGGAAAACGCAAGCACACGATTTCTTTATGATTTCTTTTGATGATTAGGTAATTAAAATATTTTTTCTACAGAAGTAAATTTTGAGATGTCATTAGGAGTAGTTAAAAAAGCACATATTTGTATAACATAATCGTATAACCAGCTCTTATATTTACCCTTAAATTTACGACTCCGCACCGTCTGAAATGGATCATGTTGGCATTCCCATCCGGTTGGCCATCCGTCCTGTTTTCCAGGACACAGTCCTAGTTTTTAGGGTGCCCGTTGTAGTTCTCTTTCTTTTTTAACAAGTGTCCGGAATAGTCCTATTTTTTTACCTACCAGTACATTATGCTAACATACATTTTGTTTAGACTTTTGGAACGAATTTATGTCATGCCTTGTCAAGTTTGGTTTGAAGACAAACCGGTTTCGGCTATGTGCCCTGTTCAATGTCATTTTTCGTTCCAGGAAGAAAATGACAGAAATTCGTTCCAAAAATCTACATCAAAACACCCTGTCGGAATATAAACTCAAGGCGCAGTGGATTCCAGAATGAAATAAATTAAATCCAGAAGAAATTTCTTGTATTATTAGAGACAGTATAATTCTGGTGTGAATTGTCAAGAGTTTTATGAATATTTTTAAAAATGTATCAAATGATTCAAGTTGGAAACGTTGAAAAATATTAATGAAACTCTAGACAAATACTATATTTTGTATTATCATATCGTGTAGATAAATATTTTTTTTTTATTTTAACTTTTACCATTAAAGGAATTATAAAATATCGTTTTAAGGGTTATAATATATTTAGAAGGAGGACGAGTTTGGACTTTAAATGCACGCAGTTGTTTGAGTTAATATGTATAATTCGAAAGTCAAATCAAACTATAACTTCTTCAATAATATTTCGGTAATTGGTTTTATTATTCATTATATTAATAACGGAAAAACTTAATTTAAACTCGCCTTGTAGCTGAGCACGTATGGGTGGGACAAGAAACAGGAGGTCTAAAAACAAATGAAGAAAAAGCTTTTTTTAATTCAGGTTTTGAAAAAAAAGCAATTAACAATGAAAAAACAATTCCTTCATATTTTTTCATAAGTTTTGACATTTTCGAACGACTTCCAAAGCCTTCGAATTCTTGCTTAGTTTTTACGCAAATAATGACTGCAAAGAGCGCCGCCAACTTAGAGAATAGCAATATAATACAGTCAATGATACTGCGGAAAATTGGAAAAAGTTTGTTAAATAACGGTATCTATATATTATTAATGTATGGGGGGATATCGAAGCAGACCACTTTTTCTGGGTCCCTTTTCGACCTACCTTTTCGCTCCTTAAATTTATTTCAGGGAACCGATCCGTAATCACAGCCACCTTACTTTCAATTGAGTCTCGTGTTAGCCCTAGCCTATACTCTTGACTAAAGTGATTTCAGACTGTCGACTGGTAACTGTCGACACTCTTCCTCATCACGGAGTCTTTTGTAAACTCTAGCATCTGTCTAAGGCTTAGTTCCCCCATGGTATTCACATCTAACAAGTGTCTGCCCGTGGTCTTAAGCCTTATGCTAGCCAGTGCTGGACATTCACATACAAGTTGCGCTACCGTCTCAGCCTTTTCCAGGTATAGTCTGCAAGTATCATCTTCTACGACTTTCATCTTAACCAGATGGTGCTTGAAGCTTCCATGTCCTGTCACTAACGCAGTGATCCAGCTTAAAGTAGCCCTATTATATCCGAGCACCTTGCTGGCCTTCCTGCCGAGAGGCTCTTTGAGCATCATTCTAGCCTATCTACATGTGGTATTCTCCCTCCACCTATTCAGGTGTAATGAGTTTACCCATTGCGGAACTTTAGCTCGCACTAGGCCATTCCCCAGGGCAACCTTGGGTTCTGGTCCACAGAAATCCACATCAGATCCCCTTTTTGCTAGTTCGTCTCCTGCTTCATTCCCAGCTGTGCCTATGTGTCCCTTATCCCACATCAACGTCACCTCATTCAACGAGGCACATCTGTTCAGTTACAGAACACATTCCAGCACCAGTTTGGAATATGCGTTCACTTGCCTCATGCGTTTTATAACTGACTGATTGTCAAGTGCAATGAGAACCCTTTTCCCATGCACTCGGCTTTCAAACAAGTGATCCAACGCATGCAGCAACTCAAGCAGTTCTGCCTGGTAAACTGATACGTACCTCCCCAGACACAGACTACAGGACAAGTTCAGCTCAGCTGAGAATACACCTGCTTCTGCCCTGTCACTCATAAGAGAACCATCAGTAAAAATGCTGATGTCGTTCTCCATACACTCATTGTGTATAATGCCTTCCGCAATGAGTGTCCGATGCAGCCTCTCGACTACCTTTCTTCTACTCATGCGTTCCATCTGCATCTGAGCAGCCCTAACCTCTTTCCCAACGAGGTCCAGGCTACTCTTATGCTCGATGTTCGGCCCAAAGCTATGCCAAACCGCATCGTTCCTCATTCGCAAAGCTGACAATGCGGCCGTTGACCTAATGAATAAGTCTAATGGCAGCAATCCCAACATTGCCTCGATTGGCTGTGTTGGCTTCCTCGCACTTATACCCATGCAGGCATCTAAGTGTATAAGGACAGATTACAGTTTTTGTTTTATTTTGCAACCAAGAATGAAAGGCTGATGAAAGAATGATTTATACGGTTCGAAAACATTAAATTACGTGTGCAATATTTAAATAACTACTTCAGTCACTTCCCATTAATTGCTTACATTTTTTTCTTGAAATCTTAAAGAATTGTGGCCTTTCATTTGACAATTTCCTTTAAAATTTTGTCGCATGTGTTCCATAAGATATAAAATTTAATATTTCTTTTGCTTCTTGTTGTTCCACTTCATTAGAATATTTCCAAATTGTAATTCACTAATTAAACACAATACGACAATAAGTAGATGCAAATTTTCTCAGAAGAAAAACTCTAAGCACAAAGATAAAAGAATTCAAGAAAAGCGAAAAACAAAAGAAAGATAAGAAATAATTTATCAAAGATGACTTGTCTTTCATTGTAGCAGGCAACATTAATCTCTGCACTGTTTCATGTTTCATTAATTATCAGTTTTTTTGTTGTTGTTGCTGTTGTATTTGCTGTTGTTTAGTTTTCCTTTGTCTAGGCACAGAACGTGAAACTACAAGTCTGCTGACGATGTTGAGGATGACAACGAAAATCCCAAAAGAAAATCATTGGCGGAAAAAATTATAAAAATGTATTTTTCCAAAAGTCGTTGCATGACGCAAATCCAAACAGAGAAACGTATAAAGAGATTTTTTTTGATTATTTGGAGAACGTGCCAAGAAAAACTGATTAGTAACGGAATTATGCCTAATGAGAGGCAGAAAAAAAAACAAAATAATTTATCTACACATGCCGACATAAAACTGCTAAAATATGGCATGCAATGCCAATAATTTTAAGTTGAAAGAAACAACCACATTTAATTTGGAAACTCACGTTCATACTACATTTGTACTACAAACATACACACACATCCACTCAACGTTATTTATCCCCTGTTTCCGGTTAAAACGACATTCACACACTACCGTTTCAGACGTCGGCACCCAGCCAGGGAAGTTCTTTTAATTACATGGGAAGTAACATAAATTAGAAATTAGATTCAAACATTCTTTCATCAAAACAAATTTTCAAAACCACCATTTAGTTAGAGAAAAAAAAAATTATGAACAGAACTTGATTAGACAAGCAAAATTATTCGAATTTGTTGTAATTTTTATTGATAAATTTTATTTTTCATATTTCGAGAAGGCAGCATATTCGATGTGATTACAACAAACAAGATGAAAATAGCTTGCTAAAGGAAACGAGTGCAATAAAGCAAAGAAAACTCGTTTGACATTTGTGCATTTCTAACTGTGGTAGGTGCACTTTCAGAAATTCTGACTTCTACCTCGTCGTTGTGGCAACCGGTAAAAGATTCCTATCTCTCCTAGGAAACTGGCTAAATGAGAAGATCGTAGAGAAGCTGAACTCTGCATACAAGTCGATTTCCAGTTGTAATACATTCTTAACCGTGTATATGGACTATCTGTGAGTGGATGTATTTACATATATATAGTTACCAGTCAGTCGGTAGTCCCAAGCCACTATTCAAGAGTCTAAGGTCGGTGTTAGCACAAGATCCAATGAAAACAAGGTTGTCCTAAACTACAAATCGCCTACCTGAAATCATTTCGATGAAAGAAGGGGTTCGGAAAGTTATCCAGAAAGAATATCTGCTGCGATTAAAAAAAATGTGATAGGCTATAGCAACTTTATTAAGGCAATCAAATTTCGGAAGAGATAAATTAATCAGATCAAACGACACAGCACAAAATAATAGACGTAGTATAAAAGCAGAAGGTGGCAAAGAAAAAATATGGTTGAGGGAACCATAAGCTAAGAACAACATAATATACCATGATTAATTTATATGATTGTAATCCAATCACATTTTTTCATGGATAATAAGAAGGTGCTGCTTAGAAAACTATTGTTGTCCAAAACGATAATAATATACATTTATATTGAAAATTATTCACATGTTATAAAATAATAGGATCATATTTTATTGCATGCCATTAAAATATAATTTATAGTTATCTTGTTCTGATTGAAATAACATCACCAGCGATCATAATGTGTTTAAAACTCACAGTATTATGTCAGCTGCTGTTGCTTATATACTTCAGCATGATCAAATAATAATCGTACTTGTCTTTTTATTTGCCATTTTTTGCTATATTATATTACATGTCACTATGATATGGGTTTATTGATAAGATTTTCCACTCAATATTAAATGACAAGACTGATAAAAAAAGCCTTCGACTGAGGTGGAGAATAACATTTGTTTAATACAAACATTATTATTACTTTCTTATAAATGACTTAGAAATACATATATTGAAACGGGTAATCATAGGTCGTAATTCTTTAGTGGTCAAATGTAAACACGAATATGTTTGTCCTAGCTAAGGTAACGTTAGGTTGGGTTAAATTGTGAGGAGGGGACACTCGTCCCTTGGCTTCACGTATACACATTGAGTAGTATTTCGGCACGTTGGAAACTCTCCATATGGAAAAAGCCTCTAAACTTCATAGAAAATCTGTTCCTTGAATAAAACTTCTGGTTAGTTGACAGTCGATGCCTATTAATCGACACTTCCGGTAGAATATGGGCTGCGAAAAACTGGGTCCTTTGCTGTATAGAAACTCGACCTCCCTGTATATTCTGCACTCTTTACTACCTGAATATTCCACAAGGTGTACACTGACCATCTTATTGATTTCAGATTTGCTCCGCCATATATTGTTGACGAGTACACAAAATGGTTGCCGTGAATAATAATTATTGTCGATGGTGATAATATGGAGCTCTTACAGATTGGCAGCGGCAGAAACTATCGAGAGCTTAACAGTCAATGCGCAAACCACTTAAGCCACAGCACCATATTAGGGCTTCTTTTATTTGCAAATTATATCTGTCAAGAACATTTTTAGGGTTAGTATATTATTTTTGTACAGTGAAAATAATTTGTTTGTTGTTAGAGTTTAAGTAACAATTTTTAATTGTTAAATTCAACCATGTTGCATTCTTATGGATGAAATTCATCGAAGGAATAAATGTAAGCAGTGACTTAAATATCAAATAACCATTGCCATAACAATAAATTGTTACAGAGAACATAATATGATTGGCGTAACCATACAACAATCATATTTTTTATGCGTATATAAGGTGCATCTGAGGTGTCCACGAATTGTAATAGAGTCCCACCTAGGCCATTCTATATGGAATAGTACATCGTTCAAATGACTCCACACGGTGGCAATTGTCGTTGACTTGTGTAAAGCTTAAACCTTCAATTTCAGAAAACCCCATTTGAAAAATTCTACCAGAGTTAATTCCCATTTTAAAAATTTATCACAACTTGACCGATTAATTATTTTAAATAATTAAACAATTCGTCGCGGATTACTAGCAAGTCATAATGCCGACTATCATTTATTCATGTACCTCAGCTTTTTGAAGTCGCTTTGTCTTCGTTGTTATGTGTTTTCTATTGCTTCGCATAATAAACGATCTTTTCAAGCAAAAAATGCAATAACACACCCCATTCTATCTTAAATTATCTTTAAATAATTTGAAAAATTCTATAATAGAATGGCATTATTTTGGTTTTAAGAACGACTCAAAATACTTTTGAAAATTATGGTTCCATGTAATCAATTATTCCATGTGCCAAATCACGATTGTTTTGTCGTTGTGTTGTTGCTTGAAATAAAAAAAGAATTACTCAACGATTTGTTATTTTGTTCAGTTACTTTCGGTTATAATGATCATTAATATTGAGTTTGTGGTTTCAATTCTTTTTCTTTATCGTCAAGTTTTTTGCTTCGCTGACTCTTTTATTCCCAAGTACATAATAATAAGTTTTCGTTTCTTTGGTTTTTAAAGTTTTTTGTTCTAAACCATATATCAGAGTTATTATTTTTGTTCTTTTCATTTGAAAGGGGACTTTATACAAAACCTAAAAAATAAAATGAAAATTAGAGAGAAAAAAGTTTAAAGAACGTTCTACAGCATACCAACTGATAATTTTGTGCTGTTATTAGTGGTTTTAACAGTGCCAGGGCATTTTTGTACCTTCAGCTTAAGTTCAAAAGAACAAAAAAACTATGAAGCAGAACAAAGCAGTAGATTGCAGTTAGTTCCCATTCATTTGGCAAGAGAGCCCAGCCTATCACCATTATTATCACAATCATCATCGTCGCCGTACTACAAAAGCTCTACAATTATCGTTAAAACATTCCCTTCATTTCTCTACAATCTTCGGGCAACCAACCGCTGGTATGTGTTTAGTGCAACGTTTTTTTTTTCTTTTGTTTTGATCTGAATTACAAACACTTACACAGCCAAAAGCATGAAGTAGCATCGCCATCATCATCATCGTCAGAATTAACGGCGACAAGAAAAAGCAGCGTCAGGGGCAAATTCGGCAACCGGAATTATATCCACTTCAGTTAACAGCAAATTGGTTCTTATACTAATTAACAGTAAATACGTCCACGACAGTGACGACCAAAGTAACCGTATCCGGAGCTGTTAAGCTAAATCGAAATAAAAAAAAGAGAGCTTCATCTATGTTTAATGAAAGCTAATAACAGTAAGAAGCAAAAGTTTTCGTACACCATAACTGATGAAGGTTAATTAACCGAATGTGTTTGTCTTACTACGATATCAAAAGAAACTTATTTAACATTTTATGGAGCTGCATATGAAAAGCCAAATTTTTAATGGTTACAAAAATTGTTAAATCAAAAACTGGCGAAGTGGGATGGAAATCTTGCTGGTACTGCTTAACTAAAGTTTATAAATTCACCAAGCACTGAACTTTTACCCTCAATGAAAAATCCCATGTTATAAAACCCCTAACGTTGGAGCATTTGCAAACCAACAACAGTCATGTTACTGCCGAGATACCGCCCGAAATGTGCGAAAAAGTGTATCGACTTCTCGATCCAAGCTACAGGCGTTTATTTAAATGTCATTGTAATTCGTACGTAACGGGAAGTTCCAAGAATTTTATAATTTCGACAGTATCTAATATAATTAATGGAACAACCTGTGTTACCCATTGTGCACATATTTGTTTACTCTTTTTAAGTAACAAGGCAACATACATATATACAGATCCTTCATCAGATCCAACCTGCGGTTAAGAAAATGTAGTAATTATAAATTTCACACTTTCAGTGCCCACTGTATAAATTAGGTTCTGTTACACACATTTGTTTTTGTCCATCCATATAAATGATTGACCATTTGCGAGTTTTTAAATCAATGGTTTAATTACAAGTTTATACAAAATTATGGCTAAGTTGTTTTTTTTTTTAATTTTCCAACTTGGTCTTTAATAAAGGTATCATTGTGCATGGATGTGTTATATGGTCCCATTGTAACTTTAATTATGAGGGCAATAATATGGAGTGAACGGAATGTTTTGCGATTACAATTTAATGCACTTTCATTACTGTTATGTGGTCGTATATCTAGCTAGTGATATAAAGAGTCGTAAAACCTGGCAATTAATGCTTGATTTTTTAAAACTCATCAATTGCACGTTAAGTCGATTTTCAGAATTACGTTACGATGTCACTGTTGTTAAGTAGGCGCTTTAGTTTAAAGCAAGAGTGGCCACATATTTCGCCAATAATTTTATGCTTTACGGAAATAGCGGCATGAAAGACTTACTAGTTATAGAAAAATAATGTTTTTTAGTCTACAGGCAGTGGCTTAGAATCGAACTAAGACAATTAAGGCAATTAATTGTTTTCAAAACTTATACTACGACATACTCAGCTTATGGCTTAGTGGTGATATTAGGGCATCAAATTTCATTAACCCATTATGAAGTGCGAATTTATGAATATGCATGTTTTGAACTAAGAACCAATTTCGTTGAGGTATATTGATAAAGAATGAAGGTTCTTATTGTAACTTTCAACATATGCATCTACTATCTACAAAAGTTGTTCTTTGGTTAAAATTTGAAACTTATTTAAGTTCTTAATTGACTCGATTATTTATTTAATTAAATTCAACTTTTATATTAAGTAAATATTCAATCAATTATAAACTTAAATAAATGCCTAGCTGAAACCAAACAAAATCTTTGACATGCGTAAATATTTTTTTCTGCATTGAAATAAAAATTTAATGTTCCGTTTAGGCTCTCTGGTCTGTTTCACCGTATAGCCCATATGGTGTTCGTTAGCATGAGCGGTGATGAATTAAAGCACATTTCATTTAAAATCCTTACGCATTAAGCTTTTATTAATTTCAAATTGAAAATAGAGAATAAGTTTTTATTAAGTCTTAAAAATTCGGCTTAACAACATTTTAATTTATTTATTCCTGCAGAAATTATTTTGTTAAATCTGTCGTTTCTTGTAAATTTTTTTTAATGTTTCGTAAATTTTTTGGTGCAGTCTTTGAATTTTATTTTACAATAATCTTATTCTAGGAGTCGTAATCGATTCGGTGTTTAGCAACACGGTGAGATTTAAGTGCGGTATTTGCACGACTACGACATAAAGTAATTCTGGCGTATAGACCCACCGACAATATTTTTATACATATCAAAATTTCTATGAAATTTTGGCGCCTTTTGCATATTTTACTCTTTACAGCCTATTTCTGCATATTAATGGCATTTGCCGAATTTTAAGAGCATATTTTACTATTTTTAATTTCCTTAGTTTGTTATTCAACACAGCATTCAATAATTGCTTTCAATGCTAGCTGAGAGCTGGCTAAAGCAAACATTTATAAAAGAGTAAGATGAAGAACAGAATGAGTAAAGTTACAGTGGGTACAAATTTGTTCTAACCCAACAGAAAAATAAAAAAAAATATGAAAATTTAAAGAATAAAAAACGAACTTGAACTTGAATAAATTATTTGCTTTTGCTCTCCTTCAATTTTTTTCGGGTAAATCCCTATGGGTTTGATTAAGTTCCTCAGTCTTAATTTTGTACTGAAAATATTTTCAATCAAGTTTGAAGCTTTTTCCCTAATATTGATCTCTTTTTAAAATATAAATAAGTACGTTATAAGAGTTTTCATTCCTGGAGATTTTTATGCTTTCAAGGGTTTGGCTTTGAGAAATTTTCTTGCGGTTTTATAATTATACTAGCCAAGCCCGGCGCGCGTTGCTACGCCCCTTAAGGAGCTCAATATGTGTGCAAAGTTTCAGAAAAATCGGTCCAGTGCAAGTAGCTGAAAAATAATTATTTATTTTGTATGGGCGTATTTCATTTTTATGGATATGTAGATGGGCGTGGCCCCGCCCACTTTTTTAATTACTACCCATAAACACTACCTGGAATGTGTACAAGAACTTGCCAAAGTTTGAGTCCGCTCGGCCGGTTTCGGGGTCTATAGCTAACACACACATACAGACAGACAGGGTTTCACTTTTATATAGATATGTATGTATGTAAATGTATGCAAATATATGTGCTGAGTTATTTTTTTCCTTTTTGTATAAAAATGTGCGCATTGTTAAAAAGATTGGGGTTTCCTTATTGATGTTAAGTATAATTTTTTATTTTGAGATATAAAATAAATTTTGTAAAAAATTATTAAAATGGCAACGCTCTTTAAGAAATCGGGCCACATTAATACTAAAGTAAATATCTTCCCCATTTTTTTAACAGATGACATTTTATATGGAATTAAATTATAAATTTAATAGAACATTAGCGGGAAAACCCCCGCTGCCGCTTCATATTCAAAATTTGTTTCAATAACTCAGACAAACTTTTTTCTAAGCAGATTGTTTTTGTATATTTTTAAAATGAAATCTTAATTATGAGTTTTGAGGAAAATACCGAAGATAAAACCTTCCAAAGCGTCAAAGCTAAAAGTAATTGCGAAAATAACCCAGAATTAGAAACAAACAGACATATCCGGAGAAGGAAAATTTTCAATTCGATAGTGCAAATCATATTAAATTACCAGATGGTCAAAATAAAAATTAAAAAGAATTATTCATGCCACAATCTACAAGTTGAAACTTTAGCAAATAATATTTTATTTTCTGCCAAGTTTGGTTTGGAGACAAACTGGTTTCAGCTATGTGCCATTTTCGGTGTCTGAACGAAAAACGGAAATTCGTTCCACAAATCTTCGATATAACATACATTTTCAGAGTATATTTCTGGCTTCCCTGGTTATCACGTATATTAATTTTTGAAGTATTTTTTGTTTTTGTGCAGCATTTCCTCATATTTTTTCATATTTTTTTAATATCACAAACATGTAGAATTTTTAATAAGAGTCTCTCCTTCCTTTTTAAAGGTTTTATTTTGAGCAAATTTTAAACGATCAACTCTTTACAACCACGCAATTACTACTTTAGAAAACGTCTTTCATGGATAAAATAAAGATAATATGGAAGAGTTGAAAAACAATACTTCTATTGACTTTCGTATCTTTCACAAGTTAACGGCCATTATCCGACACTCGCAATTTGCGATTCTGATTTCAACTCGCATGTGAGGTGTTCTGTAACTCGCATTCGCAAGAGTTTTGGCGAGTTCAAGTCACAAGGGTATACTGAAGTTTAAATACAGCAGTTCACTTCAGTATACTCTTGCGACTTGAACTCGCCAAAACTCTTGCGAATGCGAGTTACAGAACACTTCACATGCGAGTTGAAATCACAATCGCAAATTGCGAGTGTCGGAACATGGCCGTAAATTGTTTCATTTAATTAAGCTATCCACTTAATAACTAAACACAAAATCTCCCAGGTCAAGGGGATTGTCTTCTACTCTGGCAACATTAGGGACTGCATTTTATGAACAACGAAAAGAGCATTAAAATATCTAATGCATAATTTAGCAGCCTTTGAAAGAAATCGTATAAATATTTATGCTTTAATTTTATGTTAAATTTTATGTTCATCATCTCATAAAATTTAACAATGAAAAGTCTTTTTTTCTCTTAATTTATAAGGCCATAAAAAACACTTCAGCAATTCCATTATTGTTTGAAATGAAATTAATGGCAGGCATGTTGATGTTCTTTTTACCGAAAAAAAACTTTTAGCAGTAAAAAAATTAAACCAAGAAACACATACTTGAGGAAAGAAAGAAAAACACAAACGCTATAAAAATCAAATAAAAATTTATGAAAAACAAAACAAGAACAAGCATGCTTAAAAGTTTGTAATAATAAGTTGGCAGGCCATAAAAAGCGCAGTCAAGTAGCAATCACGTAGTGAATGGACACACACATACCCAAACTCGTCTGTACACTCAGTCATCAGGCAGACTGGTAAACAGGCTGCATGGCATGCATGGTTTCATGCGTATGTTCGATAAGAGATGAACACAACAAAGAATCAAATTTATAATTCCCAGACCCATTAAAGAGGCATTACAAAAACGCCAGAATACTCAATCAGTAAAAAAAGCAAAGTCAACCAAATATGAAACACGATAACTAAAAATAAAAAAACCAACCCCTTGAAAAAACTGAAAAAAGTTTCTTTTAAAAATATTTGATACAAATAACCCTCGGGCCTGGTTTGATGTATTTTTAATATTTTGCTTGCCTGCGAGTTCTAAAAAATATTTTAGGCCAGCTCATTAGTTTCATTGGATATAAACAATCAAACCATAACATTCAGCATAATTTGATTTCTTTCTTGAAATTCGTTTCAAAAGATTCAATGAATTCTTTACAAAAAAATAAATAAATAAAAAGGATTTGTTTCATCAAGCTGAAAAAGAACTTAACAAAAACCCACTTTAGTTCTCATGCTTGAGTTCAGTTTCGGGCACAACATTCTCATACAATATTTGTTATGGATTTTATAACGCACTAAAGCCGTACGCTGTTTATAGGGCTTAAAGGCTTAAATGTAAAATTTCCATCTGTCTTTTTACAATTTAAAATAAAAAGAAGTTTAAGTAAATTAAAACAGTTTTCTTCATGATAACCAACTACACTGCATGCGATACAATTTACATCAGAAACAAGGTCTATTAAAAGACCCTTTAATACATACAATTGAATTTTGTATTTGGAAATTATTTTTTTTTTAATTCTGTTTTTCATTTTAAATTGAACAAATGTACAACATCATCATTAGCATTATCTTCATCTCAATCATCATCGTTAATATTGAGCCAATGAATTGGCGTCAGTCAGTTAACGTCATCGACACCAACATCATTCTCATCCTCATCAACCATAAAAAGACGCTGGCACAGTCTGTATAAAATCAAAATATTATCCATAACAAAAAATAATCAACGATAAAAAAAACAATAAAAACAACAATCATTTATTTACTCAAGCAACAACATGAAAAACGTGAATTTTTTTGAAAAATTGAGTTACAAATCTAGCGTACTGCTATTGAATTTCGTGATTATAAGGAATTTTAGACAAAGTTTTAGTTTTTTAGAAATTTGCTTATGGTATCGAAAATTAAATCTAAAGCATTTTATCGGCCTTTTCAAATAATTTACATCGAGGCAGACCGCTAACTTTATGGACCCATTTTCGACCACTTTCTTTCCTCGATTTGATTTCAGACAACAACCAATTTGTAATTTACGATTTCCTTAGTCTCAGTCAAGTCTCATGCTGCCACTAGCCTTTACTATCGACTATACTGATGTCAGATTGTCAACTAGTGGCTGTCGATCTTCTTCCTCATCACGGAGTCTCTTGTAATTGCTAGCATTTGTTTATGGCTTAGGTCCACCAGGGCATTTAGCCTTAACAAGTGTCTGCCCGTGGTCCTAAGTCTTATGCTAGCCAGTGCTGAACATTCACAGACAATGTGTGCTACCGTCTCAGCATCGTCCTCAGGAGTATCTTGGGAGGTTTTCTTGTCCAACTCTTTAGAATTCCTTCATTGACCAATAAACATCACATTTACTATAGATATTAACCCCTCCACCTCGTGCGAGGCTTCATTGTCCATCCCTGTCGGAAACTCACGGTCTAACGCCCTGTCCGTCTTTACCAGATTCCTCCTTTGGCCAATAAAAACCGTAGTGTCTGCAGAGATTAACCTCTCCATCTCTGATGGAGAAAAAGATGTCCACCCACACAGAGCTCCATATGCACGGGTAAGTATGTATTAAAACTGGAGAGCGACTGGTATCCAGAGTTTGCATACTTGATACCAAGCACCCTCTTGTCCACGCATCCCTGGCGTATGCTGTTCTACCGTTGATTAGGAATTTTTTTATACGAGAGTGTTAACTTCTCGCCGCTCGACTTATTTAGCCAGACTCCTTACAGAGACAGGAACTTATTACCTGCCGTCCCCACGTGGATGTATAAGTCAGAACTTCTGACAGTTACAGCAAGCCATATCTATGTGCCTGCCAGCTGACGACCTTCCATATATTTAATGATGACACATTTTTTATATTAAAAAACCTCCTGACTCAATATTATCCTCACAGATATCTTTAAAAGGGTGACTAGGAAAAAACATATTTTTAAACGTTTTACAGTTATCTAGGGAATTGCAATGTGACTAAGGGCCGGCCGATATATTTTCTAGTAGATGTTTGTGCAAATTCATATTTACGCTTAAAATGTTCTTTTGCCTATGAATACCCAGTAGGACTTGAAGACCGTAATTGGGCCAAAGGCTTAAATGAAAAGGCAAAGGCTTTCTCTCATCACTTAGAGGTTTTCACACCACTTGTTATAATTAGTTATAATATCCTAATTATCAGCGGCACTGTGGAAGATCCTATGAAATTTCGTTTAAAAATGATCATTAAAAATCTTGATATGAAAAACTTACCCGTACCTGATCGTATTCATATTTAATGCCATGTTGCGAATTGGATTCATCCTTCACATGCTCTTGGAAGCTGTCTGAAATTGTTATGATCCCTAAAACAAGAAAGATCTTAGGTCAGATTATATCTTACAGGCCGATTAACCTGCTGTCAATTTTAGCAAAGTTGTTTGAAAAATTATTCTTTTCGTGCTTTAATGCTTAAGCAAAGTATGCCGGTGCTTCAGTTGGGTTTTTGTGCGAGGCATAGTACTATTGAACTAGTCGATAAAATAGTCACCGTTATTAGATCTGTATTTGAAAATAACTGTTCAACTTTATTTTAGATATTTCCTAAGCGTTTCATAAAGTCTGGCAAGGTGGGTTACTCACTAAAATAAATTGAGTCTAACCTAAAAACTCCCACAAGCTCCTGAAGGTAAAATGATAAAAGACAAAGTTACTAAAGAAATCTCTACATTACTTCATGAAGGTAGTACACTAATGTCGCTATTATATAACATCTATACAGCGGATATAACAAGAAGTCCAAGTACATATACTTCAACGTTTGCAGGAGATGCTGCATTTACATGCGTGTGTTAATCAAGATCAAAAAGTTGCATCTGAACAACTTCAATCACATATTCATAAGCTGACTGGCTAAAGAAGCGGAGAATAAAGGTAAATCCACCAAAAAGTTCTCATGTACATAAAAAATGTTCCACCTAAATCAATAAAATATACCACCGTATTTACGTCGCTCACTCTATTTTAATAATACAACCCTGTGGTTTAGTACGTGAGAATACAGCTATGAGTTGTAAAATAAAACAAAAGGAACTTACCTTCGATCAACCCGAAAAACCCGAAGGTAAGTTTTTTATTACAAAAGACAATAAATATTTATTGAAAATATTAACCCCAAATTTTACTTCCCTACTCAATTGAAATATTTTATTTTATAAATCCACGTATCCAACTCGATCGACGCCTAACTTGGTCCGCCATATTGAGGTAAAAATATCGACAACAAACTTAGAACAAAGCAACTGCTTAATAGGACATAATTCAACCTTGGCTTGGGAAGACAAAATCTTTTTATAAAAATCCTTTATAAAACGCAACAAACATCCAGATGCTAAAAACAGGGCAGTTTAAAATTATACGACTTATCGTATATGCGGCTTGCTATATAAGAAATGAAAATATCGATAGAGATCTAGAAGTCCCCACTATCTAGGAAGAAGCAAAAACATACAAGCTTTTGTTCGTGGTTTTGTAGTGGATATAAAAATTTTTTTTAATTCTCAGACAAGAGTATATTTTTTACTATCAAAATGTAATTGAGGTCATTCGTAATATGGCTGATTGGAAAGCCTACTCGTCAGCAGCCAAAAATAAAACGTTGTTGTCTTAACAGATCCCCTCCAAGCTTTAAGCTGGATCCACGCTTGTTACAGACAACACACTTTTAAATGTCACTAAACTGAGTCTATTTTTGTCAATTCCATTAAGTTGAAACCACACATATATTTGTAAAGTAAACAATTGCAATCAACCCTCGTATCTTAACGAAATAATTTTATGGCAACAATAAAAATAATTTCTTAGCAGAAACAACTCTTAAGATAAAATTAATTAATTTTTATGGCGGGGCACTCTGCCTTAACATCCCCTACAGCAGTGATCCTAAAAACGACCTCCTGCCCTTCTACCAACACAAGCTAAATAAAAACCAACAACAACGACAGACTCCTAGATCATCACCATTAACAACAACAAGTTGATAATTTTTATGACACAAAAAAAACAAAAGAATTCTAAATACGATTATATTTCATATTTATTTATTTATGTTCCGCTTCTCTGCTGTTATTTTTCTCAACTAAATCCGTGTATTATTCATTCGTGTACGCTTTACGTGACAAGCAATTGCATCACCTGACAAAGTGTCAAGTCATAAAAAAAGACATTAAATGTAACAAACGAACCATATGTCTGATGGTTGTTGTTGTTTGTTTTTTAGTTTTTGTCAGCCACTAAAAGTGCTTAATAGACATTCAAAGAAGTCGTATAAACAAAGACTATTAGTTTGCAGTGTTTGATGGCAAACACCTTTTAAAGAAAAAGGAAAACAACGACAAGAGATCAGAAATAAACTAGAAATTAATGGACTTCAATCTCTAGACAACGAGAAAAATCGTACAAGTTTTTTTCATGGTTCAAGTTAAAACTGTCGGAATGATGTTGGTGATGGAAGCAGTAAAGATGATCTTTACTTTTTATCTACAGCCTGATTGAAATATTACTCAGTTTTGTTTGCGCGAGGAGTGTGCAAAAAGTGCATGAATTTTGTCTCTCTATTGAAAAGTTGTCGGTTCTTCTTCATTTTCCACTTCTCGACTTTTTTTCTCTTTTATTCTTTTCGGGAAACACAAAGGGACCAGCCTTGCGAAGCCACGTGAGCTTGTGCTGTAGTCACGCTGACCTAACCCGAATTTTAACAGCCAATTATACAATGTTTTCTTTCGAAAAAATTTTGCTTTCGCATTTGGCTGAATAGTTTTCAATTGTTGTTTCTGTTTCGACGTTGATCTGTGTGTCTCCAGAGTTGTGTGTTGGTTTTGGCCGAAACATCTTTTGGATCCTTTATAGACATCGACCAACGTAAAACCTAAATCGCGGTTATGCCGTGTGGTGACACGTTCCAAGATTCGCAGGCGTATTAAAGCACTGACTTGACGCAACAGTTAAAGATCATGATTTTAGTGTGTTTCGAGATAGCTGAAAGCTTCCATACAGCGCCTAGGATATTTCGTATTTCTGTGTTTGCGTGAGTAGAATTACGTACAATAACATCAAAGTGGTTGCTCAGTGCGTTCACAGTAGGGGGATTTAACTGGATTAATAACTTTTGGGGGCTACCTTTTACAGACAAGTTGTCCAAAAGACCAAGTAGTGGGGGGATTGCCATTCTGCTGATTGTTTTCTTATTATCCGCAGAACTATTACAAAAGTATCTGCTGTAAGGGTGATTGATTAGTTTTGTAAGTCCACGAAAGAACTTCTCTTTTCAAAGACAGAAGGCCATAAGAAAGACAAACAATTATTATATTAAACGATTTAATATAAAATCGCAAATAAAATGGCACAAATTGAAATATAATGATACTTGATTTGATATTCTGTCAGGATGATTTGATATAAATATATATTTTGGAACGAATGTCCGTCATAATTTGTCAAGTTTGAAGATGGCACATAGCCGAAGCCGGCTTGTTTCAAAACCATACTTGACAAAGGATGGCGGAAATTCGTTCCAAATATCTCTATGAACTATAAAGCTGTATTTACACATATCAGTGCCCAGTAAGTTCAGTATCAGTGCCAATCAGCCTCAATTAATGATACCAATTCACATACAAACGTAGTATGTCCGTGATCGGCAGTGAAATACGCAAAAATATTGTTGTCGAAGTATTTAAAAGTTACGGAACGGAACAGAAGTAGAACTTAAAGTAAAAGACGGCACTGTGCCGGACATGTCTGAATACCTCAATTTGAGGCTGAGGAAAAAATGTTTAAATTTTTACTAACACGGCAGTAATGCGTGTGAAAACACTATAAGGAATCGTCGATATCCAACAAACAAAAATTTTTTAAATTATTTTTATTTCTTATGCAAAATATTAGCGCTGCAGGCGGGTAAGTGAACTAAGTCGTTCTTAAGTAGTCTTGTAAATCTGAACGATCATTTGGGTTTTAACAATTCTCGAAATCATCTGTTCTAGTCAATTCATGTACCCTGATGCAATTGTATGTATGAATGTTCTTGAAGGTCTAGGCACATCGATTCGCCATGGAAGTGTAAACTCATCACACGTCTGCGTCTCGATGATCACAAAGTTAACGTTACACAAAAACAGCAAAAAGGGTTTGATGAACTGATATGCGTCGGCATGAGTCTTGCAACATAATCCGACAGTAGTCTGAGCAAAGGGTGTATTAAAATGCGATCACCAACGCCTGACCGCCTGCGTTGTAATACAACATTGATCTTGCACAGAGATCTTCCCGCGAATTGGGTACGAGCCACATTCACCACGTGCACTTCTGAAGGAGCCCATCAAAAACCAGTCTAGAACTTGCGTCCCAGGGGATGCTGGATCCCATTGTACCAGTGTTTACATAATTACTGGTCGAACTCAGAAAGTCCTACTTTTATAGAGAAGGAACTAGCCTTCGAAAACTTATAGACTTCTATAAAAATTTATTTTAACGAGATCAATTATATAAAAAATATATCTGTGGTTTCATCGAATAACCTTATAAGTTCATTTTTGTTGTGCTTTTTTGTAAACGTTCTGCTTCATACAAGCCTCGGGAGCTGGTTCCCATATCTCCCCCGATAACAATACATCAAGATGGCGGGTTCACACAGAAGACATGCAACCGAAGGAATGCTAAACAAGTAAATGCCACAATTTGGAACAAAATTAACCTAGAAGATGAAGTTGATTTTCACCTTTAAGTCACCAAATAAACAGCCGAAATTTATTTAGGGAAAGCTTTGATCAAGCAAGACCGCTCGCTCTGCTTAAATTTAAAACTGGCGATCCATCACACTACCCTACAGCACTTCAAACGATTCAACACGAATTTCCACGTCGTGCATACTCTCTTGTTTCGAACATTAGAATTGACACCAAATGGATTTCGTTTCTGCCAATAAGCCCACATCTTTCCATCCATTGAGTTTTAATCAAAATATCGGAATAATTCATATGTTCCTCTTTGATTTCAAGAACTACTTTTCTCTGATTTAAAAATATTAATGACCATATTCCCGGTACTCGTATTATAAAAAATATAAAATCTTTTTTAAAATTGCTAAAATTTATTTCCCAAATTTTATCTTTTTTTTCGTCTGTTAATGATAGTGTGTCGTCCATCAGTATGTTTATACGTCTGCCTCAAGTGTCTGTTCCAACTAAATTGTTTATTTTCTTATATTTTTTGTTAAATGAACAAGATTAAATTGTGTTTAACAAAAACAAAAATAAGTCTTCTTTTTTTTCATTTAATTTTACTTGATTTTTTAATGGCTCTTTGAACTTGTTCACAAGATGTGTTTGTTTTTTTGTTTTTTTTGTTTCTGTTGCTGGGTCTCTAATTTAAAATTTTCGTTCAAAGTAACTAAATGATGGCTGTTGTGAGATTTTATATTTGAAGTACTGACATCTTAAAGTAATTAAGTTTTATGTTTTTTTCTTCTTTTTTGTTTTTAATATAGAAGAAACCTTTGGACTGCGTACAAAATTGTTTCTGATTGTTTTGTTAACAACTTAGAAAACATTTTGTAGGACATTTTAAAATCATAAATAGTTTCTACTTAAAATTAATTAAGAAAACAAAACAATTTAGTTTTGAAATGGTTTCCTTTTATGGTAAAGTTTATTATACCCTATAAAAAACTGAAACGGAAAAATATAGCAGGTTCGTCATTCAGTTTGTAATTTCTACAATGTCCAATTAACAATATATGTACATATGTCTATTCAGTGCTCAAGGCACTAGGTAACTAAGGATAAGAAAGAAGTTTTGAAAAATTCATAATTTGGCAAAATTTTTCCAACATTTAAAATTCACCATAAATTTGGAAATTTAATATTTTGCGAAATTTTAACAATATTTATTTTAAAATAATACAGGGTGTCCGCCGGAAAGGTGTACTACTTTGTTTTGCCGTCGTTTTGGTAAACATTAGTCTTGACAGTTCATATTTGGCAGGCGTGACGTAGAGACGTGGCAAATTTATTATGGAAAAATATTCGGTAAACCAACGTGTTTTAATCGTTAAAACATTTTATCAAAATCAATCATTGATTACTGTGACGATGAGAAAGTTAAGTTAAAATTTTGGGAGAAACCACGTGCCAACAAGACGCACGATTTATCGTGTAGTGAATGCTTTCGAAAAAAGAGGGACTGTATCTGATAGGCCCAAGCATGGACCACAACGTACTGCAAGATCGGCTGAAAACATTACTGCTGTTCATGAAAGTGTTCAAAACAATCCATCAACCTCAATTCGACACCGTGCTCAGGAGCTTGGTCTTCAAAGAACAACTTTGGCCACAATTTTGCACAAAGATTTTAATTTGCTTCCATTCAAAATTCAGTTGACACAAGAGCTTCTTCCAGAAGACCATTTACGCCACCGTACATATGCCAATAGGATGTTACAACTCACCCATGACAACCCGATTTTCATGAAAAAATCATAATGAGTGACGAGGCACATTTAGTCGGTTCTGGGCAATGGAAAACCCTCAAATTATTCTTCAGTCACCATTAAAAGCGACAGTCTGGTGTGCAATTTGGTCAGGAGGAATCATTGGAACTTATTTCGTGATATTATTGAACACTTTTAACGCCATAACTGCATGCTTTGGGCTTGACTGACATGTGGTTTCAACAAGACGGTGCCACATCGCATACAGCCAGGATTACAATGGAATTACTGCGAGACCTCTTTACACAACAAGTTATGATGTTGATTAGCCTCCACGGTCGCTTGATTTGACTGCTCCGGACTTCTTTTTGTGGGGATATCTGAAAAGCAAGGTTTATGCAAACAAACCAGAAACGCTGGAGCAACTCAAAAAAAAAATATTCGTGATAAAATTAATGACATACAGCGTGAAATGTGTGAGAACGTAATGAAAAATGTGTTCAAAAGGGCTCGCATTTGTGAGGCTTACAGAGGCGGACATTTATCTGAGATTGTATTCCATACATAATTGCCGACATTAAAATAACCCATTTATCAATATACGATCCATTCTCTTTCATTTAATCAAAAATTATAAACAAACAAAGTAGTATACCTTTCCGGCGGACACCGTTTTGCAATAGTGTACAGTTTTGTGAAGGGAATATAAGATTCGGCACCGCCGAATGTAGGTCTTTGTTGTTTTCAAATAAGTTTGTTAAATTTGCCACAGAATAATACAATCTAAAAAACTAAGCAAAGATTTTTGTGAACTTGGTTTAGGGAATGTGAGATACCCCTCAAAACACTCAAACGAAAAATGTTAAATTCTCAAGAAATAATGTAAAACAAATAAGATTTATGATTAAATCTTACCACCCAGTGAACACAATGAATCCATCATAGACACTAGTAAAACTTCAGGAGGTTGTATACGAGATTACAGCAGTTGTGGGTTCGTTGTATGAAATTGTGTCTGGGTTGTACGCAAAACAAAAAATTATAATTATTTTGGAAAGTTGTACGAGCCAGTCGCAACGTCAATGAGCATGTCGCACAGCCTCATTCTACTTTGTGCTTATTTTTGTAGTGATCACGTAACAGTAATGGAAAATCAAGGTTTTAAAATAGTATTAAATATTAACTTAAAAGGTACTTTTTCAACATTAAAAGTAATATTTCAAAAAATCAAAGACAACTCGTCCTGCTTGTATAGAATTCTTTTTGGAATCTTTTAATTATATGAGATAAACAATTTAACCCGTTTTCGCAAATGTATATAATTTTACCATAATTTTGCCCAGTATATTATTTAATGTTTCAGATTGGGAATAGTACTTTTAATGTAATTTATATTTGGTATCTTTACTCAAAATGGCTTGTTTAAAAAAGGAAGTTGTATTTTTGTGGGCAAAATACGCAACTTGATTACCAATCGAGTTGCACTCACAGCAGCCATGTCTATGTCTTGCACTACATAGTTGATAATTTTAGTAGCATGGCTGCTTACACCATGATATTGCCCTTTGCTGTGTAATTTGGAATTCTCCCGTGTGCCGTGGAAGGGAGATTAGATAACTCCGAACCACTCAGCAAGGGGTGGGATCGGGGATCTGGCATTCTCTGTCCTAATTTGCTACCTATGGGATGCACATGAGTGCTATTCTGGTGGCGCTTATGCGGATTTCTTAGGGGTGCTGGCTTGGCCGCTGAATGTCACACCCGTGGTTAGACCACCGTAAGGTTGAGCCATCGTTGGCAGGTACTCACGCAAATCTAACGCATCTGCGGCGTTAACGGAGTGGAGGTAAGCTCAATGTGGAATTGCATTGCAACCGGGTGCTGTGACCCATAGATCTGTAGGAGTTTTAGATAGGCTTCGCTCCCCAGCAAGTGGGACACCATGTCCAAATGCATGGCTTCAAATTGATACTCATGCATAGCAAATTGCTTCACATGGGGGCTTTGGTGGACGCATTGTTTTCACCAGTGCTGAGAGCACTGTGGGGTTAGGCCGTAACGGAAGGTACCCAAACTAATCTGCAGCATTTCTGTGCCGTTAACGGATAGCGATTTGTGCCACGTTATTCACACCAGTCGGTTAGTTACTCAACTCTCGAATCGAGATTGTTAACCTTCAGTTTTAGTTTTTAGATAGGCCCCGGCAATTGCTTCCCGCTCGATGTTAATTGTAAATAAAACAAAACATTTATAGAGAATTATCTTAATATTTTTTATTATGATAAAGGATCTATGACAATTATGTGAGAAAAAAATATAGGCCAAATGCTTGCCACGGCTTCGGTTGCATGCTTCTATTCAATGGTCGATATTTTCAATGATTCTGAGACATAATTGAGGTACAATATCGTTAATGTGCCGACTTATCTCATCCTTTAGCTCTTATATTGTTCTTGGTTTATTGACGGTGTCAAATCACATGTTCGTGACGGCCAATTAACATTGCCAAGACATGAGATAACATGGCTATGTCGCAAGTGGTACCATCCTGCTGGAACCACATATCGTCCAGATCCATATCCTCAATTTCTGGCCACAACAACCCCGTTATTATCACGCGGGTGTGACTAACATCGTGCATTATGCTTGAACCACCATGTATAAAAGAATAACTTTCCTTGAAAATAAATTTAGAACGCAAGAAATTAACATGTTCCCAATAAAAGCAAAGATAAATTGTGAAAAAATTTAAACCTACAAGCAACCTTTACAAATGCTTACAACACGTTTAAGAAAACAAAAATGTGTAAATTGACAACCGTCGAAAATAAACAAAAAATGGTAAAAGAAATTACAAAACAGCAAAACTCGTGAATGAAATTATTTGAGATGCTTTGAGGCACGAGTACGTGGGGCTGTGTGTACGTTTACGAGTATGTTGCTGGCATCATACTCGTACATGTTAATGAAGTGTACATGGCTCAAAAGCAGACTTAAAGGCACGTTAAAACCACTTGTAGACGTCGTAAAGCAACCAACCCAAAGTCGACTAAATCACAAATCATTACAAACAGAAAGTATAATGAATACCAGCATTAATAACGATGTCGACAACAACAGAGACAGGTATTTTGTACGGGTTACTTGCTAAAATAATAATAATTAAAATTAGTAATATTGACTTTGAGTGTTAAAAAATAAACTCAAGACGTACAAAGAAATTTGCTTATAACTAAAATCGGTCTTCATAATAGGTGTGTTCATTTACTAAAAATTTGTACAAATTTGTAACAATTGTTACTAGAAAGCGTTCATTAACCCAAAAAATTTGCAACGAGAGAGCGTCAAAAGAGCGTAAAAAATTGAGAGACAGAAAAATTCTTGCAAGTTTTTACAAGTAAAATTTTTACTTGCAATAATTATTCAAACAGCTGTTTTGCGTTTGTGTTTACAAAACAATATTTCTAAATTAAGTTGAAATTAAAAATATTTTGGAAAATTTAAGAAATTGTAAGTAAATGTAAACTTTTAAAACGGTAAAAAGTATTAAAAAGATACATTTATTTTTGTGTAACTTAGGAACAACAGAAGCAACATAAGATGTCTAAACCTGTGGTTTTAACTGCCTCTGAAATGTTGTTTTTTTTTCTTTAATTTTCACAGACCAGTTGTAATTTTTAGTGATTTAAATATAATGACTACGTAGCTACTTGGTAATTTACACTAAGCAGGCAAATAATTCAATTAGTTCAAATATATATTTGCAAATAAATTTAAATTACCACATAATTTATTAAATTACTTTTCTACTGCTTTTGATATTTTATTTTGGATAAAGCTTCTTATTACAATGAAAATGAAAATTGCTTAAATTTGTTTCCTTTCAAAAATATATTTAACCCGTTTTCGCCGGCTGTTTATTATTATTATAGTTTGGAAACGATTGCAAAGACGGAGCATTAACGTTAGACAATAACGATCAAAAATTCTCCTTTTCAACTCACATTTGTTTGCGCTTTAATGTAGTTTCTTATTAGTGTTTATTTACATAAATAGTTCTTCATAAAATCACTCGGAAAATAAATCACAAAGTTGGAAATAAACATTTCTGCGACCTTATTCCGGTGATTGCAATAAAAATTCTATGTGTAGGCAGGCTGTTATACCGTATAAACTAATTAAAAATAGATATTATATTAATTCATTTTATTCAAAAGTAGCTAATCACCCTTATCGTGTTTAGCGTATTTCGACTACGTCTAGTACTTTATTAAATAAAATTGCAAAACTTTTCATTATTCTATTACAATCCGTACTCGAAAAACGCCAGTCACGATAATGCTGAATATAAATGACCATAATTACATCATTTTTATATGTATAATTCTTCCAAAAAATATAGGGGTAGTTATTGAGTACTCATATATACCTATACATTACAACACTACTTTAACTTGCAAATTTTAGCTAGTAAAGTGTTCATTTACTTTTTCACATTTTTGAGAGTAATTTTGGAAAATTTCTTGTTACTCTCGTTACTAACTTTTACTAGTAAAGTAAATGAACACACCTAATGTTTAAGAATCATAGAAAATCGAAAATGCCATAGAGTTAAGCAACAATCGCGCTATTTGCTAAAAGTCTTTGGAACTCTTGTTAACGGCCGTGTGGTTCTCTCGGTATCTATTATATCTGTTAATTATTAACTTGTTACTGATGCCAGAAAACCATGCCGAGTGACATGATTGTCAAATAATGTATTATACATTTTTTTGCCGAATAATCATAAAGCAAGTCGCTGTTGACACCTTGACCGGATTGCTAATATTATCCCTAGATTTCTCTAAGTTGCCAGAATCGAAAGAAGAACTCAGTCAGCGTGTTTTTCTGTACGTAGCCATAACGAACGAGCACAATTTGGCGACAAAAAAGCAAGACGTCGATGATCTCAATGTGACAATTCAAAATTTTATTCCCCGACCATCATAATCAATCAGGATGAGGTGGTAAATTATCCTACTGAATTTTTAAAGTGAATGAATTACCTGGAGTACCACTTCCCAATTTGCAATTAAAGGTATGCTCAGACATAATTATGTTGCATAACATCCATCAACATTTGCTTAGTCGATGGAATGCTACTGAATGCGTAAAAGTTATTGAATAACGTCATCGAGGTAACGGTCGTTAAGGCGAATTTCAAGAGAAATTATGTTGGCTTCACGTATTCGTATAATACCAACGGTGACTATAAATAAATCACAGAAACATCCTTGAAGTTTACGGGTTTACATTGGAATTCCCGTGTTTCGCACGTTCACATGTTGGAAAACCATCATCAATGTATATTTACGTTTCGGATAATTGGAAAAAAACGTAGTTTATCGTTCAAATGAATAAAATGACGTTGAATCCATTTTAATTACAACCGAGTTTCATTCAACAACCAAACGATGTTTCAACCATAAGCGATGCAATCAATATTATTAATTCCAATAAATTTGAGCTACAGGTTTTCGTTTCTTAAATAAAATGTTGCCCTGTTAAAGAGTACATGCTTTACATACCCGTATTATTTGGGATTTTATACAGATCATAACAGGTAATGGCTTTCGGCATTTTTAAGGGGGAAATCTAAAAAAACACCACGTTTTGCGCCCATAAACATGTTTCGAGTAATAAAAGGGCAAAAAATTTTACATTTTTTCTAGAATCGGAAACGCCATAAGATTATTAATCGCTAATAAAAAGTTAAAAATAAATAAATTGTAGGTGAAAATAAGTTCACTGGGTAATCTAGTTCAGTCATAATATATTGTCATTAATTTTAATAATTAAAAGAAAATAGTTTTAGTTCTGTGGATAACATTTTTATAAGTTTACATACATACACATGTATGTATGTAGTGTAAAATAATTAAGTCCTTTCATTTTAACATGAAATTTCCTTTCCAAGCCAACTATGGGCATTTTATAACAAATTCTTTAATGATTTTTTAACAGCTCTCAACATCATGTCATCAAAATCAACCTCTTTCATAGTTTAACTTTTATTGTCCGCAATAAAGTTAAAAGCACATTATTAAGCCATAAAGACAGAAAGCTTAAAACAAAGAATAAAAGCAGCATGTAATAAAATTGCAAGAAGTAAATAAAAACTCTTAATGAAAACTTTGTACAGTTCTTAAACCCTTCACTACAGTGGGCATATAGCAAATGGTCATATCGCTTGTAATTTCAGTTGTGATTATAATTGTGATCGAATTAGAGTTACTCAAGCAAAACTATTGAAATACAAAAATTTGGTCCTCAAAAGACTGAGTGAGGCATGAGCAAAGATCAAGGACGGACATAACTGAGTGCAGTGTTAGAAGTTGTTACATGTATCTCTTCGTGGTGGCGGCCGATAACAGGTTCTTGTCTCTGCTAGGAATAAGTCCAGTGGAGAGAAGTTCACATTATCTTATAAAAATCCATAATACACCTATGGAAGAACATACGCTAAGGGTGCTTAGCTAAGAGCGTGCTTGGTAGCTAGTATGGGAACTCAAGATTTCGATTTCCAGTTTTAATAGGGATTTACCCGTGCATATGAAGCTCTGTTTGGATGGACATCTTTTTCTCCATTACTTGAGAAAATCACTTTTAAATTGGCCACGGGAGGAAGTCGGAAAAGATGGTCAAGCATCGCGAAGGGTGCACGGGTCAACCTCTAAAGCTACTACTAAGACTTTGGACCATAAGATTCCAAAGGGATGGACAATAAAGCCTCTGTGTGTGGCACTGTGTGTGATTGCTCAGCACCGGCTAGTATAAGGCTTAGGACCACAGGTTGATACTTGTTAAATGTGAATTTCAGAGAGGACATAAGCCGTAGACAAATTCTAGCAATTACATGAGATTCCGTGATGATGAAAAATACCGACAGTTGCCGGAAACCAACTCAAGGAGGAGATCCTGGGCTGTGTTTAATCTCTCTCCTAAGCTTCCTAAGAAATCATTTTGTGTAGCAAAAAACAAACCCCGAAAATTCATTGAAAAATCTAACAACATTCAACAAGAAATCAAAATGTTGCTATTTTTTTACTATCGCGAAGCGTATATAAGATTTAATGCAACCGAATAGAGCTCTCTAAGTTGTTAGTCGTAAAAACTGAACAAATTATACCTGCTATGGGCCATGAGTTGTACGAGTATAAATTGCATATTTAATTACAAAGTTTTTACGATCTCATGCTAGAGTGTACAGGAAACATTATAAGAATTGAAAATTAACACAGGAAGACTTTGTTCGGATAAACATTTCTGAATTGCAAGTATTTTAATAGTGTTTTTTGTGTAATTTTACGATTTACAAATATTGTAAATAATTTTAGAACATAAAAACTTTATGGAAATGTATGTATGCATGCGTATTGGGTGGGGGAAAAGGTAGGCTTCCTTTTCCCGCTAATAAAAAAAATATAGGAAGTATTTCAGAAAAATAGCAAAAGGCATAAACTTTAGGTCTCTTCCGACGTGAGGTTCCTGACTGTCTGCCGGTATGAACTACTGTGGCCACAGATTTAGCAGGCATATGATTAGTATTGTCATTGACATGCTAAGTATTGCTAAAATTTATGACAGAAAGTATTATGTTATAAGACTGCTAGGTCGTCTTAAGTTTTATAAACATACTTCAGTTAACATAAATTCCGTTAAACTTGCTTAAACCAAGATCACATAAAGTATGTTAAACCAAGTTTAAATATTAATTTATAGTACAAGCGCTCTTTCTTTAAGAAAGCTTAGTTTAATAAATTAAACTTTAACGAGAGCTTAAGAAAAAATTCTAACCGGAGGTTAAAAATCTGCTCATAGTAGTTAAAACTTGATATCCAAAAATATCTTAAACCGTATCGAGTGGTGATATAAGGATTAACGTTCAAGGTTTTGAATTATTTTGAATTATTACTAAATTATTAGGTCACTTCAAAGACTCTGCCGCATAGATCCGTCCAAAATTTGAGCTATAGCTACTTGAGAAAACTACACAGGAAAAACTCCAGGGGAATAAATTTGCACGATATTTTTTGCCAGTTTACATAATCTCCGAGCGCCTTTGATAGCGTTTGCTGAGTGAACACCAAACGTCCATATCAACCGATTCCGCAGTCAAATTAATATTAACATCTGATCTTCTTTAGGCAATTTTAGACTCTTATGATCACAACTTATGTTTTCCTTAAATACTGGACAGTTCAATTCAAATTCCATGGGAAAATATTAAACTGTTCAATTTTGGCTTTTACACAGTATGGCTCGATATATCACTCTACTTCGAAATGCTTTAACACTTTTCAAATGGTGGCAACTTCCAGCTGTTTTTTTTTTTATTTGTGCCAAAAATCGGCAGAGTAGACGGCGACTATCTTCTCAGAAGCGCAATATATTCGTGACAAGTTTTGAACGGAATAATACATCAGTGGCCTATCATGAATGACAAGGCACTGAGAATAATGCATACAGCTCCATTTACGCCAAAGTTGTCCTCGGACCTTGTTTTTCGAGTACGCCATGAGAACCAATGTTAATGTGACTATTGAGTAAAACAGAAAGAGAACTATAGGAAATATGCTTCCAGTAGGACGGCGCAATTGATGTGCACTGCTCGCATAGCGATGAATATTTCAAAGAATTTGTTTTTTGTACAGGTAAGAATCTTGTTTTGCCAATTTTAATTGGTTCACCCATTTCCACCGCTCCTGACTTCTTAGGGCTTCTACGAAAAAGCCAGAGACTGTGAAAGGTCTTAAAGCGAAGATTCAACGAGAGTGAAAACTATTATCGCCTTGAAGGCAATCAGCAAGGGTTAGTAACATCTTCAATAAGTAGTGTCAAAAATCTAGCATGTCATTATATATTATATATATAGCAAAACAACATCGAAAGCGTGTTTTTCATACTCACTGTCTATTTGTTACTTCTGGTAGCATGTGCTACTTTTCAACCTGAATATACTAATTTGTTATCATCTCACTGAGGTTACATGGACTTTTTTTCGTAGCAACTACGGATTCGAAATGGGGCAGCAACAAAATCTTTTACTCCTACCCAATAGCTAACGTACATATAATGTTTTATTTTATTTTTATTACAATTTAATACTTTTTTAATGGTGCATCATCACTATTATACTGTGCTATTTGCTTTGGAGATGACTGTCTCTATTGCTGCTAATAATCCTAATGATGATGGCGATAGTAATAATCATGGATAAATTTAATGTGTTATTTTTTTTAACAGTTTTTAAGCATAAAGCAGTCGCTGATAATAATCATCGCCAACAACATCATCTCCAACCAATGAAACTGTCTTTTAAATACACAATATGGAATTTTTACATTAAATGACATAAAAGTGAAAAAAGCACTAAAATAATTGTTAAAATACAATGTGACATTAAAAAAAAAGCAGAAAGCAAGACAGAAATAATAATCATGTAATACGTCAGTTACTTAGAGTTAATGGATCTTTAACACAAAAATGTGTTGTTGTCGCCAATTTTGCTGTTTTTTGTTTAGCTTTTTTTGCTTTTCCGGTCATGCCAAAGTCGTTTTACATTTTGTTGTAATATTTTTATTTTTTCCGAAAACATTGTAAAGAGTTTGGGTCTTGGTAAATACTCGTAGTAACGAATGCTAAATGTTTAATACACATTTAGTGTTTTTTTTTTGTTTTGTTCATTAAGAGGGAAAATATAATGTTTTTCAAAAATTCACACAATAATCATCTTGTCTGCATGTGCATAAATTCAATGAATTAATTCCACATGGCTCAATCACTTTGTGCTACAAAATGTTACACAGTCGTTGTGGCAATTATGATAATAGAAAAAATGTCTTTGTTCACTTTTAGCATAATTAAGATGAATAGGTTTGTTCGAAAAACAAATTTTTATTATAACTTTTTTAAATGGCTCACTGTTCTGTTGTTATTAGATTGTTGAATTAAAGTGTATTCATATTTGTTCGAGAATATGTTCGAGAATATTTCGTCTGAAATATTCTTGTAAAAGCGTAAATCCAGGGGGAGGAAAAAATCTTTGTTTTTGTTCCACTGTTTAGGAAATAAGGTAGAGCACCGAAGAGAGTGTGATTGAAATAATTATTTTGCTAAGAAGGTTTTTTAGCCCTGTAATCAGCACTGGAGGTTCTCTATTATTGCAAGCGAATTTTCGATATTTCAAAGATACATCTCTACGCAATAACCTCACCCACTTCCCAAAGAATGTTTCCGCCCAAGTAATGTTGTTTACGAGTTAACACTGCCCAGTATTAAAAGCTAAGCCAAGAGATCAACAGTGAGTTCGCCGATTTTATTGTCTACTCACTTGAATACGACAACTGTAGAAATACCATGCGAACTATTTTTTTGGAACTATATTTTACGAAATTTTGAAGTTAAATTTTAATAATCGAAAATGTAAAGATAGATAGGTTGACAGACCGGCAAAACAGCATCACGTAGGTCCCCAATCCGGGAAGATAGGAAAAGGCAAAAGAGAAAGTCGAAATATGGAACGTGTAGAAGACTAGAAAAATTAGAAAAAGAAAAGTTAATAAAATGATTAAAAAGGCTAAGTCCGAGTTTTATGCTGATAAGTTCTCCCATGCGGTTACATCCAAAAAAAACATGGAAAATTATACGTGAAATTGGTATAAGCAAAGCTCCTAATAATGAACGCTGTCCAACTGATGCCAATGCCATCAATGAAAGTTTTTTGAATATCCCAAAGGTAGAATCTGATCTCAGTTATTACTGCAATCTGTTAAGAAACTATAGCGCAACAGTTTTTTCATTCTCCAACGTTGATCAATGTGATGTGCTTGAAAGTTTATTGTCCATTAAATCTAACTCTGTTTCGTTCCAAACGAAAAATGACACTGAAGATGCCACATAGCCGAAACCGATTTGTCTCCAAACCAAACTTGACAAGGGATGACAGAAATTCGTTCCAAAATTCTACAACTTAAATCATCTCTAAAACTGTGCCGATATGAACTCATTCCAGAGACAGTTCCTACTCCTGATGAAGGAATATATTCCCTGTGGCGAGGCTGCCCGAGGACTTTCTTCTGAGGCCAATTGGTCCTTAAATTAGGACAAAGGCATAGGAGATGAAAAGTTATCTTCTTTCTTGTCATTATGACAGCAGTCATTTGCAGGCAACCAGACTCGTTTGATGTAACTGCCAAACCTGCAAACTTCAGTCACCGTCGCCACTTAATTGCATCTTCCGAGATATTAGCGTGCCTGCATATGTGTTTTACCCACCATCTACCTTTGACCATGTCACATAAAGCATTATTAATTTCCCTTTTCCAGGCCGAGATAGAAATTCCACAGAATTCGTCAATGTGCGAGCTTTCCAGCCTTGCTCTCCTCATGTCCGCGCATCAATTTTAGCGTGATTCTCGAATGCTTCACCATCCGATTTAAGGATGCCCAGTTTAGATGGCCTTTTTGTTAAAACTTTAATCTTTCTGTCCTGATTTTCTTGGATTTCTCATTTGGTCTAAGAAAGGTCGAGTATACGACGTTTAAGTTTTTCTAAGAAGTGGGGTAAAAGTTTCCTGATAAGCTGGTATAAGGAATCAGCAAAATGCGCATAGAGACTAGTTCATCCACCCGCAATAATAAATTGCATTATTTTATAATAAAAAAAGTTTTGGGAGTAAAGTGATTACCTTAAAAATAATTTATTTTATTTTTCAACAGAAAGAATAAAATTCCAAAAATCTCAATATCTTTTTACTCTAAACTGCAAAAGTTCAAAGGAATTTACTTTGAATGACAACATTATTTTAATATTCAAAGAATTTAACAACTGAAAGTAAAGCTTATTTTCGGCGCTAGTTACGTCTATCGCGTGATTTTTTTGCTATTTGGCTTTTCAGTGTAAATTTTTTCAATTTGAAAAAAGTTTCGTGATAAGTGGCAATGCCTAAAATGCTCCGTAAGGTTTGCAATTTCAGCATAAGTAGATGAACCAACAAAAAACTCTTGCAAATCATAGAATTTTATATCGAAATTCGTACTGTGTATGAAATGTGTTTCGTAAATTACGTCCATTTTATGGCTGTCATAATCGAACCACCGAACAGGCTATTCAAGCTCTTGGGACAAAATTTCGCACCAGTTTCACTTTATTGGAATTAATCCATCAACCGTTTGCGAATAGTTCGTACTGATGAAAATATTGGTGCTGTAGCGACCAGTGATCGCGATATGTCAATTCTTTGCCGTTGCCAACAATTTGGTTTGTGTTATTCGACCACCTCTAAGATTCTACGTAACGACCTCGGTATAAAACCATACAAAATACAGGTGCTTCGAGAACTGAAGCCAGGTGAGGTACCACAACGTCGTTTGTTTGGTGAATGGGCTTTAGGAAAGTTGGATGAAGATCGATTTTTCTATCGAAAAGCTGTCTTTAGCGACGCATCTCATATTTGGCGTAATGTCAAGAAAATACCGTGCGATAATTACCGACTTTTTGAGCCCAAAATATAAAAATTGGACTTGGTTGAAATGTGGTTTTAACAAGGCGGTGCCGCATGCGACACGACATACGATATCATGAAACTACTGAGTGGTAATGTGCCAAAATTGGAGCTATCCGATGGACCACCTACGGTTTAAAAATCACCCATTATATTGTTATTTATTGAAGGACGGATAACGAACCAGACCACTTGCATTCTGGGTCCCTTTTCGACCGCTTTCTTACCACGAAAGGCAGCCAATTTGTAATTTCCGACTACCTTATTTTCATATAATCTCGTGCAAGCATTAGCTCTTACTCTTGACTGTAGTCATTTCTATCGATTGGTAACTGTCGGCCTTCTTCCTCATCACGGTGTCTCTTGTAATTGCTAGAATTTGTCTCAGGGTTAGATCCCTCATGGCACTCATATTTAACAAGCGCCTGACCGTGGTCATAAGCCTTATACTAGCCAGTACTGAACATTCACACGTAATATGCGCTAACGTCTCAGCCTTTTCCTTAGGAGAATCGCCCGTCCATCTCTTCTTGTCCATCTCTTCAAACTCCTTCCTTGGCAAATTAAAACGAGAGTTACATCAAGGAATTTATATAATTCTCACGAATAATGGAGAAAAAGATGTCCAACCACACAGAGCTCCATATGCACGGGTAAGTCTGTATTAAAAAAAAAACTGGTGATCGACAGGTATCCAGAGTTGGCATACTAAAAACCAAGACATCCCGCGAGTGTGGGAGAGTTAACTTCTCTCCTCTCGACTTATTTAGCCAGACTCCTTGCAGAGACAAAAACCTGTTGACGGCCGCCACCACAAGGAATTATAGCTTCATAAGAATTTTTACATGATTTTCTCATGAGTAAAACGTTATTAAAGAATTTATTTATTTATTTTCTAGAGTTTAAAAACTAAAACCAATTCCTTTGCTGCAAATAACAACTAGTCTATTGGCTTTAGTTTTCATGTTTGTGGCAAGTTGCTTAAAATTGGAAATTTCCATTTACTTACATAGAGATGAACATGACGTACATACATACATATGTATATAACTTTATGTTGCACAAAGAGTATCATTTTGGATAAAAGAAAAAAACATTTTTTTTTCTAACAAAAGCTTAAAATACCCACATGCGTTTATCTTGTATTTGAAATGCATAAGAAAACGAGAGGAAATGAATGCAAACAATACAATGTCATTGTAGAACGACTAAATAACATTCAGCCGCCACAGATTTACATACACACATACATAAACATATTTATACTCGTTTGTCTAAACAAGAAAAACCGGCATGCAGGCAGGCATTCTATTCGAGGCCAGGCTATAGGCAGTCAACCCTACTTTTGTGGCTGACACAAAAGAAACTTTAAATTCTTTTGAAATTTGCACAAACAAAAAATATCTTTAGTGAATGTAAATTATTTCCAAGCCAATGGAAATGATAAACAAATGTTTTGCCTCAATAGTTTGTGTGTTTTTTTTTTCTTATGCTTCCGTTAGTACGTTTTTGTTTTGTCTTCACTTCGTTGGGGATAAAACAAAGCCCAGACATCAGGACAAAACTTAGTGGCTGTTTGCGACATCGAAGGGACGAACCATTTTGGATGGATGCTAGGGTTTAGTTTTTATTTATTTTAAAGCCTTTCATATGTATTTGTGCTTTCAAAGGATCCATGTGTGGATGAATTTAAATTGAATTGAAGTGAACTCGTTAAACGAGTTTACTTTGTCTTTAATTTTTGCTGGCGTTATTTGTCTCAGAGTCTATTTCAAAAACTTTTTGCTCTTGCACTCGTTTAAAAAATTGTTGTTATTTTTAATATTTGTTGCTTTGTGTTGTTCATTTTGTAGTGTTAGTTGTTTTTAGTTGTTCTAAATTGCTTTGATGATGTTGTTTTTTTTTTCTGTGTTGCCTCTAAGTTTGTTGTCTTCTTGGGAAATTTATTAACTTGCGCGGGAAGTTCGCAAAGTAATGCCTTTTATGCAGAATACTTGCACGTTTTTAAATTATTTATTAGGTTCTCAAAGCGCATTATGCCGCATAAGCAATATCCTGGGTCGATGTCAGCAGTGCTCTTCGTATCTTATTTACGAATAGGCTTGGACGTTAAAGTGGAGTTCCGTCTCAATACAAAGAAAGTTGAGCTAGTGACACCGTAAGAGTAAAGATTAGTTGAAGGCGATTCCAGATTTAGATTTTTTGTTTTTTTTCCACGCCCTTTTATAACGCGCTTTTATTTATTTGTACACTGCGTTGTTATTTGTAGTCCGATCATAGCATACCGCATACTGTTGTTAATGGTATAAAAACGGCTTAAATTGTGTCGTCCCTCAATGAGACTACGAATTCTAGATACGACCTTCGATATTCTAGGATCCCTCCCTCTAGTGACTAATTTTGTGCAA
Organism: Phania funesta; assembly: GCA_963932375.1. Taxonomy (NCBI): domain Eukaryota; kingdom Metazoa; phylum Arthropoda; class Insecta; order Diptera; family Tachinidae; genus Phania; species Phania funesta. The sequence continues at coordinate 105,367,901 of OZ010652.1, forward strand.
ACCAACTGATAGCCCTCTTAAAACGATGTTATCTTGGTATTTAAAATAATATATTTTTCCACTCCCATTTCAAATTCTTAAAATCACTTTTGGTATCTCGTATCCTTCTCTCCTAATATGCAATTTGCCAGACAACATAAATCATAATAGAAGCTTCCATTATTTTAACCTCTGTTCTAAAGGAAGAATACAGCCATTTGACAACTGCTTTACTCTTAAGGAAATTCAATATTAAGAATTTTTAAGTCCCAGGTTTATGAAGCATAAAGCGACCGCTGACTTTACTCGACATGGCGGCACTTTAGCGGATCCAGTCACAAGTATATTAGTGCTGCCCTACGCATAGCTGTAGTAGAGACAAAGGATAGTAGGATTACCAGATTCGTCTGATTACAGGCGTTCTACACTACAGCTTTTGATAAAAGGAATACATGGTGTCTGTACTGATTGTCTGATGCAACGACATGCATGGCCTTGCTTCCTGTGGTTGGTTACACATCAGATAGTTAAGCAGAGAGTGGTAGCGTAACAATTCACAATGGGTCAAAATGTGTTTATGGTATCTCCGAAATTCTTCAGATATTCTGTTATTGACTGAAGTTTTAAGTTCACAAAAGAGTAATAAAAATCCAATAAATTGAAATATTTTGGAAACCACTTTTAAATCTGATGGCACATGTTAACTAAACCACGTCTATGATCTTTAGGATTACATATATTTTATTATCCTTGTAATATGTAGGAGAGTGGTAGATGCGCTTATCAATCACTACTCGTTTCCCTGTACTTTTCTATTAATTTTAATAAGATCATTACGACGCCTAGCGGATTTTCGGTGCCACAGACTATAAAAAAGTATATATCTGTTCTGTATAACGTTTTTTCAAACCAAAAGGATTTCAATAAATCTGCGATTAAATTGTTCGAATGCCGATAATCAGATCAAGAACATTTTTAAACTATTCGAAAACAATTAATCATTAGAATTGGTCATTTACAAAAATAATTTTCGCTCTCTATTTCTCTAGGTAGCTTGGGTTACCGGGTTATTAATGACACTTTTTCCAATTGGTAGACTTCAATAGCTCTCACGGTTACTAATGTCATCCTGCTTTCGAAATATTCACTATGGTTTGCCATGGAAATAATTAGAGCATGAGTGCACTCTTTTCGAACTTAAGGACCAGATAGAGATTGGTACGAATTGTGAACAAACCATATCCGCAATAACGGCCAGTATCGAAACAAACCAAGAAATGTGAATTCGTTGCTGATAAGCTAAATTGGGCATCGGCAGTTAGTCAACCCGTTTAATTTTGTGGTTAGATTTTAGCCTACATTCGAGTAAGACTATGGTGACACCGGACGTCCAATGACATGGCCATGAGTTTGCTAATAGCGCGCTGGACATATTTCCTAGAGAATGGAGGTTTGCGCAAAAAATCATATTGTCGGTCTGCCGAGGCCACAATTTAAATGGTTAACTATTTCATACATAATGACGTGCATGTACCTTCCAAATTAAAGCAGAATCCTAAGGATATGTCACACCGTTGTTGACTTATTTAAATTTATTTTCCCATCGCTTTTATCTTGTCACCCTAGTGACTCTCCAAACTACCCTCGCAACATGTGCAAATAAGTAACATTTTTATTTAGTGTTGTTTTTATACTTTCTATCATCTTATTATGTCATTCGAAATATTGTTGTTGTTTGTTGTTGTCGTTGTTTCTGTCACTGTTGTTGACCAACTGTATAAAATTGGATAAAAAATTGTTGCCAGAAAGTCTTTAAAGTGGCAATTTTTCTGTCGTTTGCCTTGCATGACGCACACAATTCATGCAAAAAAAAATATCCATTAAAAATGTTTTTCTTTTAAAATTTTTGCTGTTTCTGTTGCTGTTTTGCTTTCCCTCTGCTCTCGTGTGTGCAACTTTGTGTGAAGTACGTGTGTGTAATGAAAAGTAAAAGCATCTGTCCCTTGTGCGCAATTCGTTACACATGCAGGCTAAATGGCATCGGTACAATTTTTATGTTACTGCTGAGTCTCTTCCGTAGCACGTCTGTCTGTTAGTCAGTCCGTCTATCCTTTGAAATAAGTTTATTTGTGAGTTAGTTTATTGAATTGGCCTGCGTTTAAGTTTAAGTGGGTTTTGCTTTGCAACAGAGTGACAACAGAGCAACACGAAAGGATAAACGCAGACTAGCTATCACTTCTGGCGCAATTACTGCGTTTGTTTCAACTGTTTCCGATATAACCTTGGGTCTGGCCTTCGAAATCTTACCGGTGTAAATTGAAATTTTGTGCAAAAACTTCTTGAGACCGGCTGGCTAGTGAAGAGCATTCGATGAGCGGTAGGTATTGCCGTTCTGAAGGCCAATTTCGAGTCCATGTAGAGTTTTTCGAATTGCAACATAATGCTACGTCATATCTAAAAACGCATTGAAGCCTCGATAATTCTCTCCCTAAGTTCGATTTGTGTCGCATAGTCAATCAATTATCTTCGGATTAATGGCTGATCTCTTCTGATAGCGTTTGTTACAAGTAATTGAAATAATTCGTATCTTTCTTTTTAATATCAAACTTCTAGGTTCTGGGTGACGAAAAATCCACGCATAATTAATGAAGCATAATTACACCCTTACAAAGTCACCATGTATTGTGCAGTGATGTCGGAAAAGGGAAGGAGCCAGCGGTAACTTCCTACTGGAAGTTGACGATCTGCATTTCGGGAACATGTGGAGACTGCAGGTTGGGGTCAATCTTCATTGCTGCATGCGACAGAAGGCGTATTTTGAAGTATACCTTCCCAACGCGTGTAATTTTTCGTTTCGGTTATTTGGCTTGGCCAAACCTTGGAGGAGGTAAACAACAATAGTCGAGCCCAAGGCGACAAACTGGAATCAAAAGTGCCAAAATATGCATAAACGCCGGCGGCGATCTGTTGTCGAGCATAATTCTCCACAATTAATTAAAAGAAAATGTTATACGAAGAAAGATAATCACTTAAAAACCCAATGAGTTTTAACTTTAAGCAAAAGCTATAGCGAAAGAAAACATCTCACATTTCTTGTATGAATATATTTTTGTCACCATGTATGTTATTTTCATACACATGTTTCCGTTACGACAGCAGTTTGCCGCTCTTGCCGTTGGCTGTTCTCATTTGGAGTCTTTTAAAAGCTCTTTTTAAAAGACGTTGCTGTGGTTGTCGTCTTCTTCGACGTCATCCTGCTCTAGTGCGTAATATGGTAGTAAATGTTTTTTTTTTGTTTTGTTTTATTATCATTATTTCATATTTGTTTTTTGTACATTTTATTTTTCGCATGTTTTTCAAAAGCAATTACGTATTTTATGTTTGCATGTTCGAATTTGTTGTGCTCGTTATTACGTCTTACGTGGAAAGTACTCGTGTATTCGACATGTTCAAACAGTAGGTTGTCCTTCCTTTTTTAAGTTTAATTTTATTATTTTTGGCTCTTTCTTAACAATGTTTTTCTTAAATAAATTCTTTTCAAACGAAGAATTAGCGAAACGAATTTTCTTTGTTGTGTTTTCTTCTTGTCTGATTTAATTTGTTAAAGTATTTCAAAGTGATTATTTATGCACTTCAAGTACGACAATAACAGGGTTATCGGGCACTGTACGGGGTGTTTGTATGTATGTAGATATGTTTATGACTTAGATTAACGTGGTTTATTATGTGAAATCTATTAATGTATGTACATATACATACATGCATATACAGACAATTATTTTGCAATAAATTACGTGCACATACATACATATTTGTATAATCGTCGGGTGTTTTTTAGCTGCATAAGAACTTGATATGATATCACAAGACGGAAATATTGTTAGAATGAAATTCTTTTTATTATAATGCGCTCGATAATTTCATCGCATTTATTTATTAAATATGACTTCCCGCACATGTATGTCCGCGGTTTCGATCCATTCTATCAGTCCAATTTTTGCTTACTTTTTCCAATAAATCTGGCCATATGGCGTCAATCATTGGTGGCTTGAATATTGGCTTCCAATGCTTTGCGATTAGCTGGTTTGTCGGCATAAACGAATGACTTAACATAGCCCCATAAAAAGGAATCTAGAGGCGTTAAATCTCACGATCGATTTTTAACCGCACTGTATGTCAAGTTGCGCCGTCTTATTGAAACCAAATGTCGTGGATGTTTAGCTGATGAATTTTTGAAAGCAAAAATTGAGTCAGCATAGCTTGATAACGCCCGCCATTTACCGTAACGGCAGCTCCTTGCTCATTTCGCAAGAAACCGTGCCAAACAGTGAATTTTAATGGATGTAATGGTGATTCGTTAACGGCTTAAGAATTGTCTTCGTTCCAAATGCAGCAGTTTTGCATACTGACGTAACCATTTAACCAGAAATCAGCTTCATCACTAAACACAATTTGTTGATAAAAATGCTCATCTTCGGCCAATTTCAAATGAGCCCAATCAACAAAAATGGGACGCGAATTCTTGCACGATCTATATTTTATGAGCACGTAATCCAATATCCTCCCGTAAAATTTTCCACGTAGTCGAAGGACCAACGCCAACAAGTTGAATCCACATTTCGGCTACTTCTTCAATACTTCGCATTTTCCAATACTTCGCGTCATCCAGCTGAAGCCACATGTCGTTCAGTTAGGCCACAATAACTTCGTTATCATTTGCTTGTAAGGAATGCTATTCACAGTCACTACCGAATTGATGTTTTCAGGTTTCCGGCGACAATCTCATTTATCAAACGGTAGGTACGTCGAAGCAAACAGGACATGCTATTCGTAAGCGGCCATGTTTCTTAGAATTTCTTGACCACTCTTTATATTTTTGACACATTGGATGCACTTTCTTGACCAAAAATTGTGCGAAGCGTAAGAGTGGTGTCAACGTAATGTGGTTTGACAATGATAACGTTGCGTTGTGCTCCATTTTTAATAACTGAAATAGTCATAGGTGACAGCTGTTACGTATCAGCCGTCACCGGCGTATTTATGTAGATCAGAGACTCCACTTAGCCCAACAAAAAATAACCCACGTTGTTAAATTGCATGATCTTGAGGACAATTCAAGGCCATTACGCGAACGTTTGCTTAAATAAATCGACAGTGATATGTTGCATCGTTTTGTTGAAACTACAGCGGCTCCACATTTGGGGCATTGAATTGCGGTACAAAAGAGGCAGTCTTGGAGCTTTCATCAATTACTGTAACATTTTGTCCGGTGTTGTTTTTGCAGAAATACGGACTACTTATTCCACCGGGCTATAATCACTTTCTCTGGATATAATGGCTTTCGGCAATGGCTTGTGGATTAACCCCACTCCATATGCGGCAGTTTTGCTTATTGACACTAAATAAAAATTTCTTGTAAGATCCAGGATGAATTTCTCAAACTAAAACTTGATTTTCGTAAAAAATATCCATGACGAAATGGCAAATGAAACTAAACACAAAACAAGTAACAGCCGTTAAAGTAGCGCACATGCAGTGTCGTCAACTTTAAGTTTTATACCTTTAAAAAAACAGGCGATATAACTCAGGAAGTATGTATTAACATATGTATGTATATCGACAACCCTTTGTCTCTTGTGAATAATGTTTGTTAAAAACACATAAGCACATACGTTGTTTTTACCAAAAGTTACGAAAAAGTAATTTCAGATTATTTCACTTCTGCGTGGCTGTATTTTTAACTCGAAATTCGAAAGTGCCAAAAATATTTCAAGACTTACTGCAAAATCGGAAACTCGATAAAACAAATTTCAAATTTAGGGCAAAATCACAAATATAATAAAATACCCGAAATTTCATCAAATTTTTTATGCCAAAAAAGTTTTTGGAATTTAAACTTGGCCAAAATTTTGTCTAAAATATGTTGATTCTAATAAAATTCAATGTTTCAAGAAAAAGGTTTAAATTTAAATCGCAAATTCAAAATAGAAATAAATTTATGTAAAATAAAATTGTTAGGGTTCTTTTAAATTCTTTAAAATCTTTTTTAAAACAATTCATTCAATTACAAATCCATTAAATACTTTCAGCATTTATTGTTTGTTTCTGTGTAGGCGTCTTACGACGATAAACGAATAAATAAATTTTATTATACTTAAAGAAATTTATTTTCATTTACAAAAATCATTTCAAATAATTCCCACAATTGAGATAGATGTTTAAATACACACCCATACATACATACACATGTGAGCATGTGTGCACATATGTAAGTGTATGGCTAAAATATAAAATTGGTCAAATTCCTAGAATATTTGAGAATATTGTTGGTCTTTAATAAAACAAATTCTTGAGAATTCGTTTCTTTTTTTTAGAATTAAATTAAATAACTACAACCATCTTGTTAAAGCATCAATATATATTTATTTGTAAATAAAGAGGAATTAAATATTTATAAAGAAAATATTATTTAGAATAAGCTATTTTAAGCTATTTTAATTTCAAAAATAATATTTTTATCTCTTAATTGTATTTAGATTTTTTTGTTTACACAGAAAAAATCATTATCAAACAATAAATTTTAACAAAGTTTGAGGTTTGTCGAAAATATCAGGTGTTTAATTTTGCTACCGCAAATTTCTTGAGACATGCACCTTAATTGAGGCAATTACATTTTAAATTGAATTAAACTCTTTGGTGTTCACACATGTCAAATGCTAGCTTAATTATCATTTCACAGCTGAAAACTTTGCCTTGACTTTGTCATTGTACAAAGTTTTTCCGCTCACTGAACACAAGTCACAAGAGTTGCACTGGTGATTAGACTCAATTAATGGGCACTGACAGGCACAAAGATATGGGTTGCCGTAACTGAGTGCAGTGTCGAAAGTTCTGACTTATACCTCCTCGTGGTGGCAGGAGGTAACAGGTTCCTATCTCTGCAAGGAGTTGGGGTAAATAAGTCGAGTGCAGAGAAGTTAACTCTCTCTTACAAAAAATTCATGATGGGACAGGGATGCGTGGACAAGAGGGTGATTGGTTTCCAGTATGCGAACTCTGGACACCAGTCGAGCGTATGGAGCTCGGAGTGTGTGGACGCCTTTTTCTCCATTACAGGAATAAATAAGGAAACCTCGCAAGAAACTCCGGTTTTAACTTGCCAAAAGAGATGGACAATAATGCCTCGCGAGGCGTGGGCGGGTCAATAATTAAATGTACTAAGCCGTTCGACCGTGAGATTGCGATAGGGATGAGCAATGCTGAAAATCATTTACAGTAAAGGCACACCATAACTTGTTTATAGCAACTAATGTTTAAAGTGTTTGCAGATAACCGTTACATAACATAATATTGTTTTCGTGACCATGCCACAACCATGTGTTTTATTTGTGTCATGTGAATACAGTAAGGACATGTTTTTGGGCAAACAGTCATGTGTATAACATGAGATTTTAGAAAATCGATAACGGAAGACATTAAAATGTTGACGCAAAAGTTAAAAAATAGAATGCCTTTGAAAAGCAAACGGATACAAAATAACATCATTTAAATACATCATGTTGCAAAAAACGGACGAACATCTACAAAATAATAAAAAGATTTTATGAGAGAGAGAGAGAGAGAGAGAGAGAAAAAAGAAACAAAATTACAGAATATGCAAAGATGTTGTTATTTTTCCCAAGATTGTTGTTGCTCGCAGTCGTTGCAGTATAATAAACCAAATTTCTGGAATATTCTTTAGAAGTTATTTTATGTTTTCTTGTTATTAAGATAAAAGGAAGTGATTTAGTGTAAATTATTTTTAAAGAGAGCGATGGTGTGTGTGGTTGTGTAAAAAAAGATTTCAATTGGATAAAATATTTATGCAGGAAATGTTTTGGTAATCATGATGCTTACATGAACCCATACTGCAAATGACTTAAATAAGCACATATGAGATCTTATAATTATTTCGGCGTGTCTGTATGTTTACCATGACTGTGTTTTATATCCGTTTTATGCAATAAAAACTTCCCCTGTTTACATAAGGTGTCTCATTTGCAGGCATTTTTTTTTTTGGCTAGAATAGCATCGCTAGAAGACTTTTGGCTGGAAATTTTGAAGCACTTTATCCATCATTACTTTTGGCAAATACATATTTTATATCTCCGCACAATTAATGTGGGCGAGTGGAGATGAACACCCAGCTACTCTAATCTTCTCACAATTTCAAACAACTTTCCTCTTTAATAAATTAATATTCAAAAACACATTATAACACTCATAAATTCCCCACTAAAAACGTACTGTAATTTCATTTCCTTCAGAAAAAAATCACATAATAATCCCACGCGAATGGTCATGAAGGCCATTCAAAACGTATAAAATATAAAAATATATGCAAATGGCTCTCCTCTCTTTCCTTTTTACCACACTGTTACCAAATTGGGAATAAAGAAAAAATATAAGTAAGATTATGATTTGGTTTGAACAAATAAATGCTATGGTATGGTTGTGTGCTTGGTATCGCAGTGTGCTGTGCTGAGGCTGAGAGCCGCAGTCCATATAAATTTAGATTTTTTTTCTCGTTAACAATATCCTCTTGCGGTTTATTAAAAATGAAACTCGTGTTCCGTGCGTTTGTGTGTGTGTGTTCAAATAAGTATTTATGGAATTTTATAACTACAGATATTTGCCTGCCTCAAAGTTGGTTGGTTTGTATATTTAGGTTTGCTTTACAGCACTAAAATAAAAAAAACGGAGCTAATTTTCCTTTGATTGCTTAAAGGGTGAGAATCTAATGTGATTGTGGAATTAATGCCGATGGGAAATTCTAAGCTATATTAATGTTAAAAGTGGGAAAAACCGCTTTGTTGTTTGCGAAACTTTGGAAACTAATTTAAACTTGTATTTTTCCAAACCTTTTATAGGGTGTCCCAACAGGTATGAAACCCTCTCGAAAGGTGACATAGTAGATGGCGCTTTAGGTCAGCGTTGTGTTAACATTTATACGTACATTATAGTCGTCAAGAAACTCAAGTAGTCGAGATTCCGCACATCGTATTTGTAGTGAATTTTAGTCCAGAGTGTCAATCAGGTACAGCCTGGCCTGTATACCATAAACGGGGCGTTTCTAAGACTCGCTAACGTTTTTTATAACCTCTCAGGGTCTTGTAGAATATTGGTAAACATGTATTACCAGCGACAAGACCGACTTTCATCTGAACGGAATACAAAACAAAATTCTGCTGTATTATTAGAGTGGCCAGATAAGACTATAGGAAAATATATTTAAATAAAGCCACAAAGATATGTGATTTACAATTGTATTTATGAAATTTTCATTCAAAGGACTACCTCGGCCTTGCTGCCAATTTTGCAATATTACTTTTTGGCCGGAATCCGGGTCTCCAGCCAGCATTTCCAGGGATCTCAAGGCGTTATGTATGCTCGATCGGTTTCCATTCTTATATCAGCACAATCTTATACCAATGTAGTTTCAAATCGAACCGCAAAATGGGCCGTGTTGACAATCTGGAAATGTTTAATTCAGCTAATGGGCTTCGAATCGACATATCTCGGCGTGTACTCACGCTCTAATTTTTCCACTAGGCGACTGCTTGACGAAATACACGTTTTGTATTTACAACTTAGCCGAGATTGCGATAACATTTGTTCATAATTACTACAAGTTCGTATTAAAAATTGGCGATGTCTTTTCTTTTCTTAATCGTACTATGTTATCGGTTTGTTTCTGTTATACTTGATTATGAATTATTCGGGCAATTTATCAGCGCTCCTACTTAAATAGTATTATATCCGACTTTCTTGTTGTTAATTATGTTGATAGATATGAAAAATCGCTTCAGCAGCAACCAATGGCTGATTCAATACCAAAGAGATCCGATTATATTTTGTGGAGTTAAGGAAGTTAATGCTGACTGATATCCAGGGCAGATCAGAATGTTTGAGATCGCAAATCATAATGATTCTTATAGACGAAAATCTAAAATAAATTTGCTCCAAATTTGAATTAAAACTGACCCTTTTTGGTGGCTTCACTTCTCTGAAAAGTTGGTTGTGTTACAGCGCAACTAACAATTTGCAGTTTTTCAATGCTCCTATTAGTGCTTAGTGGCAGCAAGGTGAAACGAAACCTTTACAAGCAACTTAACCGCCTGGTATGTCTCACTGCTGGTTATGGCCTCACCTCTTATTGCCAGACTAACTGCCGGCCTGGAATGGTCTTACATACCCATTTCCGTTAACTAAATACTTTAAACAGAAAGGAGTCATGTTTATTTGCCAAGAGACGCGCCACATTTCCCATTCACCACCATTTACACAAACATTCACCTTAAAATTAGTTTGTTATTAAAACTGCAACAAATATCAAAGAAAAACAAAATGTATATTTTTTTTTTTTTATGCAATGAGTTTCTGTTGTAGTCGCAACCCACCCTACTCAATTGGTATTTGCTTTCCTTTTTAGTTTTTGATTACTACGTAGATATATTTGGTATTTAATTAGGTGTTGTGTGTTGCAAAATACTGTAATTGTATGTCAAGCAACATTTAGTTGAATATAAAAATTAAAATGTACTTTAGACTTTGTTATAGTACGCGCTGTAAATTTAATATTTCGAGTTTGTTTTTATTCTTTTTTTATATATATGTCGCACATTACAAAAGTCCCCATCCTACAGCCCAATTACAGATATGCCATGATTAACGTCGTCACCAGTCTTGCAACACTACCCGACAGTGGTCTTAGCCCCGAGTGTATTATTATGCGACTACCAACGCCGCTATGCACAACACTCGCATAGGTAGCAATGAAAGACCATGGCTGTGTGACCTCTTATGTTCATATAGTTACTGGTTGAAATTAGAAAGTCTTACATTCTTCCAGTTTCAGGTCCCAGACCCGCATGGGGGACATTAAGGTAGCAGGATCACCAACAAGACATGCCTCCGGGATTGTCGACAGTGGTTTCAATTGTAAATGACAAACTACAAGTTATTTGCTTTTTTTATTTTCTACACGAAACAGACTCAAACATTTGGTACTGAAGGCCCTGCATTTAGTCTGGGACATTTGGCACCTCGTGCATATTTCTAAATAACAAAATTGATATTGATGCTGAGCCGGATGGCCATTGAAAGGTATCAAACAAATATACTTCAGATCAAAGTTTTTAACTGGAGTTTTTGTTTTACCCCACATATTCCAAGGATGATGTAGTTTAAGCTACTTGACCAGTAAACTCGTCTAGGTGTGGAATTATCGGCAATTAGATGCGGGTGCCGACTACGTCAGCGTACAATGCCTGCACATTAAAGGAGCAAACCTAATGTAAATGGGCATTTATCAGAATTTCTCGCTGCAAGTGTGAGCACTTCCTACATCTGTTCGATAAGGGACAGCTAAGCAACGAAGTGTTAAACTGCTATTGCTGCTGATTATATTTTATGTTCTATTATGGCAGTACTAAGGTGAATTTTAGTACCACTGTCTATAGGGTGACCAGAGAGTGCTGATAGTGTTTCCAATTGTTATATATAGAGAAGCTGTCAAAGTTAACAATACCATCCAGTTTTCAAAATATTCGGTAAGGTAGGCCATTGCATCATAAATCGTATTAAACAATGTCGAAATTCCAGTTAAGTTATAAATACGCAATGTGAATTTTGTCGTCCTTGAGGTAGGTCGTCGGCAGGCAACTCGTCGCACTGTGATAAAATTTGCAAATGAGTGCCTTCTTTTGTTTTTTAAGTCACTAAACCGGCAGAGACGTGTGGAAAGTGAAGCAGAAATAGCCGAAGTAGCGGCCAGTATCGAAGAAGACTCAGAAAGGTAGAGTCGTCGCTGGTCTGCTGAATTGGGCATCGCCAGATAGTTATACAGGCTTTTTTGGATTTGAACCTTCCCGCATAAAATTGTACTAATACCAAACGATTGCAGATAACGCCGCGAATTCACTAATTGGACGCTGGAAATATTTACCCGAAAATCCAGATTCATAAAAAGTTACCTTGAAGCACCGCGGCCGCCATTTAAAGGACATGCTATTCAATACGTTATGTCAAATGTAGCTTTAAAATAAAGCTCGAATCAGATTATTATCTCGCAGATTTGTTGTTTTGTTTAGATTTCTAGAAAAGAAATCGAAGACCTAAACTTGAGGCGTAGTATTGACGACATGTGTTGATATATATCACCACAACTAACCTCTACCCTCTCTAAAATTTCAGCACAAACAGGGCCCGCAGAGGCTCCACCTACTAATTATATTAGTCATTCTCCTTTAAGGTTCGGGGTTCACACAAGTCTCAGAGAATGATGTCGTTATATCCCGGCTCGCAATAAAATTTACTACCAACCACTTTGAAAGCCAGGGCACTTGTTATGCCTAATAATACCTGTTACTTAATGTGAGTAGTACAGTAACGACCCTTCACGGTTGGTTTAAGTCTAAGTTGTTCTATGTAGGGAATTGTTAGTGGTCTAATTAATACGAACTGTAAGACCGAAGCGATTTATATACTTCAGAATTTATATGTTTGGAACGATTTTCCGTCATCCCTTGTCAATTTTGGTTTGGAGACAAACCGTTTTCGGCTAGTTGCCATCTTAATTTTTATCGTTCTGAACGATCGTTCATATATATCAGAGCACCCTGTCGGAAAAACAAATCAACAAGCACTCAAGAATTTGTTACGATAAGATATTTCGAGGAACTTAGGACACCTACCTTGCTTTTTATTATTATACGTCCAGACATCTATGAGGTTCTGATAGCAACATAAAAGTGTCGAGTGCACTAAGATGAACTATACCTTTGTCCGTCTTAATTGACTTGAATCGTGTGAAAATATGCAGGCAATTCGATTGGTTTAGAAGCTCTGTGTTACAGTGTGTTCAGACGTGCATTTTATTTGCACAACTACGATGTTTCCGCAATTAAGGAATTAATTGAGCTCAATATAATAAATAAATTGAGCAATTAGTCTTGTGAAGTCTCGTTAGTGAGCAGGAAATTCTCTAAAATGAACACATTAAATATAATAGACCGCGATCTAGACCCGACAACTTCCAAAAAGATTACCAAGATTATATAAGAGGTAACAAATCTTACTGTTAACATTTTAGCTATCTCTTTCATATTATGCTAGTAATGTGTGAACACTAAATTTCAAAACTCGATTTAAAATATAATTGACTTAATTAAGGCGCATGTTTGAACATACTATTATCCATTGCAATGAGGTAAGGATATATGTTTACTAGAACGTCTGCATGCTTTTAATATATCTAAAAGAGATGTGCGAGATGCGGTTGTAAATCAACTGCAATTTAAATGCTCCCACACTGTGTAGGTCAGTAGAAAAGGTCCTTTGCGTATATTTCGTTCGTCAAGCCGTATGAAAATTGCATATACTTTTTAACACACCTCGTATTTAGTTGCTTCTTTCTACTGAATGACTTTGTAATCAAACATTCACAATATGAGCGTGCCAGAATGCCTAAAGGTATTTAGTTGTTTTCCTTTTCTTTTTCAAAGGCGGATGGCAATTGAATATGAGTTTATCTGTTTGTGTGTATTTTTTTTAATACGAATATGATGTGGAGTATGATACGAGCAAAAATACACAAAAAAAATATCCTACACTCTTAAAATATTAAATTTAAAGCGGTGGTAGCCTCGTTGCAGACCTGCTAATGTTTGTGTATTGATTGTTGTCGGTAGAAATGTCGGTACTTTGTTTGAATTACATACAGCAATATTTTGCATATGAGCCAAACTTTGTAATATTTTATCATGATCAAAAAGTATAAAACATACGAAGGTAGAAAAAAAGCAAAAAAGTAAAAGCCCTTAAGCCAAAAATATTTAAATGTTTTTGATAAATGAAAAAAGGGTACCGTAAAATATTTTCTTTATATTTTCACGGTCTTGGAGATTCGCTGTTTCCGCCAACTTATATTCCTTTTTTGTCAATACGTTTCTAATTTTTAAATGTGTTTTTTGAAGGAACAAATATTACACTTGGGTAAGTTAATATCGGTATAAAATGTAAAGCAGAGCTTTAAAAGAATTATTAGTCCTAATCAGTTTATATGTAACGATGCTAAAGCCTCTTAACGGCCAGATTTTTTTTTTTTAAATTTTCAAACATCGAAGAAGGCCGTTTGATCTCGTTATCTATTGACACCGTTTGTTGAGATATTGCAAAACTTTTTAACGACTGCCCATATGTATTACATTCCGAAAATAAGGTCTTACCAATCCTCGACAAATATGTGGGGCTGAAACTTGATCGGGATCACGCTCGAACTCCCATCAACGAATAATTATATCAATGCATCCCAGATCACATGGACCGGGCTTATAAGGATTGAGACACTATGGAGTAACATGGCTCCAAAAGCTAAAGTTGCTATATGTATTGTGCGTTATCAATGGGAAGACCACAGACATGTTAGGCAAGCAAAATAGATGCTGGCGATATCTGGCTCTAAATTCACACCAGACCAACTGCGCCTACATATAAATGTGCATCCTTTTAAAGCTTCGTAAGACCAATTCATGGAAATTGTGATAGTAAAATCCTGCGATGAATATAGATAGGCGACAATGGCTGTACCCTTTACACCAATGAGGAATTGATTTAACATAATAAAATATTAAAGAGGGTTCGCTCTGGTCTACTGACCAGTACTGTGCCACCTTACGGGTCGTTTGTGCCTCATATTATTTATTAAACTAATCTTTGTAAAACGCTCCTAATCAAGGCAAACACTGAGTTTGGAGAATCGTACTTGACATAACGTGAACTCATGAGCTCCTGTTGAAAGCAGTAATAGTCATAAGCAATACATACAAGGAATGTGTGTTGTTCTTTTTCATCCTCCTCAAGGCATAAACGACAAAGAAGAGAACTAATCTGATTTCCAGTCTACAAGAGATAATACATTCGAAAATGACTGGACAGCATACCAACCACTAGTCGCAGGCTATTCTTATTTAATTACAAGCATTCTTTGCTATTAACAGTTCCATACTTCTGATCAGTGGCGTAACTATTGGCTATCCGAGCAAATATCAATGTGCGCCCCCTTCTAATATTCACACTAGGAGTACCGTCCCCTGCACTGCACTGATTGATACATTACCGAAAAGTGAACTATGGCCGTTGACATTGTACGAAACAGAGTTATTAAGATTAATTTTATAAGCAGCCCGAGCTGCTGATGAACTAACAAAAATGTATAACTTCCATGTCACGCCCTTAGCTAGGAAACAAGCCAACCTTCGAACTCTACAGACCATACCTTAATATAAGTTCCAGAAAAATATTTATCAGAGTACATTAATTTTGATAATGGAATTATATAAATTAAAAACTGTACATTCAGTCGCTGAGATTTCCAAGGGAAATTCTGGGAGAAGAACTCGTCTTCGATAACCTAACAAAACAGAAGCATTTTACCTGGTAAGACTTAGTTCGGGCGGTATATCATAATACAATGAACGCCTCATCAAAAGACGGAAACGGTCAATAATTTGACTTTTAATTGCTCCTGCCAAATGCAAAGAGCTGACCTGGTATAAAAGGTGTAAGCAAAACCTAATCACTATTTATTTTCTGTTGTTCTGTCAAGGTTTCTTAATTCTCATTCAGTTTAAAGAGGATATTTCTAGGTTTTCTAAAAAATTGTAGGGCTTAAACAGCCAACAATCAACAGGGTGTCTGGTGGCAAATTTAAATTTTTAAATACGATTATTTCAAAAAGTATTAAACGATGGTGCCGTTGGAATTATCGATTGTGCGGATTTATCAGTCACGATGTCGCAGTGGTCGAGTGAGCATCGCGCGTTTGCTGTGGAGAGTAATGATTCTTACGTAATTGCTCGTCGCCAATTTTGTTCAAAGTTCGGTATTTGGCGTATACGTGATGGACCGAGTGTAAATTTAATTCGTTTGTGGGTGCAAAGATTCCGCGCAACTGCTTCGGCTATGAATGTCCCACGACTAGGGCTCAGTCGATCTTCAAGGACTACCGAAAACATTAAACTGGTTGAAAGCAGTTTACGTGAAAATCCAAAACGGAAAAGAGTAGCCTCACTGGGTCTTCCAAGAGCGATTATACATGAAATTTTAAAAAAGGATGTGAAGTTCCATCCTTTTAGAATTAAATCGTTTAAGAACTGAAAGAAAGTGACTTTGATTTACGCAAAAATTTTTGTGAAACGATGTTGGAGCGTTTTCGCACTGTAAATCCCATTTTTTGAGCGACGAGACTCATTTTCAATTAAACGGCCACGTCAACAAGCAAAACTGCCGTTACTGGTCTCCAAGAACCCGCAACCCTCGATTGAAACATCAAAACCCATTGCATTGCCCCAGGGTAACTGTTTAGTGTGCCTTATCCACGCATGTGATAATTGCACCTTTTTTTTTAAATTCGTAAGGCCATCGTACTCTTTACACACGTGGTTTCAACAGGATAGGACGACTGCACACGCAGCCAGAGCTTCTAAGAATTTGTTTCGGGAGACTATCCTCCAAAAACTGATCAGTCGTTTAGGGGACATCTCATGGCCACCGCGGTCGCCGGATCTAATTCCAATGTATTTTTTTTGTGGGGCTACCTCAAAGAAAGGGTTTATAATGAAAATCCGCATTTCCATTCTATCGTTCAATACTGCTAATAAAAATTTGTGTCAATTATTACGTTTTTTATTTAAGTTTGAAAATATAAATCTGCTACCAGACACCCTGTACAAGCTGGATAGCTTATAATTATTATTCTTTTTATGATATCAGCTCTTGAAACTTCTGTCACAATCTTTATAATAGCATTCGATCTCATCCCTTTCATTCCATGAAGAAGAAAACAAACCGTATTTGCTGTCGATTGATATTAATGATTATTGCCGGTATATTAAATTTCGTTTTTAATGCTTTTTTCAACCTCTCTCAACTTTTTCTTCGCTTATAATTCACGATAAGACTGAATGAACTGAATAAAGATATGAATACGAAATAATAGGGAATGAAAAAAATTTAAATAAAATATGTTTAAAAAACTCTTCAGAAATATAATAACAGGAACAGGCTAAAACTCTTTTGAAGAGATTACATTTGTTGTTGTTATGCTGATGATGAGGGCCACGGAAGGTACGAGTACATGAGGCAAAGAGTTGTTGGAAATGCTTAAAAGCTTTAAGGTATTCATACAATTTACTAACTTTTAAACACAAAAAAACATGGTATCCCCACCGTCCTTCAGAGCATTTTGGCATGCTGTTGAAAAAATGTGCCCTTGTCTGTATTTTATATTTGATGTCTGTTCAAGTGAAGCGAATAATAATGATGACAATAATGAAGTTGCTGGTAATAGATGATGTTTCCTTCAAAAGACCTACCGAGAATATTTGTGCTTTTGTCATCTTTGATAAATTCAATGAATTGCTTTGTTTGTTCCTTCGTTCGTTCGTTCGTTTAACAAGAAGAGTCTTTATTCGCTTTTATTTTTACGTGGCATTTTTATGTATTATTCCATTTCAATTTTGTTAAATGAACGAATGGATCTATTGTTTTATGCCGGTTTTTTGTAGTTTACTTCGTTGCCATTATCATTAACATCGTTAGTTGCTTTGTTTTTCTAAAAAGGTAATGTTGCTGTTGCTCTTGCTCTTGCTGTTGCTGCTGATATTGTTGATGGATATCTTTAGAAATTTTTTATTATTTTAGTACAATTTTTGTCTGTTTTCGGAATAATCTATACAAAAGATGTGCATTTTTAATAGTAATTTATGGTTCTTACAATAAATTTTAGGCAACAATACCTAAGACGTAACCATTATTCCATTAAGTGGAGAAAAGCTAACAAAAGGAATCTAATTTATACAATAGGTCTCCTTCTTTAGTATTGATAAAAATCCACATTTTTGGTTCAGAAAGGTTCAAATACATCGACTGCATTGGGTTCTTTTCTATTGCATTCGTTCCTAACTGATTTTCGATTGTCGACAGATAAATGTCGATCAAATAGTGACAAGGCTCATGTTTTGGTAATGGCTGGCAGTTGCCGACCTCTTTTTCAATACCTAGTACCAATAAGCGTCAGCATCTGCTGGATAATTACACATGAATGCTGCCGTGGAAGCCTCTCTTCTAGCATTTTAATCTCGGTAACATGATATTCGAGGTCGTATATAATTTGCCTTTGCAACCGTTCACTTATCCAGTCGATTATGCATCGGCTTTCGCTTTTCTACCCGAACATTTTTACAAGCCTCATTCTAAATTGCCTACAAATAGCTATCGCCTGTCATACTTTTTTGTTCAATGAGACCACAGCTTCCGCGACACCCATCGTCATTGGTATACTGGATCTAAGCACTTAAAAACTCAGCAGTGAAGGAATTTCCCGGGATTACAGTTTTCTTCCGATTCTTGTACACCCAGAGTCGTCATCTCGCTCATCTGATTCATTTTTTTCGGTTTTCATTAGGGAAACTAAATAATCTTAGCCTACTTAATTAGAATCGGTTTTCCCTTATACTTGGAAGCGACTGGAATATTCATGTTAACGGCCAAGCTTCTTTTGACCTTACATACTTTGGTGAATGCTGTTCTACCGTGATTTAGGTTAATTGTGTACGGAATTTACGACAAACCCCCCGGCTTATTTAGTCAACATCTTATTCAGGAGCTTGATTTCAGTCCCCACCATTAGGAGACTTCAATCGCACTTCTGACAATGTCCAAAGCTACCAGGCCGCTAATTTTAGGTTTTGATTTGGCATATTTTTTAAGCAATTTTGGGTATTGACGGAAACTACCGGCAATTTTGATAAAATAGTGAACTCCAGTCTTCATAAAACGGGGCTGAGGCACTGATTACGATGTGATCGAAGCTCTAAAATTAATTACGAATTAATACGAAGGTCAAGATTGTCTCGGGAAAAACTGCTTACTTCTCAAAACGTTCGAATGTTTCACTTTTGTTATGTTGTTATTTTTTTTAAATTTTTTTAGAGATAAATCGGTAAGACGTTCCTGATGTTTCTTTCTGGCGTTTTTAATTCTTCTCGCCACAAGTTTTAATCTTATCATTTATTTCTTCATTAATATGGTTGTACAACTCTAAAGTGAAACAATATTGTTAATAAAAAATATGTTTTAACAATAAAAAAAACTCCAGCTCGCTCTTCTAAGCGAAAAGTTTACCTTTATTAAATAAGAACTAAGTTGGCCCCACTACTTCTTGTTGAAGATGATAAAATGTCAAAACTAAAGGAATCTCAAGTACAGCATCCTACATAAAAACGTACAAGTCTACACAAAAACACAAATAAGCTCTGCAGAATTTTGTTTCGTTTCTTTTTTTTTTTAATAGAAAAAAATATGTTACTTCAGACTTAATGCCGTTTGTGGTTCATAATCCAACACAAACAGACACTACAAATGCTGATCTAGAAATGAATATATCATGTGTAGGAATAACTATATAACCGACTGTGAAAGGCGCTACATTTCCTGGCACCCTTAATACTTTTCCGCTTGCGTGTCATTCGAAGTGTGCAAAGAACGCATATAAGGAAATTGGGACTAACAAGCCATCCAAATATTTAAAGAAATCAAAAAAGGTATCCGAGTTTTTTGTGTGTTAAAGTTGTAAAGGGGTAGTGCGGAGGAAGCGGGGTATGGACAGCAATACGCACTACTTCGTGGAGACAAAGCAGCAATGGATTCGTAACATATAACCGAAACTGTAATCCTACAGTTAGCGCTTACCGTTTTTATCGTGAGAAATTCTGTTTCCCGCAAAGCACCAAGTAACGATAGCGTTAAAAACTGAATTCGGATTTTCGAAAATACCGCATCAGCTGGGCAAATTTTAACAGAGATAGCCCGAAATCTCTTAGAGGTAAAGAAACGATTGAAGAAGTAAGGGATTTAGTTTTCTTAAGGTAAAAAACTAAAGGACTATAAATATGCTAAGCGAATTATTCCGCACAAAGGGATTTCACGTAGAGGCACATCAGCTGGCCTCTCAGGGTTATATAAATGGTAATGCATGCGACGACAAACCGAATAATATTACGCAATTGAAGTACAATCTCACATCAGAAACGCTGGCAAGTCTCTGAAGCCCTGTGTCAATACGTTGTTACTAATCTGTGTTCGGGGTTAGGAAAACGTCGGTCGACATCTAGACAACATTTATTTTTTATAAATAGTTTCGCATTTCAGCGCCTGCATAACCTTAACAATCTATTCGATCTCATTTATAATTACAGTCTTTAAGATTAAAAAACCGATAAGGGCGGGAAATTTAGGGCCAAATTTCAGAAAAGCAATTGGAATGGGAAAAACTGCATCCGTTTTTCTGTCGCAAGTCCACGCCTTAGGACACTTTGCTAGAAAATGCACATGCGATAGCAAATATGCTTTCGGTCAGATTGCTTAAAGCTGGGATTGCTTTAAACTACTCGGTTACTCTTATGAGGATACCTGGGCATGAAGGCAATGAAATGGGAGAATGGCTGGATAACAAAGTAGCACACACTCCTTTCTTAGGTGCAGCACACTTTTGTGAAGTAAACAGAAGGTTCACAAGTTACCTAATACGCGAAGAGGAAAAACGAGGTCTACTCGATTACTGCAGAGCCCAACAAAAGGACTCAATGTCACCGCAAGTATTAAGATAGAGGCTCTTCTCGATCTCTGCAGAAATGATATTAAAATCCACACTGAACTGTTAACAGGATACTGTAGACTTAACCATCAAATGAAAAAGGAAGTAGAATAGGAAGTACTTCTTGCACCCTCTGTCAGGAGGGACAGGAAACATCAGAATATATATTCTATGCCAACGCCCTGTGGTGGCAAGACACGGACTTAATTACACTTAGTTATAATAAAGCCCACAACGATTACCAGATTTTTAAAAAGTGCAAAATTGTTTTAGCTGGACACTAGGCTGCACAATAGCTCCATTAGGTCGCGGGCTTTTATAGTCTGTAACTAATAAAAATAAACGTCCGTTAACCTTCTTGGACACCTCGTAAAATAAATAGGTAATAAAAATGTCATGTATGTGTCATGGACCTTTTACAGCGTACTCTTATCGTATATCGGTCTTGTTATAACTGAGTGAAAACCCATAACCACTTTAGATCCATCAGAAATTATTTCGCTTATCACCGGAGTAACTTCGGTGGCAGTTTTCAAAGTGGAAAATAGTAAGGACATGGAAAATATTTCCTTTCTTTCTTCCTGGCTCTCGTCGAGAAATAATTAAACACTGAAAGATTTATTTGGGACACTAGAGATTTGGCAGCAGACCGAGGGTGTTGTTCGAAAATTCCCAACCAATTTACAAAGCTGCCATATTAAGGAACCGAGTGGGTCTCCTGGCAGCCTATGGAAACTAGTCGTACATAACTTAGTGTGACACATACACACACATATCTCCCCCAAAAACCCTCCATAAATAAAACTTTAAATAAATCGGCTAATACTAGAGTTTTCGTTTTAATTCAGTTTGCTTTTTTGTAATGTTTGCTGTTTCTAAACCAAATAATAAACTTTAACCAAAGCTTAAACAAACAAAACAACCTACTATTTGCAGTTCCTTTTACCAGAAAATATACCGACACATTTTTTTATTCAACATTTCGTTTCTTACAATGCCAGAGAGACATTGATGTTGAAAATTTATGCGGTTTTTGTTGATTTTATCATAAAGTAAATTAAGTAAGAAGGAAAAAAAATGAAAAACCCAACCAAACCAAGCAAAACAGCAGTAACAAAAAATTTAACATTAAATTAAAAAGTGAAAAAAGATCCAAAATAGATTGTATACAATTTAATACAAACATCAGCAGTCATGGAATATCTGATGTGAAATAAGAAACTGTTGTAAACTTGCTGTGTGTAGGATATTTCTTTCTTTTTTTTTTTTTTTTTTTTGTTACTCTTAGTTTGGAATTTAAAATTGTTTAAAAAGGAAACGATTATTGCCTTCCAGTGAAATGAAGTACACTACAGCAGAGAAAAATAAAAAGAATTATGTTTTCGAATTATTTATACCTTTCAGGGAAACTTGATTTATGATTAAGCAAAAGGGTGAAGAAGGTTATTTGATGGTAAAGTATATAATGAGCCGTAACTCTTACATTTGTGTTAAATTGTATTTTATAATTGTACATCTTCTTAGATAAGTTTGAAGAGATTTTGTTTTCAACCTGAAGGAATTGTACAGAATTCCTGATAATATATCTTAAGCAAAGAGGAAACATGAATGAGGTGGCCATAATCTAAGAGGAACATACAGTAAACCCCGCTTTAGTACCTCCCCGCTTTAGCACCTAACCCATTTTAGTACCCAACATCTGCAAAAATCGAACAAATTTACCCTTTCAAGTACCTCCCCGCTTAAATACTCAACCCGCCTAAGTACCATAATTTGTTGTGCATTAAATAAAATTTTACGTACGTTTTCCCCCGGTTAAGTACCTTTCTGAATACAATTGCTTCTTATAATCGATTGCTTATTTATACCATTACTAATTTATCGAAAAACTCACATACATATCTGTCAAAGTAATATGTAATCAAGATACATATAAAATAAAGATTCGTAAAAATGCCTGGCAAAGGGCGAAAACTTACAAGTTTGACAATTAAGCAAAAAATACAGATTCTTCACTTGATTGATCAGAAAGCAAAATCGAAAAATGAAATTGCGCGGCATTTTCGGTGCGACATATCAACTGTAAATATAATTTGGTGAAACCGGCAACAAGTGGAGGAGGACGCAAACGCATCTTGTTTGCGACGTAACCGTTTACGTACGAGTCCGCACAATGACATTGAAAAAACTCTTGCTCAATGGTTTGACCAGATGAGAGCTCTTAATACTGTGTTAACCAATGCTCAAATCCTCCAAAAAGCCAGAGATTTCGCAGCAAAATTGCATTCTGATTTTATGCCAACAAATGGCTGGGTATGGCGATGGAAACGTCGGGAAAGTATTAAGTTCATAAAAATAACGGGAGAAGCGGCTGATGCTGATACCGAAGAGGCGAATAGGTATCGCCAACAAAAATTGCAGGATTTAAATTAAGCTTAAGATTTAATCCTCGCGATATCTGCAATGCTGACGAAAGTGGGCTATTTTATAAGGCATTGCCGAATGGAACTTTGGCAAGAAAGGGTACAACAGTAACTGGAGGAAAAGGCCAAAAAGCACGGCTGACTCTTCTATTCTTGTGCAATGTTTACGGGAGTTACAAAAAATTGTTTGCTATCGGAAAATTGAAGAATCCCAGATGCTTTAGAGGAAATTCTAATCCATAAAAAACTGCTTTCAAAAGGTGTGGTTTTTCACTACTACATATTTAAAATTTAAAAATTCTCATTTAATATTCATTTTTTAGACCAGATTTGTGATTCAAAATTATTTTCCTGATTACAACGAGGAAATAGATATTCCCATAAACGCTCAAGAGTTTGAGGAATATGTAAATTGCGATAAGGATAACCCTGGCGAGGTGTCACCATCTAAAGATATTATGGAAAATACTATTTAAGTGAATCCACCCTCTTTTGCAGAAGCGCTGACAGCACTAGAAACAGTGAAAACATATATGGAGGAAATAATCTTGAATTTGATAAAATCGAAATGTTAGAAGAAAAGTTGTTTAAAAAAACTGCTTGACTAACATGTGGTTTCAACAAAACGGTGCCACATTGCATACAGCCAGGATTACACGTTGAATTGCTGCGAGACCTCTTTACACAACAAGTTATTTTAAGGAATGGTGATGTTGATTGGCCTCCATAGTCGCCTGATTTGACTGCTCCGGACTTCTTTTTGTGGGGATATCTGAAAAGCAAGGTTTATGCAAACAAACCAGAAACGCTGGAGCAACTCAAACAAAATATTCGTGAAATTAATGAAATACCGCGTGAAATGGATGAGAATGTAATGAAAAATGTGTTCAAAAGGGCTCGCATTTGTGAGGCTAACAGAGGCGGACATTTATCTGATATTGTATTCCATACATAAATGCCAACATTAAATAAAACATTTATCAACATACGATCACTTCTCTTTAATTTAATTAAAAATTATAAACAAAGTAGTATACCTTCCGGGTGGTCACCTTGTATGTTGGAAGATAACAAGCCCAATACGTATCGAAAAAAAGGGGCACATCAAGAGCTAGTAAAAAGATAAAGCGGCAAATTCTTATTCGTATTACAAAATACCCTCTCATTTTACAAACGGAGAAATTTGGGGCCACTCTATATCGCACTGGAGGTAGCCCAATATATCACCGAAACAATAATAATAATTTGGTACGTACATATATCTTGAAGTTGAAAACACACTTTCGTTTGAAATATGCTACCTATAATTCCTGAAGTGTTTTTTAATCGCTTTCTTTTAATTCCCTCGACAATATTTCATTTGAAAAACCTTCATTCTTTAAAAGACAATTCTTGTCTATTTTAGGGTGGATACAGTGCTCCTCATCTTTATACAGCTGATTGTCAATTATATTTTCTGCTATCTTACTTAGCACGCCACTTCTTTCAGAAATTAGATTTTCTCTTCCGCAAGTTCCTAAATTTGAAACACAAGATTTAAGAAAACATCACAGCTTGTGTTGTTTTAAGCACTTTCGATCTTAAAACGAAAACAAAGGATGCGCATTTACTACACCTGAAACTCCAATACAACAAATACAAAAATTCTTTCTTGTTTTACCACCTAAGGAGCTGACTGGTCCTTTACTCGCACTCAATTATAAATGATACCCGTCAAACCAAACACCTTTGTAAAGCGCATTTTGATGGTTTAAAATGTTTTTAGCACAAAATAAAATACAGGAAAAATAAACTACACAACGTCTTGTGTTGTGCGATTCTTCCAGCCAGATACTACGATACGAGTGAGGGAGAATAGCAACCAACACCTGCCTCAATAACTGCCAACACGTACGTCGTCTTATTACAAGGTTTATTTTTATATTTATACAGTTTCCTCTTGTTATTGCCTTGAACTAACTACAACTGGCAGGATACGGACTGACACCTTCATCATTTAGGGTAAAAATGAACAACTGATGCATATGGAAATGAAGCACTTGTAAATGTTGAAAAACTTATTAAAAAATATCCAATCTAATAAAGGGAAATATTATTGCCACCACATTAGTGTTAAGGACAACGGCTGTGCATGCAGGATGTTGGGAATTGTATTGGAAAAGATTTTTATGACTTTGGAATTAAATTGTACAAGCCGTAAAGAATAATTTAATTAAGAAAAAATTAGGGCAAAACTCATCGAATTATTTTTATTATTAACCCAGCGATAAGCATTAATTTTTTTCTTTATGTTTTTTGTTGCACTAAAATGAAAAACAACCCCGTTTTATTACGTTAGGGGCGAGAGCTTTAGGAAAATTAAATGATTCCGAATAAAGTGTGAAGAATGTAAATGTGAAAACCAGGTGCTTCTTTTGAGAAACGATTCATTATTATTCCCTTATGTTATACATAGTTCCTACCGTCTACCGAGGAGAAATTCCGTAAAGATGTTGGATGTTAAGCGTAGTACAGAGGCAGCACAGGGCCACTACAACAGTCTTTACAGAGTAAATCTAACTAACGTCTATAGTTCGGTTTATTCTAGGCTATTTCAGCGCGGTTTAGCAACCGCTAAACACTCATCGTCGTTGAGCCAGTGTCATCTCAAATAGAGCACCATCAATACGATAGCTGTAAACCGAGAGCAGAATGATGCAGAGAAAATCAATAAGTAGCCACAACTCAGTTGCCGGGGAATCAAGTGACTGAATGCTGGATTGAGTAATATTATTAAATTGCTCACCATCTCATTTAAGGATATCGGGTATTGCAGAACCAGACGTGAGGCCGCAAATGCAGCTGTAAACGATCGAAAGTACTGTACACAACCACCTCATGAAATTTTGGAAATTTTCAACCCCCTGGCAGCGCAAGGGTCTAAAGCTGTTCGACAAAAAAAAACAATATTTTTTGTAACCGTACAAAATTTCGAATTAAATTGGTGATCAACCAACCATCTGTCGATTCAAATTCGCTTCTAACATTTCCATATATGTATGATGAAATTTTTTATGTTAAATATACCAAAAAATAAAGGCACCAAATTGAATTTAGAATCTATTGTTAAAATGCATGAACTAAATAAATAAAATATTTAATTAAATTCAACTAGAACTTACTGGGTCAGTCCTAGCCAAAGACACTTAAAGCAAAAATATAAAAAATTGCACCTTCCGTAAAATTCCATTTGTTTTCAATTAAATTTTTTTTTATTTCTAAAGCAAAATACATTTTCTTCCCAATTCGAAATGTCAATTAGCCAGTGTCAATCAAGAATTCTAACAACGAATTAAATTAAATATTGAGTAAAAGAGGAAATTTGCTAAAAAAAAATAGAAAATAAATAAATGCAAACATTTTGCTTACATAGGCTTTCCTTTACTACATTTCATAGAATTTAAAATTTTTTACAAATAAATAAACGGAAGTAGAATATTTGAAAAGCTTAAAATATTAAGTGTGTAAATCGCAATTGGAAGTGATTGAGAAAATGTGGGGAGGGGCGAAACATGTAGACTAAAATGTGGCGAGGCACAAAAGGCACTTAAACCAATTTGATTTATTGCGCGGTAAAATCGGTCAACAGTTTTGTCAACCACCTTGAGAAACCTGTGAGGCAGTAAGGCCCCGTAAAGTAAGACATCTATGACTATAATCGCTATACAGCTGAGTTGTTGCGGTTTGTCAATAGATGGCACCACTTGCGGTATACCGTTAATAGAAAAACTCCAACCGAAGAAAGAGTTTTTGGTCGGAAATTTTATGAAGAAAAGTGCTGCGAAAAGACACTATATTCTTGCGGAAGTATATGGCGCGAGCAATCTGTTTTTAGAAGCGCTTGTAGAGATTTGTTTCAACCTTCAAAGATGGTGATTTTGATGCTCTATATTTGGTGCGATCACAAAAGTGTGTTGTAATATGAGCTGTTAAAACCTGCAAAGACAACACTTTATCTGTTTAAAGAGAACAATCAACGAAAAAGCGTCTAGAGTATAGCTAAAGGTTTCGACTATAGCAATGCCCCGCCTTATGTTGCCAGTAAAGAACTCATGGTAATGGGAATTTATATCTCACCCTCCTTACAGCCCATACGTTGCACCATCTGCTTACCACTTGTTTTAAATTGACGCATAACCACTTCACTTCGGTCGAAGGTATTAAAGATTCGCTTGATTTGTTTCTGTCCGTAAAACAAAACGAATTCGTTTGGCGGCCGCAGAATCCATATATTTCCAGAAAGATGGGAAAAAGTCACAGATAACGATGGCCAACATTTTTTCTGATTACGTTATTTAATATAATTTTTGTTCTATAACTGGGGCTGGGAAAATATATACATATTTTATTAAGCAATAGGATTCTTGTGGTGTCTTAAAATCATTATTGGCCGACATAAAACACGGACTATAGCATGTGAATCCCCACTAAGATTTAAAACTACATCTTGGCTAAAAACTCCATTGAAATGGCGAATGCCTTCCCTCATTACTTACAGAAAGGTTTACCACATGACCACCATTCTAATCATAAGTAACACTGTGAATGATCCTATGAACTATCGGGTAATTTCAATAAAATCGACAATTAAAAGTTTTGATATGAGAGAATCGCCCGCACCTGATCGTTTTACAGGATCAATGATAAGAAACTTCCCTAACTATAAGAATAACAATTTTCATATTTAAAGCCATGTTGCAAGTTGGCTTCTTCCCATGCTCTTGAAAGGTGTTTGAAATTGTTATGATTCCTAAAACAGAAAAGAACTCAAATCAGATTGCGTCATACAGTAGGCCAATGTAGCCTACTTTAAATTTTATCCAAGTTTTTTTTGAAAAATTATTCATCTCGAGTTTAACTGCTTACCTTAATGAACAGAACATTATCTCCGACCGGCAAAAGTAATAAGAAGTATTATTACTATTATCAGATCGGCCTTTGAAACTAAGCAATACTGTTCAGCTTTATTTATAGACATTTCCCAGACCTTCGATAGTCTGGCATGACGGGCTACGCACGAAAATAACTCTAGTTCTTCCTGAAAACTTCTACTAGCTTCTTAACAGCTACAGCTCTTTGCAGGAGTCCCTCAAGACAGTATATTAGGGCCGCTGTTGCATATCATCTATATAGTTGATATGGCAACAAGCCCAAATACATGTACGTCAACGTTTTCAGATTAAACTGCATTTATAAGTGTTAACCAACATCCAAAGGTTACAGCCGAACAACTTCAGTCTCACATTAATTAGCTAGAGGACTGGCTAAAAAAGTGGAGAGTAACAATAAATCCATCGAAATCTGCTCATGTAACGTTTTTTCATTACTTTGCAAATTTCAGTGTAAAAGCAATGGAATAGAAATAGAAGGATATGGTACGAAGGTACCTCTCAGGCTGCCACATACATATGTAATTTTAACTAAATTAAATAATAAGCAAGCGGCTGTTTTATAACTAAATACTGGAAAATATCTATTGTTTTCTCGAGGTCGCTGTTCCCCACGACTTTTGCCCCAGATAGCGTGGGGATGGTTCCTTTGGTTGCTCAAAGTAACTTTTTTTATTCCATGCGGGAATCTCTAAGTAGCGAGTTACGCTTGTGGCCCTAAACAATTGTAGAAAAAGCAATAAGCAATCTAACTAACGTATTATTTACAGTCTTTAAAACGCATGGCAGATCTAGATCCCATAAAACTTTCTAAATGGACTTGCATATCGTCGACTATAATTTCATCTTATAACTCAATTGCCAAATTAGTTTTTGAAAATTTTTGTTTTAATAGACATCATTTAGGCTTAATTTAAAAAGAAGTGTTGCTAATTATGACTTCGCGAAAGACACCGCGGCGCATAGGCAAAAGTAACCAATAGCTCGATTTATAATTTTTACTCCTACCAATACAATGGTAATACATACATGTGTATATCGGTCACAGAATGCTTTAAAATGTGAAATTTCGAAATATTTTAGCTTTTTCCCCCAATAACTTAAGTCCGTCGCTTTAATGTTGCTATAAATTTTTGCTACTTTAAGCAGAAAATATTTAAGAGCGCCTTTATGTATTTAACTTTATGAGTTCAATTGAGGTCACAGTCAACTCTATATAAAAGTCAGTTTTTATTTAAGTATGGCACCTCAATTGTCTGCCATTAAAACTTACGTCTAACAGCTGAACTCACACATATTGTGCGAGTACCACGCCCGATAACTGCGCATGTTGCAACTTTTATTCTCTCTTAACCAAATCCATTCATAAAAATGTCAAAAGTCTGCTGCAGCATTGGAAACAAATTTTTTTCTGATGTAGCTGGAATCTATTATAGCTTTGATGAAATAGAAACACATTATTGGAATTCGATTTTTTTTTTGGATTTTACTTTATTGATTTAATTTTTTTTTTTTGGATTTTTTAATGCTTGTTATGGTTGAAATTCACAATTATATTTGGTGATATAATTGGTTCTCTAAAGAACTTTATAGGCTTATCCTCAAATTTATTAAAAACGTGCTATTTTTAATAAATTGACCTCAATTACTTATTACTCGACTAAATACTAAGCATTGACTTTAAGAGTGACAACCAGTTCCGACATATGCATCTGGGTACATACATGCTTCGTTAAACAGCTTTTCGCACAAAATTTACGTCAATTTCTGGCCTTCTTCATAAATCATCGTCTTGATTTCGAAGTATATGAGGTGGTTTTGGATTTTTTTGTGCGACTTCTGCATGTAACTTTTGTTTTAATGAACGCTTTTTACATACAATTTACACTCATACACTGTAGGTCGTCTTCCAATTCTGTATTCAGCAAGCGGTATATCTTCCTCACTTTCGAACAAGGCTACGTTTACGGGGTTTCGACTCTTCTTAACTTCTCGAAAATCTGCTAAATTATAAAAGTTTTCATGAATGTTGAAAAAAAAAATATAAAAAGACACTGTTGTGTTGGCTGTCAATATAAAGAAAGTTACTTTAAAAAAAAGGTGCCCTGTATTTTATTTTAAAATTTGAGCTCAAGAAAAATTTGGGAAAATTAATAAACATTTTGCAAGATAGAAACAACTTTCGTTAAAGATTTCAAACGACGTGCCGCATGATGATGTACCTATCAGCCACTAGTTGAAAAAAAAAACAAATTTCTTATAATTTTATATTTTCTTCACTTCGCGAAAAACGTTTCGGTCTTGAATTAACTGCAAGTAAAACTTTCAAAACTGCTCTTTTTATCTTCTTTAACACTTAGTCTCTACATTAGCCTTTAAATTTTATTTAAAAAAAATTTAGTATTGGTATTGGAACAAATCTAAGCAGTTTCAAAAACGTTTCGTACAGGGAAGAAAATGTAATTTTTAAAAGGCAAACTAAAAAACCGGCGGCAACCAAAATTTTCGGAGTTATAGACCCTCAAAACTTGTGTATATACATAAATGTGGCACATTTCGTAACGAAAATATCAAAAATAGGCCTTGTTTCCTTTAGAAATGCTTACTGGAATTTCCTAAATTTTTCTTGTTTTTTAAATTTAAATATGAAACTTAATATACAATCCAACACAGCTACGATAAAAATGTGTAAAGAATGGTTAACATATTTACTTCTCTTGCTGTGCACATCACTGTTCCTTTGACACTTTAAAGTTGTTCTTAGCTGCATATTCGTTTAAACAATTTTCAGATTTTTTTCTTTCAAATCACAGCTTTCGTTGGTGTTTCTTCTCTGCATCGGCATTTTAGTTTGCTGAACATATACATACATAATTAACTTGTTTACTTCATGCACTTGAAGTATTCCGCTATAACTTTCGGTTGAATAACCTTCACATTATTTTTCCTACAAATCACACCATTTGTCGGGGTATTTTTCTGTATCGGCATTTTACATTGCTTCACATTTTACTAAAACAATCTTCAGATTGTTGTTTCTCTCAATTTACACCTTTCATTGGTGTTTCTGGCTTACCAAGAGTTGATATTTCCTATATCGGACTCTTAGTTTTCTAAACATAACGCTGTGTGCGTCATAACACAGTTGACTTCTTTTACTTGAAGTTTCTCGCTAAATCGATTTCACAATTTACACATATTGCAGAGCTGATTTTTCTGTATCAGCCTCTTAGCTATAAACCTTAATAAACGTTACATTGATACACCTTATCAAACCTTACGCTTTTCATCTTTTGGGTAATTTTCCTTCTTGAAGATTACCCCCACTTCACGCCGCTCATTTTAGCCGTCAATACACCGAATTAACGTTGCCCGGGGATCACCACGCGGAGGGCCGCCTATATCCTATTAGGCGACATACAGTTTTCATGTATAATGAGTCGACTTGGAGTTTTACACCGTTAAAACTCCCTTGATCCCCAATTAGAAAAAATTATGTTTTAAATCACCTTCATTATCAATTTTTGTTTAACTTCTGTCTTTTATAAATTTAATTTTTAATTGAATTTCTTAAAAGAAGATTACTTTACTCGAGCTTTGAAAATTTTACACCCGAATAGCTGAAGCTTTAAAAAGCAACTGATTTGTAGTTGTGAAAAAATTAATTTTGTGGTTTTTTGTTTTTTATTTCACTCATTTTAGTACATTTCTTGCTCTTAAAAAACACTCAAGGTTCTCATAACTCATTTTCACTCTTTCATATTTTACTTTTCATGTTTCCTCTCGCTCTCTCATTGTTTTCACTTTGAGTGTCGCTCTCTTGAGTGTAAAATAATTTTTGTGATTTGTCTCATCCAATGCCATTGCAGATTTTGTTTTTGCTTTTACTTAAATAGTTGCTTATTGATTAAAATGTAAATAAGCGGCCATATTGAAATCGTGAGAATTAAATTTTATTACTTGCTTTTTGTGTACTGCCTTGTGTACCTACGTGAGTGTATGTGCACTATTTATTAAAGGGCTTAACCTTTGCGCTTAGAAGTTACTGTGGTATGGCACCTATAAAAATTGCAAATAATGGGAAGAAAACTTGTTCTTATAATTTTACCATTTCCAGATTTTGCTTTAGTGATTTTATTTTTACAAACTGCTCTTCTAATGTAACATTTATGCGGCGGAGTGATTTAATTTTATAGTATATCGCATTGGCACTTGTTTAGCTTGCATATTCATCCTTTAATGTCATACTAAAATCTTAGGTTAAGTTCTTCTTAATACTGCCTTAAATTTAGATTAAAATTAAAAATGCAATTCATTCTCTTTATTACATTACTAGCAGTGTTTACAGTCAACTTAATAGCCTTGTCTGTAATTTTTCAAATCCTGACGAGCGTTTATTTTATTTGAAGCGGAAGCTGGATTCAAGCTTAATGTTAACTTTTTTCAGATGGTACTCAGACTAGCGAAATATGGGTGCCATAAGAAATATTAAAATTCATTCAATTTTATAGCATTTTTATATTTATTCTAAGCCTAAACATGAAAACAAACTTGAACACGTTAAGATCTTGTTTGATTTGCAATGATTTTTTTGATTCCATGACATTTTCTATAACCCATTAAATGTTTTCTTATGAATTTCTTTGAAAATTATTGATGTTTCACTCCATATGCGGAAATATTGTAACAAACCCGTTAAGGCAAAAATGATCCTCATCGCTGAAAACAATTTTGCAATTATATATCGGAGCAGTTCATGACTGACTTTTAAAATTAATCTGGATATTTCGGTAGCGTTGTGTAAACGTCAACCTCTTGCTTGATGATTTGCCAGAGTATACTGATCATAAATTTCAAAAAGGCAGCACAGTATGAAAGTTCGTTTGTCAGTTAACCATATCGTATGCTACATCCGGCTCAAAAAACAGCCTATACATAGGCGGTTTTACTTGTGCGCACTTTTAGTGTCTGTAACAACTTTTATTTGCCCTCTCCTAAAGGGCTTGGTGGTCATATTCCCTTAATAGTTTATTTCAGTATAAATCTGTGGAAGTTGGTCCAACTTCGATAAACAAATTTCTTACATGCAAATAAAATTACCTCCCAGCTTGAGTTATTGAGAAATTAGTGATTTAAAACAGTACAAAATCATCCCATTTCTAAAAAAATAATTATTGACCAGTGTTAATAACATATTAAAGGTATCTATAAAGTTTGATGGTATTTATAGTTTGCTGCGAAAAACCATGTTACACCACGGATGTTTCAAATTAAGGTATTCTTATTAAAAATCACATTTTTAATTCAAGACCACTGGAAGAACTTTGAAATCGTCTTATGGCGATTTTGTTTCTGAAATAAAATGTTGCCCTCTTAAAGAGTACATGCTTAACATACCCTTTTTAATTATTGTTTTTATACAGACCATGAAGGGCAATGCCTTTCGGCATTATTAAGGGCAAAATATAAAACAACAACACGTTTTGCAGGTGTAAACATATTTCGAGTATAACACAAATGCAAAAATTTTTACTTTTTTCTAGAAACAAAAACACTATTATTGTCTTTTTGCATTTGCTAATTGCATTAATTTTTTCCAGTCATTATATTCCCGAGTATTTCTTGAAAAATCTCTACTTTAAAGAGATTTTTTAAAATTCCGTCCAAGTAAACGTCCAAGTCCTAGTCCAGACAATTGGCACTAGAGAGGTAGTACAAAATAATGTCAAATAAACAGGTAGACATATAATTTTACAACATTAGAAAATTGTAAACATCTGACTCAGAAACTGTAGTCAGTTTGTTCTATGGAAGACGGAGGCGCTTTGATACAATCCCGAGAGGAGAATAGGAAATTTTGCTTCACAAAACGATTAAAAATCAACGTTTCCCTAAGCAAAAAATTGGAAAGATTCGAATAATTTGAAACTGGTTCACACAGCAAAGTCCGGTTCTGTTTCTGAAATCTTGTGTAGGTGCTGTGGGAAACGTAAGACACAAGTCTTATTGGTGCACAAGCAGAAAAGTTGTGGGTAGCTCTTCTTAGCTCTTATTAGCCTGTAATTTAAATAGCCTAAATGCACACATTTTTGTAAGTTGTCTACGCATGTTCAGTTCTTATTAACCACTACCCGCCAAGATGTTTAATGTTTGTTAGTTCGCAATTTTGGGCTTACGAAATAAAATTCCTGAGCTAGTTATTTAAATTCTTAAGTAGTATTATCTTGTAAAAAGAGCAATCAATGTACGTAAAATGAAAGAGTGATAAAAACGTGCACATTTTAAATGCAACTGCCATCGTAATCTCTGTTCAATTATTGTTTCATTACATTAAGAACTTTTTTTGAAACACTCTTGCACTCACAGCACAATATTCTTTACTTAATTTTCACATTTGTAAATCTTTTGCGTTCTTTTGAAACTTGCTTTTACAAATATTGATTAGTAAATATTGTTTGCTAATTTTCCCTTTAAGATTTTGCTGATTTCTTTCATTCGTACAAAGTGATGTTTAAACTAATGCACACAACGGATGGTTGTTACAGTGAGTTGGAAAACAATCAATCTGGTTAATCCAAGTTGTATAATCAAAATTGCTGCAAACGATGAAAGACAACTCCTTAATGTACAATCTGGTTTCATTAAGAAACTTAATACGGATCACACAAGTTCACTTTGTATCCTTATCGAGCAGTTCAGAAAATATGTGCACAACATGCCGGTATCTTCTCTTTGGAAATTTTGCAACATCTTATTTATACCCGACAAAATTGCTGAGACTATCCGGGTATTACAAATCGCATGGTTTTCATTTTATGATTTGGCGTGAAGTTAAACAGGGCTGCAGTCTATCATATTTATTTATTTAATACATCTATCTTAGGACTAACAACAATATCAATTTAACTAGAAAACCCACGAATAAAACAGGTTTGCGCAACACGCAAACCTGCGAACTCATTCTTTGATTAAACACCAAAAGGAATTTTAAATATTATGGCTATTAAGAACAATTTATGGTTAGAGTTACCATATTATTTTTGTATAGTTGACGTACTTTGTGTTTGGTTAGAAATTTAGTAAAAATTGTGTGGTTGAACTAAACCACAATAAAAGTTTTAAGAATGGGAATCATTAAATGATTAAATGCAAGCAATAACTTCTTTAACGCAACTAAAGTAATGTTTGAAATGTTTTCAAATAACCAATATATGTTTGCCAACACAATATGTTACTGTAAAGAAAGATGTCAATTTTAAATTTTCTGCACTTTTTATACACTGAAATTAGAGATGGTGATTTTTAGACTTAGCTTTAATAAAGCCGAAAGGCATTGGGCTCTTCGGTCTGTATAAGATCCAAAATAATAAGGATGTGTAAGGCATGTACTCTTTAATAGGGCAACATTTGACTTATGAAACGAAAATGCCATACGAATATGGTAGCTAAAATTCATATTGTACGAGGTTTATTCAAAAGAAAATGTGAATTTTGATTATCGAAATTTTTTTTTGTTATGTTGGTACATATGTGTTAGTCAGATGTTTGCATTATCAACCAATTTGGATTATTAGTTTGTTGTTGACAACTGAAAAGGTTCGTCACGTGTGTGTGTATTCTTCGATTTTTTACTTTTGAAAAAAGCGGATCAAAGAATATGTACTTTTTGGTCAAAAACAACACCCTAATCATGCCTCAACCGCCTTATTCACCAGATTTAACTCTCTGCGACTTTTTCCTATTCCCAAAGCTGAAGAGACCAATGAAAGGAAAGCGTTTTGCCACAATTGATGAGATAAAGCCAGAATCGAAGATCAAGCTGATGGCCATACCGAAAAGCGCATTTAAGAAGTGCTTCGAGGATTGGAAGAAGCGCTGGCATAAGTGCATTTATCTAAGGGGGATCACTTTGAAGGAAACAAAATGGATATTGATGAATAAATAAATACTTTTCAAAAAAATTCAAACTTCACCATTTCTTTTGAACAAACTTCGTATATTAGATGAAAATGGAATTGGTTCTATTTTTAACGGAGCTCTGTCAGATGAAAAATTTATATTAGATACATTCTAGAAAATTTAGACATTGAAATCCGACGAGAACTCAAAAGGTGTAAAGACAGCTTAAGTCGTATTTAGGAAAGCAAACTTTCGCTGTGTAAAATATATTTTAATCAGTCAGCTATCTTAAACATACATCTCATGTCCTATTATCATAACGACAAGAAATCTTCTGCTGCTTACAAACAATACAGCAGAAGTATCATACATCTTAGGGGGGTCAGAGCATGGTATTATTGGGGCCACACTCCAACGAGATAATAAAATGTAACCTTTAGAATTTGAACTTTTATTTTATATTTTTAAAATAAAGTTTAAATAGATTTTGATACAACTTTGGAAAATATTGTTAATCATTCTGTTGCTCACTGTTAATGTCTTTGCATCAGAACATGAATAAAGTTATAATAGGCAGAAAGTCTGCTATACTCTATTACTGCCGTTCGCATTAATTCTCTAAACTCAACTGAAAGAACACAACCATACAAATACGTGCACTTCAATTATGAAGCACAACAACAAGGCATTAGAAGAACACAAAACTAAACAATGACTTGCTAATGAATTGACATGTCAACCATAAATGTACGAGTTATACATAAGCTCATAAATTCATCGCAATGTTAATATAGTAAAGCAAGTCTATAAATCCATAAGTTAATGTGAAATTCAAGGGACATATTTTGGCGAATGAAAATAATCGTAGTAAAGTCATATTTTCCACGGCCCTTATGTAAATCTTTAAAGCAAAAAATTTTGCTTTGTTATTTACGCAGTGCTCAGCCACGTTCTTGGCTGCTAATTTGCTACCGGTCTTATTGGTGCCCCTAATACGCTTCTGTTGCGCCTTGTTGGTTTTGCTTTTGTATCGTAAGCATGATCATGGCAGAAATGCGAAAAAAATATTCAGATTTCCTAAAGTAAAAATGATTTTAAAAAACATATTTTTTAGCCAGTTTTCCATTGACATTGTTTAACTCAGAGCTGGATAATCGAGGTTCTTATTTAGTGTACTTAAATTATCTATCTTTTTCTTCTCTCCGTCTTACGCGTTTGATAATATCTCCAATTTTATAATTCGAAAACTTTCGACTAAAGCGTTTGAATACCTTCCGATTTTTAATTACTGCATTAACAACTCATATTTTCCCATTGAGTGAAAAGTGTCAAAAATAATTTCTATTAAGAAGAAACCTAATAGTACATATATTACTAATCTGTGATCGATTTTTTTACTTTCAAATGTAGGGGAGCTTTTTAAAAGAATGTTGCGTGACAAAATGGACTTTGGTATGGTTCAGATACATATTCCTGACTGGAAATTTTGGTTTAAAAAAGGTCATTCTACTTCAGATGCATTATTTAAATTCCAAAAACTCTGTACAATGTACAGTAGCGGTTTTTTTTAGATGTGGAAAAAGCCTTTGACCATGCGAATCATTATGGAATTATTTAAAAAATTATCCAAATCGGGGTTGACGCTTCGATTGCTAAAATATTTAGAAGTTAAATTGTTTTCTGAGTACGGTAATGTATTCTCAAGCCTCGGTTATGACTCCGCATCTTTATAACATGCTCATGCATGACTTTTCGCATATTCGCTCAAATTCTATCAGTTTATAATATGCTACTGACTCGCTTGTTTCCTCTCATAATGAATCTCCTCTAGAGGCTTTGGTTAGAAAGTTTTATGATGATTAAAGTGTGAGGTTAAACATCTCGAAATGTTAGGCAATATGCTTAAGAAAGGCTTCAGGGAAATGTAGGGGATTTGTGGTTCCGGAGGCGATTGAGGCATTGCTTAAACAATATTAAAATGTCTTCAAACCAAACAAGGGATGACGGAAATTCCTTCCAAAAATCTACATCAAAACACCCTGCTGGAATATCAAATCAAGAATCATATTGAAATTTCTTTTAAAAATGAGATTAAATACCTTGGGGTAACCTTCTATAAGCTTTTAAAATTTAACAAACATGCTCGCATAGTGCTGTTAAACGCGTATCGGATATTAGGTTATTTTTTAAGAATTCTTTGTACTACTAAACTTTTGCTTTACAAATCAAGTTTAAGACCAATTTTTCTATATGAATTTCCTATGTGCTTTAATGTTTCATCAATTATTATAAAGGAAATAGAGATTTTCAAAAGGAAACTTTTACGAAACTGTATTGGAAAACACTTTGAATTCTTTTGCAGACGTTATTCAAATTATTATATTTACAAGGAGTCTCCGGTTACACCTGTAGGACTTTATGTTTGTGACATCCTTAGGAGATTTATTGCAAGATCTTCTTTTCATGAAAACAAATTAATTACCGATATATACGAAAACCGACAGCATTTTAGTTGGCCATATATTAATTATTTACCTCCCAGTGGTTATATGAATGAAGCTGCACCATCTTTCGATTTGTCATATTGTAAGGAGTTTCACTCTCAAACTATGTTAAGGCCCGGGAGCAAGGGCGTAATTTTCCTTACCATTTTAAGCAAACTAATTAGTGTCAGCAGTCTATTGTAAGTAGGTTACTGTACTTTATTTATAATTCTTGATTTGATATTCCGACAGGGTGTTTTGATGTAGAATTTTGGAACGAATTTCTGTCATCCCTTGTCAAGTTTGGTTTGGAGACAAACCGGTTTCGGCTATGTGCCATCTTCAGTGTCATTTTTCGTACTTTATTTATCTTATTTAGGATACTACTTTTTATTCCTCCGTTTCTTAATGTTGTTTATCAATGTTTTATAGTTGTTTATAAAGGTTCAATAAAATAAACCTTAAACCTTTCTTATCTCCGTCGAATTTTCTATTTTTCAAGAATTAATTTTTTAGCTTCCGACTACAGTCACTGCATGGACGCCTTCATAGATGTTTAATTCATAAAATCATTAAAAACTTAGGAATTTTCAGAAAGTATGCCCCACGCCTTTAAATTATTATTTCAAATGTGTGTTTACATATATCCGCTAATTTCTTGGCAAACTTAAATAAAATTTACATAAATTGTGTTCTTTGGGGGTTTTTTTTTTGCTTTTCTACACAAGGAAAATTTTCTTTGCGGTGGCTACTTTTACGTCAATTTTTTTGTGCACGTTTTGTTTTTTTTGTGTTTTAATATTAATTTGTTGAAATACTCCCTTTTGCATAAAAATTTTAACGCCCCATAAAAAAATGACGGCATACGTCAATGTCAGCACAAAATAAAATATAGAATTTTATACAATACCAAGTCAACAACAGCAGGAGGAAATAACCACAAGCAACAGCAGCAAAAAAGATATAAAAAGTAAATATGCCGTTCATATACAAACATACAATAAAATATACGATAAATATGCAGCACACACACACCAAAGGGGCAACAAACAAATACCCCTGAATACCTTTTATCAACTTTTAAACAACAACATCAAAAGTCAGCAAACAGCAATTGCCAGCAGCCTGCACACACACACACACACACACACACATCTTCAAGGAAGGAAATGTATTTTATTGAGAAGGAAGCAGGCAGTCAGACAGTCAAGTTGACTGTCTGGCTAATAGATTCGTAGGCTGGCAGTAGGTCTGACATAAATGCTGGCAAACATAATGTTTAATATTTATATATTTTAAGCTTAACCAATCAGCCGAGCAATCTTCCCTCCTTCAATTGCAGCTATTCCATAAACTTCTACTCAAATGCTCTTTTTTTCTTACCACTTTTCGATTCTGTGTTGTTCCTTAATTTTTGTTCCCAGTTTCTTCTTTTTTTTTGTGGAAACAAAATACCAAAAAAAAAAAAATAAGAAATTGCCAAAATAATGGACCGGACAGGTAATACAAAAACGTCAAGGGGGTATATAAGAGTGTGTGGGGTATGAGAAATTTTAACTTAAAAAACAAGAAAGTAAAACAACCAAAAATTTGTTTCGCCCATAACAGTTTTCTATTTAAATTATGCCAAGAATGCTTCATTAATTTTTCTCAATGAATTGTAAGAAATAACATTAGTCAGCCATCAGCCAGCCAGTCAACCCCGGCAGCAACAAATAATTTCCTCTTACTTAAGACTTAAACAAATTTAACATGCAACAAACGTAAAAGTCATTAAAAACCGCTTGGGAATTCAAATGTTTCCTCATTTTATTGCCAAACTTACGACCAGTTTAGGAACAGTGTTTTAAAAGGTTCTGTTAGTTAAGTTAGGAAAATGGTAGAGAAGTATTAAATACAGTTGAACGCTTTCAAATACCCAATATAGAGAAGTAACTTCTGTTGCAGCGAAAAGGTGCCACAAGTACTTTTTTGTTAAAACCAAAAAATAGAAGAGGCCTAATTACGGCATACGATAACGTGTAAACTATCGTATTGAATAACATTTCGATACGGTCGGGCAAGCAAATCGCCGCGTTCGATACGTACCGAAAATTTTAAAAGATTTTCGAACATATGTTCTCCAAATACAAACAAATAATTAAAAAACAGCAACTTAAACAAGAATTGTGGGTAAAAACTTTTATTTTCAAATAAAAGTAAAGTGTTTTAAGAATGAGCACTTCATTACTATTTGGTTCATCGTGATCAGACGAACATTATGGAGAAAATAAGAGATAAAAGCGAACCTTGTTTTTGGCAGCGACCATTTCAGCTTTAGAACTTTTTTAACCACTGTGTTGAACTAAAATTTATTACATGATTAAGACTGACAAAAGAATCATTCTTTGCCAACTAAATTTCACTGGTCATACTTTGGTAATTGCGAGTTTTCAACACAGTGTGGAAAATAACTACTTGGTTAGGTTATGGCAAAGCAGAGTATTTCGTGACCACAATTTGTTGCTCTATTGTGGATACTGAGTCATAAATTTTTCCATTAGCTTCATTTGCATTGCATTTATTTTGTTTACAACTCTTTTGTCATTTTACACATTCTATATTAATTAAACTTATATTTTTCCTGTTTAAAAGAAAGTTACAAAACTAGAAATTTATAAATCTTTTCAGCGCTAAAAATTTAGTAATAACGTAACCTATACGCTGAGACGTATCGAACGACATCTCGATACAAATTACAATACATTTCAAACGACATCGAATGTCAGAATGTAAAAATTAAAAAATTTCGATATATTTTGCTTGATATCGTATGCGGCGATTATACTCCAGAATTATCAATACAATTGAAGGACTTTCCTGTAAAAGCGTTATGGACAAAGTTCTTCTTTTATTTGAAGGGCCCATGTTTGTCATTTTGTATGGAATATAACATTGCTCAAATATCTGCCACGCCTTCGCACGGTGGCATTAATATTAGAGACCATATTTTCAGTGACTAGCCCAATGAATGTTAATTTTAGACATATACATACATACGACTTCAGAGAAGTCCACACGCAAAATTCTAGCAAGACCCAATCGCACGAATTTAAGGCTTGTGCCATCGAACTAAGTTATTATATTATTTATAAAGTATGTGTTGAAACTGGGTTGCTGTATGGGTTTCGATCTGCTGGATAACCTGTGTTAACGCCACCTAACAGAATTCGGTCAACATACTCGCAAGTACATTTAGGACAACGCTTTAGTTCCATCTTATAAATTCTTTAATCGTCTTGGCGAGCAAAAGACCAACTTAAGGAAACAGGTCCTTAATGCACAAACGTATACCAACATTAGAACATTAACTCCATACTTATCTTGATGGAATAGTTTTCCAGCGTTTTGTTCTTGTTTTCCACGTTCCAATCTGTTTTAATTTTGCTATAAAGAAATTTTTTAGTAAGGCGATAATTTTCCAACAATTTTTAGCACATTTCGCCTAAAACATTGGCGATGTCGCATTCGATATTGTTCTCACTTCCTCTAATACGTTGAGTTTTTGGAATAAACTAACTA
This sequence comes from Phania funesta, assembly GCA_963932375.1. Taxonomy (NCBI): domain Eukaryota; kingdom Metazoa; phylum Arthropoda; class Insecta; order Diptera; family Tachinidae; genus Phania; species Phania funesta. Next base: position 105,409,869 of record OZ010652.1, read on the forward strand.
ATTAAGGTAACTACATAAAGAGATATACAAAGGCAGAAAAGCGTATGATGGTACCATTTCCCAAGATCCCACGCTTCGCGAAATTCACCAGAATCATCACGCTATTACCATATTGGCACTGATATCCATTTTGGTCCTTGAACATGTCATGATACTAAATTCAATCGAGCAAAACAAATACGTATAACACTTTTGTTAAAGCAGAATTGGACTTTGATTATTGGAAAAGCCAAAAATTTTCATAATTACTGAAGACGATCCTTTCATGTAGTCCACATATCCTTAGCAATCTTTAGCAGAGTGCAAAAAGGATTAACAGTTATTTTCGCTAGAGAATGCCAGAGAATTATTTTAAGAATTTCGTCAAATGCCTTCACCCAATGAACTTTCACTAGAAAATAGTTTGGCACGAATTTATCCACTATAGCGTAGACAGCCTATCTGTTTTAATGATTATTAAGCGATCTTAAAGTTACGACGACTGTCTGAAATTTCTAGGTAGTAATTTTTAATCATTTCCGAAAGCCTTACAGTGGGGTCTTCTGTAATTTTTCGTTGCAAAAATAATAATATTTTTTTTACGTACGGATCCCTTGAAAACATTGTTCCTGTAAACGAGAGTGTCGTCGAAAACAAAAAAAACATCAATTTATCAGCAGAACGGCCCCACCTGCCACACCGCGCATGAAACAATCGACTTATTTAAATCAATTGACCTTTAAGATTATGCGATTTAACGCCGTGAGATTTCATTGTTTGCGGTTTTGTGATATCTTAGGTCTACGGGAATAAATCAGAAACAACTCCTTAGCTCAAGGCCAAAGTCGATCGCGCCGCCGGTGAGATACAGCTACATCTTTGCTAAATGCTCATCGAAATTTACAAGAAAAGATTCATATCCGCGTGCCCTATTTGCCGGATATTTAATTCTTTGGTAGCCATAAACAAGTAATCGTCTATTTTAATAATTAAATAATTTTCATCTAAAAAAATTTCAGCAACCAAATTATTGTCACTGCAGAACACTAATATAATAATTCCAATCCTAAAATGTTATCAATAAGAATCAAACATACAATGTTTGTATTCGAAAGAAAAAATGCTTTCGAACATCTATTTACAATAATAATATAATTTAATTACAACCATACGACACAATCATAATATGTTCTCTTTGAATATGGTTACCTCCTATTCTTAATTTTATTTATACACGTATTAAGTATTTTGGTTTATTTTTCGAGTTAATTCTCTAAGAAAGAGTAAACATGGGAAGTGATATCTAGCTAACTTAACATTTCACTTACTGCTGTAGCACCCTTTAGAAAAGTAAATCCATACAGATATGGAAAGTAAGCCAAAAGTCTTAATTCGCTGGCAACACTTTTGGCTGCATACAGCAAGAGTTTATTTAGTTTGATTCGCCGTCTACTCGTAGGAGACATTCCTTCTTGTTGTCATCATCACACATGTGCCAAAAATCATTAGCAATAGAATTACGCCTAATGAAATCATACAAATATTCATTATAATCTTAACAACTAACAAACCATGTTCAAAATAGACTTTTTCTCTTTGTTGGGTTTACATGTCAACGGTCTAAGGGTGGGTGTCTGGGGAATACAACGCTTTTAAACTGCCTCAATTTTTAGAAGACATACGACAAGCAGTCACTGACTGCCTGGCAGGCGAAAGTAAATACTTTGTGCCACAAAAATTAAAACAAAACCTTATCAAATTTAGCTGCTACCAAAACAAAAAGTATTCTACAACATACAAAGTTGCATAACGAAATTTAGTGTTACTTAATGTTTTGTAACAAGTTTCTAATGTTTGGAAGTTGTAATGAGTTTTGCGACTCATATCTAAAGGGGATTATGTTTGTGAAATATTGTATTTTGTATTAAGTTGGAACCGCTTTAGTCTGTATAAATAAATTCTTAAGTTGTTTTTCATGCTTATCATGAACCCTTATAATAAATATTCTTAAAATGTGCTTGCATTAATAAACTTAGGAGTATTTTTTTCTTTTTAATTTAAATCTCTAATGTTGAAAAATATCACGTTGCATATTTCTTTCGAGGGGCGAATGGCAAATGACATCAGATGTAATGAATGGTTTAGAAAGTACCTTTGGCGTATTTTTTCTCAGCATGTCCTTTTCACATCATACCACTGTCACTGTCAAATGATAAATATTCTTTTTGGAAAACAAAAAACTCAGTTGGCTTGGCAGGGACAGTTTCAATGAGGGTTTTTTAATGTTTGAAACGTATAGAAATTTAAAATGAAATTAAAACCAAGTGAATTTATTAGTTTCGACGATGGTGACTTCATTTTAAATACCTCTATTCGCTGCCATTTTTAGTTCAACATGACCCCCTAACCCCAAACAGCAGAAGTTCATTTGTGGCATAAACAGCTACGTCAATGAAGAGAAATGTTACATTTGCAGAAAAGCCCGTTAGAGCGCAAAAGTCAACGACATTATAGTTCTTGATCAGAATGGCTTTGTGAAATAAAACATTTCACGATGACACAATAAACGTGCAATAAACTCTGCTTTGGACTCTTAAGAAGAGAGATGTGTTCTTGATTGTTGTGAGTACCTGCCTATTAACGCTAACTCTCATCTCACATTGTAACAGGCTGGCAAACAAGAGTACCAACTTTCATGGGCTCCCCCTTAGTGAAGACATGAACCTGTCTACAACTTCTACCAATCTATCTGGCACCCTGTTGCAATACCACTCCACATCGAGCTCACGCTCTACTTGCGGTTCGGATTCAAACCACAGCTCCCAAAAAGCTCCATGAATTGACACAACTTAGTCAGGCTAAAACGAAAGTTCTAGTGGTTCCTGCCCTCTGTGGTACCAGAATTAAGTCTCCGGTCACACTTCGTATACGAAACCGCTGCCAGTTGGCTTCAAAATTAGTTCCAGAGTGGTGGTCAATGCCGTCACATATTATCTGAAAAATATCAGCAGTACAGCAGCTGGGATAATAGCGGTAACACCAACAGCAACGTTACGAACACCATATAAGACAAAAGCGGTTTGCGACTCTTCTACGAACACCGGATCCATGAATGGCTGCACATAAAACTACCTCCACTACCTTAGTCTCATCGTTCTTTTGACAACTACTTCATCGGCAAAGACGCCCAACCTTCCGTATGCCCTATCGACCTATAAGGCCCTGCTGAAACCCCATGCCATTCTTGTGTGGTTGATTCTTATTCCTTCGTAGTAGAGATATCATGAAAGTCCCCAAGTCCCGCCCCACAACCACAGTCCGGCGTATCTGGCACGCCTCTCGTATGCGAAAAGGGATTGAGTGAGTCATGCCCAGTAAGGTGGAAGCCCAGACTTAAGCTGTAGCCTAAGCTATATAAAGGACGGGTCACGTATTAATTCAGGCGACCCATCTTATTACTCGTATCTATTTAGAAAGAAGACAATTTTCACTTCAATGAGCGCCTTGTTTCACCTTACATCTCTATTCACTAAGTCAAAAGCAGAAATCCAATGACAATATGAAGTTGCAGTTCTTTTTTGATCTTAAAATAAGCTATAGCACGATCTATTATTTCTGCTGCATCGAGCAAAACATCCAGTGCATCAGTTAAAGCTGTCCCGCACGCATACTTATATTGCTACACATTCGCACGCCAATATAGTGCGAACGCCTCCCCTGTTGACACCCCAGCCACAACTAAGAATACGCCTAACCTTATCTTCTACGGCAGTCAGCTTGTCAGAGATGAATAATATGAACCAGGAAATTCATCCTCACATTCATCACTATTTCCAGATACATGACCTCAATCACATATCTGAAACTAATGTCACCGGAATGAATGAGTGCGGGACAACGGTGCGACAACCTGCCTTTCAGCATTGTAACGGTCTTGTCCTAGTAGGAAGTGGAGGGCTAGAATAGCTTCCTTGATTAATAGCTCTCGAATTGCACATGTTAATTTTTAGAACAGTTCTGCAACGACGCCTTTGGCATGAAGTAGACGTATTCATTTGCAACTAGTGTCGCCATTTTGATTAATTATTTTATTTTGTCTACAATTTAGTACCATAGAGTAAAACCGGGGAAGGTACATGTTGTGTACACTCGTATAAAGAAAGCTAAGCATATTAAGCTGATATATGATCCCGGGCGTCTAAAACCAATACATGCTTAATAGTTTATACTCTAATCATTGAAGCTACAGCAGATAATGTTTCGAAGGACACGGTATTAAAAAAAAAAACAAATTTCGAAAATCCGCAGTGATCAAATTCTTTATGAGTGGCTTAAAAACCTTAAAAAAATTTAAAGATGAACATAGCAAAATGTGAATAAAGATTAAAGAGTTTCAATTATGGGCACGCGCGATTAATTAAATTGAGCCAAAACTGTGACAGGAGTCAATACAACCCATGTCATTGTCTAAATTCGGTCTCAGTCGTTAAAAAATTGTAACGTTAGCAGCCATCTCCCTGAACGAAATCTTGGAGGCTTTTTGGAAGGCAGCCCCATTAAGGGATACTTTCTTAGGAATAGTTGTCGAGGTGACAAATCAATTGTCAAACGAAGCCTGGAACAAACCTGTTAATAAACAATTTAAAGCTTATTGTACTTTTTTTAATTCCATATGTTTTAGAAAGGCAATTTATATTTTTTTCACTTCAACTCCAAGGCCTTTCCTGGACATTACTTTAACCACAACACACCTGTATGAAATAAATTTTTTAACCCTTCTTTAATAATAAATTATTTTCACAGAATCATGATCCTCATCTTTGTTGTCGTCATATCCTTACCTCAATACAAGACTATGTTAGTTTTTTTTTCGTAACTTATATTTTTTATTACACTTAATTAATTCTTCTAGCGAAACCATATTGTAATGAATTAACAGTATTTGAACAGAAAAAATAAGATCCTTCAAACATATTAATCGCACACACACACATACATCCTTTCCTGCACAGGACTAGGAATGTGGAATTTAACTCATATACGACATATGAAGCCCAAGAGGAATGACAGACGTGATTATAATTATAGGATTTCAAATTATAATAACTGCAGTAACACAAAAACCGACAATTCGTATAATAAGTGTGCAGTCTCCTGTGGGTTTTGTGTGACGATTGCCCTTCAAAGAAATTTTTTTTTCAAGATGCAAGAAAAAACAATGACAAAAAAAAATATTAAGTAAACAGCAACAGTAACGGGGAGGGATGTAAAGATGAATGCTTTAGTGATTATAATTTGACTGAGAGATGACGACATGGGCTGCTGGTGATAAAAACGATGAGCCTGATAATGAAGGTAACTGAAATACAATCTTTTATTTGGAATTTCATACCTCTCTAACAATTCCATGTACACACATATACGCCGTCACATATACTTGGCCATAGAAAACAGCATGTCAACAATTATGAAGTTACAAACGAAAACAATTACAATTGTTTAGACACTTGTGCACACAGCACACTCATACACGCTCAACTACAAAATCACATTACAATCTAGGATGTACATGCTTTGCACGAGTTTGGAATGGCTGAAATTAAAGCAGCATGTTGCTCCAAGAACCCACATGTTTCTTATTACAGCAAATCAGTCTGTTGTTGTCTTTTGTTTTTATAAGAAAAAAGTCCGCAACAACTTAAATACGATGAAATAATATGGTTGCTCCTCGTAATAATGTTGATGATTTTTCATGCTTAGCTAATGATATTTTTGCTGAGGGTAAAATTTGATTAAGTAGTACCTTCATAACAGTTTGAACATGTGTGAGAGTATTTGCTGGAAATTGAGGAATTTGTGATACTCTACGCGTTGGCTTTGAACTTACAATGTAATCTCTCTATAATGGGCCTATGGCATTGTTCAATTCGCACACGGTAAATACACCTGATTTGAGTGATCGACTATTCGACGATTTCCGAGCCCGATTTTCGATTAGTTTGTGAATTTAAAATTTTGAAACCGGTTTCAAAAAAAAAAAAAAGAAACTTCAACATTTCTTTATTTATATTTAGTGCTGGGGTGGAATCGCCACACCCATGAACGTACCACACGTATCGTAAAAATACGTTTTTTGGATTATAATATAAATGTACGTCAACTGATGATAATTCACAGTATTGCCATTAATTTCATACGAATGACTTATCACGTAATATTTTCGTACGATCTCGGATGTAATGATTCCACCCCTGGTCAAAGTACACACATGGACAAAAGTAGTCGTCACTTTGCTTAATCAACGTTTGAAAAACTGTTTTCTATAAAATACAAATTTGCCGACACATGCAGCAGACATAATCGCCCACATCAATAGCATAGCACAACCATGTTGACCAGTGGCCACCATGTGGTTTAATCTCTAGACCAAACCATGTCAAACCGAACGATATGCACGGAATTAGTTCTCATTATGGAATAACTCTTTGAGCCCACAGGTATTTGTCATATTCATTGGCTCTTTAGCTAAAGAAACAAATTTGATCGCGTTGGAGTCATGGTGTAGGCTTGATTGTCGACTACTGGTATCGGCAGGCAGAAAAGCATTTTAAAAGAAAATGCTTTAGCAAAAGAAAATGTTTAGAAAGTCTGAAACGATCTACACTATTCATTTCAAATACCTACAACTCTTTTCCAATTCCCGGATCTTAATATAATTAACCATTTATACTAATGTTGCAACAAAAAGATAATAAGATTAGACTAAATGAAGAACATCCATATCCAAATTGCTAGCAACTTGGTATTGGTGGCGCTGTGAACTTAGACAAATAAAATTTACTAAAATAATAATAAAAAATATAAAAGCTTTTACAACAGAAGAAGGGGGCTTATAGTGTAAGTTTAAGTGAAGTAAAAAAATTAAAAGAGAAAAATTGTAAACCAGTTTTTTCGAAGCAAGAAAAGCGGGTTGTTTGACTTCGAAAAATCGCCATTGTAAGTCCGAAAAAAGCGGCAAATAGCTGCGTCGATTATTCTACACCTGATACAAGAGTATTGATGCGCGGTATTTGGTGCAATAACTCTTCAACCCAGTCCTATAGAGTTAACTCCCTGCCAGGATGTTTGAATCCAAATGGCTGAATACGCTTTCCCAGATACCAATCTCCTTTCTATTGTACACACTGAGTTGCCTTAACTTTATGTCGCATTGCTAATTTTTTTTGGGATATATCAACCAAAATGGCAACCTATGTAACTCATTTGCAAGATTTTTGTTCAGCGTCGTTTGGCTATCGGTTTTGGCCAAACAATTACTTTTTGGGGAAGCGCATTTTCATCTCGGTGGCTTCGAAAAAACCGAAAACGATTGTAAAACACGTAACGCATTCCTAGAATATGACCGTTTCGGGTTAATTTTTCTGTTTAGACTGTTCCCTCGTCTGTATCGATGTGTACAGTTTTTTATGGCAAGTTCGCTGAAAGCTGTCCTGCTGTGATGATCTTTTGCACAGATTGCTAACTTTATTTACGTCCTCTTCCGCTTATATTTGTTTTATACGATTAGTGTGTGTGATATTTACACAGAACTGATGTTGCGTTTAAGATTTCCCCTGTGGTTCCACTATCTGTATCAAAAAATTAAACTAGGTTTCTAAAACATGTTTACTCTAAAGTTCCCTCGTGTGTATTCGATATTAGGTGCACTCGTATTAAATGCAAACGGCACATTCCATCCTTTGCATATTTATGCACCTTGGAGCTATCGAACATTTAAAAATCAAACTAATTTCTTATGCCAAGTGTAACACGAGTAATACTGACGCGAGATAGAATCAAGACACGAAAATTTCCTTGCCTGGACATGCAATTGTGGTGCCGTCTGAGCGAGCAGTAGAAACATAACTTCCCTCAACAACCAATAGTACTACCCATGTAGGCCGTCAGCCAGAACAAAACACGTGGGAGAACATTTTTAGCAATTTCCAACAAAAAAAAACCTTTTAAAGACCCTCGTACAAAACGGACGGTTACAACAGTAGAATAAGAAACAGCGATAGCCATGTCAAATGTTTATTGTACCATTAAAGATTTGCCTGTATTTGGAATTCGTATTAAAGAACATTTCGAAAACAAAAAAAAATAAATAAATAGAATAAAAACATTTTAAGAACATTAAATGCGAAACGCATGTCGCAAGTGGTTGTTATCTTTTATTGAAGTGCTTTTTGTTTTTGTAGCTCTTGAGTTTAGGGTTGCTGTTGTTGCCGCTGCTGCTGTTTCTTCTTGTTGAATACTGTTTTGTTTGTAAAACGTGCAACAAAATCATTGAAATGTTTTATTTCAATGACTGGTTTTTGTCTGTAACACATTGCGCGAGGGTAATCTGAAAAATCGTTACAAATTAAAGAATAGTACATATGTCCGAGTTTCATAAAGCATATCAGCTTCGCGGGACTAAGCTTATAAAATATGTATCTTTTTTTACTACTATTAATGAAAGTATTAAATTGAATTTATTCAATAAAGAAATATATAGGATTTACTGCGACGAACGACGAATTTCGTCCAACACGACATATACGTCGGTAAAAATTCGCTGTGTAAATTCGTCGTATGAAGCACAATAACGACGAAAAAATAACAGCTGTTATCTATATATAGATAGGGTGACCATATAAAAAATAATAGTTCAAAAATTAAACACTAACAAAAACACAGCCAAAAAGTAATTTTGTAGTTAACTACTATTTTGTAAACTTATTTGAAATACTGTAAAACAAAATTAAATTAATTATTAATAAAAAAGTTTATTTACTAAAATACTTGGAAACTAAAACCAAACATGACCACATTGTACTGTTTTGTTCGTCGTACGTCGGCGAAAAAAATAGAAATAAATCTGATTCAAAGATCGCCGCGTATGACGAATTTCGACCGACGTCATAATTGTGTGCATTTTGGTATACCCAAAAGTGTTCTATTTTTGGCGACGAATATTCGCGGCGAAAAATTCGTCGTTAGTCCCAGTTGTGTTCCCAGCATTAGATTGTAATAGTTTATTCTTGCAATTATGTCGATCTTTATACGCAGGGCATTCGACTTAACAGTATCTGTCCATCCGTGTTGTCGTTTTCTCATATTTCAGAAAACTTATGATAAAAAATATGACAAACATTTTGTCAAAATACCAAATATAAAAGTGTTTTCTTTTCTAGAAAAAATGCAACATTTTTAGTCATTTTGTTTTTCTCGAAATGTGTTTATGCCCACATTTTAGCCTTAATAATACCGAAAGGCACTGCCCTCTATGATCTGTATAAGTTTAAATAATAACGATAAGCTACACATGTATGGCGACACATTATTTAGGAAAGTATAATGTCATAAAGAAACGTTCGACGAATGCAAAACAAATGTTGGTTCTACACCAAGGTAATTTATTTATTCCATGTACCATGTTCCAATGCTCTATGCAATGAGGAGGAGAAGACTTTCTTGTTGTCGTTGGCTTGCTTCCTCTAGGTTATTGATGACTTGAATTAACGGATTTTTATTTACACGAGACTTTCAACACTGAAAGGGGATGTGTATAAAATCACAAACATATATCCGTAAATTATCGCAAAAGGCTATTATAATGGACCAAGTAGGCCAACGTATAGCCTAAGAAAACTATGTTAAGGTTTAATTAATTAATTAATTAATTATTCTAGATTAATGTCCAGCTGTCAAAGAAAAGGAGGTATTTGTCCTTTGTTTCTTTACACGTTTTGAGACTGCCGTCCTATTTTTTAGTGCATGTCTCATATTGCACCATGTGATAAAATCTAACAACCTAAACGACGACCCCATGGAGTGTCAGTAACTAACGTTCATCCATTGAAACATGTATAAAGGGTTTTCAAATAGGAATAGGATGATGTTGACCGAATGTGTCGTCATGATGTCAAACCACCATAGTAAGCTAAACGATTTGGTGGGCTTCGGAGCAATTAGAAGAGGACCTCAGATTTAGACGCGAAAACATGTTTTCCCTTTATGGGAAGACGCCACCCCACACGAGGTTTATCAGGTGGTATTGGTCCGATAGCAGCATTAGTAAGACCGTTATGCCAATTATAACCCATTTTTTGGGCCGAATCAAACTACATGAATATGGAGGATGCACTTTCAGCAGACCGGTGTTACTTGACATACAGCGAAAACCATATTGGATTTTTTGATGGAACGATTTGAGGGTAAAGTTGTCACTTGTGGAGTTTATGTAACTTAGCCACTAAGATCGTCTACTTTAGCCCCTATAAACTTTTTTGTGCAGTTTTCTGAAGTCGCCGGTCTCTGCCAATAAGTGAAAATTGACGGATGTTTCTTTATGCAATCTTGGTCATCGCGCAAATTAAACCTAACCGGTGCGGCGAAATCATTAAAAATTTGACATCCAGGCTCCGTGCAAAGCCGCGGTGGCCATTTGAACGTTATGGTCTTCCATACATACATAATGACTAACACGGGCCTTTCAAAAAATTCTTTAATACCTCACACACATCTTGTTTTAATCGGGCAACCGCATTGTAGTATTGACCCGCCCTTCTTAGTAAACCATTTACATATGTACATACGCACAAACAAGTAAAATAAATGCGTATGGATCAATTCCTCATTTAGTAAATGTGTCTTGTTCACGGCTATTATTATCTTTAATAAAAACACTGAAGGAAAGGCAAACAACATCACAAACCAGTTGTGTCGTCTCTTCCTAATAAAACGCCCCTGATGGTTTTAACAATTGTACGACCGTAAAATTTTAATCACTACTTGTTCAGACTATGACTTAAATAAAAAAAGACCAAAAACTCTTAACAATCATATCACAAGAATATTAAAGTTGGTTTTAGGTGAAATGCACTTTTTATTAAAATCGTATGGCACCGCAAAGTGTATCATTTTATTAAAAAATTCACTTGGGTTAACTTCCATTACACTGTTAATCGTGGGGAACTATGGCTGGCAGTTACTAAGATCACGTACAAATGTCAGAATGTATAACTATGATAAGACTGCTTAGAAGAGGAGTAGGGGTTTCTTTAAAGAGACGGTGGGTGGTAATGGTTGCACTCGTTTGTGAACCCCTTTAAAGGTTTTGTCTATTTTTTTACTTGCCCAATTTTCTATTTTAGACAGACACCCTCTGATATAGTTTTATTTAATTCCCTTTTAAAGACGCCAACGCAGCAGTTGGTATTAATGATTGTTTATCTCCCTAAGCTTTTTAAAATGATTGTGAAAAATAACGAATAAAAAGTAAGATGTAGTTAATATTCTATGAGCGCACGTTTTACAGTTTGTTGCCCCAAATTGGTATCGATCTTGCACAGAATCTTATATAAAACAAGTATTCTTCTATACGTCCTTTTCGCTTGTGATGCAGTTCAATGCGATTTGACTGTATCTAAATGTGCTCGGCTAATTTATTACAAGCATGGGTCGTCCTCATTTGTATAACCCCTGGATTTTTATACCCACCTGCATCCAGTAGTGCACGACAACGGCCAAGATTATATCTGGTGTTTCCTTTAGGGGCGGAGAATGTTATATTGTTAATTTTATGGATAATTTTTCGACATTAATGCTTTATTGATTTACTTGATTTCGGTCATATGAATGCTTAATAGACAATGCGATAACTGCTTAAGCCACAGCTGCCAGCAGCTTCTTTTTGTGGCTTCGTTTGAGCATCGTGTCGACTTCCGCATGTGTAGCTGATTCTGGTGTATCGGCGTGGGCAGGCGACTTTACATGCTCCCAAACAAACAGTAAAAGATGGCGATAAATCTCACTAGCGTCCAATATTTCTTTTAGTTAATTGTATCACCCGCTGTGTGGAATGATCCACCGTTCTGCATAAATTTCCTGCCTTCCTATTCAGTAATCATGTCTCTGCACCGCTTGAAGGCTTATGAATCACCGATTTCGATTTCCCTTAAAGCGCACCCAACTGCAGTTATGTCTGGATGTAATTAAGTTCGGCATTTTAATGAAATATTAATTAATAAATGCTTCCATTGGTCCGTTTATCTAATCTGCAGCGCGAACACTGATAGTGTGGCTTTAATTCAGGTACAAATTGAAATTCTTTACACGAAATTGTCCATAAAAGCGATGGACCCAAACAAGTTTAATTGTGGAGTTGATGACAAATAGCGTACAGCAAGTTGCTTGCGCACTATGCAACATCCTATAAGCTTTATCGCTTAGAGTAAACGTGTTTCGAAACAAATTTTTTTAGAAATTTAAATTGGCTTTGTTCGGTAGATAGTTATTTATTAATATCTGAATATGATATTATGTGATATTATATGATAGCTACCACGGCTAGCTGGAGGAGGTCCAACCGGGAAGTCCAATTTACGATTATATTTTTCAGCAGCCCAGGTATATAATTGATATCGTGGCGAATGTTGTTTCTTAAGGCATCAATCGTCTGTGGATCATCAAAATAGATGATGATGATCTTGATGACCGATTAACGGACCTATTACGCGAAGTTATTCAGTCACCGACGTTACTTTTTTTTTTGTCAATAAATCATTTCTGACACGCACTGTGTGACATACGAGGGCGGATTGATATTGAAGCTACCTAAGTAGGAAAAAAACATTTTTTTTTCAAAAACCATTTATTTCTCAACATAGTCTCCTCCTTTTAGCTCAATACATTTAGTACGACGATATTCCAACTTTTTTATACCATCTGAATAATACGATTTTGGGAACCCCTCCAAATACGCGTTAGTTTCGGTAATTACTTCTTCGTTTGAGATGAATCTTTTTCCTGCGAGCCATTTTTTCAAGTTTGGAAGCAGGAAAAAGTCACTAGGAGCTAAATCTGGACTATAAGGTGGATGATCAACCAATTCGAAGTGTAATTCACGTAATTTTAGCATCGTATCTAATGCTGTGTGAACCGGTGTCTTGAACAAAGAGCACTTTTTTCTTCTTTAAATGTAACCGTTTTTTCTTGATAGTATCAATCAATTGATCCAATAATGCACGATAACAATTTCCTGTGATTGTGGACCCTTTTTCAAGAAAATCGATGAGCACCGTCTTGATCAAACCAGAAATACTCCGCTTGAAGGGCATTCAATTGTAGTTCTAAAATGGCAGTGATTATGCAGCTGTCAGCATTAACATATAATAACGTTCTTGAAGTAAAACGACTGTAAATCACGTGAAAGAATGACTTCATCTGGATGTAAAAGCTTTTCGCGATTATATTTAGTCCAAATGGGTCAGTTTTGCTAATTGATGTATCCATTCAACCAAAAGTGAACTTCGTCGCTGATAATATTTTCTTGAGAAGAAAATCTGCACAATTTACAGCTGTCAGTCAATTTACGATAAAATGGCAAACCAAACTAAATCCAAAACAATGAACAACTGTCAAAATGGCTCACATGTTAAGCAGTACTGTCAACTTAAAGTTCTAAACCTCTAAAAATTACTCGATATTTCATGCCATGCTAGTCATAGGGGTAATTGAAAAGAGGAACTTAGCAGAATAGACGAAATGATGTTCTTAACTCATTATTTTCTGTCAATAAATTTTTTTAATCCAAATAATAATGAGAGAAATATTCTTTGTAAAACTCAACATTTGAAGAATTATAGAGAATCACCACAAACTGAATTATTGTCTTCGGTCACTACGGACAGTTCATATAAACAAATAATCTTCCCAACGCCCATAAGACTTGGTAAATCTTAAGGTTAAATAAATCGATTAATTGCATATTTACTTCAAACATAAACGGGCCACAGCAGTTTTATTTTCCTGATATTTTACTTTGTTTAAAAAGTTACGCAAATTTCATTAGTTTATTTATTAACCCAGAGCTGAAAAAGAGAAGAAGGAATGTTTCAAGAAAATTAAAGCAATTTAAGGCAAAGTTTATTGCAAAAACATTTTTACTAGCAGGTGTTAGCAAGATTTTAATTTTTTTATTTTTTCATTTTCAACTGCTCGTTCAAGACTTCAAGTTCATTTTTGAATTTGTTTAAAAATTTCATATCATGGGTTGCACGATTTCTAACGAAATCGGAAATCCCCGCATTACCTGAAACAAAAATGGGCAAAACTTGTTGTCCCACGGTGGTTAAAATGTCGGCAATTTTCATTATGGTTTCAGGATCTGGTAGGCCGGGAATAGCAGGTAAGCCGTGCAAGGTAGCAGCTTTTGCCTGACCTTCATTGGCCCCGCCTTCTTCAACTGAAGTCTCCAAAGAACGACGACGTCGGTTGCGTGACTCGTTAAAATTTTCTACGGGTTCTTCAATAAAAGAGTCATCTTCTTCTTCAGACCCAGCGGGTGCTTTATCCTGTTTTATTATGTTTTTAGTTAATTTCAGAATTTATTGTTTTTTTCTATGAATGAAATTGTACCTACCTGTCCTTTGGTTAGTTGCATGATCAGCACTAAAGTGGCAAAACTCATTAGCATGTGTTTCGAATAAAATGACATTGCTTTTGATTGATGTTCAGCGCTTTTTGTGTGTAAAAAAAAGAGTTTATTATTATTCCTTTGGGTCTTGTTAACTATTTTAAGTCTAATGGTTTGCTGTTGAATTTATAGAATCGCATTTACTTTAGCACAAAATTGCGTGTTGAGGTTAATTTGTTTTTAAATTGGTTCAATTGCAAGTTTCAGTCAACAAATTACTTCAGATGTTGAGTTGCCAAGTGTAGCTTAAAATAAATGGTGGGCAATTTATAAGAAGTTTTAGACCAGCCATACACTTTGCAACCGTAGGTAAAACAACCGTAGGTTTTGCCCACAGACAATACAATTTTGAGTACAATTTCATGGGACAACGATATTTTGCAATAAAACTTACACATAATGTTTTTTGCTGTGTGGTCACAAAAAAAATATACATGAAATAGGTTCAAGTTGTGTGACATTCCCATTCATGACCGAGTTGTACAATTTGCCAAAAAAAAATGGAAACTTTTGATTTTTCATGCCACCAATACACGACTTTATACAACGATCCCACACGCTTTGCAGTCTCGATCACAACCTCCACATAGGGCATGGGTTGCTTTAGAGTTAGGAAATAGGATGATTGGTTTAATTGGTCACGAAACTCAATATCAAGGTGGAAAAAGTTATCGAACTCTCTTTTTATAAGCAGTTGGGTAACGAAATGAATTCTCAATCAAAATATCCTTGTTCCTTATAATTGATGTTGACAGGATTATTTCGAATTATTGAATGTTTTTTGGTATGTAAAATGGTTAATTTGGTTTTTTTCTTGATTCGGCCATAATTTGGCTATTTATTTTCCATTTTACATAGGCTTAAGTGGATCCACAAATGCAGTCCCCTTGTATTACCTGAAGAAAAGTTCGTGAGAGAAAGGACAGTCGAGAAGTGGAGTGAAGAAGATTAGTATAGAACTAAAGGTTAAAAAGTCACTAAGTCTGTGACGATATGAAGTCACTCCTAAACCAGTTGCTGCTCCTTATGAAGTCCCAAAATCTAGAGTTGGTTCTCCAGGACTCTCCACTTCAACTATTACAGAAGTCATTTTTAGGCAACTCCATTCTCTTTTCCTGATTGACTAACTTAAACTATGCTATTCTTCTGCACTCTTAGCAGATCCCTAGGTCGAACCCTATCAAAACTTGGCCAGATTAGCCTGGTGTTCCTGCATGTGTGTTTTTCCCATCATCTAGCCTTAGCCATGTCATATAAATCATTGAAAGCGGAATGCCACAGAATTCGTCAATGTGCTACTTAGCTATACAATTGTCTACATTGATCCCGTGTTTTCGCATTTCTCATCATCATTTTAGTTTAAACAGTCGCATGCCCTACTAGCAAAAATTCAAGGTTAGACCCCAAACAATATTAAAAAAGAAGTATTTGGTTTATGTATTAGCCTCCGGAATTATGCGACTTCAACACCACCAAAAACGTAGTGAACTTAACAGACTACTATATGCGAGCCAGATTCAGAAATAAAAATTTTAGTGCACCCTAAAATTTAATCTAAAATAACTCCCGATTTTTCGTAGTTCTTTATTATTATAATTTTTTTCATACGTTCACTTTCCTTTCGAATGTGTGTTGAACAATTAAACAAAAAATAAGCTATGGGACTTTATGTATTAAAGTAGGGGAGATATCGAAACAGACCGCTTACTTTATGAGTCCCTTTTCGATTCATTTCGTTGCTCGAATTGATTATAGACAACCGATTGGAATTCTCGACTACTTTAATTTAATCGAGTCTCGTATACACTAGCCTTTACTGTTGACTGGTAACAGTCGACCGTCTTCTTCAGCACGGAGTGTCTTGTAATTGATAGCATTTGTCCAAGGCTTAGGTCCCCCATAGCCTTACGTTAGCCAGTGCTGGATATTTACAATTTCTCTTTCCGCTATTCTGACAAGTTGGGGCAGAGCGGTATCAGGCGACATACCTGCTCTATAAGCATGCTAGTATCAACACAACGGCATGTGCGTATGGTTCTCCAGGAAGTCAGCCAACACCCTCCCCATTGCCTCCAACTATGGGACTTAGTTCATCGAAAGTATTACTTGAGAATTATAAATATTTGAAACGAATTTCCAAGAGATAACTGTAAGCGTTTAAATTAAGTACACGAGACAACTTTTCTTTAACACGTTTGTTGAAAGAATAAACGATTTATTAGGTTATCGTAAAAACTAACAAAAATGGAGTTTGGTGTTTGACATAAGTCAAGTGTTAAGATTGTAGGAAAACAGTGTTGCTAACAATAACTCCCTGTTAAGTTTAGTTTGGAGACAAACCGGTTTCGGCTATGTTCTAATAATGAAAGGAGACAAAGAAGATGACACATAGCCGAAACCGGATTGTCTCAAACGCAAACTTGACAAGGGATAACGAAAGTTCTTTCCAAATATCTATATCAAATCACCCTGTAAGAAAATCAAATCATGAATTCTTTTGGAGTTATTTTTTGTTTGCTTATTTCATTTTCGTTAATTTATCACAACAATAATTACTTGAATACTTCAAAAATGACTGTCCTGTCGAATAATTTATTTATATGCGAAAATGAAAGGTTGAGACTTTTTTTTAAGAAAACTAATTTTGGAAACGGCCAGTTGTGTTGGCTTTTAGATTATTATTGTTGAAGTTTTTTCTCTAGGATTTCTCTAAAGTTGGTTGGTAAAACTTTTCAGTATTATCGGCATTCCGCCAAGCGAAAGGGAAAGTAAGTTCGCAACTTATTTTGCTCACTAAATATTGGCAGTATTGCAGATACCCAATCCAACGGGTGGAATTTTCCTTAAATTTTTACTTACAGATAGCAGTGGATTTATGGCATTGCTTCTGTCTCACATTTTAATTTTCATTATAATATTAAAAGTTAGATTCATATTAACGAAAACTATGGTTAAATGAAGATTGCTCAAGAGCGTATGGATTAAAGGAAATTTAGTGCAACACAAGGTTTAAGTCCACGAAATGGGTACAAAAACTGACACATATCTTCAGGCGTTGGTTGGTTACTGTGTTCAATCATAACTTCACACCTTCTGTTTAATCACGTTTTGTGCCACCTATTTGTGAAAGTTAGTATTGGAATATCAGCAACGTTATTGTGAATGCCAATGAAATTATTATTCACAATAAACGCTGGCTAAATTTTGACGTTTTGCAACATATGGGTTTTATTTATAAGCAAAACAAAAGCAAACCCTAATCATTTTCACCGGCTTTGAAAACATTTACAAACAAATTAAAATCTTTTTATATTTAAATTGAATATTAACACTGCACTTAACTCGAAATGTCTCGTTTTTCTACCGAAAACGTGGAAGTTTTCATCAATGACCATCTCAAAGAGGATCTCAAACATTTGGAACACTACATTAACAATTATAATGAGGAAATCATGGAATATGTTCAGCTAAAAAATACCATCGAAACCATTCGTGAGAATTTACAAGATGGTTATAAGACACAAATGAATATTGGTGCAAATATTTTTATGGAGGCAAAAGTTTCTGATTTGAGTACAATTTTGGTCGACATTGGCAAGGGCATCTACATATCCTTTACGCTAGAGGAGGCTATAAAATTTGCTAATTTTAAAATTAAAATACTCAACAAAGAATGTGATGTCTTAAGAGAGGAGAGTATTAAGAAGAGATCAGAAATTAAGGTTGCTTTAATGTACATGGCCGAAAAGGAACAACTGTTTGAAAAGGAAAAGGATTAGTAGAGATTGCTTGTTTAAAATAATCAATTTATTTGTAAATATAGATGCAGAAATTTTTACTCTAAGAGCGTATGTAAATACATAATGTAATTTAATTAAAGTACTAAATGTTTATCTAAGAAGGTTTCTGGAAAGATTTTGACTGGAAAAAAACTCGTCATCTATCAAACGGTCGCCGTAAGAAGTACTAAAAATGGAATTCGGTTTTGACAGCCGCACATTATTCTAGATGAACTAAAGATTTATATGAACCATCTGGAATCTGGGGGATTACTGTCAGACTTCTGGGGTTATATTTAATGCAATGTTTGGACTTCGTTTTCCAGTTAGAAACACAGATTAACTAACATCAGAATTGAAAAAGCGTTAGATTTACCAGAGAAAAGCGAAAGTGACCATTTACAATTCTTACCGGAATATAAGATTGATAACAATGGAATTTTGTATACATGCTATTCAAATGTGATTTTGCATTATAAATGTTGAATGTGTACCGTGAAAAGGAAATGTCTCTGTTGGTTAATTGAAATAATCACCGTATGTACGATTTACTTTTTTTTGCATATTTGCCCACAATTTTAATAAATTTCCGAACGCGATTCTGCTTGTTGATAAAAGACAATGCTTATGTTTTTTTTTATTCCCAACAAAATTTAGTTCTTAGTCACACGCAAACATAAAAAACTATAATTTTTAAAACATTAAAATTATGAATAAAAATTGGTATTTGGCTTAAATTCAACAATTCAAATCGAAGTTCGAAATTTCGAATATACATATGTAGATCAAGAAAAAACGATCTTCCTTAAGAGTCTTAGCCAGCTATTTGGAATGAATAATAGAATATGTGTATGAATATATTTGTTATCATTACAATTTTAGTATGGTAATCAAATGCTCGTTATTTGAATTCTGTAAATTTAAAAGTATCGCTTTCGAATTTTAAGACAATCCCGGTGAACTGGGTTTTAGCACAAAATTGTTGGACGACAAAGCAAATCTTTAGTAGTGATTAATCTGATGGCTGTTTGGAACAATATGTTAGAAAACAATAAACCAAGTTTTCTCAAATCTCTTACACATTAATCAATATAGTCAATGTGAGCCTATTCCGGACATTGTTAAAAGAAAATTAATTTTTGGTTTAAATATTTATCAGAACCTTCGTCCTCTTTTATCAGCCGTTTTCTGAAAAAGTACGATAAATGAGTCGCTAGCCTCAACGTTTTCCAATGTTTTGCCACACATTTTTTCAACAGCGGTAATACATATCGCTAATTCGTTGAGAATTTCCTCCATAGAAATTGTATTAGAATTCTTACAGAATTCTGTCCAATAAATATGAAAAGTTTACCGAAGTTTTCACAGACAAAAAGTTAGACTTTCTGGTAATCCACCCAGTTTGGTTTCGACAAAAAATGTTCACTGCGAAACGTAAAGATGAATTGTGGTAGGATTTTTCAAAGATATCTCGGCTTGGACTGATTTTAACGATTAATATTTGGCTTTTCCATTTTCTTCTTTTAATCTATAAAATTTTTTCAACACATTCGGTTATTCAATATCCTACATTGAATTCCAAAATTGAAATATTTAGTGAAGTACACAGTATTTTATTCAAAAGCGAATACTTCTGATTGTTTTAGCTGTTCTGTTCCACTTCCGAGTAATTTCGTTCGTTTTATTGAGAATAAAAAAGGTGATTGGTGGAACGAAATAAACGTTCCTATTCTGTATTTATGGGAAATTGTAAAAACACTCCGAATTAAATAATTTATAATGAAATTATAAAAGTAAACTCATAAAGTATAATTTTATTTTTTTTCAAACATTTGTAAATTTTTAAAAGTCGGGGAAGTTTAAGCTGGATCATCATTTTTCTAGTGAAGTCAAAGTTTTTTGCAACATATTAATTGTTAGTGGTAATATTGGTTTTTCGAACATACAGGAAGTTGTTGCCGCCAACTGAATTATAAAATATTGAATTTTTTAATTGTTTTTATTTAATCTTTTTCACAAATCTGAGTTGTTCAAGGGTTGTTCAAATTAAATTCAAATTGAAAGAAAAGTTTTAAGAATTGTAATTTCAACTTTTTAATTATAAATCATTAAACGAAAAATAATATTCGGAAGTCAAATACAGAACAGGTAAAATATTCAGAAATATTGAGAGTCAGGCTTTCTTCAGTTAAAACTTTCTTTATATGTTAGATTGACAATTTCGTATTAAAAATTTAAAAGTTTTCTTTAAATTTTCATTAATTTCCACAAAAAATTTTAGAATGCTCATGGGACGTCTAAACAGATTTGTTTGAGGACCGTTTCATAAACATTATAAATTTTTCAATTCCAAATGCTGTTACAATGCCGCACTTGTTCATTCTACTCGGAATGCAGAACGGGAACTAATATTCGCATTTTATGTAGAAACTTCGCTTCTTCAGGCTTTTAAGGTAAATTTATTTGTTTGTTAAGGAATAACAGGCATATGTATATTTCTTTTAATCCGACGTTTAGTTGGTATCCTCCAACATCATCAAGCATTATATTTATTGAAATCAGGTAACATCAAAATAACATTGAATTAAAAGTGAATACAAATATTTGAATTTTTACTTACAACTATAAAAAAATCATAATTTGTTTTAGTAGTTACTCTTACATTTTTAAAAACAACTTGGAAACAAAGTTTGGCGGGACAAATTTAATGTGTAGCTGCGCTAAGCAAAACTAAATATTACCAACCCATACATAAATTTGATGAGGCAGTTTAATGGGGCCACACGTTAAGAAGAGGCTTTTGAAAAAACTGTTTGAATTTTAACATTCCATCGATATTTTTCTTTATTATTAATTGTTTATTACTAAAATAAAATAAGTAGAAACCAACAAGATAGAAATAAAAAACGTTTTACATTTTAATTTGTTCAGCTTTAATAGCTTAAAATATTGTCTATTTACTAAAGATCCTAAACAATTTTCATTGAAGGTGGTAATTTCAGTACTAAACCATTTTCATTTGTTCTTATAGTTTTTGAAAGCACTTTCAACTCAAAGCATGGTTTTCATTACCAAAACACAATGGTGTAAAACAAAATAAAAAACAAACTACATATGAACATATTTCTACAACTCCTTTGAGAGAAAAAGTAAAAACATTGACGAAAGAATGGTAGAGAGTTAACATGTCTTAATAAAAGGAAAACTTTTCAATTGTTGCAACTTGTTGTTGGTATTTGCATGTATGTAAATATGTACTGAAACCACAACAACATGCTGTTGCAAATAGTTGTTGATTATGGTAAATTTATACATACTTACAACACAGAAATATATACATTCTTATACAAAATAATCAACAACATTCGACCATAAAAATGTTTGCTGTTTGTTGCAAAGTCGTTGGTTGATATTTCTTGTAATTTACTTGTCTTATTGTTCGTTTCGTTTTCATTGAAACATGTATTCTAAAAAAATAGGAATCTAGGAGCAATCATTTGCAGTGTACTATATCTGCACAAATATACGAGTGTAGTCTAGAAAGTGCAATGTAATAAAAATAATTTTATGGTAAGAGTACTTTCGGCATTGGAACTAAACTACAATAGTTTTTTTTAGTTTATTTAGAGTGCATTTCTCGTTTTACAAACTTTTATTTAATACATTTGCAAGTCTACTTAATTCTAATTCCAAAACTTTGTGGAGAACGTATGTAGAGATTTTCTAGTTTTCAAAAATACTCAAAGGGTTACGATTTCTCAATTTTAAATAAATCTGGGAACAATATTTCATTAAATTGGTACAAAAAATGAACTTTTGGAATATAAGTTCGAATTTTGTTATGTAATAATACAAAAAAATTTGTGTTTGTTAAAAAAGTTAGTTATTATAGGCTTTAAAATTGCTGTACGACTGAAATCAAAAGTTTCGAAGTTAAGTTCGAATATACTTTTGAAAGAAATAAATGCTTATAGAAACATTGTTTTTATGTTATTAAGACTTCAGAATTAATTTTTTGCTTTAATAAGAAATATTCGAAATTAAGTCGGTATTAAAAAAACGAATTATTACGTTAAAACTTACTTACTTACGGCAAAAACCCGATTAAAAAAGTGAGATGCGTTTCGCACCCGAAAGAAATTAGTGTGTGAAAATTAGTTCCTATTTCAACCTTCGAAGTTACATCTTTTACAAGGTTTCAGCTATTTTTTTATATCTGGTCTCTATTACAAAATCTATCCAATGGTTAGTGAACTAGATCACCTTATATCATTTCAAGTTTATATTCGATTTTTTCTTAAGAATATTACCAGGCGAATCTTACTTTAAAACTATGAATACAATATCTTAAAAGCTTATTAGGGACTTTTTCGATTGTTTTCCTTTTTTTTATTTAAATACACAATCGTGTGTTTACAAAAAGTATATCAAAACAAACGTATCAATACATATTTATAGAAGCACTTGTATACACATGATCATATTTATAGGCACCCATTTACCTAATCCTTGGATAAAAACGTTAAAAAAATTTAAAATTGCTCGATTTTCTAATACAACGCGTAAAGAAAGAAAGTACAGCTTTAAGAGTTGTTTATGTATGTAGATCCAATTCATTGCTATCGCTAACTACAAAGACAAGCGACGATCAGGAGAGTTCTTCTCTTAACAGAAAAACGTGATTGACCAATATGCTAATATTCATAAATAAATTTTTTTTTAATAGGGCTTTTTAAGTCGACAATAAGTTTTCAAATCTTAAAATTGAAAATACAAAACTTAACGAACTCAAAAAATCGATCTATAAGTTAAATGTACTTATAGGATTTTGCAGCAGTATTTAAGTTTGCAAACAGCTCATATAAAAACAAAATACAATCGTATGTACATATGTGGTTTTTAATTTAAACTTATACTTCTTTCTAAACTTACTGCAAATAATAATCTAAGGCAAATCGTATCTACACATCTGAGTAAGTATGCAACTTAACAGATCTACTAAAGAATGGTATGTATTTATTTTGTATAAACGTAAAATTCTTTTGTGAATTTCAAATATTTATTAAACTAGTCCGGTAAACCGACAAGGCCGATAGAGGTTAAGATTATTAACTAAATATAAGGGCAATAAGAGTCCGCAAGAAACATAACAAGGATGATTTTAGATTGAAAAAAAAAATTGATTATCGATTAGTAAGGTAACATGTTTTCTGACAGCAAACTCAAGCTTACAAGCACATCTTCCTTGAATGACAAGAGCATACAGTAGCGAGTGCAGGGTTTGCAATCAGTACAAGGAAACGATGGAAATTTTGCAATCATAAGAACAAATTATTTCAGGGTTGAATATCATGCCACACGCAAAGAAAAAACTTGGTTGAGGAAACCATAATTTTAGAGCAACATATTGAATTATGGGGTTGTAAACAAATCATATAATTATTGTAAGCAAAAAATTAATGTTACTGATCAGCAGTGGCTGATGTGCAAACACTAAAGCCTACTTATAAAATTCTTTGTGGTTAGAATTCCAATACAAATTGTATTATTCAGCGCAACCATGTTGCAGTTCTTATGCCACAACAATATATTGTTGTAAAGAATGTAATATTGTTGCCGTGACCATGCCACAAATGTATTTTGTTTGCGTGCAGATATAACAAATATTAAAGGGATTGACTGGAAATCCTTGAGGATCTTAACTAGTAATACCAAAATACTACAGCGGTCAAAAGGTCTTTTCAAATCTTGGTTTCATAATTGAGAGCAAATAGAAATCCTAACCACTGGATTTAGAATATGTCCACGGATATTACACTACTGAAATAGCTTCTCTTCTTAACCCAATCAAACACATACAAGACTGATTAGAGATAAATGTTCTAAAAGATCCTGAAGATCTCGTACTAGTGACTATATAGCCTTTAAACACCTCTTTCATTAATATTTTATTATTTGTTTCTTTTAAATCACTACTCCACTAATAACAAACGTGCAAGTTTAAATTAACTTGTACTCGTATCTGTCGATAAGTGGTTTTGTATCTTTATCATTATCATCAATGGAAGTTTCTTCAGTCATGCACGTATTTACGTAAAGTTCCCACTTTAAAATATAAAA
This sequence comes from Phania funesta, assembly GCA_963932375.1. Classification (NCBI taxonomy): domain Eukaryota; kingdom Metazoa; phylum Arthropoda; class Insecta; order Diptera; family Tachinidae; genus Phania; species Phania funesta. The sequence continues at coordinate 105,434,250 of OZ010652.1, forward strand.
AGTGTTAGAACATTACAACATCTTCATTTCTCCATTGTTGTTTTATTGTTGGTATTAGTCTGCCAGTTATTTCATTGTACTTGGTTTTTTGACATGTACTAGTACTTGCAATTGTACAATTATTGTGTCTAAAGTTTTTGTTCTTTGCTTAATAATTTCTTCATATACATATATTTTGTTATGTTGCCTGGCCGGCTGAAGGAGTCTGACTGGATGTTTGCGCTTAAGATGGTTTAGCTTTTATGATACTAAATTGAAAGAAAGACGGGCAATTTAAGCCAGAGGTAAATAAATATTTTCTTTACCTCATATCTTTTGGCAACTAATTTTTGTATTTCAAACTCAAACGCCAAAGTGTCATTTTGTTAGTCATGAGTTTTGGAAGCTTCACTTACAAAAGTTGCACACTGGGGTTAAGTGAAGTAGATGCATATGATTTTTTTTAGTTGTTGCAAACTAGGATCAATTTTAAACATTTTTAAATATTACTACAGATATGTAATGGAGATACGAAATCTCGAATCAAATAATAGAAAGCAATAAAAATATATGTAAATGTTTATAACAATACTTTTTCATGACCTACGTTTTTAACTGATAGCGAGCGTCTCTATAAATAAATAAATAATGTGTACATCTTTATTTATTTGTTCTCTTTTTTCAAATGAAATATAATTTATATTAAAATACAGTTATTAAAGCTTTCATACAAGTTTGTAGATTAAGTTGATTATTATTTTTTTTATCAAATATACTTCATTAATTGCTAAAAAAAACACATATATATACATATGTATATAAAAATTATACAATTATTAGAAATAAAATGCAATTATTGTATTTTTATATACTCTAATTTTTAATAGCCCTTTTTTTGTTTCTGTTTTGTTGTTTCCTTTGAACATTGAAATCATTTTAATTTTCTATTAAGATTATAATATAGTTCTAACTTTTTATATTTGTAACAACTTTTCTGAATAATAAATATTTACACCAGTAAATTATACAATTTGAATAATAAATAGCATATTTCAGAGGCCATTTTGATTAATTCCATACTCCAATGTTGAACGTTGTAATAAAGCAACTCAAATGCTTTAGCAAGCGCTAAATGATATCGGTAAATGTTTAACGCCGTCTTATAACAATTAAAGTAAAATAAATTAATCAGCCCCAGTCTAATTGTGAAATCAATTAGAAATAATTGTTATACGATTAAAAATCAGGTAATGCTTTTTTAATATTAATATACAGAAAGTCTGGAAAGTCAAGATAATCGTTATGGATCTCTTCAAACTCTTTTGACTGCAAAAGTAAATGTATTGTAAAAAGCGTAATAGGAAACTGTAATCCTAATAATTGAGCCTTTATTACACTTCGATATTTTTGGTAAAATAAAAAGTTTTCAGAAACAACCACATTAAAATTAATTCAAAATTGGATAAATCCGAAACGATAACAGCTATAAAGTTGACAATTTTGTCATAGGTTCAGGTCGAACCATATTAGCTTGTTTTATATATCAGTAGGTGACACTGGGGCTGAGTTCCACAGAGACATCGCAGTTTTAGTTGGATTTTGCGCCGATCAAAGGCAATTATTTTCAAACACCGCGGCTCCATATCATGGTTGTGTATTTATGAATTGTAATAAAAAATTTGTTAAATGTAACACTATTAGATGGCACAAAGAATTAAAAACGGGAATAAGAAACGAACTATTTGCATAATTTACTCCGGAAAGCGTTTTAATGCAAACAATAATAACGTCAAACTTACCCGGAAGGAAAAGCAGATAGTCTATATACCTATATGTATAACAACGCGTATTGGTTAGTAGTAACTTTGAGGGCAAACCACTGCGGCGATTTAAAATTTACGCTATATGTTATCTAAGGTCCCCTGAGCGTTTTAAGGTAGCTACTATATAGCAGATGCAGTGTGGGTAGCAAAGCATGTCAGCTGGCATAATTCTTTTTGACATTTGTTTCTTTTAAATAATTACTGTTAATATAACTTTAAAATTCCTTTTCAAATTTGCTTACATTATATTTTACTTACCACTCCTCCTCGAATTATGGAGGTTAAGTTAAAATTACTGCTTTCATTTTTTTATAGATTTTAATATTTACAAATTTTCTTCGAGGGAAATTTCTTTTTATCTTTATTATTTTCAGCATGAATATATTTTATTTAATATACGTTTTAATTACTTTAAATATGGAATGATATATTTTCTATTATTATTATTATTTGTTGAAATACATTATAGTTATATATAAAAATTTTTTTTTTTTTCCCCTTTGGATTTTTATAACTTAAGTTATATTTTTGCACCCACTTTAATCCGTTTTAATTACAACTCGGTAACACTTTTTTCATTTTTCCTTTATTGAATATTTCCCGCTTTATTAGCAGCACCAAAAACAAAATGCATTTCCATACATACAAATATTTAGTAGAATCTTAAAACACAAATATTTTTTAATATTATTATTTCCGCTAATATTTCATATGCCTCGCATAGATAATTAAATTATATTTAAATAAACACATGTTTAATTTCACTAAGCGAGTTATTTATATTAAAAATATTAAATTAAATTCACTTGACAAAATGTACCGGCCGAAAAGTGTAACGAACGAAAGAGATGAATTTAAAGCTGCCAGATAATATCAAAAGCTGTTTAATGACAAGTTTGAAATTTTATATAGGCGAGTTTTAACCAATATTATTTGAGTTATAAATTTGAATTAAAACTATGAATATTATTAATAAAATTAAATAATTAAACTATATATGATAACAATTTAAAATATCAAAATTAATTTAAAGAAATGACGATTTAATCTTATTTAAAAAAAATTTTTGTATTAATTTTTAGATAAATAATTGGAATTTTGTACACCTGCGAATAAACTTCTTTTTGAAAATAAAGCTTAATTCTTAATCTTTGATTTAATTTTGGCAATCATACTTTATTACTTTTGTTACACTTACAACTTAAGACTTACAATTTTCAATAATGACGGTAAACTCCAATTAAAAAATTATAATGCTAAAAACATTTTAACCCAGAATTATATTGGAATAAAAGCATATTGAAACACATACTTGTAGCGTTTTGCTCTTAATTAGAATATTGCTGATCAAGTTACCAGAAATAGAAAAGCCACTGGTGGTTAATTTGTCCATTTCTTTTTTTTCGTAAACAAAACATAAGAATTCTAGATTTTTTAACGAAATCTGAATTCTTTACCTTTTTAATACTATATATAACACTAAGAAAATGCATTCATTACAGAAGCAATTAGGGCTTTTTGTAGAGTTAGGTAATAACTAATAATTTGCTGAAAACCTAATAATTTTACAAACAAAAGTGAATGAAGATTTTATCAATGTCCTTAAAATTTGATTCAATATTTTTCTTTAGATTTGTTTGATAGACAGACGTTAGTAATGAAATAAGATATACATATGTATATGTATTTATTAAATGTGTTTATAGTCGTATTTTCTAATTAGTTGTTCATAATATTTAATTTAACTCTATATATGTAAATATTATTTTCATATATAATTTAAATTTTTGTTTTCAATTGAAAGCAATCAGACATGTTATTTTTTAAACTTAACTCATTTGCTTATTATCGTAAGACAGATTGCAAATAAATATGTAATAATAAAAACAAAGTTTTTACATAAATTTGTTTATTAGTATAGTAAATATCATATTGTTAATTGTTTTATAAAAAATGAGGTCAGAAATAAACTTACACATTCAGAACAATACGCAATTCATAAAATGCTACCCTAGGCAACATCTTTGTTTTATCAGTTTACATGCATGTGGCATCACTGTTTGAATCCCTCAGTTTACTTATCTTTCTTAACGACCAACACTGGCGATAAAAAGTTTTTTTTAATAATTTAAATATAAATAGTGCATTAAATTTAATAATGTTAGTGTAAAATTAAAGAAAAACTAATTGTTTACCAGAAAATTATGAATTGCAAATGCAAGTTATTATATTTAAAAAAATACTTGTGTGTAAAGCTAATTTAGTGCGGGCGTCAATGGTTTTTGCAGTTGCAGTTGTTGTTTTAAATTGCTTTAGTTAAGGCGGTAAAGTTTAAGTAAAAGAAAGTGAAAAAAGAGTTGCCGTAATGTGCGAAGTTGTTATTTAAGGAGTGGTTGACCAAAATAATGTATTTACGATGAAAAGTACTGAATTTAGTTTAATACCGGTTATGGTTGAAAAATAATAAAATAATATTGCAAAAAATTGTGGGTAGTTTGTAACATTAGTTAAATATAGCAATATTTATGTTTACTATTTAAAATTATAATTAAACAAATAGTATTCGAAATTCAAAAAATGTTGTGAAAATTATTTCGGTTTATGTTGAAATTTAATTAGTATTATAAATGCTTAAAGAACTTGGTAATTATAGTTGAATTTTCAGGCATGTGATGACAATCGCAACTCGCCTAATACTTGCGATTGTGACTTGAACTCGCAAGAGAGGTGTGATGGAAATCGCAAACGCAAGAAATTTGCCTGAACCAAACACTAAAGAAACAAATAAATTATGAATAAAATAAATTTTATGTTTTTCTTTATTTTGAATCATAACTAATAATATTTTTTACCAATTCTTATTAAAAATATGAAATTTAAAAAATGCATTAAGATTTTGTCTTCTTTTGTACTGACGATTTCAACAAACAGCTGATCTAAATGATGTTCGAAAAATATGTGCTACTAGTGCTGTTAATAATTTCATGAAAGTAATTGGTTGTTTTAATTTTCACCCTAAATACAAAAATGAAAAATTTGAAAAATCGAGAATTTTGTGTTCAAATACAAATGGCAACGTGCGAATTTCATAACATGCTGAAAAAAGTTTGGCGATTTGCAACTCACATGCGATTTGACAATCGCGTGAGTGTCATCACATGCCTGTATATAATTTTTTAATGAAAACATTGTTATTGAAAAAAAAAATTAATATTGCAATGCGCGTTTGCACATTTTAATTATTTATTCTCTTTTTTAGGGAAAATATACGAGAAAAGGATAGTTTCGTAGACCTTTGCTGTACGTAAATAATCCGTAAGTAATTTCAAATTATTTGGATGTAACTATAATTGATTTAATACAAGCCAAGACTATTTTGTATGATTGCAAAAGAGCTTGCACACTTTATAAAAAAAGTTTAGCTTGAATTTATCAGCATTAATTTAAACCATTAATATATATTTATTGGTGAATATAAAAAGAATTAACATATGACTATGTACTTACATATAATCTAAGCCTGTTAAAAAAATTCAAATATTAGCTCACTTACATATTTACATGACGGCAATATTATTTGCTTGTATTTAATTTAATGTTTGGAAGGTTTGTTCTTTTACTATTTAATTAAAAATACAAAGTACGGAATTAAGGCAATGTCAAAATATATTTATAAAACTGGGAAGTCATAGTTCGTTTTCTTTTACATACTACTTAGTTGAATGATAATTCCATTAACATTCGTAAAAAAAAAAATAAAAAAGAAAATAAATATTAATAAAACACATGTTTGTTTGCACATAATTAAATTATTTTCAGTAAACTCTACAAGGTGGAGCAAAAATTGTCAGCCGCTGTTTTTTGGCTGCAATATTTTTATGATTTTTTACTCTGCTTTTAGAAATTGTTGTCATCAAAAAAATCATATCATACCGCCGTGTGATGGGCGGGCATACGGGCCTGATTTCTGGCATATTTCATTACTCTTGGCAGAAATTCCCGCGATAGGTTGTCACATTCTCTCTGAGAACTTTAAGTATACTAAGGTTTGTTTAAATAGACTCGTGACATTGACAAAAACTCACAAAAACAATTTAGAAGCGGTTGAATCGAGTATTCTTGGGCCAGGGCAAATCGTCAAAATGAGAAATAAGGCGAACAAGAAATGCAGTATGCGCCATCCTGGTGGAAAATATGTCCAGCCCCAATTTTAGTTGGGGAATGATAAAGTAAAGGCATTTTGTGGGTTATATGCGCCTTTCCCAGAAGTGATAATTTTGCTTATTCACTTATCCACTGAAGTGGCATCATTGCTCATGAAGATTTCCAATAAAAATTAGTTGTCGAGATCAAGGATGACTTGATTGGTTACACGCAGTTGCCGTTTCACAGCTCACAACTTTTGCACTATCTGCACTTTGTAAAGAAACATATTCAGGTGTTTCATGAAATTTTCTCACGTTTGGTCGATACTTCGGAGTCCACTGCGGCAGAGCGGCAGCCAGACTTGACAGCATCTCGTGTTGTCCCTTACTCTCTAAGCTGAGCGGTTAAACGCTGTAGTGCCTGCCCAGATAATATGGGACGGTCGGAAAAATTGTGCCAAATTCACGGCACACCCTCAGCGAATTATTCTTTAAAAAATCGAAACAATTATTCCGCTTCCATGAGATGTATAGTATAGCGATCCGTATTTTGTTGACTTGACATTTGCCGGCAATTGCAAAAATTATCTTACGGTACCGTGATGACTTTTATGCAATGTTATATAAAGGGGCTAAAGGGATCTGTGTAAAAAATAAAATTATGAGCAATTATTAAATTCATAATACTTCTTGCATGTATGTTTCTCTAGTATTTTATTAAACATTAAATACTTAAGCGAAACTGTTTTAGGTTAAACAATCTTTTAGTTTAAGTTCCCTACGACAACAAAAAACAACTTAATTAAATTCATTCTAAAAATGCGAAAATAAAAAAAATCAACTGTAAATCGGATATCAGTTTCTAGTGAGTGTAGAACTTAATAAAGAACGAAAAATATTGTTAATAAAAAATACTGTTATTTTATAACTTAATGACACTCAACATAAAGTAATACCCCACTGAGGAATGAAAGGTTGAATTCTGCTCGATTGGAAAATTTTTAAATTGTGAACGCACTACTCGAAAATGTATTTCCTCTTCCGAGTACAGGATTGTCAATATCATTAAAAATCAAATATACATACTTATAAATCTGCTATCTGGAATTTTAGAGCTTTACACTCACTTTAATCTAGAGCTTACTACTTGCCCTAACATAAAAAGAATACTGCTAAAAAAAATTAAATTAAACTTTCGACAATAATGCTTTTTATATATATCTTTTTCATCTTGTACAAAACATAACACTGGGTGTTATAAAACATAATTGCAACTGCATAAATAAGTAATGGGCTGATACATGTGTACGTATGTGCCACATGTAAATGTGTATTACATAATTGGTCATTTAACATAATGTCCCTTATTTCTTTGACCAAAGCAAAAACGCATACGTAAAACATATATGTGTAGAAGTTTATGTCAAATTAACAAACATCAAACATTCCGGTACCATTATCTCTGGCCAAATGAAATTGACTTTAAATTGGAGTACATCATTGTTTAGCCCCAATAACAGCTCTCGTGCGATATTTGTGCAGGTCATGAATCATGACGATATCTACACTAATTTGCTTTTGATTAAGTTACAGATGCAAACGAGATGTGTTTGCTTGCGTACAAAATGAATACCTGCATTTAATATTGTTGTGCTGGAGATTGTGTTTTTCATTTTGTGACTTGAACTCTGGCAAGTGGAGAGTATGTTTGTTGTCAAAATATAATGTCAAGTGATGTTTTGTATCCGTTCTTTTAAAATGCGTAAATCATCATTAACAACACGAGTGCAAGTATTATACACTTCCATGCCGCACAACATTTAATCATTTCATATGTCGCACAGCGTACAAATACCAGTTTAGGGCGGTCGAGATTATTGTAATTTATGAAGAATTAGAAATACTCTTGCTTAAATCAAGGGAGGATGAAAAGATGCCATAAAGTTTAACGAAATATTTTTCATACTAGTTTAACATTTGTCTCTTCATTGCCTTTCGCAAACTTCACACGGTTTTTGAAAGGCCCGCTCTTTAATTTTCTTTTGTTAAAAAAAAAAAAATTTATTGACAGAATTACCTTTGTAAATTAAAAGATCAGATCAGACCACAAGAGTGAAAAGAACATTTTTTATTAAAACTATAATAATGCAATAATTAATAAGTGTTTGTGGCAATCTTCACTACATATCTTTGATGAACACCTTTATAGCTTGAAGGGAACATGGTCAAGTTAAAAGTCTCTATTGAAGAAAATAAGCTTTTTTCTTAACAACTCAACAATTTTGCAATACGTTTATTGTTAGAACAGTATATACATTAATTTAAATTGTTAAAAAAAATTTTTTTTTTTTGCTGTATGTACAGAGTGATCAGATAGGAAGCATAGGAAAACTAATTCAAACAAGACAACAACGGTGTGATTCTGGATGTATTTTGAAGCTACATTTATGCTATAATGTATGGAATAGCTTATCATTTAACTTGCCGCCTCAGTTTTGTTGGCAGTGTTTCAAAATAATTTTTTGGTCAAAACCCGGATCTCTGGTCAACATTTCAAGCACCTATTTAGCGAACTCACGGCGTTGTTTATGTTCGTATGTCTTTAATTCTTGCAGTTTTATAGGGATGCAGGCCCAAATCTCGCAGCAAAATAAACCTGGTTGAGCTTCTGGCGATGCTCAATTCAGCTGATTGGCATCGAATCGGCATTTCTGAGTCTTTTTCGATAATGGCCACTACGGCGGATATGTTTCCATATCGCACCAATGTCTGTCTGGTTGGTGTCTTAACGCCCCAAAGAGCTTTCATACCAAAAACGTCATAAAAGAATAAAAGTTTGGCAATATGTTTTGTTCATTTATATTTTTCCCATTTCTTTATATGAATTATTGTTTTCTAGGTGTTAAAAGAACACTATTTCTTTTGATTTCGTCGTAAAATGTTTGTTGTTCACAGCAGTCACACCATTTTATTATTATAAAATATATAACTTTGTGGCACTTCGTGAATTCGATAATTATAACATTAAATAATATAAATCATCTTAGAACATTAATTGTTTTCATCTTCAAATCAACTGAAACGAATGCAAAAGTAACGTTATTCGAATAAATTTGTCATGCCTTACAAATCTTAATATAAATCTAGTCTAAATCCACCCATATAGGATATATTTTTTTTAATATTTATGCTTGCGCCACAGAAGTACTGATAACAGACATTCTTGTAAATATCTTCTCTAAATTCGGAGATTGTAAGTTTGCATTAAATATTTTTTTTAGCTTTGATTTTGTTTTATTGAATCTTTCTATTTAAAGAAATTTACAATATGTATTCAAATCTTATTTCTAAATTAATATTTATTATATATTACCAATGTTAATAGTCAACCGCCGCTCACTGATTTTCTCATGACAAAAACAGCTGACGAATGTCAGATCAAAATAGAACACGCTCTAACTAGCCGTCTACACTAGCTATCGAATTGGTACGACATCGAACAAACCACTTGTCGCACATGAATTCGATCGTGGAGACCGCTCCTGTTCACGTTTCGTTCATGTGGGATCATCCTTGTTAGAACTTTGTTCCAGCACCATGTTCGCAAGGACGTTTGTCATTAAATGTCATTTTAGGTTAACTCTTATTAAAAATAAAGCGAATACAGATGCTGTGAACACTTTGCCAGACTAAAACTTGTGGTCCATCAGAACATGAACATCAGCACGTACTCGTCATATACGTATTCGCATAGAAGAACATGAGCAGTTTAGTACCGTTGCACTGCCGACGTTTTGTACTTGTCTTGTTCAAGTGTCTGGCTGGTAGAGAGTAATAAAGTTATTAAACGTTATTATATTTCTTTGGCTTCTTATTATAATTTTAATTAAATGATTTTTCAAAAATTATAAAATTATTTTCATATATAAATTATTTCTATAAAATAATTTTATTTATTATATTCGATATTTATTACATTCAATATTTATTTCAATAAAATTAAATTAATAAACAATCCATAAGTGCTTATATATATTTCATGTCCTACTAATCATGGCTGGCGGGGAAGTCGAAGCAAATGTATTTAGAAAAAATAGACTTAAATCTGATTTAGATTAACAGATCTAAAACAAACTATTTTGTGTCGGAATGGGGCATCATTGCAAAATTTGTCAATTTTTAATTTGACACAACAGCCTAATTTTCAAGTTATTACGATTAAATTTACGTATTAATCTATTTTATCCATATTATCTTAAATCGGTATCGTATACATGCATGAAAATATTTTTGGAATCCGTAACATGGATAAATATAATTTTCCGTCGTATATTTTATTGATGTTTTTTTTTTTTAGAAATGCACTTTTTATTCGCAAACATTTTTTGTTTGTTTTGGACGTGCTTCTGCAACAATATAGTAAATGTTCTGGATCCTTGTAGATATCGTAATTTGTCAGTCAAGTAAATCGTAATTCCCAAGAATATTATCGATCAAAAAATTATTTTATAATTCTTTACCTTTGATCTGTAGATTATTTTTTACCCAAAAATTCTTCCAATCTCGATGGCATGTCGAAATCTCACTTAAGATTAAAAACTGAAGGAAGTTAAAAAAAAGGTTTCTTAACTAAAATGATGTTACTGTTTTGACTCATTCACATGGATAATATCGATAGATGGTAATGTTATAAACTTGTATACCTTCATAATTCAAATTGCAGGTAAAACCCCACTGATAAAGTCAGTTGTACTAAGCTCATTGGTGCCATTAGTTTGACATTTAAATTCTTAACACCGTTATCACAAAATTCAAAAAAAAGATCACCACTTTAACCTGAAAACAACATTTTGCCTGAAGTAATATTATTCTTTGTTATATCTTTGCATTTAAAACAATATGCTAAATTGTGTTTGCGTTCTTGACCGTTAAAGTTTATAAAATAGAGCTATAGATTAATAGAGATACATCGACAATACTGCTAGTTAAAATTTATTTAAATTGACAGTGTGACATAGGTTGCACGCAACCTGATAGTCAATTATCTTTTCAACATGCCGTCATCGAGCTAACAACTAAAAATGCGCGATGTGACGAAAGCTTAATAGCCGAAGAATACTCGTATTTTTAAAACGAAACGTAAAAATTTATCTTCAACAATTGTGATCCGGTGTTTAACTGGATCATAATAGTGAAACACAACTTGAAATCAAAATTAAAAGCAGCTTAAATGCCATCTTTTTAACTTGAAATATTCCGGAACAAATTTAAGTACTAGAAACGTTAGAATGTAGACTTTGTTAATATATTTCATTTGTTTAGGAATTGTGTCTATAACAAAAGTTTTAGAAAGGATTACTTAAATGCAAATAATAAAAAAAAACCACAGCTTGAGCATTAATTAAGTTTACTATTTAAAGTGATGATCTTTTATCTGAGTTTTCTAACTGTCGAATAAACTCCATAATATGTAACAACTGAAGCAGATGTCTCTATAAAACAAAAACTGTTGATTGAAAAGAAATATGCAAGAAAGAAACTACTGAAACGTTTAGTACTCAAGTATAACTAAAGAGCATTAACGAGCGGCTCATTTAATTCAGTTGTGTGAATAGTTCATTTGAACTAGTTCGTTCACGAACTAAACAACTCTACTCATAGCGACAAGCAGTACAATTGTGTCATCTGATACATTTCAGCTATTATAACATTAAATCACCATTTGACCTGGTGCATCTTTTCATTATCCAATAACTTGGACTAATTGCGCTAAGTTACAGTCTCTCTCGGCTATCCAATGACATGTGTGAATGGTTTAGGCCATGTGGATTTATAGTACTTCATTATATATTTATCAATTTTACTTAATTTATATGAATTTTTATAAAAAAAAAAAAAACCAAAGTTACTTTATTTTAAAACAATAAAAACCTATTTATTGAGTCGACTAGTCGGATAAATTCGGACATTTTTGTCCAACATTAGCTTGAGAAGAAGATGGTGTGCTAGTACAAAAATTCAAAAATATATATATTTGTTAAAAATTGTTTATAATTAAGTTTTTTTATCAAATATAAAATAGCCTAAAAGTGTTTGTTAACTAAAGTGTACTTTAAACCAAAAATAAAATTCTTTTATGATCATGGCCGTAAAGCAGAGATGGTTATTAATATTACAGATGATGATGATATGCCGTCAATATCATAGTGTTAATAACAATATAAGTCCCTTATTACATCCAGTCACCTTTTATCCTTGACATAATTTCTTTTAATTCTCCCAACCCTTCCAGCAAACCATGTTTTGATTTGTGACATACATACATCACCCCTTTTACAACAATTATGCTTTAATGTTGTTGTGGTCGTGATAAGGGTTTTAATCCAATTCACACGTCGAAAGGGTTGCAGCTAGGCTTTGTGTAAGTGTAATGATTGTCTCTACAAGGCAATAATTTTAACACCAACAAGCTTCAACAGTAAGGGTTGATAGATTGTGTACGCATAAAAAAACTTACGTTATGAAAGTACATATGAGTAAATACATCTACAATTATGGACACTAATCGTTCGAAAGCTCAATAAATTTTTTTTTGAAGTTTTGATTTGAATTTTTTTGCTACATACCCGTCAACTTTCTTATGAAGGGTAGTCAGAAAAAATCAAACGGCTGATATATCGACTTTAGAGCCGACCTCCCACCTGGAAGAAGTTAAAGTTGTGTTTAAACAACGTATGAGTCACAGGAAAATTAAAGCTAATCTTGGTTTAAATTGGTACAGAGTGAAAAACATTGACTCCGTAGCGGTTAGTTTCGAAGAAGACCCAGAAATGTCGATTCGCCGCAGATCAGTAAAATTGACTACTCCGAGGTTATTTTGCGGTTGGATTTGGGTTTACATCCGTATAAAATTGTGCTGATACAAGAGTTGAAGGCAGGCGACCATAAACAATGTAGTGAGTCGTCTGACTGGGCGCTGGAAATGTTGGCAGTCAATTTAGATTTCATCTTGAAGCACTACCAACGATGAAATCCGCCTCGGCCCTTTAAATCATGTACTACTCGATAAATAATGACATAATTGTAGCTTTAAAATAAAGACAGATTAAATTTAATATCGCGCAGCATTTTCCATTATTTAAATTTATTTTCCTGCCGTTCTTATCTGGTCACCTATATGAACACTATAGTATACTATTTGTTACAGGTGCTATATCAGTTCTTTAACCAGAGAACAAAAAAATCATGAGTATGCTTTTTTAAATGTGCCGCAAGAAAAAGTATAAAAAATGTTAGGTTTCATTTTTAATTTTATTTAAGGATGGGTGAGTAACACTGCTCTTTCAACAATTTTATTGTAGCGCGTGTTCGTGGATACAAAAAATCAAATCTTTCATTTTTAAGAAGTTTTAGTGCAATATTTTGTCACATGTAGGTAACCTAGAAAAAATCTTATACAATTATGTACATTGTATATACGACAGTATTTTTCGTCAGAAAAGAAAAGGCTAGTTGCATATCCGCCTTACTGCGTCCCTCCAAATAATATACATAACCTTTGGAGCATATCGTTGCCTTAATATAAAAAGGCCCCAACTCAATATTTTTGGAAATTCGTTTTTTGATTGATTCTTGTAGAATGGTTGCTAATACACATTCTATTAAAATTTCAAGCAAATTAGATAAAAATAAAGAAGTTATAAGAAGAACACAAAAGAAGTTATAAGCAGAACACGAAATAAAAAAGCACTGACTCATACATTTCTGCAGAAACGTACAAAGTAGGCATTGCATTTCTAGAATTGTTGTTGTTTTACAAATATATACATATGTATTTCAATCTGAATTCCTCGTTTAATTTTAATAAATACGTTTTTTGACAATGTTTGTGTAGCTATATTATTTCAGCTTTTATTAAGTGTTTTTGATGAGTTGGGGCCTTTTTATATTAAGGTAACGATATATATTTTGACTTTACACCTGTCTATTTACGGTTTTGTATTTATAAACTTATCGAACAGTATATCTCGACTCATGAAAATAAATCATGTTTCATTACGTTTTCTGAATTAGGTTTTTCAGCTGTCGTGTTTTTTCTTGCATTGTTTATTACATTTTATCCGTTCTTGCTTGATTTCATTACTTGTCACATCAATTCATGATTAATTGTTTATCTGTCACAATGTGTTCAATATTTTCAGTGTAACATGTTTCATTACGTCTTTTACGTTTTACTTTTCTCTTTTTCATTAACATGTGATTGTGGTTAAGTAGCTTAAAGATCATAACACTTACGAATATGACAGTTCTAGCAATTTGATTGGCTAAAAGTTATGGTTTCCGTTTAACCACAACTTGCTATGGCTGTAAATGATTGCCAGCGCTATTAGGTGCTACTTAAAACTTGCTATGCGAGAATATTTCTAAAAATGTGTTTTAAGGTGATATTTGTCACCACAACTGTTTTATTTCTACCCATGAAAGAATATGTATGTGTATGAGAATTCTTTTAATAAAAATGTATAAATATGACAAAATCCAATTAGACAACCTGTTTGGAAATCAACTGCATTTTTATCAGTTACAATATGGAAGTTGAAGACGGCAACGTATAACGTACGACGGATTATATGTGCCTCGGCCTTAATTGGGTTACTGTGTGTTGCTTGTGAGCCGGAGTCGAACTTGATGCACTACTAACTTGTAATTTATGGTGATAATTTTTAGTAATTAAAGTTTGGTATCCAGAATGGGCTAATTCGAGCATTAAATTGTCCAGCTCCATACTTACCGGACTTGGTCACTGTCGGATTTTTGTTTGTTTTTGAAAATCCCACTGAAAGCTATCATCTTTTAGCAGCTTCAATAATTTTTTTTTCGTTTTCAATTTTTTTTACGATAAACATCGCCTCAATTAAAAAATATTTTTTTATTTTAATTTTGCGCTGTTCATATTTTATACTAAGTCATTATTTTATACTAAGTCATCATTTCATTCCTTTGCTACCGGATAAAAATCATAATTAATCAAATTAAAAAAAAAGTCATTACAAATGGGAAGATGTTGGCAGAAACTGTCAAACATTTTATTTTTGTTTGACAAGGCGTGAATAAATAATTGCAATAAAATTTACGCAAAAAGATACACAATTAATAATCACAAATTGAGTGTGTAACAGTAAACATGCAAAAAGCAATAACTATATTTCTTAAATTAATTAACAAACTACGGTTATTGAATTTGCATGAGACATATTTCAAATACACTTAACATTTTCCACGCATGCCTCTTGATGTAAATTAGGCTCTTAAAAAATTCTTGATTTGATATTCCGACAGGGTGTTTTGGAACGAATTTCCGTCATCCCATGTTAAGTTTGGTTTGAAGACAAACCGGTTTCGACTATGTCCCATCTTCATATACTTTACTTTATATACTGGTACCCCTTTAGCAGTTGCAAATTTAGGTTAAGGGGAAAAATTAAAAATTTTTCGAAATTTTTGCTTTAGGGGAAAATAGGACATTTTTGGATCTGCGCTTTACCTGGTATCGATATACCTTGTGGTTATTGACGTCAAATAGGTGTTTATAAGAATTGTATTAACTTTTTGAAATAATACTAATATTTGGTTTTATATTCAATAGTATTTTTGTCAAACATTATTTTTTCTTACTTAAAAACAAAATATTACCAAAGGGGTTGGCAATTAAAAAAAAAAGAAAAAGTCTTAAATTTTTTTTGATCGGGAAACGTTTCTTTTCTTTGTAGGCTGCGGTTAAAAAAATTTTTTTTTGTGTATCAAAGTATAAATTTGTGAATGAAAAAAATAATTTGTATTGAAGGTTTCATACCCATAAATGAAAAACAAGGTTGAGGTAACCGTTATCTAGGAGCAACATACTATGATTGAATTATATGGTTGTCAACAAACAAACTTTCATTTCTGATTGCCATCGCCAAGGTTATAAACACAGGCGACTAAGGCCATCGAAAGCTTAATACCACTTAACCAATCACTTACTTCACAGCATTCTCTTGCTTTGTTTAACCACCAAAAGAATTTTTTATATTATTGTCTATAAAAATATTTGATGGTTAGAATTATTATACTATTTTTGTATAGTTACTATACTTTGTGGGTAGAATTTTATATTGTTCAACTCAACTATATTATGGATGGTAATCATTTGAGGATTAAATGTAAACAATAACTTTTATTATTTTTTTAATGCTACAATACAATTACAAATTATATTGTAACTTAAGTTGCCGAGCATGATAACTATGACCTTCACCAATTGTAGTTTTGGTGGGAATCGAACCCACGAACTAGCATACTACTAACTATCGTACCGGGGCACCTCAACAATAACTGTGTATCGCAACTATAGTAAAGTTTAAAACGTTTGCAACAACACTATATTATCGTATTCAACATAATATAGTTATCGCGACCATGATTTTTCTTTCCGTATACCACTACTGTTCTGCTCATTTTCGAGTTCGCCTTGTACATGATCTTAAAATTTTTAACACAAAGCCTCTCACTATTATGGTGGTTTTCTCGATAGACAATATGTGGATAAATAGTTACTCTTTATGGAACGTACCACGTCTACTGGCTCTGTCTCGCCAATTCTTAGTTTACCTACTCGCCTTAGCAACAATGTAACTCACTCGAAGTTTGAAGACCCTAAGTGTTATCTGGATTTATATGGAACTAGCCACGGGCACTTTTTTAATTCTGCAAGTTTTGGGTTAATATATATGCGCCACTATTTTTTTAATAATGTATTGGGTATAACGAAGCAGGCCAATAACTTTATGGGTCCCTTTTCGAAACGTTTTTTTCCCAGAATCGATTTTATGCAGGCGATTTGTAATTGACGACCGGCCGCCACTACGTGAAGTCAAGCCATATCTGTATGCCTCCTAGTTGACGGCCATCTATGCCCCTTAATAATGCGGTTACCAATACAAAGTTGTAAAGTGTAAGATATTACACTTCTCTCTGTACGAGTTATGTAACATTTAAAGACACTGTAGGAGTGCTATGATTACTTAAAATATACCGTTTCTTCCTTATCGCTAGTATGGTGCTCTTAATATCGCAAGAAGGTATACTGCCTGGCGTAAACTGCTGGAAACAGCAATTTCAAAATTTTTAGTTTGGGAAATATCGCACCCCCCTTGAATCCGCGTCAACATTTTAGATTTGCAATAAGTTTATAACCAATTTTCTATCATCTTCTCCTTCTTCCATTACGTGTTTTTATGAATTTTACACTAAAAATGCATAACGACACGTTTGTGGCTAATAATTAATTTTTAAGCTTCAACGTCTTCGTGGTCTTTCTCAATTCATAACACCATCCAAAAAATCAGAGAGCTATATAAGAATGTATGAATATTATGCCACCATCACTTCCGCTAAATTCTAAAGTGGTAACGGACAGATGAATGTATACACACGTATACTATTGGCCTACGAGAAACTTATTTCAACTGCAACCAGACGGACTCCGTTTAGTCAACTTAAATAAACTTAATCTTACGAATTTATGCACCAGTGTTGGAATACCGACACTTCGCCAAAAGTATCTAACAGTTGAGTGCAACTGAAAATCTTACTGAAAATGAGTCTGAGAATTTAGTGCCTAAGTTTTCTTAATTTTTGAAAAAGTTCACTACAAAAATAGACATTCTTAAATCAAATCCCGCAAGTAAATTTTGCGGAAATTACAAACGGAATGACAAGCTTAAATCTTCAGCAAGCATATCTTTATAATAACAAAACATCTTACTTGTTTTGTGATCGTTCGCATTTCACTGCATATAACAAATAATTTAAGGCAATAGAACTTCATCAAGTTTTTATTCAAGAATTAAGCATATTTTCCACAAAGAAGTGGTTGGGTGGAGCAATAACTGTTACAGCACCTTAGAAGTAACTACTCATTATTCAAAAAAAGAATTGTGGTACATAAGACAAATATTCTCGAGTCCTCTTATTATATTTAGTTTCAAAGGTTAGAGTACGTACCATCATAGAGAGTGGGAGAGAATGAATGCATAGAAGAGAAAGAGAGAGGAAAAGAAGAGGTCGTTCATCGAACTTAAAATTAGATCAGGCTTGGATAATGAACATTTTAAACGTGATCTACCTTTTTTCCTATATTTAAAAAGTATTTATAATAAAAGTTCTCTGCGTCTGCAATTACGCGTAGAAAACCGATAGTGTCAAGTTAGGATCAGAGGTATTTCTAATAAACCTTGCAAAGTGTAAAATGTGTTACCAATTGCACATGTAAATTATTAAAGACCATAAAAAAATCGAACCTAGCTATTAAGGAATCCTATAATACTCTCAATACCAATTTTTTTACATTCTCAGTTATTTTAATTAGACATATGCACTTATTATGTAGAGGAGTTACTGCGAAATTGTCCCCCTAAAAAACATCGTTAATTTTAATATAGTACTGAATTTTCCATCTCTGCTTATGATTATTAGCTGGTCTTATTTTGTCATACTACTTTCAAGAACCAGTATACGAAACGTACTACATACCCACAATTTAAAACTTTGTATTGAACAGAGATGCCATGCACTTACGTCAAATTTGTGTTGAAGTGTTGTTTCTTCATGATATTAAATTTATGATTTTTCGTTTATAGAGTTGGGCATTAAATGCCTGGTCTAAATACAAGAGATACTTTGAAATTAAAATTTGGTCCTTATTCAAATTTCTAATTAATCTAAAAGCTTTACGTCATGTCAGCTACTACATACTGCCCTCAAACTTTAGTTTTAAGCTGATTGCAGGATAATACAGCACAAAACTCTTTGTGTATTAAAAGTGTAGGAAATTGCAACAACGACAATTGTTGTAGTTCAACTGCAATGTATTGAAAGCTCAAAGGTTCTGGCTGCTTGAGTGCTGGGACTTCATAGCTACTGGTCATAATGGAATCTCAAGCTTGCCGATACCTTTATGCAATATTAAGCAATCTACAGAAGCGTTCGAAAGGTCTGTTTCTCTTATGGTCTTTTAAATACACCAAATGCTGAGATATTCGCATTTTAAATCTGATATCAGTTTAGGGACCGCCGCCATTACTAATTCCCATTTCGACTAGTCTTATCGCACTTAAAGATTTTAATTTCTTGTTGGTTGTTCTCTTTAAGGGGTATATTCACAGGCCTATTCAACTTGCAGTAGCTGATGGACTGTTTAGTCTTTGTAAGGGTACATTGTCAAATCTTTATTCAATATCCGCTGCAGAGACGACCAGGAAGAAGCCAATTGCGTCGCTAATCGTCTGGTTAATATTGTTGGGCCATTCACCAAATCTTGAACAATGGAAAAAATATTTTGCGCAGAACGAGCAGTTTGTGGCCTTCCAATGTGCAATGAAATTCATGCTGAACCTGTCTCTCCAAGTGGAGTGACTAAACGCCGGAACGTTCGTGCAGTGGGCTGTAGATGGAAATCCATGGCAAATTTTAGGGATTGCAAAAATCACAGACAATTTATTCCTTGTTGATTTGTTTTTCCGACAGGGTGCTCTGATATATATATATGTTTGGAACGATTTTCTGTCATCCCTTGTCAATTTTGGTTTCGAGACAAACCGGTTTCGGCTAGTTGCCATCTTCAGTGCCAAAATTGACAAGGGATGACGGAAAATCGTTCCAAACATATACGCAATTTACTCCCTACAAGTTAGAGATAATCATTCCGCTTTCTAGAGGAATATAGCGTTTTGTCGTTTCTTCACACAAATCCGAATTACAAGATTTAAAAAATAACTTGATATTCCTCGCCAATTGCAAAAGTTATTTCATCCTTCAATAGGGTAATTTACTTTGAACCACTTTATGAAAGCAATAATTCACGTCCCTCCCAACACTTAAAACTACTTACTTTATAAGTCTTTGTGGATTGATATTACAACTGACTTGGCAACTCACTTGCCAACATAAATTTATACCGACCGGTATTTATATCTGTTTAATATAAAACATTTTTTAGTTGTATTTATTAAACTTCCTTTTATCAACAGCAACGTTGTTAGTTAGCACACATTGTCTGGCCTTTTCAGTCTTTGGAATTTTACTTATAATGTCATGTGTGTGCTTTAACGACAGCTTTAAAGACAACTCTTTGAAAGCAATTGTCAATATGCTTTTGTTTGAGTTCAAGATTTTGTTGCCTCGCAACAAGAACATGTTTCACAGCTTGTAAATATAACTTCGAAAAGAAAAAATACATTTTGAGATACATAGACTATATATACAAATTCATATTTGCCTGTATTTAAAACCTTTTTATTATAAATGACCAGCCAAATTGTAACATGACCTACATCAAGTAAGTAACTTTTTTTTCTTACCTAAACTTGAGCATCATTCATAATAATTTGGGGATAATCACTGTAGATAAATACATAGATACATCATTGGCCAAATGCGAAGTATCATGGCGGATTGACATTTTGCTCCATGCACAGGAATTTGGCTAGTGGAGACCGTCGCTGTTGATGGTGGATTCGTGTTCAAACTGACTTGTCCGAAAAATTGTTCACACAACTCTGTTATGCCATTACACAAACATGCGTTCGTCTGTAAACACCCGTACAAAAACTATACCAAAAGCATCCAAACAATGAGAGACAAAAAATTATGCTCAAACTGAACAGGAACATCTAAACGTATTCTCCAACCAGAATACCACGAACACTTTTTCTCCCGTTATTTTGCAGACGCTCTATCAATCTGCGAATAATTTATAGCTAGTCAAGACGTAGCGTGTAACTGAAAGGAGTAATTTAGTTTGACAGTGTTGCAAGTACTAATCTCTGAAACCGGCCTATCGATTTCAATAAAATTTTCGTAATTGTGTTTAATTGGTTCGAGCTTTACAGATAGGACAATTTCTGACCAATTAGACGGGCATTGTTGTGAAGATCGAACAAATTTCACATAATTTTTTTTTTACAAATTTTCCGGATTTTTTATATAAAAATACAAACAATTCAAATTAAAATTATTAAGTCACTGCGATAGGTGTGCGAACCTCACAAGCTTCATTATAGAAATTAATATAACCCATGATTTTCCTTCTTAATATAACATAATATTAGTTAATGCATTTATGATATAAATGCTTTAGTTGTTCCAATGCTGTTCATCAAAGTGCCCTTCGTTTCACGTGGAAATTTTTGAGTACCCTACTGTCCTAAAATCTTAGGAAGGTCGCTAATATTTCGCAAAAGTTGTCTATAGTCGAGTTAGTTCCTTTTCAGTAAAATATAGGTATTCCGGTAAAATCTCGTATTTGTAGAAAATCTCAGGTCTCTGGTGAAATTTGTTTTTTTTAATTTAAAATTTTTTTTTAATTTTAAATTTTATTTATTGAATTTTGGGTTTGTTATACAAAAATATTATTTTAACGATTTTTCTAATTAACTTTACCTTCAGAGTTCGAACTCTTTGAAAATAAGTCGCAAAAATATTGACCATTTAACTAGGTTCTACATTTAGATTTAAAGAGGATATAAATTTTAATATCTAAATTTAAAAACTCTCGTTTTTCCTGCAGGAAGTGAAAATTTCACGTTTTAATTCTATTATTTTCGAAAAATTGAACTTAATTTCGAAAATGGCCAAAAAGTAATTTTTATCGCGCAAAAGCTTCGACAAATTTGCTCAATCTTAAAATGTTGAGTTTTCGCAAAAGTCGAATAACATTTTTAGCTTTAAAAAATATTCACAAGATCTTTAAAACACTTTAGTTCTGTAACGCATCCTGTCCAACACATTTCACTTTTTGCGACACATTCTCGTTTAAGACGAGAATAAGGCTCGTTCAAACGCAGTGTTTGAAATTAGTTGTTTGCTTAACTGTTTTACTTGGCCTCTTAAAGGTTTTAACCAGACTTAATATTAAAACGGCCTGCATTCAATTAATGTTTATTTTATTTAAATAGTTGACATCACTGTATACGTAAACTCTCTTTTTAAATATAAATTCTCTTGAGACTCTACTTTCAGTCCTTGACTTTTTATACCCTACATCACCGTAAGTGATACGTGAATTTGTGGTAATCATTGTGACATCAAAATAAAAATAATTTTCTTCATTCACTTCCAAAATATGGATCAGTTTAATCAAAGTATTGAACAGCAAAAGGTTATGTTAATACAATTTTGTCCAGGGAACTGCTTATTGGACTTTTATTTTCTGGTTTAGTATGAGTAGAGTTAAAATTGAGTACTATATTTAAGATGTAGTTTAGATCATAAAGATTAGATTATAGTACCATATCCGAGCACATATTTGTTCTTATAGTTTGCAGTTTTTTCCCTCCTCTATTTTCTTTATTGGCATCGATTTTTTTGAGTTAGTTTTCCACAACAATGTATTGATTGTGTTCTAGTGCCTTATTTGGAGCAATCATCCATCCATGTGGCGTCTTTATGCGGACTGAGTCAAATACATACATATGTAGATTTCTTATTAAATATTTTGCTTCTCTTTCGTGTGCTTGTTTGTTGCTGGTGGAGATCGGTGTCAACCTTTAGTATAAATCTCAAAACAAACATATTGGAACATCCTGAAGTTTGCGTATTTTTTTGCGTGAGTTTCCAACCAGTTTAAAATCGTGTTTTATATTGGCGATTGTTTTTAGTTGTTTGAGTATTTCGATACCCTTCATCATAAGAGCAAATTGTGAACTTTTTGCGTTTATCATAACATTCGCTATGACTGCAATATTTTTATTTTATTTATTGTTTAATTGAAAATTTTATTCTTACCTAAATTAACGAACAAAAAACAGTTGTCTTTCGCACTCTGTACTAAAATATTACTAGCTAGACTACTGAGGTACACAAGCCTACAATGTTTGTTTCCGACTCCATAAAGTATAATTATTCTAGATTCTTATAGTTCAGTCGATATTAGGTTGTAATTGTGTCCGAAGACAAGGGATAACTGAAGCACCTTTTAAGGGTTTCCTATACGGACAGGCTTTGTTGTGGGTTGGTGGAGTTTGCCAAATTATTTTTATTATTCAGTAAAATGTATATAACTTTATTTTAAAAATGACCGTTCGTTGGTGCAAAACGGCATTTTACGGTTTAGTAAACGACCAGACAAGAGCCGCCTCCCGTGAAAGTGACTTTCGTAAATTTAAATTTTCCACCCGGACTTGGGCCTGAACACGTACAAGATTCACTGTCCTGCGGGTTAGATGTTAATGGCCTTAGAAAATTCCATTTGTTTGCTGAATGGGCTTCGAAGCGTTTGTCTTGTAAGAAATTTAATTTTTGTTGCAGGAAGTAGAAATTTTGATTCGAAGTTAATTTCGAAAGCAAAACTGCTACATATGCATGTATGTTGTGAATTATGCTCCGGCGACGTCATTAGCTCGTATTTATTGAAAAAAAGTCTTTGTGATAACCAATTTCTTCTGACGTGAGTGGAATTCTATGGACGTAGACCGCTAGTGAAACAATTCGAAAGTATGGCTATCCCTTGCGATGGAGAAATAAATTGCCATCACGATCGCGCAATTCTTTGTTCAATGTCAATAAGCCGCAATCGACCCAGGCCATCGCTTAGATTTTTGTTTAGCAACTCCCCCGTTATCGACATTTTGCTTTTAATATTTCGATTTCTTGTCTACCAAAGGCGCTTCCTCTTGCTGTGCATGTGTGCTTCATCGCCTCTACTTAGGTGCTGTATTGCAGCAAGGAATCCGCTATTTCTTTGTATGGAACTTAGTTTATAAATGCTGCATAGGGGATATGGGCTTGGAACAGAATCATTTTTTAAACTCTAATTTAATTTAAAGAAATTTACCAGGTATTCTAATCTTATCTCTAAAATATTATTTATTAATTATTACCAATGTAATAACTAATTGCATGAAATTGCAGTAAATCACTAGTTTTTTTACGTATTTGGAGGAGTAATTTTTATGCTTCATTGGGACAGTGAGAACTTCTATGGATATTTTCATTTCTTTTACAGCGTACACGATAAGTCTTAAAATGGTAAACTGTCTTCTTTGTGGCTTCTGTATGTTTGATGCGCAAGCAGCACCCACATCACAGCTGAATGTGATACGTCCATATTGGCTTTATAATGGATTTGTATAAAATCACATTGTAAAGCCAGGATTGAGTTAGGAAATATTACACAGGTTAGTTGAATTGTTATAAGTTGTATGGCAGCAATTTACCTTCAGTTTGGCGGGACCAAGTTTGGCGTATATTCAGGCGAATAGCCAAATATTTAACGTATAATTTCGCTGGAACAGTGGTATTTGTTATTGGTGCACAATTTTGTCTCCTGAGGGAAAACGGTACGTGAGTACATTTCGAAGGATATACCTCGATTTTCCAGTTTTTTGATATATAATAGCAGCCCTAGTATACCTTGTGGGACTCCTGCAGAGATTTTCTATTTTTAGAAAACTGATAATTTGACCTTACTTTAAACGTTCTATCTGTCAAATAGCTCTTAAGAAGCTTCTGAGTGTTTTCAGGAAGACCTCGAGTTATTTTCGTGAGTAGCACATCATGAAATACTTTCTCAAACGCTTGGGCAAAGTCGATAAATAAGGCTGAACAATATTGCTTATATGCCAATCTCATAACGGTGGCAAATCTATGAAGTAGTGCTAGTTCAAGAACAAAACGGATGATCCGGGATAATGTTTTGTTCATTAAGACAAGCAGTTAAACTAGAGACGAATAATATTTCAAATATCTATGACAAAATTTAGAGTAGGCTAATGGGCCTGTATAACGTAATTTGGCTTGAGTCCTTTCCTAGTTTAAGTATCATAACAATATCCTGCAAGAGCATGGAAAGAATCCAACGCGCAACATGACATTAAATATGAATAGTAGAATTAGGGAAGTTTCTTATAATTGAGCATATAATGTGATCAGGTCCGGGTCATTTTCTCATACCTATATTTTCACAGTGTCATTGATATTTGGAATAGTGTAACTATTCTGGTGCGGTTTTTAAGTATTTGTGGCGATTCGTAGGTACCAGTACATTTTAAGTGCCTTACAGCTTTACACGGGCTATAATACGTGCTTTTGGTTTTTGTTTTACGCAAGATTAAATTATGATTGCAGGTGAATGGTTAGAAGATAAATTGTAGGATGAACTGAATTCAAATTTTACGCGTCCAATAGGTGGGCTTACCTCCAGCTACGGCGTCTAGCTTTCTAGCTTGAACCGTGTTATACAGCTGCCTCGCTCGATAGCAAATAACTCTAGAGCTTCAATGGGTGAGCTTGGCATTGTAATCAGTAGCTGCAAAAATCCTTTGTCCCAATGTGGCAAAGAACCGGGCAAATTTATCGTGTTCAATCTTATGTCTAGGCAAGATATATACAGATGAGACTGCAATTTTAAAATCTGCAAGATTTATAGTGGTCACTTGTAAAAAATGTTCGAAGAATTTTGGCATTGGAAAGGGTCTTATGCTTTTGCGCACTGTACCGGCAGTGCTACCACATGCCCTTCCACTCGGGTGTTTAGTGTCGTATATCAAAATAATCATTTACTCTTTTTAGAGTGAAGTGCGTTTCACAGACTTTTCGATTCTCGATTTGAATTAGGTAATTTTTTAGTGCTGAGGCATACGAAAAAGTAGAATCTTGACACACAAAAATTCAATTCCTGCAAAAATTTTTACAATTACTTGATTTGCAGAGCGAAAGTAGAGTTTTTCAAAATGTTACCCTTTTCTGCTAATTATAAATATCAACTCAATTTTGTGCGTGATATAAGATTGCATATTTTAAGCATTTTGTCAGCTTGGAGACAGAGCTATGTGCTATATCTTCTATTTGTTGTAAATGACTTGCGACTGCAACTTCACAACGTCGTGTATACATGTATATTCAACAATTTTAGTACGAAGATGTCTTGGAGATTCCATGAGATGAGTATGAGCTCATATTCCTGCGGAAGATCTGTGGTAATGAGATAGACATTGCCATTCATCACCGCTTTCAAGGCCAAGAATATATTCTGGTGTATCCGTTTCTAGCGGGCGCGTTTTTTATTTTAATCCAGCTTACAGACCTAAATACAACTTTTACAATCAGCATTATTCCGGTATATTTTGCTCTGCAATATACATACATAATTATATTTATGTACTGTGATGGAGGGTATATAGGATACGTCCTATACCGAATATAGCTCTCTCACATATACTAATTTTTTTATTTATCATTTTTGGCAAGAGCGTCGTGGACTCGTGATGAAGTGTTTTGTGCCTTGTAGTATATTTTGCTAGAGCTTAATTTCTTGCTGTAATCTACTTTGTTCGATTCAGTTCAGTCATATTCCTGCCGTACGGGTTCGTTATGCTGTGATCACACTAAACGTAAAGAACGTCTATCAATAAATGTGGATGTGTGTGTGTGTGTTGTGTTCACTAGGTATTGAGATTAAATTAAATATTTTATTAAATATAAAAAAGAAATAATCTTATAAATTATGAATATATAAATGAAAACCAATGCAAAATTAAGAAGATAATATAAAAAATACAAACTTAGTTACATGTGCATGTGTAATAAATTGCCAACCAAAAGAAACAAAATAAAAAGTGATAAGAAAACAAAGTTGCGATTTGTTTTGTATTTTAATATGTAATTGATTTTTTTTACTTCTGACTTTGCAATTGCAGTGTTATTTGAAATTGCGTTAGACCGTGTAATCACTACATGTGTTCTATAGAGTTGCAGCATAGAAAGTATAATCGCAAATTTGCATAATTGCGAGCAAAAGTTAACTATATTGTTTATTACAAGTAATCATGATTATTAAAATTACTATTGGGCAGATGCTGTTTGCCAAATTAACAAACCTTTACATATGTATGATTTTTTAACATTAAATGAAAATTATATTCTTTCACGAACTACATTTTGCTGCTAGTACAGCGAATTTTTAATAATTAATAATAATTACGAATGGTGTTTTTGACTTGTAAACCATTCTTACCCTTCCAACATGAGTATGTAACTGCAAAAATAGTTTAAGTTCTATTATGGAATGACGTGTACTATCAAATTTATTCGAGAATGTAGTTCAACCGGCATGCAAGCCTTAGTCTGCTATAGTTTCTTCTTCACCTGCTCGTGTCTGTCATAATTATAATGAGGTTTATTGCTGAAGTATGGATGCTGTTTTCTAATAAAATGAATGTTTCACTCTACACGTTTTGTATAAATTTGAATTATTTATACATTTTTATAACTAGTTAAAAAAAATTTAATCTACATAAATACTTTTTTGTATTGAAATCTTTATAAAGTCAAAGTGCTGCTGTTATACTCGTATATGGACCAATTACAGCTTTAATATTGGCTAGTTTTAGTAGAGTTTATAAATCTTCATATACAGGGTTATCCACTTTTCGGTTTCGGATCGCAAAGTAAAGTTAAAAAATAAAACACACGTAAAACTATGATTTCGATAAAACATTTGATTTCATTATAATGGTTCCACCTGGCCATTGCAGCGGTCGATCCTTTTGAGGTAGTTTTTAATCACTTCTTCGCACATTTCGGGCGGTATCTCGTTGATAACTTAACGAATGTTGGTTTTCATATGCGGATTATCCGCGTAGTCACGGTCTTTGACGAAGCCTCGCACAAGTCTTACATTTTAGGTGAATTTTAAATTAATGCAAAATTTCGAATTTTTCGAAATTTCCCTTTAATATTTTAAGCTGTTTTTGAAAGAATTTAGTTTTTATTCCAGCTTTTTATTTTAGTTGTTAAATTAGTCCAACATTTAGGTATCTGCGGCCTTCAGGTAAACCATTTCTGTAGGTGGAGAAGGATTCAGATATGTATATATTATGGGCTGGCGGATAATAGTTTCCCCTTGAGAGTGGAAATACCAAAAAAAAAAGTAAAACAAATCTCGGGTAGTTATGAATCCATATTGCTGATTTTAAATAGCGAAAATTTGCAGTTTCAAAGTAGATTTGAACATCGGACAGACATACAGACGGACGAACGGACTCGTGGGGAGGACTTCTTAACTTTTGTGTATGACCCCAATCGCAAAACCAATCAATATCTTAACTGAAATTCAAGAAAAGTCTTTAAAGAATTTGGTATGAGCATCTTCTCACGAACAATTAGAAGATGACTAAATGAAAGAGATGTTTGTGGGTGTATTGTATTACATGAACCACACGTGTTAAACAAGAACTTGAAGTACCGAATTTCACTTGCCCATGAGCGTTAAGAAAAACGAATTCGTTTTTTAAATATAAAGCACACGCAAAATGTTATGTATGTTATGCATCCAAACATGCAGCACAACCCGAAGTACACTTCATAGACGGTAAAACACGGTGGCGGAAATTTGATGATATGGGCTGCTTTTTGGGGCCACGGTGTTGGTGCCGTACGCAAAAGTGGTATGCGAATGGATCAATACGCTTACAAAAATTAAATTGTGAACCCAATGCTTACATATGCAAGATAAAATATGCCATTTAAATGGCGTTTTATGCCAGATAACAACGCAAAGCACCCTTCACACATTAAGAAATTGCTTGTTGAGCAAGTAACAGCGACGTATTAAAATGGCCAGCACAATTACTGGGCCATTTTTGTAGTGGTGATCTGAAATGCACAGTGAAGGTTTATTTGGGGCACTACTATTGGCGGCGCTAGCATGCTCGTGGTTGTGACGGCTTTTGCTCGCCGTCTTGGGTGTGGTTCCTGCCAAACAATCGACTCTATCCGCACTACAAAAAAATCCATGCCAGCCTTTCTTTATGAAAATAAAATACACGTAGAATAATGGAGCCCGAAACTAGCATGACTGTTCCTCTGATGCACCATATCACCTTCAGGCCGCTGTTATGCCTGGTATTAAGCCTCCCGCTAGAGGTCGGCAGACCTCACCATGCCATTTTAACGCTGTGGGTTTCAGATCGCCCAAAAATGCACCATACCTTGCAACCTCTTACCTTACCCTACTTACCGCACTTCAAAGAAATCCCCTCCATATTCTTACAAAGACATATTCATTTAAAATTCATTATAAAATTACAATTTATTTAAGTATAAAAATGATCAGAAGATGATCAGCTTTATAATATAAAATAATATAAATAAATAATATAAATCTTTTTATACCAAATATAAGTTTTAAATTAAATGAGTGTTTAGCAAGTAACACATTGCGACATAGGAATAATTAAATTAATAAATACACAAGAACAATTTTGGTTGAGTAGAGCGCACATAGCTAATGTGCTAACCTAATGACCACCACTGTTTATAAGAAATTCTATAGATGTCGGTAAGTATCTGCCAATTAGACTAAATTCGAGGTGTCCTTAATACCCATCACCACGATTTTGAAACCATATATTTGGATGTGGCTTACTACTGCATTGGAGCGTAGCCAAAGTTATTAAAGTATCATTTAGGTCTAAACCATCGAAAATTCAATTTCTTTACTGCGGTTCAGACCTGGCAGCCGAGTAACACTTAAAATAAAAATTTAATAAAACCAAGGTTTTAGGGATCACAGGGTGCAGGAATTACAATTGACTTTCTTCTTCTACTTTTCTGCGATAGAGAATTTGAGAAAATACTTTTTTCTTTTAAGGACAGTTAAATTACTAATTTTTGAATCCATGTAAGTTAGCTCTCGAAATTCTTTGTGAATCCAAATAAATATATAGTTCATCCAGTTATTAAATTTTTTGATAGTGGTTTTCACATTATCGAAATGATGTTGCAACATATGTAAGTATATGTTTTATATTTAGTTCATATACATATGGAACTGTATATACTCCACGAGTGTTAATTTTACAGCTAGATTTTGCTAGATACTGTAAACATTCATTCGTATTTATTCTTTACAGCTTTGAATTGTAGCAAATAACAAAGCGATAAAAGTTAATCTTCAATGTCAGTTCATATGCTGGAATATTTATGTTCCAGCAGTT
This sequence comes from Phania funesta, assembly GCA_963932375.1. Lineage (NCBI taxonomy): Eukaryota > Metazoa > Arthropoda > Insecta > Diptera > Tachinidae > Phania > Phania funesta. The sequence continues at coordinate 105,464,232 of OZ010652.1, forward strand.
TTACGTGCCAGCGTTTTTTTTACAAATATTGCAGTTGTCAACACTGCTGCGTCTTATCTTTAGAATGCATTTTCTGCCATTTCTGATTCACAGTTATTTTTACTTAATTTTTTTATATGCTTTTGATTTAAGTTTTCTATTCTCTTTTAATTATTTTCGCAATATCTGTGTCATTGTGTTTTGATGCATTTCCGCATCTATAGACGTTTATAGAAAAAAAAATCATTCAAGTACGCGGGAAATATCTTTTGTTTTTTAATGTTTGTGGTTCCCTTTTTAAAAACAAATGTTTTTCTTTGCTTTTTATTTTTGGTTTGTTATCAATGTTTTGGCATCCCCAGAGTGTTTTAATTTTGGCTACGTCTCTATCTCTCTACATTGTTGCTCTCTCCCAGGGATGGAAACTTTGTCAGTATTTTTTCAAATAACCAATACCTGCCTATAGAAAAATAATGAATACTTTTGAATCTGATGTCAAAATAGTTATAAACATTTCTTCTAAAGCATCAGCAAATTTAATATGCAATTATCATAGAAAGGAATTAAACCAAATTGCAACCAAAAGCATTCGTTCTAGTTTGATGAGTGGTTTTAATTGGTTTAGCGGAGCAAATGGCGATATATCTTCTTAGTTTAATTAATAAAATTAGAAGAGTACGCGGAAAAAGCAAATCTAGTGAGAAAGAGATACTTTTTTGCAAATATTTCGTAATAAGGTATTTTTTGAATCTAAGCATTTCCGCAATTTTTTATACCTGCATATAAATTCTTCAGTGCCTATAATCTCAAAGATTTACTTCTTTATCGTGAACTTCTAAACAATGAAGGTCACCTTATTATGAATTGTTTTCAAAAACACAGTTTTTTGAATTTTATTTTACAATAAACAAATTTTGCATGTGTAAATTTTACTCTCATGTGAATTTGCCTACATATAATGAATTATTTCATTATATGGAAATTCGACTGAATTATGAAAACGCATTTCAAAATTTCAAATTTCCATGCCTGCTCGTTAGTATTAATATTCTGGTCGTAGCATGTTCTTTTTACGAATTTCAATTATCATAAGCAATATTCATGAGATCTCTTAAAAAGCGAAAGAGAGCTAATACAAAATGAGGCTATAAAATCAACTAAAACACAGTGGAATGATGGGCCCGTCAGACGCTTTTTTTGCCTTCAACAACTGTAACAACTCAGCCCTAGTACTAGCTATTGAAGATATTCTCTCAAAACGTACCGTTAGAGTTTGTTTTATGGTCCTTAACCTGTAAAAAAAGCTTATTAAAAAAAACTTTTGTTTTAAATTCGTATCGATTTTAAAAATTCTTCTTTTCCTAAGAACCTTCCACGCACTTCAAGGAATATTTCAAAACAACAATTAGCTAAATGTGTTCAGCCGTGCTCGAGGTTAGGGCTTAAAAAACTTTTACCGATTCATTTCAATTTATATAGGCGATTAATGACAAATTATAGTTTTAATAAGTTTCCTAGATCGTACAAATAACTGTCAAAAAAGAATGCGCCACTCAGTAGGAATATAATTTTGTTAATTTTGCCGTCGAATATGGTGGAAGAAGTCACTGCGTGTTGCCTGTGTGTGGCCTGAACTGTACTTTCCGTGCAAGAAATGTTCCCCCTTCGTTCCGTGACATGCAGGAAGACTAGGCCTTGTGCTAAAATAGAAGCCTTCAATGTTTTGGCAGGGGATTAGATAGCTCCAAAGTCCACCTATGAGTAATGCACGGTAAGATACGGAGGTGGATTAAGTTCACTTAGTGGTAAGACCACCTTGCGGTACCGAACTAAATTTGAGGCATATTTTGACAATATGCCAAGGATATGTGTAGGTTATATGCTAGAAAAAAAGTATCAGGAAATTACTTTTGGCTCAAAGCCAAATTTGTTGCATTAATAAATTAATTTGTATTTCAATTAATTTTTAGATTGTCTTTTAAAAATGCTTTCATAAAGAACTTGTAATATAGGGTTTTCCTATAGCTACGCATTTCAAAGGTCTTGTATATACATATGTGAAATATAACACCTAATTCGCATTATAGAGGACCAATTTTCGATTATTCTGGGGCAAATATTAGTAATAGCAGCAATCGTTTGTAGTTTAAAAAATAATAATAGGATCAGTTCACTTGTCCTAGCCATGCGATCAAAGGTTAACCTCCCAGAATCTCTATTGATCAGCGCTATCTTGCAGAAAGCAAGGCGTCCACATTTAGTTATTGCATTATACGAGAAAAAAGCGCAAACTCATCGCACAAAAAATATTTTGGAGTATGAAATTTAATAATTTTTGCCATGACATTGCAATTCTAGCTAAATATACTCGCTTTTGGCACATGCCACAAAGCAAAAAACCGCATACTTAGTCCAATACGTAAGATCTTGTTTTCATTTAAATACTCTTAGCGTGTTCATACCCACAGTGAACACCCAATTCTATAGAGAGTTCAATGGTTTTGCTAAAAAGTGAGTGTTTCTTATTTGTTGTTTGTTTACTTTTTTGACGTTAAGTTTTGTTGCTAACAATGTTTAGATGTTTGTAATTGTTAAGCGAAAATGCACCCAAACAATGAAACGGCAGTTTTTTTTTCTGTTTCCAACAAGTGTTCACAAAACCATAGAGCTATTTTAAAAATACCAAGAAGCTGTCAGTTGTAGTTATTGTGTGGATAGAGTTGTTTGTATAGCAATAAATTAAATATGATTAGATATGAACATGACGAGAATGACAAGTACCCCACATGTTGTTGACATATTTGAGGTTTTTATTCTAAAGTTTAAATACAATTGTCTACACCTTCCTAAAATGTAGGAGATCTTTAATTAAAAATGTTCATCAAGTTTTTGAAAGAGAATTTTTTGAAATTTCAGAAAGAGTTTTCATAAAATTGAGCAACCATGTTTAATACAAAATATGCTCGATATTATGCAAAATGATCTATAGTTTACGAGGCGCCAGCTGAAGAAGGATATTGTAACGAAAGTTGGAATAGTTCATTAAACTGTCATGGCAAAGGAAATTAATTTTAAATTTTTTATCCAATCGAAAACAGGGGACTCATTGTTTAGATAAGCGAATATTGTATGCGTTAAAATAAATATTTTGTGGACCTGGTTCCTCGATGCCACTTCCAGTTGTAGGCTTCTGCAAATAAGGTTAAAATCAGTTCTTGTCTCTGCTAGATAAGTTTGCATTATCTTCCCGCGCACATACTGCGCATTACGTAATGATTAAACGTTGTTCGATCTTAGAAAACGAAATCCTTGTACCAAACTTTATTATGCGGACTAGAAAACATTTGTCAGACACATTCACATTTTTTTGTGAATTTTTAACTAATTATACTTGAAAATCTCCTTATAAAGCAGGAGCACAAACATGGTTGAGGTAGCCATATCTTAGGTTATGGCATTTTATGATTTTATTATATGGTTAAAAACAAATCATATTATTATTGTAGATAATAATACTAATATGGTTTACTTAGAACAATAGAAAACCAAACCATTTATGTTGCAGATTGGCGGTTGTAAAAGAAGAAAATTGTGCATTTCATTACATATCCTACATACCGAGACAATCGCATATATTGGTGGGAAGATAACCATAAAATAAATCAACAAGTTTTTGTTCTTTCGTGATCATTTCGAGATATGAAATGCGGGGAAAAAACTGGAAAACACAACTTCCTGTGAGTTGTGAATAGTAAGAAAGCACAAATATTCAGGAAAATGAACAAGGCAAAAAACATTCATTCGTGTGCAAAAACAAAAGCAAAATTAAATTTCCTTCGTTGGCTGTGAGAGAAATTAAAAGCAAATTTTGATTTCGTTCGTGAACAATGAAAATAAAAGAACAGCCAAATACGTATTCTTTCCACAGCACTCTTATACTAAGAGGAAGCAGCAGAAGAATTATTATATAATTTTGGTATAGTTAAAATACATTGTTTGTGGTTAGAATTTTAGTAAAAATGGTTTTGCTCAACTCAACTATGTTGCAACTATGAATGGATCTCATTTAAAATAAAGTAATGTTTAATATGTGTTCAAATAATCATTGTATTATTGCAACTACACTATAATGTTGTAAGGACTTTATTTTGTTTTCGTGACCTTGCGACAACCATGTTTTTTTCTTTGCTTGCGAGCTTCGTCTTAGAACTCGGACGTCAGAAAATCTACGATTTACCTTTCTATTAAATCAGATATATAAAATGTTTCACCGCTTGTCTACTGCAGCCCGCTCACTTGATTTTTATAGAGCTTCATAATGGAAGAAATTGCTGCATATTGCTTGTCAATCTTTATACAATTGAAGATAAAATTCATATAAATCAATCACTGATAACATTATTAGCCGAAAAGTTTAATACGATTATTTCAAGAACAATGTTTTTATTTATTTTAAGGAAGATTCATGGAGTCGTAAAATCCAGTATTCTACTCAAATCTTCCCCTTATTTATTGAATGGAACATTGAAATGTATTCGCAACTGATTTCGAAAATTATTACCCCAAACTATGTCTTTATTGTAATAAAGTATTTCCTTTCATAATAAAGTAAAATTTGTTTGTGATGCCAGCGGTGTTTGCGACTTATTTTATTAACATCGTCATTGGTCTTAATAACAACATCTGATTCGAATTTAGCTTAGTTTTTATATTGTATATTGTCGCCTTATAACTATGGTTCGGAGAATTGGTTGGCCACTTAAAAATATCAGCAAGTTTTCCACTCTCCCCGACGCACACGACGACGTGAAGGGTATCGCAGTTCCAATAATCAAAAACTTAATGCTATTTCTTATGTGGCGCCGAAAAACTAATTTACACATACGTTTGGCTCGGTTTTTAGTTACATATTTAATTGAATCAATTAAGTATGTGATTAAATTTCATTTTATATTTTTAAATTAAATAAATAATTGAATCAAACATTTTTTTTATCAAATTAAATCAAGCCTAATTATATTTCTAGCAGAGCCCAAACTTAAATTTTAACAGGTGTAAATATATTTTCTGTGTTACGTTTTTAATTATTTTAATAAAAATTTAAGTATTTATTGGAAAACAAGTTTTTTCTCTTGAAAAATACTGATCTGGCGTTAGAAGCTCAAACGTAATAGTATTGGAAAATCACCAATAAATCCTTGCTTTTTAAAGGCATTTTGCAAATCGAATATTTCTCAACCGTATAGAACCGCATTGGCTACGATATCTCCTCTGCGCATGACTTTAAGAGTAAAGAAAAAGATATAAGTTGTTAGAATAAATAAATTTTTATTTAGTAATCGAATGCATGCGGAGAAACTTTATGCTAGTATTTAAAAAATTATTAAAATGGCCATGCATTTGGGCTTTCCAACTGATTTTACTCTCTTTACGATCATGTTCTTCGTGCTCTTCAACAAGTTTATTTCACTGTCTTCACAGAAAGATCCTGTAATTATTTTAAAGTTACAGCAAGTTATTTTTACCAACTAACAGTATCTCTCTGTGTTCAATAAAATATTTTAGCAACTGTTTATTTTATTCAATAGAAATGCAGCAATGTAAAGTACACTGTGGCTCAATTTTATATAAATCAGTCTTTAGAATATTAAGGGGAGCCACAGTGTGTATTCATATTCAATTCAGCTATCAGCACGAATCCTGTAGACTGTTATAAAGCATAATTGTCACATATAGAAAGAACCACTGGAGTGTGGTGTTGTGGTGCATCATCATAACGAGTTTAACACGCTTAACCAAAAGACATCTACTCTTTCGCCAGGAGTTTGTTCTTACTAAATTGCTAATAATTTTCTTTAAACTGGTTGCTATATATTGTGGGACATAAGGACAAGTTGTTTGAGTAAGTTACGATCATCTAACAGTGCGTTGTGATAAGAGTAAAATTATGGACAATAAGAAGCAAATTAAATAAATATTCTTGATAGTGGAAAAACGGTTTTAAAAATGTATAAATTCAAAGTTAGGAAACAACGTTATAAAAGAAGTTGTGCAATTAAATCGGCTTACAGAATGAGCTACACCGTGAAACATTCTATCAAATACGGCAAATTTGTATTTGCCTTTGTATGTAGAGCTAAATTAGGATTCTTAATGTTATTTTTTTTAGCTTTAATTGTATTTTATTGAATATTTCTACTTAAAGAAACTTACAATAGGTATTCAAATCTTATATCTAAAATATTATTTATTAACTATTACTAATGTAATAACTAACTTATTGTATTGAAATCTTATGTATGTGAAGATAAATTCGAATTTATGTAGCAGAGACACAAACCGAATTTTTTGTCAAGGCTTATTTTGCACGCAACAGAGCTCTGTTAGCAATTTAACAGTGGGAGTACCTTTGACCTTGATTTCAAAAGCCTGCAATGGGAAGCAGAAACCAGATCCAAAAAAAACACATTTTGTAAAAATCGCTCCACGGGTTACTTACATATTAGTAAAAAATCTAAAATATTTAGGAAACAAAATGAAATTGCATTTTAAATCAGCCCTTTTGGCGACACTGGAAATCTTGAACTTATTTTCAGTGACCATTATGGAAAAATGGTGATGGGCCGGCCCAAGCCACTATATAAAAATAGTGGTCCAGAGAGCACTTAATAGAGCCATAAAGGGGGGATACCTTAAATAATTTCAGCTCTGAGTAAAAGAAGATGGAAAAAGGATAAGTTTTTGAAATTTTCTTGAGTATATTAATGGTAATTATGAAAAAATGTTGAGGGCTGGCCCAAGCCACTATGTAGGAATGGTGGTCCAGGGAGCACTAAATGGAGCAATAACGTCTCAACGTTTTTTGACATTAATTTGGATTTTTATCGGTAGATAGCGGTTAAAAATTAGAAAAATCGAGACCGATCTATATGCACTCGAATTAACTGAGTTGGTGCTTCTTAGTGAGATAGTCGAAAAAGCCACTCTCGTAAGGATTCCAACTTTCCATATTAGAGTAAAAATCTAAAAAGCCGAAAAATTTAAATAACAAATCGCCAACATCGGGGAATAAAAATAATAACATTAAAAAAGTATCGGCACCTACGTCCGAGTAAAATTAAAGTACAGGGTCGTGTCGTATATTGATAAATGTTTTATTTAATGTCGGCAATAATTTATGGAATACAATATCAGATAAATGTTCGCCTCTGTTAGTCTCACAAATGCGAGCCCTTTTGAACACATTTTTCATTACATTCTCACATATTTCGCGCGGTATGTCATTAATTTCATCACGAATATTTTGTTTGAGTTGCTCCAGCGTTTCTGGTTTGTTTGCAAAAAGAAGTCCGGAGCAGTCAAATCAGGTGACCGTGGAGGCCAATCAACATTACCATTCCTTGAAATAACTTGTTGTGGAAAGAGGTCTTGCAGTAATTCCATTGCAATCCTGGCTGTATGCGATGTGGCTCCGTCTTGTTGAAACCACATGTTAGTCAAGCCCAAAGCATGCAGTTGTGGCGTTAAAAAGTTTACAATCATATCACGATATCGCTCCCCATTGATAGTTACCGTTACGCCGTTTTCAGTTTCAAAGAAGTAAGGTCTAATGGATCCTCCTGACCAAATTGCACACTAGACTGTCACTCCTAATGGATGCAAAGGTGACTGACGAATAATTTGAGGGTGTTGCATTGCCCAGAACGGACTATTATGTTTATTCACATATCCATTAAAATGAAAATGTGCCTCGTCACTCATTATGATTTTTTCATGAAAATCGGGGTTGTCATGGGCGAGCTGTAGCGTCCTATTGGCATATGTACGTAAAATGTCTTCTGAAAGAAGCTCTTGTGTCAACTGAATCTTAAATGGAAACAAATGCAAATCTTTGTGCACAATTGTGGCCAAAGTTGTTTTTTGAAGACCAAGCTCCTGAGCCGGTTTCGAATTGAGGTTGATGGATTGTTTTGAACACTTTCTTGAACAGCAGTAATGTTTTCAGCCACTTTTGCAGTACGTTGTGGTCCATGCTTGGGCCTATCAGCTACAGTCCATCTTTCTTCGATAAATAGTGAGTCTTGTTGGCACGTTGTTTCTCCTCAAAATTGCACGCAACTTTCTCATCGTCACAGTAAACGATGATTGATTTTGATAAAATGTTTTAACGATTAAAACACGTTAGTTTACCGAATATTTTTCCATAATAAATTTGCCACGTCTCTACTTCACGACTAATGCTTACCAAAATGGTGGCAAAACAAAGTAGTATACCTTCCCGGCGGACCATGTATAATGTGTCTTAAACCGCCAAATCTGGAAAAAGATAAATAGTAAAAATCAAATACATGGTAACAAATGAAAAATGTTGCAAAATCTTTGGGGTTGGTGGGATCAAATACCACTAAAGGCTCTGGTCTGTTGCACTATAACGAGTGGATGTCTACGTGACTATGCCCGGTAATTTATTTTAGAATATAATTTATAATTGTATTTTAACATTTAATAAATTTTTCACTATGCCACCTTAATGTAGGCGCGGTAGGGTTGGAATTTTAAATGAAACAATATATTTTCAATATTGCCTTATTTTTAATCATTTTGTGGGAATATGATTTAGCCGAACGCCTATGAAGTTTGGTTTTAATCCAGTAAAAAATTTTGGGGTTCTGGGATTTTAACGCTGCTCGTTTAATCAATTAGTTTCAAATTAATCGATTATATGCTTAAATATATACGCAAGAAAGGTATATTTTAAGTTTTTTAGTATTTATTTTTTTGAAAAGATTTGTTATTCCTAGATTCATAGTGCACAATACCTTATACATGTACCAAAGTCTGGATATACTTTCATCGAGTAGCATTATTTCAAATTTACGCGTAATTTAAAGGAATGAAGCGAAATCTGATTGTGCAAACAGTCCACAGGCTATTTTCGGTACCGATGAGAGTATCGCTGATTATTTTTCGACATAATTTAATGTAGGGGAATCGTTTGGGAATCGAAATAGACCTAAAGTGAAGACAATGAAGTGGCCAAAAACACTACATACAACTCGGAATGACTACGAGCGAATTCAAACTTTACCAAGAAATCAAAAGGAAATATATGAGAGAACTGGTACACTTTAAGATCACGGGTTTTCAAAGAATTTGCCCCGGAAATAAGGGAAAATGTAACCAATTTATGCTGAAAATATATAAAGGGATATTTTTGAATCAACCAATTGTTTGAAATATTTATTAATCGTCTAATAGTTAGTCTGTGTCCAAGGTGAAAGATGGTGGTATTGGGGCAGTAATTGTAGGACCACTTTTCTAAGAACGGGTAACCAGCGTCCACTTTTAAAGAGTAAATCCACATCTTAGAGCTATGTGCTAAAAATATGGGTTGTTTCGGCTAGCCAGGCAGCGAACTGCGAAGCAATTCCCATCAAAGTTATTTTGGGATTGCTTTAAACTTCTCGATACCCTAGCGGCAAGCAATTCAGTTACTCTAAAGTGGATACCGGTGCATGAGGATTATGAAGGCAATAAAATTGACTATCTGGCTAAAACGGGCGCACACAATCCTTTCATAAGTCCAGAACCCTTCTGAGGAGTAAACAATATCTTCACAAATAACTTAATATTCGAAGAAGAAAAATTAGGTCTGCTGGTTTACTGGAGAGCTCAAATAGGCCTGCGGCAGTTGAAAACACTTATTGACCTCGAACGTATTAGGGTAGAGGATTTGCTAAGTCTTAGCAGAAATTTTATTAATCACTACACTGAACTGTTAACTGTGGACGTAACTATCATGTGAAAAAAATAGGTTTGGTAGAACGTTATTCTTGCATGCTCGGTCTAGAGCGACAGGAAACATCAAAAGGTGTTCTATGCGATTGGTCTGCGGTGACAAGAGGCTACCTAGAAAATCTACTTAAAAAAATCCCACAACAATTACAAGTTTCATAAAAAGTATAGAATGGTTTTAGCTGGACACGAGGCTGCACAATAGATCCACCATGTCGCGGGGCTATTATAGCCTATATCTAATAATAACGGTTCACCGTAGTAAAAGCGACAATGACTTTTAGCTCTAGTTTTAGTCCGCAACATGTGTTTAATATGTGGAATTGGTTCAATGAATTTTTTGACCCAAAGATTGAAATTATTAAGAAGAAAAACAATCAGAAGAGATTATAAACTTTTAAACCATAAGATATCTAGTAAAACTGAAATATACTTAAATGCCACAAAAGGATACAAAATCGGGGAAAATTTTTAAATGGACAAGTTCGGTAACTTTCTTTAAATCTAAAAAAAAAAATTTTTTTAAATTGTGCTTTGAATTTTTAATGAATTGAAATCACAAAAATATTTATTTAGCTCCTACTTCTCACAAAGAAAGTCTGCATATATGTTAGTTTATGCTCGTGCTAATGGGGAATGGTGTAAGAGCCTCAACGAAACAGCGGAATATAGGCGTCTTAATTGTTTTTTATTTATTTTATTTAAGAAACACAATGCCTTGATTAAACGCATGGCAACTACATGCGTATTTATCGATTTGGTCAAATCAAGAATGCACAAAACGTTAATTTGCAAATAGAGGGTGTTTTTTTAGACGCATAAAATGAAGTGGAACACAGTTGATTTTATTAACCTGAAAGAAATCGAATTGCATTGTAAAGTTTGACGATCTTAAATGCCAAAACGTTAAAATATGAGACCTCTTAACACTTTCTGTAAGTTTGTTCTGCGTCCAGCCGCGGGTGTTATATGCAATAAATTGTATTCAACTTGTTTTATTTCATGTCGAATTCCAGACACCATAAAAAATACCCTTTATTTAATACCATGCTTTTGTTGGTTCATATTTAAAAGCCAGTACATATTACTTAATTTTTAATACCGGTTTTTCTTACATTTCTTGATATAATCAGAAAATTGTTTTCTTCTACATATGTTTAGTGGCCCAGTATGATGCTCCACCAAAAGGAATATGGGCCAAAAATAATATTATAATAAAAAGGTACAAATAATTTTATTCAGTATGTGTTGCAATAAATTAAAGCGTGTGAGCAGAGAAAATTGAATTTTAAAAAATTGCAAAGGAGGAATTTTTAGTCTTGATGTGAGTTACCTACAGGGTGATTTGTTATAGATATCTGAAACGAATTTTCGCCATTTCTTGTCAAGTTTGTTGTGCAGACAAGGCAGTTTCGGCTGTTTGGATTCTTCAGTGTAATATTTCGTATTTTTATTCAACTTGTAATATCTTCATTCTGAACTTATTTCTAGTTAGAATGAGTAGTACGAGAAGGTTATTTAAAGTTTTACGTTTGCAGTGACGGCTTGTGAAGACTGTACAAAAAGTCTGAAAGCATCTGGTACAGGAGCAAAATATAACTCAGTCTGTCGATGCATAAGCAATTGCATAGGCTGTGCACTTCTTTCTGCACACATTGGCACTTCTTTCTGCTCTGAAAATGATCGTTCGTTAATAGTCCTGTTACTTTTATTTATATCCTGATCTTAGTTCGATTGAAACAATTAGCCAATCAAAACGTACTTTAGGCAACCAGCCTAAAGTGTCTCTGCTGCAGGAGATTAAGCGTATGTTGTCTAAAAGCTACTTATACCATTACTAGAATAGCAAGCACTAGTACACAGTGCTGATACTAGTGCTGATAAGTACTAGTACTTCAAGTAGTTCACAAGCACCCCGGGCAGTTTGACATAATTTTTGTGTAACGGACCAACGATTGAGGTATTTGTTTGAACTTTTTGTGTACAAAAGAACTGGTAATAAACTGGTTCTGTATACATTTAGAGGCAACGATTCTAGTGATTTTTAAGCACACCCAATGCTAATTTGAGCATTAGGAAAGTATAGAAAAGTTTACAGTTAACAACTAGTACTGGTGATTTTTATACTAGTAAAATACTAATTAGAAGCTACTTCGATCAACGAACCTGCAGGGATTTTTGATGAGTATTCAGGAAGCGAGGAGTTCATGGGTGGCCGATATGGAGTTGTATTGCAACCAGGCACGTATCCAAGGGAGTGAAAAAGGGAAATTCCCCCACCAAAATCAATAAAAATTTTCGTTATCCCATACAAAAGGTTCAGACAAATTTTAGAATTGTTTGTTTTCCTCATATCTACAGCTTCGCCATCAGTAAGTAGCTTTGTAATTGAATATCGAGTTACCATTGCACAAGAACCTGCTTACAGATGCTATTATATATGTTTGTGATGTCCCAATATAGAGCATTTCCTTTTAAGCGATTATTTGAGCGCTTCGTAAGATCTTGGTAATTCATTGAATGTTTACTCTTGTCTTGTCGTGTTTGGTTCGCAACTCATTGTGAAATGTATAATTTTGGTATGCATGACTTAAAAATATTTTTAAAATTTTGTTTCCGCATTCTTAAAGAATATGCGTAGAAATTTCACAAATTTCATCTGTTTTGCTATAGAGTACCACAATTAAAGTGTATACTGTTTACAAAATCTGTATTATTATTTAAAGGTCTTTTATTATGGTTACCGCAACCATGTTAGTCATACCCATCTGTGGCAATGGTAAAGGTATCTAGAGCAAAAAAATTGCTCCGCTTGATGCCGACCGTGTTACTATTACGAGTATAAGCCGTTCCCTGCTTTTGTCGCCGGCTCCTCGTTTTTGTAAGAACACAGAGGGATCAGGTATACTGTGTGCGATAAGTTTTGTTGAGCGATACGTTTTTTTTCTGTTTTCATACGAATTTTAGATCTTGTATCGAATTTTATATCATCAAATACGTTAGGCTGCCCACCAGTTCAATAAGATTCAATTTATTTTTTAACATCCTTCAAACATGCCGCCGACTGAGGGTTTTAAGTACATCAGCAGGTAGTGAACGGAAATTCCTTAAATCTAGCTGGACTTGGTATATGATATTTACATTTTACCTAAAATTATTTTATGAGAAAAGGAGTGTATGAATATGTATTGCGCAATGGGAAATCATAGATCTTTTAATTAACTGGATTTCCTGAATTCTAACTCACAGTTTTCGTCATATTTATTCAAGGATTTAAATCTAGTAATCCTTATCGAGTATTTATTTGGACTATATTCAATTCTATTAGGTTATTGTCCAAAGACGCATAAAATGCTCGTATCAAACCAGAAATCATTCAGTAAAAAAGTGAGAATATTTGCTCCACTGTTTATCACAGGTAGAATTACTTACTACAATATAGTCACAAACAGACCACGCCACACCTCCACCCCCAAAGTTTTGATTAAATAACAAGTTGTTACTTTATTCACATGTCATTTTAATTGAATGTCAAGCAGACAAATGCATTTGAATTTAAATATATGATTTCACTAACAGACACACAAACAAAACGCACACAATTTCATTTGCAAAAAATGAGAAATTAAAAGAAAATTAAATTAAAATGACAAAAGTAAAACACAAACTGCAACAAATTTAAACAATTTAAATACGCAAAAAATAGGAAAATAAAAAAATACAGAAGCGTAAAATCAGACCATTTAAAACCTCATGGGGGTTCAGTTGGGTCCAAGGAGGAGAAAGAACAGTAAAGTGTTGGAAGTTTGTACAGAGGAGAGAGATAGAGACAGAGATTGACTTTGTTTGAGGAGCCTGTTTGATAAGAAGTAAGTGGGGGTAGTTTAACATATCAAACGGGTTACAATAAATTATATACATCAGTATGTATGTATGTATGTATGTATACATATAGAAATAAAATTTAATTAAAGGGTGTTTTTTCACTACCACACATCAGTACTTCTGATGTGAAAACAAGTTGTTTTCGTAATAGCAATTGAATTTAAAATTTGTACACTGGTAGTAAAATTAGAAAAAGTTTAAAGATACATTCTCTCAGACTGTTCAATGAACGATTTTGAATATGTATATGCTTTGTGTGGAACGTGTCACGTCCATTCCTCGATCATGCCAATTTTTAGTTATACTTTTTAAACAAGATTTTAAAACCCTGGCTCTCCTATGAAATATTTACTTTGTATTTAAAGATCCACGCCTACTTATAACATAATAAATTTAACAAAGATTATGGATTTTAGCTGTTATGTATGAAAAGAAAAGTGTACTCTATATGGGAGGTGTCACGTCAAATGTAGCTGGACTATTCGGAGCTGTAAATTGTATAAAATTTTAAGATTCTCGCTTTTATTTCTGTCCGCGATATATACATGCATATATCTGACCTATTGTTGGTCCTTTAGCATTAGTGAAATGATGTAAATTTCAATCAAAATATTTCTACAAAATAATATCGGGTACCTTACAGGTTAACCGAAGTATAGATTAGTTATTTCGTTGCTGTTTGGGTACACTTTGTGATTTTGAGTTCTTTTTTATTATTATTTTTGTAGCGGGGATATCGAAGCCAACCCCGGACCTTATAGGGCGCTTTTTGATCCTCTTCTTTGCTAGAATTGATTTCACGCAACCGATTTGTAATTTCAACTACCTTGCTTTTACTCGAGCCTCGTGCTAGCGCTAAGATTTATTCTTCACTGTAGTGATTTCAGACTGTCGACTGGTATCTGTGGGTCTTCTTCCTAATCACAGCGTCCCTTCTAATTGCTACATGGTGCTAAGTTCTACGGTAGCTAGTACCGGGCATTCACACACAATGCGTGCTACCGTCTCAGCCTCTTCTTTAGGAGTGTCTTTTGAGGCGACGTTCCCTTGACCATCTTATTAGAATTACTCCACTGACCAATAAAAAACACTGGAGTTCCTACAGAGATTAACCACGAACAACTTCCATCTCTTCATAGGCCTTAGGATTAGCTTTACAGATTGACCCATCTACCCCTTGTATTAAAACTGGTGAGCGACTGAGATCTAAAGTCTCATATTAGAGACCAAGCACCCTCTTGGTCACGCATCCCTGGTTCCACCGTGGATTAGGAATTTGTATAATAGAGTCTCCTAGCAGAGGCAGGAACTTCAGATAGAACATCAGATAGTACGGCAAACCATATCTGTGTGCCTTCCAGCTGACGGCCTCGTCTTACTTTTGCTAGTTTTTAAACACCCAATTCATGAAAAACCAATGTTTTTGCACCGTGCTTTTGGTCTTCAAAAACTTATAGTTTTAACAGTTTATGTTTGTGGTGCTTACAGAGCGTTGGGTACAATAATGGAGTTTTTGAGTTTTTTTCTGACTGTTCCTTTCAAATATTTCTGTAATTTTCAGGTTTGTCTAGGTGTTAGACAAATTTAACGATTTCAAGAGACTATCCTTATCCCGGTATATAAACGATGTTAAAAATATGCCAAAAAAGCTCAAAGGCCATAGCGCAATTCGAGCTTAGTACTGCTCTGTAAATAAATCATATTGTTATTATTTTAGGTAATTATGATTTGGTCACCCTGAAACGATAGAAAAGCAAAAAATTTATGATACTGATTTGTAGTTCAGACGAGTGAATCCATCACCCTCATACTTTGATCAAGAGCATTTTCTTTTTTATTAGGACAACTTTATGGTTAGAGTAATTATAATATGTTTGTATAGGTAATATACTTTATTTGTGGCTAGAATTTAGGTAAAAATTTAAGGGTGTTTAAGTGCAAATTATAGCATGTTTAACGCAATTAAAGCAATGTTTAAAATGTTTGCAAATAGCCAATATCTGTTTGATACAACAATGCATTGTTGTGGAGAACATAATATATAATTGTCGTAACCATGCCACAATCTTGTTCTTGCTTAGAGTGTGTGTGTGTTATATTTCAAATAAAACGTCTTCAATTTTCACAAAACGTCAATATATTTAATTATAACTTGCTTGAGCTCTCAAGCCCGCCTTTCAGTTTTGGATCAAAAATTCAGGAAATAGAAATTTACTTTTGCCATTTCCGCTCTTTTTATATTCTTTACATTTAAAAAGCTTAACATATCAAAAGCCTAAAAAAAATTTTAAACTTAATTTTTAACCGTTTGAAAACGGCTTACTGTAGTTTTGTTCTTTTAAGAGTTGGCCGCACTGTCACAGGCCATATTCAATCGCATAACTATATGTAGATATGCAGACGTACATATATTTTAAAATTGCTATTATCGAAAAGATTCAAATTGATACTATAACACAGTCCTCGCGCAGTCCTCAATATATATTTCAGTATATTGAAAAAACCACCCTTTGCCTCGTGCACAAAACTTAAGCCACTAAATAAGCAAACAATCCAACACACATGCACACAAAGTGACCCAGCAACACAAAATTGCCAACAAACTGAAAACTAAAAGGCAATAATGCAGAGAAATGCGAATGAATTTCATTAAAATTGCAACATGTATGCTTCAACATGTTGTAAATGCAATGACAACAACATATTAGGCAGCACAAGTTGCATGCTCTCACTTAGTTGCAAATAAGGTTTGAGGCATGTGGCAAGTTATTGTCTTTAACTAACCCGTGCAACAAAAATAAATAAAAGAGGAAGTTACATACACTCTTAAGAGAAAAACGTAAATACATTGGTTAAATGCCTGGCTTTCACTGCAACAACACTACACTCACGAAAACACACACATATACATGCCTGCATATTAACTGAGAGCTTATGTACTCACAGACACACCAATTGCATTTGAGTGCATGAGCGAGAGAGTTGATTTTGTTTTTTTTTTTTAGAAAAGACAACAAAACAAATCAGGAAAACAAATGGGGGCCAACTTGTGGCCAATAAATAGTATATAGAAACACCGCGGAAGGAGGTGGGTGGTAGTAACGATGATAAAGTCTTATCAAAAAGGTGCAAGAAATAAATTTGGAACATTGGGTCATTTGAATTTTATTTATAGAACCTGTTTATTATTTTAGGATTTTTGAGATGAATATAATATTAATGAGTAAAGTTTTCTTTTTTTTAACAAACTGTGTCTACCTTCTTCTAATTGCCAAACTGACTGTTGTGCTGTCAAAATTTTGCTTAATCGAAAAAACGTTTGGCTGATCAAAAATATCAAGAGATGGGCTTGTGTCCTTAGAGCCAATAATTTTATTAAAATCAAAATAAAAACTCTTCCCGCATCATGAATTATAATGATATATTTAGCCAGAATATCCATTGTCGACTTTACTTTGCTGTGTTACATAAAACGCAATATTTTCTAATGAGTCTCACTTACAATTCGGTATTAACATTATCGAAGAAAAACTGCCGGCATCGCAAACTCAAAAACTTCGTTCGTAGTTAAATAGCAAATGCTGCCATCAAAACTAGTATTCAAGGGGCACTGTGTTTGGTTTCAAGGGAATGCCGAACCATATCTCGGGGTCCGTCGAACAAGTAATCCTTTGGGCAAAAAATTAGTTTATATTAACTTCAGCGGTATTTACAACGATAGCTAGCTACCTAGGCGAAAACGTTTAATGTTCCATACTACTTTAAAAATATCAATTAAATCATTCGTGAAATCGGACCGGATCTTGTCAGCAAGGTATTTGGCATACAGATAGACAGAGCAGAATAAAGCAATGCCAGTAATGTGGGCAACGCAAGGATGAAATTAAGAGACTTATTTTTTAATGCTACTCTTTTAATCCATCGTGGATCCAGGGGGAGAGGGCTGGGGCGCGGCACTCCTGGGATAAAAATATAAAAATTAAAAGCGAAAATCCCAAATGCATTTAATTTTTAATACTTTTTAACAAACTGGTCTGCAAACAAAAAGTACCAAACGAATATTTTTTCCAGAACTTGTGAAAACCAAAAAAATAAAAATAAAAACACACAAACCACAGTGAAGAAAGTACATACCTGTGTAGCTATGTACGAATATGTCTGTATGTATATAAAGTGCATGTGCAATTTTACAGTAAATAGAGAAAAGCGCACAAGTCCCGGCAACTAGCAACAACTACAAATGAAGCAACCAACCGGCCAACCAATAAATATTTATTCAAACTACAAACGAAACCGAACAAAAAAAATTGATCGACAAGCAACAAAAACATTTTATTTTTGTGGGGGAAGGGGTGCAAGCAAATGTGTTGGTTTATTGTTGTGGTACACGAAAAGAAAAGAGCAAACCAAACACGAAGAAAAAGCAAGAGAAAAAATTACTACTGCATATGAAATATTGAATGTAGTTGTGCATAATGTCTCACAGTACTTTTCGTCACCTTCAACGAGACGGTTGGTCATCATAGTTTCTTATCGCAAACGTCGTAGTAGCCGTCGTAGTTTTCGTTACCGCTGTCGTCATATCGATTGTGTTACTGCACACTTTGAGCCTGTTAGGTCCAATGTGTTTGTTTAATGTCATCGTGTTTGACATTGACACACAACAACTGCAACTATTCGCACAAACCTACATACTTCCATGTCTATTCAAGTATTAACTTTTGCCGCTCTATACGTGTTTGAATGTGTGTGATTATTCTTTTGTTTTAGGTTGTTGGACTTACTGATAACGAGGTGTAAGTGTTTATAAGATTTATAGTAAAAGTCATTTTGCTATAAACTAGAGCCGTGTGAATTCTCAAACAACAAAAGTGATATGAAAAATAATTACAGTGAATTTTCAAACAAACACAACAAGCAACTGCAACAAAATATAATATTTACCCTAACCTAACTTGGTGTACTGCAATACTAATGTAGGTAGGCAGGCTAAAAATTCCCTTTGTTTTTTTTATTTTATTTTATTTTGCTTGGATTAATTAGTTTTATCGTGACTATATTGCTAATACTCGTAATTCCAAGAAATGTACGACACATAATATGTTAAACCTAAAGCTAATATTGAATCGGCTAATAGTAGATCATGGCATTGAAATAAGGTGAAATCTTCTGAAACAGAACAATCGTCCAAGTATTTTGGAAAATTTATCATAGGGTTACTACGACCAAAAAAGGTCCAAAGCCCTTATACAAATGTTGCCTTATGTTTTATAATATGTTTCAAAGAAGAATAAGTGTATAATCAGCGACACTTTGGGCGCAGAACCCGTTCAGTTATTTTGTTGCAAGATATTACAAAATCTGTTGCAGAAACCTTTTAGTTTTCGTACCTAGTTGCCAAAACTCAAGAAAATTAACAATCTGTTAAAAAAGATCTCACTTTGAACGAATATCCAAAGATTTGAAAATCGTAAAGCCGTTGGGCGATTTTCCACGCAACCAAAAGCATGCACTGGGCTTAGGCTTGACAGGTCCAAATTATAAAAAAGCTTGACATTCAAGGAATTGACACATTTCATTAAGAATTCAATAATTTCAAACAAAGAAACAAGTAATGTTTGTAATGACCGAATTTAGCCAATTCTGTATTTATTTGCAAGAAACTTCGAAAGTTAATATAATTTTCATTAAAATTTATTCTTATTATTACTTCGACCCTTATAAGGGCAAATGGTATACCATTCTTCTCGTTAGAATATAAATCATGATTGCCGAAAGTGTTGGGTTGAATTGTTTAAATTGAACATTTTGGTTTATGTTACGTAAAAGCGAAATTTCAAAATTTAGTTAAAAATATTGAAATAAGTTTTTAGCTTGAGTTTTGACAAATCGCATGGCAACCGTAATTGCTGTTCTGCGATAAGTGAAACATTTTTTTTACTATATAAAATATTTTTTTTATTCCTTAAACGAGTAATGCAATATAATTATAATTCAAATGATGTAATTTAAAAAAAAAAACATAACCGAATGAATAATTTTCTGAATACCATAAGTAACATTGTTAAGAAGTTTAATTAAATTTTAATTTTATTGGAGTCATGTTAAGTTCCTACGTGGGAATATCGGTATTTTCGTCGACAGTCAGGCGGCGTTTCTGTCACTCAGATCGTACAAAACTACGTCTCTGTTAGTCAGTCGATGTAAGAGAGAGTTGTCAAGGCTAGGGAGCCTGGCGCATGTTACCTTGGTTTGGGTCCCTGCGCATAGGGACCACTTTGGTAATGAACAAGCAGACAAAGTAGCCAAAGAAGGAACCGCTCTAAATACTCCCAATGTGGAATCAGTCGCAATCCCCTTGGGGAGTATTAAGAGCGGCATCTTCAGTCACTTTCTTAAGGAAGCTGATAATAGGTGGCGGAGATTGATCACATGTAGAGTCTCTAAATTGATGTGGCCCTATTTTGATTTTAGGCGCACTATGCAACTGATAGGTCGTGATCGGAGGAACTTATCGAGGTTGCTAGCAATATTAACAGGTCACTGGGTGTTAGGAGAACATGCCAGGCGACTTGGACTCGCCTATAATGACCACTGTCGCAGTTGTAACGACATAGAGAAAGAGGACGCGGTTTTTCACCTTCTCTGCGAATGCCCAGCACTGGCTGTCAGGAGACACAAATTTCTTGGAGACTACATACTGGAGGATCTCAGTGAGATATCTAGGTGCCGTTTCAACGATATTTTAAGATATCTCACGGCTACGGGATGGATCTAGCTCCCTAGTCTTAGTGAGAGCATAGGCTCTAAGACACCATCTACCTGGCGAGTGGTATGGTCTTGTCAAAACGGGGTCATTCAGACCTTACTTGACAGCCTGCGTGCAGCAGGCTACCATGTTAACCAACCAACCATGTTAAGTTCCACAGTTTTTATTGTTTACAGATTTTTTTAAGTTTTTTTTTAATGTAAAAGAATTCAAAATACAATTACAATGTTGAATTAAACAAAGTAACCGATTATTAATAATATTTGTGATAATTTTTCAATCACTAGTTTCAAGTTCTATTTCTCTCTTACCAGAACTTCTTTTAAATTTCAAGAGGATTCAATCCTTCTGGTAGGGTTCTTGTAGCGATGCATTTAAAAATGGAATTATTTGTCTCTATACGTTACATTCTTCAACTCCGGAATAATCGACTAGATTTATTCCAGCCCACTGTGAATTTGTATTTAACATTATAAATTTTTTTAATAGCTTTCTTTCATTGTCGTCTGTGGCTAAAAGTTATTTTGAACTTGTGTTATTTAATTCAGGGCGAACTTCTAAAGCAGCCCTCGTATATTAACTTACAAAACTGCAATAATACATTGTTAGTCGCCTAAAATCAAATAACCCAGCAGACATGCAGCCAGGAAAGGTTTTATAACTAATTTCATATATGCCTTCGTAAATACATACATTTGTTCGTTTGTTCGTTCATTCATCTGTTTGCTTTTCAATATTTTCATTCATCCAACCAATACATTTATGCAACGCAGCTAGCAGCCAGCCAGTCAGCCAACAAACTAACCAAACCGAAACTGAAACCAACCCAAACCAAACCAACGAACTATGATTATGTTCCGTGTAGTTGTTGGTTTTTGCTGCTGCTTTTGTTGCTTTTTTCCTGTTTTCATTTTGCTTTTATTTAGTTTTGTGTATTTCTTTGCATTTGTAGTTGATGTTTTCAACAAACTAATACAATATTGTTTTGTTTTTCTTCTATGCTGTTCACAGCACTGGCAGCCAGTTAGTTAGTCAGCCGGGCATGCAGCCAGCCACAAGTTGGATCTTGCCTTTTCAGTACATTTTCGCAAACTACTCAGTAAACAGTCGTCGCTTTTAGCTAAACGGTACTAAAGTGTTTTTAAGCTGCGCGTTAAAATCCAACCATATGAAATCGAATCAAAACAATTTTAGTTGTCGGTTATTTTTGTGAAGATTTGTTTTCAACACGATTGAAAAAAAAAATATATTTACTTACATCCCGAAATAAGCTTAAATGTGTGAAAAAAAACATTTTAAATAAAATAAATTAAAAATTCAATAAAACAGTGTCGGTGATAAATAAAAATATATGAAAAAAATATATATAAATAAAAATTACCAAAACAAAAAGCCGACGGCTTTAAAGAAAATTTTTACTATAAAAACTAATTAAAAATTGAAACCAACTTTTAAAAATTTCAATGTCAAACATAAAAACAATAAAAAGTAAAAAATAATTCTACAAAAATATTTAATTACTGAAAAATTACAAAATAAACTTAAAAGTTTTTAACAGTTTTTTAAATAATTATAAAAACAAAAATCAAAATGTAATTAAGAAAAATTTTTAAAAATCAAATAAATAGAGTGAGTGAGTGGGTTTTAGTAAAGCAAACAAGCGGTTTGATGCAAAGCAAAAATAAATTTAATTTCAAATAAAACTCTTGTAAATTTCAATTAAAAAATTAATTTCGAATTTAATTTTTGTTAAATGCAGGTGCGAAGTAATTTTTTAAAGCTTCGTGTTTTTACCGCTCCGTATTGAAATAATTTAAGTAGTGGCATTTAGTGGATGCTGGCGTTGCATAAATTGTCTTATTAGCCTACGAATATTTGTAATTTCCTTTGTGTTGAAATAAATTGTCACTCAGAATTTTCAGAAGAGTTTAGGATTTCGAAAAGAATTCGAACACATTTGCACATTTTATATGCAAATCGAAACTTAAAAAACATTTATTTCTATTAAAAAGAAATCATCTTTTGAGTCGGCTTAGAACTATTCATATGGTTGCCTATTAATTTCTTCCACACAATGTGTTTCCCCACGTCCTGAAAATAGGCGTTTCTTTCAGTCCTAATGTCCATTCGATCCAAATGTCTTATCTCCGAGCCATTTGTTCAGATTTGGAAATAGGGTATAAATCTTGAATGTCGGCCAATATATGGATTTTTGCCATGCCAGCCACTTGTGTGTGCGCCGGTGCGTTTTGATGGCGAAATTGTTCTTTTTTCATTACCAAGTTCCGTTGCTTATGTTTCAAATCAATGTGAAATTTATTTCTATTCGCCAGGAATCAGTTTACACTTCACAAGGTAATCTATGTGAATGAGATCACATGCATTTCGTTATGACTCTGTCTACCTACCTTGGGTGACTTTGGCACACGTTGACTCTTGACCGTTCCTTGAGCTCTGGTATGTTGTGATCGATCCATATTTCGTCTATGGAATGAAAAATGTTGCGCTCATTGTCGCAATCTCAGCATTAATCGTGCGAATAGCTTTTTCAAGCCTAAATGATCCTGAAGAGCGATATGTACCTCCTCGGTTAAAATCCCTTTAGCCTTAGCCACCTTAGCATATTCATACACCTATCGCCCAATCATATTGCATGGATTATGATACCGATTAATTGCGCCGCCCACCTTTGAGCTACCTAAACTCTTGCCCCCTTTGTGCTTGTTCGACTATAGCCGAATTTTGTAAGTCTTCATCATCTGTAACCAGCTTTTCCTTGGCTTTTAATGTTTCCTTATTTCATTTTTGTGGAATTTTTAAGAGGTTATCTGCATTCAATGACAGCTTGCTCAAAGGTTTTTTGTACTCTGTTAGTGGATGGTAGTTAATAGGAGAAAAGGTGAATTTTTAATAACTACCAGGAAGTCCAAAAGTCACTGATCTCGCAAAAACACAAACCTAACCATGTTTTAACTAAACCTTTTAAAATTGGAAAGGACTGAATAGATCAGCGAGTCCCTTTCCGAAAGATTTGTTTAGTCTAACATTTAATTGTTTGGCTTTTGTGAACAATAACTCATGCTCTTCAATGTAAATTTTCCTGAAGAGCCCAACTAAAAGATGTATTTGGAACCAATAACATACTATATTTCGAACTAAAACATTTACGTGATTATAAAACAAAAAACCTTGTGACAAAATTTCATAAGCCATAAGCAAGTTCAAAATATAAACTGAAGCGTAATCGTCAAGAAAGATAGCCCCCAATTGTAGGCACGCTTCAATAAAAGAAATTAAATAAGCCCCCGAAAAATTTGTAACACCGCATCTGAGCATTATTGTTGGGTCCTTCTGCTCAAATTTTTGAAGAAGTTGTTTGTTAGGAAGTTATTTCATGCCTCCAAAAATAAAAAAGAAACTATTTTAAACCCATCTAAGCACCGCAGGCAATCATACAGGAAAATCCTAAAACTGAAAGGATGCCCTTGAGCAGCATTCCTAATTCTTGTCAACTCACAAGTTCACTTTCTAAATAAAAAATTTGTGCTTGGTAG
Organism: Phania funesta; assembly: GCA_963932375.1. Classification (NCBI taxonomy): domain Eukaryota; kingdom Metazoa; phylum Arthropoda; class Insecta; order Diptera; family Tachinidae; genus Phania; species Phania funesta. The sequence continues at coordinate 105,488,214 of OZ010652.1, forward strand.
TTCTTGTACTGCATGAAGTTTAGTGTCCGTGGTAGGATTTTAATATTCATTAAACATCATATTCTTAGAGGACGAAACACGGAATACGCAAATTGAAGAGAAACTGGTGTTACATGCGAATTTATCAATAAAAGTTATTATTATTTAAATTTATTCATTCAGTCTTCACTTTGTTTGCTTTGACTGTATGAAATAAACTTATCGCAATAAAAGTTGTGTCGAGCCTGAAGTTGACCCAAAATGCTTTAATTAAAAAGTAAAGATTGCTGAGCTAAACTTACTCTTCTCTCCAAATTTTCGTATATTTATAAATCTGAACTTTTTATTTTCTATTTTCTTTAAAGGCAACATCATCCACTATTTAAAACATTAAATTAACAAAAAAAAAAAAGATAAAATCATCAAGTATTGAATGATTGCAAATACAATTTATTTAAACATCTCAAATGCAAATGTCAAAAGGTGTAACAGTCCAGTGATAACAAGTTTTATAAAGTGGTGAAAACAACAACATTTTCTTTATTCAATATTTGAAAATAAATTTAAACACTTAGTGCAGTAAGTTAAATATAACATAAATTATATTTAAAACAAAATACTTTGTGTAATGTTTCTAATTCGAAATTAATCTTACAAATAAAAAAACATATAAAGTTTAAATATAAAAAATTATTGAGCAAGTAATAGCAATTTTTAAAAACTAAAAAAATATAAACGTGAATTTTCTAATATTCTATAATATAGTTATTGAATAATAAAATAAACTTAAAAAAATAAAAATATTCTGTATTAAGAATTGTGCATGTTTCCAAATTAAAAAAAAATATATATTTTATATATTTGTAGAATTTATTAAGTGAAGTAAAATATAAATAGCAAAAAAATATATTCAAATTAATTATTTAAACTACTGACAATTAAATACAAACCGGTGAATTAAAATACCCCACGAATTGTAGAGAAAGTCTTTTCGAAAGTGCAACTGAGCCCAAATAATCCTTTATAAATAAAAACATAAAAAATATCACCGGATATTTAACAAAATTTCACTTGATTTTTGGTGAAAACTCGTTCACTAAGCAACTAACAACAATAAAGTAAATGGAAATTTCCTTCTTTAACGGTTAAAGGAAAATCAGCTCCGCACACTTAAGACATCAAAAACTTTAAAATTTTTAAATTTCAATTTTTTTTTTGCTTGTATTTCGAAATTGCAGACACGCACCAAACTAAATCATTTTTCAATTACAACAACATAAGAAATTGAAATAAAAAAAAAAAAAAAACAGCAAAAAATAAACTCCAACAACAAACCTTAAGGTAATTTGATATTTTATCTCAGAATTAAAAAAAAAATAAAACAAACGGCAACATCAACAATGAAACAAAACAATTCAATCGAGAAATAAAATTTAAATAATTTTCAAAATTGCACACATTTAAATTTGAGTGTTAATGCTGCGGTTTGTAATAAAATGGTTCTGAATTTACCCTACACTAATTTATGTTCAATAATACTGCGTGGTGTATGGGTAGCTCTAGGCGATTTGAATATAATTTACCTCAAGTGTTTGCAGATAAAGGATGATAAAATATTTGAATTTGAGTTTAGTAAGAAATTTCATTGTGTCCCGAAAATGAAACGCTGGAAGATTTTGTTACTAAATCAAGCGCTAGATAGAAAAAAAATCACCTAACCTCTCTCGAGATTTTCTTAAAGCAGCTTTTGTTTCTTAATGTCACGATTTAACATCCGATTTTATTCGTAACATCTGTCTGAAATCCAATGTTTGCTTCGATTCAAACCGCGTGTGTGACAGGTCTGTCCGATTTTCTAATCTTTAGTTAATATTTCAATAAATAATATTTTCTATGAGATCAGAGTTGCACTTTGTTTTCGCAACTATTTTGTGTTTTGGTGTATAGCGATCGTGTGCCAAGTTCTGTGTTGCAAATGAAATGTCTTGCATTTGAATTTGTAGGTCGAAAATGTATGAACTTGGCATCACTCAAAATATTAGTTAAAAGTACTGAATATCTCCCCCTTCTTCCACCCTGTATTGGCACTTAATAGTAAGAAGCACTTTTGCTTTAACTTGAACACACACATTAAAGATGTGTTAAAACGTAAAAAAAGGAAAACTCATGTAGAACTCTGGCCGCACTTTAGGAACTCTATTCGAACTAGTTCTTCAGTTATTCAGATTTTACTTCGTTAAGATGAGCTATATTTAGCGAAAACATTAGGGAAGGACAGCCGTAATTTTGAACATTATAATGGACACATCACTTGAATTTTAATAGCTTTTCCAAAAGTCGATATTCAGGGGAAAAAAAAATGTTTTAGCCATGCTACGCTTCTACTGAGTTAATATATATTTATAGAATATATGTTGCTTATGTCAGGTCTACAAAAACCCTAAGCAAATGAGAAACACTATTAATTGGTTTTAGGGATATAGACCACATCGCATAAAGCTTAAAGGGTGCCTTGGACCTGCAGAGTAGCATGATATACACAAAACTCTCTATAAGAAACACTGACATACTTTATTAATTTATTTTGAATTCAATTACAAAAGTTCATAAAATGTTAATTCGGCTTAAAAATGGTTAAGACTGAGTGCACTGAAATTGTAATTTCAATAAAAATTTAAAATAAAGAAGAAAAAATCATGAAAAGTTAAATATTTTACCTTTCTCTATTGTATTTTTATTTAAACGAAATAAATGTATGTCAGGTACCATCTTACACCGTACAAAAAGTGCGATTAAACTTGATCCCAAATGTTGATCTTCCAAGGATGTGTGTCCCACACCAATTTTCGTTACACATTTCGGTGGACTCAAAAGTGCATTTAAATTTTTTTTCTATCTGGTCAATGAAAACGAAAACCGCTAAATCGGATAAGTTAACGATCTTCAAAATAGCTTCTACTTCAGCTCCTCTATATGCTTCAATAAAAGTTGCTAATCGTTATATTTCACTAACAACACTAACCCACTATCATCTGTTAAACAACAAACCACGAAGAATTCCGGCTGCACTGTACCCTAAAGTAACAAGTCTAAAGCCATAACATAAGGCGGTCTAATCGGCCACTGCAGATCGCCAGCGCAAGATATCGATCCGGGAAAAATTTTTTTAAATGTCTATTCATCAATATGTCAGAAACTCGTTATTCCTAATCCTCCAGCGGTAGCCAGCCACGAGAACCTACATCATCGCTGGAGATAATAAGCAATCGCTGTTATTGAGGACCATAAATATAATGTTTTACTTGTTCAGGTGAAATAGCTACCGTCGCTCATATGCAACTTTCTTGTTCTTAAACGTCGTAAAACATACGTTCTTAATGGTATTATTACGACTCCGGAAGAAATATGCATTTGTAGGCCAGACAATGAAAAATGTATTAAGAGGCTGCACTATAAGGAAACTTCTGGTGTGCTGAAACCCCAAGGGATTAACTTCCATTGGCATGAAGCGTCGTCTGATTGTATTTGTTGGGTTATCTGCAATAATTTAAGACACGGAAATATTCTCTTAGGAAACGCACATCTACGCATTCCTTCTTTTGCGTTCATAACTTATCGGGATGTCCAAAACACCGTTGTTCAATAAAAAAAACCCGTAGTACGTAAGAATTGTGATTTCATGAACTAGTTCGTTCAATTGAGAGATTATTTCACAACAGTTACAAAAAAAAAAAAAAATTTTGGTGTGTCATACATAAGAATTGAAAATTGCTTGTCGTCTTTGTAACTGATGTAAAGTTGATACCAACTTTCTTAAATAATATCTCAATTGAACAATCTAGTTCTTAAGCGACACAACTGTAGATTTTATTAATTCGACCCAATACGTCGAACAGTGCTTGCCAATATTGAAATATTGATCAAAACAACTATTGATTTAATTTGCTTAGTTTCATGTTTGTGTTCTGTAATTTTGCATCCAAGATTATAATGTGAATTTTATTGGTCTTTCTATAACTTAATTTAAGCTAAAAATTAGCTGATCTACAATTCGTTGAGTATTTACGCAGACTTGCAAGCACTACCTTCAGCCAAACTTCTTTAATAAGATGATTTTTGGCATTTATTATTCAATAAAAAACCGAAGCCAAAAGAAAACAAGAAAAGAGGAAAAACCAACTAACTACAACATTAATTCATGTGCGATCATGTATGATCTGGACCGAGTTTCATATTTAATTTCGGTATTCCTTTAATACAATATTTTGCGTTCTTTTTATGACACTGTATGTCATAACAAATTATTTTGTTTATATAAATTTTTATCAAGAAGTGTTAGAGCTAAACCAAAATATAGAATTAAACACTACAAAGTTGATTGAAATTCAATATTTTTGCATGTATGTATTTCGGTTAAATGCGGTCATTCTTTTTCGTTTTAAGTTTTGTTGCACAAAGCCTACAAATGAATTGAAACGCAGAACTGCAAGAATATTTTTTTACATGAGAATTCAAGGCTTAAAAACGACTAATATATTTTGAGTCAAAAATTGCGCCATATTTAAAAATTGTTACTTAAATATTTTAAAACTTTTACTAAAAACATTTTTTGAAGTAGCAAAATATGCCAACGGAAGATATGAAAATTTAAAACTAAAAATGTTCTTATTTATTGTTGACCATATGGGTACTTTGCTCAAAAAATAAGAACAGTTAGTTGACCACCATTTTAGTTAAACTAGGTTTAGGTAGCTGCCATATTTAAACTTGGTTTATATATGTTAAATTGTTTTCTATTTTCCAGTTCATATTTTCTAGCAGTTTTCCTTTTTCACATATTTTTATGGTGAAAAAAAGATATACAAACTTATTTGGAAAACTATTAATATTAATTTTTTTGCTTGACCTGGCTCGACCTGGTCTACCGACGGGCACAGTGCCAGCTCATTTATTAAACCAATCGCCATATAACGGTCCTAACCAGGGGATAGAAATTCGCCTAATTAAAAATACATTCAGCAAAAATGTGTGTCGTTGTGTCATTCTTCTCAAGACATAAACGGCCCCTCCACAGAAGACAGTTCAGTTGAAATTGGCCGAACATAAAATGAAACAAAATTCGTCGTTAGAATTTATTATATGAGAAAGGTTTAATCAAAGTTTTAGCCTGCCACATACCCGGAAAAGCATTCCATGCTTCATTTGTAGCTACGTTATGTTAGATTCATAGACCGCCTGCAACGCAAGACCACGTGGGTTCGCTAATTCGGGCGCTTTGTAGTCCCATATCCGATATCTCAGAGAGACTAGTAAAGGTCTTCCGCCCGAAATGAGTTTGGCGTAGGCCCTCTTATGGAGGACATAGGCTTTGGAGATGAATTACTGTCTTCTCTTCCACCTTCTTTCACTTCTATCGAAGCCATTTATAGGCAATCCCATTCTCTTGGCACGATTGTCAAATATGCAATGTCCGATAAGAGTTGCCACGATATCCCTTAATTGCGTCTTTTGAAATCTTAACAGATCTCTGGTTCGAGTCCTCTCTAAACTGTGTCAAATTATCGTAGTATTTCCTTACGTGGGTTCCACCTACCAACCAACTGGCCTGATTTGCTTCTTATAGCCCTAGAGGATAATGCCACAGAATTAATCAATATGCGAGTCCTCTCTTTCCAGGTCCTCTCTTTTCCAGCTTATCGGCCATACAATTGCTTATATTGTTCACACAATATCGCGCCTATTTCAAGGCGATTCTTGAATATCTCGGTATACGATTTAAGAATCACTTGCGGCCAACAGTTCCTCACGTCATATCAATGACGTAACCTTCCCAGCGACCTGAATCGAAATTGCCATGAACGGAGGTATTGCGAGACAGCTTGGCTATACAAGATAATAGCGACCTACACGTGGAGTTCGCCTTAATGTTTGCTTAAAGCACAGTGGGTCAATTGCACAGCTATAGTTAAGAATTTCAACTATTTCAGCATGACTTTGATTTGAAAGTTTTCCCCGCTTGATAGAGAATGAATAATCCATCTTTCTCATTTGAGGCTAAACGCTTTTTCCAATGAAGGCGAGTCGACATGGAACTGGAATGTAGCATTTTGTGTATAAGGTATTCAGTAAGTTCTCGGTTTATTTGAATGGACCATGGAAGCCACTTTGTACGGAATTTGACATAATTTAAATATCCGATCGTTGTATAGGGGTTTCGAGCAAATTTGGATCGAGGACATACGGACCAATGAATGCGGCGGCCGATAACATAAGCCATACGTTATGAGGGGCATTCCATATGTGATTTACTTGTTAAAATAGCGATTTATACCAACAATACGTCTTTTTTGGCCCATTCAGAGAATTTCCTGCCTTGTCTGACTTTTGGTTCTTGGGTCAGTTGTATTTCTTTTACGAAATAACGTAGTGTTCGTCAAGTTGTAAACAATCTTTCCATTCTAAAGAAAGTAACACAATTATTTAAAAAATAATTAATAAGCATTAGTTTCATACTATTACTTTCTTAAAAAATATTATAAGTCTGCGAAAAATTGAGCTCTTGTGCATTAAGAGGAATTGCCCGCATCTGATTCTCTTGCAAACTTTTACAACTTTCACAGCCACTAACAATATTTTCGACCGACCAGCAGTCGCCCCTTTGACAAACAAATGTTAGCTTATTGTTTGGTCGAAAAGGGGCCCAGAAAGTAAGTGGCCTGCTTCGATATTCCCCCATACATTAATAATAGCTTATTGTTTACCCAAGCGGCTGAATTTTGTCACTTAAAGGATAAAATGATATTTAGCACTAACGAACTATGTCGAAAAACATTTTGATAATTTTTTTTTTCGAAAAACCCCTAGCAGCTCATAAGTTATTATAGCTAGACATATCCGAATATATATGTTTAAATACTTCTGAGATTTTTAGAGTTTAAGCTTTGTAAGGGTAGTTGCATTAAAACAAACCAACGAAAACGTGCCTTCATTCTCATATGCTGATTTATCTATATGCACTGGCAGTGGCCTTATTTTTGTGTGATTTTTGCTCAAAACTTTTATTTAATTTCTCTCGAAACTTTAGTCTGAAATTAACGAGCCTATGCTTTCATCTAGAACGAGTATTTAGTGCTTCGAGAAAAGGTTGATTTTAAGGCTTGTGCGTGTATTCATGAAAATCGTATGCTTTGAACCATGTTCACCAGTTCTCTAATTTTCCCCTTATTTTATCTTTAGTATAACCTGAACTAGCAAATATAAAAAAATTAGAAAAGTTATTTATATCCAGCTAGAGCTTATCCGACATTTATTTTCTGTCGTTATTGCTTCAACGCTGCATTCCAAAGTATCTCGTGTTCGGATGAGGGCAAAAGTGCGCCTTCTTGTTAATCGAATATGACCATTATTACTTACGTTAAGATCATGGCGATACATGGCGATGCATTTAAAGCAATAATTAATCCACCGATAATTGTATATATGAAAAAATTTAAATTGTTTGATAAAATTTTCATCTAATAGAATAAAATTAATTTAATAGAACAAGATTGATTTAAATAAATTTCAAACTTTTAAATTCCGCTTGTTCCCTGCATCATCTTTCGTTACTTTATTTGTTAACTATCTTCATTTCCAATCAAGTTTTGTAATATGTATGGTTACGAAACTTGTTTGACATAAGAGATTTTCTTAATGTATGTTTACGTATATTAAATGCTAAAATTAAAAGAAAAAGAAAGAAATATTTTCAAAACTGTCATTATACGTTCACATTCACAAAAAGAAATTGACTTAATAAAATAATGTTGAATAATTGTCAGACATTTTAAGAATATTTCTTCAATTTCCACCCTTTTCGCTTTTTATTTTTACAACCGTTGGCCAGTCTAAAGAGCTTAGAAAAAATTATATTGTAATCAATGCAAATTTCAAGCTTCATTAAAAAGTAAAAGATATAATATTAGGCGTACATGAAATAAAGCCAAGCACGAGACTATTTTTTAATATTTTTACTTTATTAGTTTAACAATCATAAAATACCTATACACAAATTAAACTTTCGGTTTTATTTAATTAAATTTTATTGCTTCCCTAACAAAATTAAATATCGAGTAAAAGATTCTAAATCAAGAGGTATAATCGAAATCAAAATTCAAATTAAATCAACATTTTTTAACATGTTGAGTATGCAAATTTCTGCAAGATGAGGACTATAACTAAGGCAGGGGGATATCGAAACAGACTTGTGGGTCCCTTTCCCAACGCCTTTCATTGAGTCACGTGCTAACGCTTGCCTTTAGTCTCAACTGTTATGATTTCAGACTGTGGCCCTTCTTCCTAATCACGGCATCTTTTTTAATTGCTGGCATTTGTCTAAGGATAAGGTCCCCCACGGCATTTATATTTAACAAAGGTCTGCCCGTGGTCCTAACCTTTGTACTAGCTAGCGGACATTCACACATAGTCTGTGCTACCGTCACAGCCTCTTCCTCAGAAGTATCTTTAGAGACTGACCCGTATACCCCTTGCATAGTTTTCTTATCAATATCTTCAGAATTACGCCATTGGTCAATAAACACCTGAGTTCCTGCAGAGGTTTTCCAGTCCAACTCTAGTGAGGCTTCATTGTTCATCCCTATCGGAATCTCACGGTCCAATGTCTTAGGAATAATTTTAGAGACTGACCCGTTCACATCTCGCAAGGCATTCTTGTCTATTTCGACCGCTTTCCTCTCTTGGCCAATTAAAACTAAAGTACCTTTAGAGAATTGATGTAATTTCCATGAGTAATGGAGAAAATACTGCCCACCCACACAGAGCTACATATGCACGGGCAAATCTGTATTAAACCTGGAGATCCACTGGTGTCCAGAACTCCCATACTAGAGTCTAAGCATTCTCTTGGCCACGCATCCCTGGCGATAGGGGCTTTTATAAAAGAGTGTTAATTTCTCGCCGCTAGACATATTTATACTTACTTCTATACTTACAATCGTTTTAAGGTTAGTTGTTAGTTATTTCAGTAATCCTTTGTCTGGCCCTTTCACTCTTTCAGTCTCTCCCTTTCTCTCCCACTCCCAAGTGTAAATGTGTTTGCCAGACATGTTACATTGAAAATTTTATTTTCCAAAACAGAACTTATTTAAATTAAAAGAACTGAAACACATGCAAGTATGTACAGTGTTGCTATGACTTGTTGAAAATAAAACTAAACTATATTTAAGAAGAGGCCTGAAAAGGTTAAATCGGCCGTCAACATAGTCTACATCGAACCCGCGGTTGTTGATGATCGCACAAGGTCCATGCAACAGAAGGCAATATGATCTTCCATAATTGTAAAAAAAAGAAAAAAGGGTTTCTTCTAAAAATTATGTTTTTGCTAATAAATTGAACTTCATTTACAAATGCGTTTAGAAGGTTGAAAATTGTGACCAAAATGTGGAAGACTGTGCAGTGTAATAATATTAAAAGCGAAGAATTTATAAACGCTCAAGTCAGTTTTTTATTAAAACAATTATTTTTCGAATACTGAAAAACTAAATTATTATACACTAGCAGAATGAAATACATGCATTTTATGTGCCGCTTTTACAATTATACATACATATATATTCGTATCTGCTAAAAAAAATTACCTGAGGCAACACAAGATTCGGCTGCTAAAATGACCAAAGTGCCTCTCAATCGTTCGCCCCATCTGGCAACGGCGCTTATTGCAGTCCTTATTTTATTGTTTTATTAATTATACGAGTACATCAATTAAATCAACAATCATGATTTGTTGTTACCGCTAGTTGCTTTCGTCTCGCTGTTCACTAATTTTTTTCTCTATCGAATACTTGCTGGTCTACAACAACAAACAAGTTGTAAACCAAACCAGTATGCAGTCAGTTGCATGTAGCAAATACAACAACAAAAATGGTTCAGATGAAGTAGGGGGTAGTACAACAAATACTGTGTACAATTTTTATTAATCTTATAACGTGCAAGGCTTATCGAACAAGGTTAACCCATCCCTACAACAAAAACATTTTTATTTTCTAACCGTCAATTAAACTTCATATATAAAAAATGTATATTTATTAGTTTTTATATGAAGTTTGACATTTAGGAAACAAAAAATTAGCAGGAAAATTTTATAATTTATTAACTTGTAAATTAATAAAACAAATAAAAAATATTTATAACCAACACATTAGTAAAATTGTCTCTACCTCGAAGTGAAAATTCTTTTTTCTCCAAGCACTTTGCCGGTAAGCATCCAGAAAATCTAGGCACCCTTGCAAAAGCTATGAGAGTTGTATCGTAAACTGAAGATTCGGGAAGAGAATCATTTTTTCGCGCAACTGATAAATCCACTTAATACAAGCGTAAATTTGTTGTAATGTTTCATTGTTGCGTTTGTCTGAAAATTAAATCGTGCAGGAGAGCAAAATAATTTTTAATTCTAGAATCTACCGTTGCGATGTGAAATTTGCGATTTTTACAAATAGTATTAAAAACAAGTCTTATTATAAACTACAAAATAAGCAAAACTATTTTAGAAATAACAGCATAAGTGCTTGTGTATTTTTATACGAAAATAATTGGATAAAAATATTATTTTATGTTTATGTTATCAAAAATGTGTTTGTCCTTCAATTGCCTAGACAGTGTTAAATTTTTTATAATCACAATGGAACAAAAATAGTACACAAAAACTTCTTAATAATTATTGGCTCATTGAATAATGTTGTTTACTTTTTTGGTCAACAAATAGAAACTACAACAAAATAACTTTGTCTCGTTTTAAAATCAAAATAATTAACTGTGTAGTTAAAAAAACTGTAACAAAGCCGCCCTTAACTACAGTTGAGTGGAAAACAAGTAACTTATTTTACACTTGCTTAGTAAAGAACACGCTGCTTATTCTCACACCCGCAATTTCTTCGCCAAAGAACACACAAAGGTGCGTAGTGTAAAATATAGTACATGCAACGTTCTTTTTTCAGAAAAGAAAATGCCATAAGTTTAGACAGAAGCTGAAAGCTGAAGCAGGCAGGCTGGTAAATAAATAAAATGAATTCATTTGCATGCTAGAATGATGATACGAATGATCAATATAGATCAATCCTTGCAAGTTGTGTGTCACGCGATCGGCTGTCTACTATCCGTCTGTGAAAAGATTGTAATAAATCTCTTAATGAAGTTTTTTTTTTTTTTGTTAAATTGCATGAATACAGCCGCAGTGATCATCAGAGTGCCACGTCTGTTGAACATACACAGCTTCTTTTAAACATTTTGTAAACTATGTATAGTTTCGAGACGAGTCAGTAAGAACGATGCCGATGCAAGGCGTTATGTTGATCTACTGGTTTTACAAAATTCTACAAAATATCAGGAAAATTCATGTTACTTAGTAACAACTGTTGGGAATCGCACACAGGTGACTAAATTCAAAAGAAGCGTTCAAATCAAATTATTTGAAATTATTTCGCACAAGTTATTATTTCAGCTGATTACTGGTGGAGAGAGAATTGCGGCAGAGCTTAAATGATTTTTCGTATGATTGGCAATGCCAGTTGTTTCAATTGTACAAAAATACCAACAATAACAAAAAACAGGATTAATAAAACATGTTTAGCAAAAGAAAAAAAATCAATGCAAATTTAAAATCAAGACCAAGGAAAACAAAAACCCCAATAACACTCTACCGTGATCATTTATTGCAACACGCTCTGTTTGTAATAAATGATATTGAAGGTTGCCACAATTCATGAGTTGGTGGGCAGACACATCTGCACTCATACGTAGTTACATGCATACATATGTACATTTGTAGTATGTATTTATGGTTTTACTTTTCTTTAAGGGAGATTTTTCTTTAAACATAATTTTTACTTAAATCTTCTGTTACTCATGTAAGGTTAAGGCACAATCTAGTGAAGCATTTGCATTTGCTACATTTTTTTCTAGAAACCATTTTCATGTTTTGACGCTCTGGCAAGTCTACCTAAAGTTGGCAATAATCGAAAAAATATTGCGCATTCAAACTACAAACAGAAAATCTTTCACGAATTATTTATACATTTTTTCTTGAGATTCTGTTTAATGTTTATATTACAAATGCATATGTATGTATATACATATGTATGTATTTGTTGAATTAAATTGAAAATGAAAAAAGATATTTAAGTTAAACGTTTGTAAAAATATTCAAAATTGTTAGTTTTTTTATTATAAAAGCAATTCGGTAAGGAAACAATTTTTACAATAGCGCCAATTTTAAACGTGCTCTTGCATGATTTTTTAATGACTTAGTAATGCACCGAAATTTTACGAATTCACACTAATAATTTTCCCTACAATTAGCAAAGTTTATATTTATTTTTTTTTGTTCTCGCTAAAAACTTGACATCTAAATTGTGTCGTATGTATTGAAATTGTAAAATGTTTCGAACTGAAAAAATTAACAAATTAATCTCATAAATTTTTTATCCAATTTATACAGGGTGTTTTATTTAGCCCGATAGAACTTTAAATTGTAGAAAATTAGAAAAAAAAACGTAGCACGGCATATGGCTACTTTTCTTTAACCACATCAAACGGTGAATTCCGTCAAGTCAAAAATTGAGCCCCATCGCAGAATACAATTTTGCGATAAAACAACGGATCAGTTGATGACTGATTTTTAAAGTAAATCTGAATAATTGCTTAAGCTTCAATCTATTTTAGATGATTTGCCAAAGCATACTGATCATAAATGCCAGAAAATTAGTGCAGTGTGACTGTTAACTCTTTCGTAAGTTCTATCGGGTTTAAACATTTTTATTCGCCAAATGGAAGCAAGTCTAATTAAAATCGAACAAAAAAATTTTTTTTCGAAAGCAATTTCGAACTTAATTTTGAATCTATGTGGACTAATAAGTCTAAGCCCTTTCTTGTATAAAATACAAAAATTACAGCAGTTTGAAGTCTGCATGTTGTGCAAAGTTTTGCATTTTCTAACCGATAATAAAATATGTTTCAAAATTTAAAAGTTAATCGAGATTTTTGCGGAAAAAAACTATTATTTCAAACACGAAAACATAAAGATTTGTATGAAAATGCTGAGCCTCTGTCTAGAAGATTTAAGTTCAAAGTTAGGATGGCGTATGTTCGAAGTTGCGAACTTAATTTCGAATTTGTGTAGAATCCTTCTTTTAAACTTTGAATTCAGTTGTACATTTCGAAAGAGGGGAATCCTTTTAAAAGCCCAAAAAGTTAAATATTTATGCGTAGTTTCATACACTTTATTTTCAAAATTGCAAACTTAAGTTCAAATTTAAACAGAATTTTGTACGAAATTTCGTATTAGCGAATTTATATGAAATATTTATTTTAAAAGCCTTTAATGCAAAAATTATAACAGTTTTGAATTATTTTCGTCTAAAATGTTGTATTAATAGCCAATTATTATATTCTAAATATTAAATTTAATTGCGATTTTTTAATAAACAAAACCACTCAATAACCCAAACTTCCAAAGTTATAAGGAAATACGAAACCTCCATTTCAAAAGTTTCGGATTCAGGTTTGAATTTAAGTAGACCTATGTTCGAAATTCTGTTCTTAATCTGGAATTTTCGAATTTATATTAAATATAAATTTTAAAGTTGGAATTTTTTCTAAAATCTAATCCAAAGAAAATCATTCCAAAGCCCAAAACTAAAAATATTTATAAGGAAATAATAATACCTAATACGTAATTTAAGATCGAAATATTCGAACTTACGTTCGAATTTAAGTAAAATTTTACGAAGTTACATTCCTTTATTTTTATATAAAAAGTTAACAATTCAAACTTAAATTGGAAATTCCATTATAATATGATTATAATTTAAGCTGTTATAGACAATTGGACCGGCACTAAGTTATCACATTAACAAAAAAAAATAAAATAATTTGATGTATCGCGTTTTTATGCCTTCTTTTCATGAATAATTTGCCAGTGCCACCCTTGGTCGACCTGGGTTATTGATTGTTTGAAAAAATATGGACAAATTTGTTCTTTATATTTCACTATTTATTTCAACAAATTAAAGCACGTACGAGGTGCGTTACACTTCTAACATTTATTTGCTGTCGCGAGCACATACGCTGTTATTTCTAAAAACATTCTTAGTTAGTAGATACCTGCGCTGACATAAGTTGTTTTATGGGCGAAAACACCTGGTGTCTTCTGTTTCTCACTATTGCATCTTTCTGGGCTCTGGTAAAGAATTTCACTTTACACGTACGCGGTTATTTAGTTGCAATGCAATGTGTGCTGTAGAAAAAATATGTCAATAATATTTCAAGATATTTTCTTATTTGTTAAGAATTTTTGCTGACAATTAAAATGTTTGCTACAATTAATTTGCTTTAGATTTAAAGAAGAAATTATCTTATTTATTTTAATTAATTCATCTTGTGGTCTAAACTTAATATTGGGGCAATTAAATCTAAGAAAAACAATTCAAAAAATACACTCACGCTATTTTTAAATTGTAGGAGCTTTCAACATTTCTTTAATTTAGTTACTGTCTGTAATCAATAACTTGTTTTCAAATTACCATTATATGCTTGCAATAACAATATATTGTTTTAAGAACATAATATGGTTGATGTGAAAATATTTTTTCTTTGCGTGTATAAACAATGAACTTTTTCTAGGACAATTAAATGTTTCGCGAACTTTGCGTTAAATCACATTTAGATTACAAGTCTATAATTGGTCTACGTTTTAAAATAAAAATAAAATTTTTTCTTTTATTATTTATTTTCATTATTTTATTTTATTGAATTTATTCTCATCTTGTTATCAGCATTTGCTTTAAAAAGGCTTTTGGTTATACACATTTAAAAAATAAGAATAACTAAATAAAGAAAAAATATCCAACGGATGTTAATGTAAAGTAAAAGTTTGACATACGAGTTTGGTGGATTGTATTGAAATTAATTATTTCATTTAAAATAAATACGTCTCTTAATAAAAGTGTTGTCAAATTAGTCGAGCTTCCAAGTGTTCGAATAAAATATCCAAATTTTTTTGTGTTTGAACAAGCGAATAAAACTTAAATATTATTCGAATATTAGAACAAATGAAAAATAAAAAAATTATTTGAATAACTTTGACAAACGAGTTGGTTGGATTGGATTGAAATTAATTATTTAATTTAGAACAAATACGTCTTCTACGTCTTTTGTTGTCAAATTATTCGAGTGTAAAACTGTTCTAATAAAACATTCTAATTTTTTTCTGTTCAAGCAAGCGAACTAAACTTAAGTATTATTCGAATATTTGAACAACTGAAGAATGAAGAAATTATTAGAATAACTTGATAAGTTAAAAAGAAGAATACATCTTTTTATATTGTTTTTATTAAAAACAATTCATTGCAAAAGAATAACAAATAATTCATTAACAAAACTCAAGAAAGGGAAATATCTCTCTTCAACACATTTAAGCTTGGTCCGCGCCGACACAGGTTTGTCACCAAGCCAAACTTGAGAAGGGATGACAGAAGTTCGGTCCAAAAGTATATATCAATACACCTTGTCGAAAATCAATTCAATAATTAATTTTAAAATTATTCGAATATTCTACAAAAATCGGTTCAAATAAATGTTATTCGTTCGAACAAAAATGAAACAATTATTCGAGTATTCGAATTATTCTTTTTTGTATCACAACTCTACTTCTTAAAGGATATTAGGAGAAATTTATCTCATCAAATAAAATTTTGTTAGCATTCTAACGGGTTTATATTACACTGGTCTGCAAAAACATTTTATTTTGATTAATAAATTTGGCAGCACAAATTTTCAAAATTCTCCTAAACTTCAAAACTATAAGAGGAAGATTAAAACGATCTGATATTATTGTTAACTATTATCACAGAAATATAAAATTTGAAAAATTTTGGGTAAAAAACTTACTGCTGAGCATCACTGTCCAATGCCTTTTTACTTTTATGCCGGCAGTAGTTGGTAATAAAAATAATCGAAATAATCTCTTTCAATACATAACTTTTTCTATAATATTTTATTGATTTAATAAATCATTTTTTGTTTATTTTATCATTTCAGTTGCACATCGAAACTTAACTAGATCAAGAGAAACAAAACCAAAATATATTTCTGGTAACAAAAGATTAAAATTTGCTAAAGAGAAATCGACAAGTATATATATTCGAGTATAATAAAAATACAATTGAAGATCAAATAAGAATTTAATTAAAAATCCCAGCGTTTGGTAAATAAAAATCAAGCAGTGTTAAAAGTGTATAATGGATGACCCTTAAACAGGAAGTGGTGCAAAGTCAATCAAAAGAAAAATCCAGAACAATAGAAGATAAAAAAGGAATCACCAACAAAAAAACTCAAAAACAGAAAACTCCTATTAGAGAAGTTATAAGCGTTTAGACAGGGATCTTTTATCTTGGCTAAATCATTAAACACCAATTGTTGCTGCTGCTGTTGGCTTCATTTAGACAAGTTGCAAAAAAAAAACACATTCAACGTCTCTTGTTGTTGTTGCTGTTGTCTTTTAAAGGTTTTTTGCTCGCGCTATTGGTTATTTCATTTTTTAACAACCCGTTGCCAGTAAGTGATTTTGAATGGTTTCTGAGGACGCCAACTGGAATAGCAGCGACACAATGTCCGACACGGACATACACGATTCGAAAAATGACATTTGTGGTGGTGCTTCAAGCTCCAGCGGCAGTTCTGGCACTACACGCACAAAACCGAATTGTGCACGTTGCCACAATCATGGTTTTAAAATCAAATTAAAGGATCACAAACGCTACTGCAAGTTTCGCAATTGTACTTGTGAAAAGTGTCGCCTGACCGCCGATCGTCAGCGTGTCATGGCCCTACAGACGGCACTAAGGCGGGCCCAACAGCAAGATGAACACCGTATATTGCAAATGCATGAAGTGCCGCCGGTGGTACATCCACCAACCGCTTTGCTCAAAGCCCACTATCACCATCATCATCATTTGCAACATCACATAACAGAGCAAATGCATCATCACCATCATCCCCATTTGGTGGATGCTACAGCAGCAGCAGCTGCTGCCGTCGGTGCTGTACCGCCACATCATCATCATCACCATCATGTGGCACATGCTGCTTCGGCTGCTATATCAACAATACGTTCGCCTCCACATAGTGATCACAGTGCCAATGGTGTCTCAAGTGCTGGGGTTGGGCGAAATAATGGCGGCAGTGGTGGTGGCAGTAGTGCGAGCGCCGGTAATATTGATCATAATGCAGCCTCGCTAAATGGTCTAGCTAGTAGCAGCAATGTTGCTTCAAGTTCAACAGTTGGTCCACCACATCATGCCTCCCCGGATCCACATCAGCATAATAACCAACATCATCATCACCATCACCCCCATCCTCATTTGTCGGTCGCACCCGCAACTGCACAGTCGGTTGATAGTTCTTGTGATTCGTCCTCACCATCGCCATCATCCACATCGGGAACCGTTTCGTTGCCACTTAAACGCAAGGCAATACCAGAATATCACCAGAATGGTGCAGACATGTCAATAGGTAAGTGAAGATCTTGTTTATATCTTTTACGAGTATGTACTTGTATTGTAAGGGCGAAGAAAATAAAGTTTGTTTCGTATCCATTCAAAATATTGCTAGTACAATGATGAGCTCCATTCAATACCAAAATAATTTTTTAGCACTTATAATTTCTTATTGAATTTTGAGTGGTTTTTGAAAAGCACGTCTGTGAGTTAATAGTCAAAGTAAAACCTCTTCAATTCATAAAATGCAGCCATTCATCATTTACCTAATGTTTAAAGCCTCTAGCAGGCTGGCTATAGTGAGTGGCCAAAGAATAGTGTTACATTTATTAAACCCCTTTTCTGTCAACCACTCATTACGAATGCAGAAAAACTCTGCATATATACAACCATTTCGTAGATAAACGCTAAAATTATAGCATTAATGCGATATTTATTGCATGTTATGCCAAAGAGATTACAATTGCCTTCAGCACTTAATAAGTTGACATTCACGTGAAAGAAAAAAGGGGGAGAGTTTTAAACATAATTCTGCTGTCAAAAATCTTATTCATGTGAGAAGAACAAAAGGTTTAGCGCAAATACTGCTTTTCGCATGCTTTTAAAAAGAACACCTTTGCCGACGATAGCAGTTACCTGAATACGTGATTAGCCACGCGTTACAGGCGTTGTCCTCAGAACACTTATCGTGAACGTGAAGTCAAGGGTCTAGATATAAGCGTAAGCACTTTGTAGTGAACGATATGTTAAGTTAATAGAAAAATATAATAACGCAAACAAGTAAGAGATCTATATTCAGCTATGTTGCTTCTTACATACCCTTGAGCTGATAAATTTATTATGAAAAAGTATTTTTAATAATCCATACATGCAACAACAAAAAAAAACACAGTTGTAGTATGGTCACGACAACCATATGATGTTTTTTCACTTACAAACATTACTTTAGTTGCGATAAACAAGTTTCAATTTACATTTAATCATTGAATGATTTCCTTTCCTTTGCAACATAGTTGAGTTGAACACTGCAAGTTTTACTAAGATTCGAACCATAACCAAATTATTTCACCCCCAAAATAATAATTAAATAATTAAAGTATGAGCGGGCTTTGGCTGTACCAACTTGGCTGTTAAGCATTCGATGACTTTAATCTACAATAACCTGAATTATTGACAACCATATAAATGAATCAGAATATGTTGATCTCAGATTATGCTTATTTCAACCATGTTTTGTTGTCTTTGCATGTATTTCATTTACTCGAGCGCCGAATAAGTTCGGCTCTTCATTATGATTTGGTAAATTTCTTCCGTGTCAGTTTTTTATAATATTTTTAAATCCCAAGCAATTCCTGAAAATTTTACTAGTACGTTGTTGCGTTTATGATTTCCTTCTTAAGAAATATTTCCAAGCGTGGCTTTTGCTTCTGCTTTGTGTTTCTTCTTATTTTATTGATTTAATCTGCTTCAGGTTTATTATTTTGGTTTTTAAGTTTGACTTAGTTCTTAAGATTTTCTCAATTTTCGCGACTTAACTTTGACGATATACATAAGCGGGTTTGTCCTATATTTACACTTGTTCCTTTTTTGTAAAACATATTTTATTTTTAGAGAGGTATAACCTCAAATTCGATATCAACTTAAAAGTTTTCCTCGCTTCGAAACATTTTATTACACATATATTTTTTGTTTCAAATACAAAATATATAGGACTTAAACACAGTCAACAAAATTTGGAATAATTGGAAAGTAGTCCTTCTATGCCCGAATTTCCCAAAACTACATCCACGAAACCCGAAAGTCTACTTCGAAAAATCCCTTTCGAGCAGTAAAGGCGGACTTAACTTTACTTACTTCTAACAGGCGCGATCCATTTTCCATGTGTTTCTTTTAAACTTCCCTCACCAAAAACTTCAGTTGGTTGCGCGCGGCCCTCTAAGAATCGAAAGTTCGACTTAAGCGACTACTTAACCCAAAACATCGTCTCTAATGCATTCCAATTTACCAATTCATTAATAGTAAGTTCACATATGTGCCTTAATTACGCAATTAGGATATTTACGCAATTAAAGCTCAATTGAGCTCAATTTACCATACAAAAATAGTAAATACTTAATTGCACCATTAATTGTTTGATTAATAGGCGGAAAATTCTTTAAAATGAATACATTAAATGTAATTGACCACTAACTAGACCCGACCTAAATATTTTTTTTAATTTAATTCGCGCCTACATGCAACGTAGATTAGTTTGGCAGCAGATAAGATGAATGTACCGGTCGATTTACTGCCAGAGTGGCTTTTCAAAGATAATTTTGCTTTATTTTATATTTTTGAATTTTTATTTAAAAAAATGCAAAATAACAGGATGGGCTACTGCAGAAATTTAAATGGGAACATATATTGTTGTTTGTTCAGGAATCCTTGTGGTACAGGTAAATATTTAGTTTAATAAGAGGTTAGTGAATTTACCTGTAGGCATCAAATATATGTATGTGTAAAAACTTGTCTCAGTGTGAAATTCAAAAAATAAATAAAAATCAAATCAAATAACACACTTCTTTCATCCCTACCAATGTTCAATAATTGCTAAAACAAATTCGATTTAAATGAAAATAACCGTTATTAAGGGGACACGCCTTACCGTCTTTCAAATGGGTGGAGTTTTTAATCCACATGTGTTTATAAAAAGTGTTTCTAACTACAGCATTTCTTCTGCTGAACAACTCATACGTACACATGCGTAAAATTACTGACTTTACGCACTTGTAATGCTTCATTTAATATGTAAACTACAATTAAACGTAACACAGGTAGACAAAACTCCATTAAATTAAATGGAAAAACATTCGAAAAAAGAGCATGAGTGAGCACAAAGATAAAAAAGAATGAGACGCACATCATAAAATTATGAGGATTCGCACTCATACATATAATCAGTCGTTAATGAAGAGCAGCCCAGTAGCTGATGCGAAAGAAATAATGTAAAATTTAATTATAAGTTGCAAAATAACAGCGCCGCACAAAAAAAAAAAACTAATGTTGCACAAACTTGCTGAAGAAAATAAATGCAAATCGAAGAAGAAAGGGTGAATAATATTGATTAAGACGGAAGCATCTATAAAAGCAAATAAAGTAAATTATAGACAGTTGTATCGATCCCAAAATGTCGTATTAAATTGTCTCTTTCGCCATCTAAAGCAAGCAAATGAAAAATAATATTGAAATTGTTTTTATATTAAATGCAAAATGGCATTGTCCCGATGAAGTCGCACAATGGCGCCTTTCAACTTTATTCAAATCAAGAAAATATGTTCAAAATTCAAAATGTATTTCAACGAAAACTTCGTAAACTTCAGCATGATGCTATACGAGTACCCGCAGGTGCTGGCGAAAATAATTTAATCATCCTTATAACTATTTAATATTTTCCAATGTTGTCAAGTTAGCAAAAATAATGGACTACATGTTCCATTTTACTTCAAAACGAAGTTACTTCAACACAATATTATATCATGGACCATCTTACTTGTAAGGAAGTACGTACATATGTACACCCGCGATCATAAGATTAGCAGCACTTACATTTCTGTTTTTAGCCGGCCATTTCTTTTTGATTTTTTGGCGACAGCAAAAATTTTACGACCATCCGAAAAAGCGTCATCTTGAGATAACAAAAATAAGATCATCAACATTTAAGTTCAACGCAACAATATGTAAAAGCTCCTTATTCAAAAAATACAAAAAAAGTTAAATTTCGCCCGCTCATTTTCCTTTGTTTATCGTTAGCAAGAAGCTTCCTTTCGGGCCATTGCACGGGACATGGCACGCAGTCACAAAACTGTGGTCGGATACTTAAAAGGCATTAAAAACTATAGCAAGAATTACAAGGGAAAAATTCCAACCGGTTTAACTTCAACCGAAAGGAGAAAAATTTCGACAAATTGTTTACCTTTGAGAAATTGTTCCGATTTAAAGCTGAATATTATATTTCTGTTTCGACAAGCGTATAAATAAGATTATTTTTTACAGTTTTATGATATAAAAATTTACCTGTGAGGAAAATTTTTCTACCCCTGGAAAAAGTTAAGATAAATATTTTCGTTTCTTCGCGCAAACGACGCATAACACTTAAATAGTATTCCTTGTTGACAGTTTGGCCGGTCGGAAGGAATTCGGAGTGCACCACACACCGATGATCCAAATCATCTTTTAAATAGTTTTCACTGATCCCTCCGATATTACAACGATATCAGTAAGGTCTTGACTGTTAATCGTCGATTCTCGAACACCTACTGCTTGATTTTATGGACGTGTTGATCATCAGTTGATGTTGATGGCCGTCCTGGACGTGGTTCATCGCCAACGCGTTCTCGACCCTCTTTGAATAATTTGTACCAATCCAAAACATTTGCTCGCGTCATACAATTATCACCGAAGGCCTTTTGAAACATACTGGACGTTTCGGCACCAGAAATTTCATTCCGCACACAAAATTTAATGGAACTTCTTTATTGAATAATTTCACTCATTGTAAAAATCGCCGAATGCTCTTGTTGTACTTCAAAAAGACAAGCGTATACTAAACACTAATGATTACTTTGATGTGATATTTGGCACAGATGTCACTGACAGTCATACTAACGCAGGAAAAAAAATTTCGACGAATGGATTTCCGCGCGAAATTTAAAATAAAAAGTCTTACTATTTTTTTGCCCACAGTAGTATATGTAACATGTGCAATGTACCTTATGCATATTTATGTTAAAGGAAAAACAAAGTTTTTTTTATTAATATAAAATAAAAATTTCCCTACAAGAAAATGTAGTAATTTTCGCAAATTGATATACATAAGTTAAAGAGAAACTAATTTTTTTTATAACTTACTTTTAAAAAAGCTTCCTTAGGCGAATAAACTTGTTTGACCTACCAGCAAATCCCTACCAGAAATCCTAAAAATCTGTTAAATGATTTTTTTCCCCGAAACTCGATTTATCTGCATAATTTGTTTTGATGATTAAACCAACTTTATTAAGTTCGTTCAGTGAAGCCTACATCAATATTTTCAATCTGATTTGAAATAACATAAATAAGGAATTTTCAATTAATACCTACAAGTGACATCAAAAATTTCATGATCGCACATAATGCATGCTGACATGCAGGAGTAATAGCATTTTGAGTACAAATTTAACCCATTAAGTGGTACATAAGAAGGGGTTTATGGTGAAATTAAATAATAATTGCTGGCTGTAACTACGCTATTAACGAAATTGTTTCATTTTTGAGTTGCTACTTTTCATCTGACTTGGCATCTATTAAATATCTGTGGCAGTTGTTCGGTATCGAGAGGTCCGATTTTCAATGTTCTTTCTGCATTGAACCGGCTGAATTTCAGAGATGGCCCGGTTTTTTGTTAACTTTGAGGGTATCGGTCGATTGTTTTTTATTGGCATAGAACTGTGACTTCTGTAAAGCACACAATTAAATTTAAAATTTAATGAAGGCAAAAAACCGTAATATGCCTTCTATGTATTAACCCAAAATAATATTCAATACAGGTTCGATCTCTCAATAAATTTATTTTACATGTTTTTCAATTCCATTAACTTTACGAAGGGGTTAATTATTGTTTCTTCTGCATGGCATAAAATTAATCATGCATAAATAATTGTGTGGCATTTGTGTGTGTGTGTGTATGTGTGTGTTCTAGAAGTCAATACCCCATATCTGATGAACATGCCTGCAGATAAAACACACGATAGCTTTATAAATTTTTGTGCAAAAAAAAAATATACAGTGAAAAATAATTTCCATGTTGTTGCATTTATTGATGTAATTAAGTTTCAAAGTTGTTTCTTGTATTTTACAAAGTATGTAATTCTTTTTTTTTTAATTAAAATTTTTAAAATAATAATTGAATGAAAATTAAATAATTGCTAGAAATAATTAATTACAAAGACGGCAAGAATTGAGTAAAAATACTAATACTTAATTAACATGTGGCTTTAATGTTCAGATTCTGCTTAAGTTCGAAAATTTGAAGTTAACTTCGAAATTTCGAACATACTTCGAAAGTTCATATTTTTGTATTTTCTCGCAAAAATATTTCAAAATTGTACTTTATGCTTAAGAGCGATTCAAAAGTTTTTAATTTCATTTTAGATTCCTTCGTAGACCAAGTTTTTTTAAATATTGAAAAATGTCTCTTTGTTGGAGGCAGAGGAAATGAGAAACCCACTCACTTAAAAATGATTTTTATAAGGAATATTTTCTTTTTCGAAAAACGTAAACATTTTCAACCCTCTTCTTGACGGGTTTTACCTTAGATATTTTTCATACTTCTACTTTTTCGGTGTTTGCTAATTTTTTACCTTAGCCAATGATTTATCAAATAAATGCCAGTACGGAATTGTATTTAAAAGTATCCAAGCAAATCACTAAATTTATTTAAAAGATTCATCCCGTTGGTGCAAGTAATTAATACAAGTTTTGTAAAAATATTTTACTTTTAAAATATTTACATCAAATAACTCTGGCTCTAGAACTGAAATAGGATTTTTCGCATCATTACGTTCAAATAATTTTGATTTAAAATTTGGTAATATCATGCCGCTGCAGGCATCGAAATATGTGGTGTTTCTAAACGTAGAAGATATTTGTGAAAGACATAAGACTCACTGTGTATGAAAAGTAATTAAAACATAGCAAAGAGAAGGTACAAATAGTTCTAATATTCGCCCTAAGGCTGACATTAATATTAGCCTACGAGTTTTACTGTGCCCCAATAATCATTTATACTCTACTTCAAAATTATACTCTAACTGCACAAATGTAAAATCGTGAATATAATTTAACAATTATAGCTTCGGTATCCGTTGGTAGAGTTTCAGTTGCAGTTTTTATATAATTATTTAAAAGGCGGGCAACACAATTGACACTAATATTTTTTTTTTTTGTTCAAGAAATGTTGCATTTTATAAAAACATTATTTTTGTGTTTGTTTTTTGCCGCTCCACCGAAGTTGCAATTAATATTGTCCCAACAAAAAGCAACAATTTAACTTGTAATTACAAATATTTTTACACTATTTAGTGAACTAAGAATTATCGCACTAGAACTGGACAAAGCTTAGTGAATCCCTGATGATTCGAACAGTCCACAATTACTATTATGTTGTGGGAGCTTCTAAGATCCGTCTATTACTAATTTCACCGAAAGTAGTGCATAGATATTATTAGCCGTTGCTTCCCATTTTATTCTTGAACAGCAATATTTCCTTTCAAAGCAAAATTTTAACAATTTAAAATTGCAATCGTTTGAACGAAATGAAAATTTGTGAAGGGCTAAATAATGTCCGAATTCCTTCTACAATAGCTAACTGCATTCAGATGGTCTGGAAAATGCAGTAACTTTTTTATTGGAACTTCTTTGGAAAAATACTGCTGGTAGCAATGTGCTGTTCAATATTGTAGCGGCTACCTTAAGCTATTGAAAAGCTAGCTGTGCAAATTGTTCACTTTTACCTCACTGCCCACATCTTCCTTTTGAATGAATGGATACTTCTTTTGTAGTTCATTGTGATAAATGCACATTTTCTTCTCTGAGGCATTTCCAGATATTTTAAAAGCATTTTATTTTTATGTAAAAATTAATGCTAGGAGACAACAATTTATTTCGACTTGGACTTAAAAGTAAATCAATTTTCGTTTTTCCTTACTCGCAACTGGGTAAATTAAATATATTGACCACAGCGGGCTACAGGACTACTAATGCCGCGGGCTACAAATGTCTTCCTGTAGCCAGCTACTTAAATATTTTGAAAATAACAGCTAAATAGTAAAATACTAACAGCTATTGCATTAATTCATTTATATATTTGAGTGCTGCCACTTCTTTCTTTTTTCTAAATTCCGTTTTTTTTATGGAAAAAGTTCTATGGATGGGCAGGCCTGCAAAGTTGATAATATAATCGTATATATATATCTACTCAATTATAACGAGCTTAGTAACGAACAATTTATTAAATGAAAGCTTATAAAGAGCCATTTCCAACTATTCAGCAATCTCTGTGAAGTGCGGAATCAAGATGGGTCAATTAGAAGGAAAGGAATTTCATGCACGACTTTTTTCAATTTTTATGAAATATCGTGTAAAATCATGTACGAGGGCGGTTCGGAAACTTCTTTGCCTATCAATGAAAGAGAATAGTTAGTTTTTCAAAAATATTTTTATTTTTCAATATAATCTCCTGAAACTTCAATACACTTAGTGCAACGCTTTTCTACAAATTCTATTCCTTGATTAAAATAGTTTTCCTCAAGGTCTTCAAAATAGTGGCTTGCAACTATAATTGCATCTTCATTTGAGGTAAAACGCTCGCCAGCATGGAATTTTTTTAGATATGGGAACAGGTAAAAGTCACTGGGAGCTAAAGTAGGAGAATAAGGTCAAGTAACTCATACTTTAATTCGTTGATTTTAGCCACGTGCTGGTACGTTGTCTTGATGAAAAATTATTTTTTTGTGTTGTAAGCCAAGAAATTTTTCTCGAATTTGCACATTTAATTGATCCAAAAGGTTGCAATAGTACTCTGAATTTATTATTTTTTACCCTTTTGCAGATAGTCAATCAATAAAATACCTTTGAAGTCCCAAAAAACCGTTGCCATAACCTTACCAGCCGATTAAATTGTTTTTGCCTTCTTTGGGGCACTTCCTCTAGCTTCAGTCCATTGTTTGGATTGTTCTTTTGTCTCTGGAGTATAGTGGTGGATCCATGTCTCATCAACAGTTATGAAACGACGCTTAAAATCCATTTTCTTTCGCTTAAAACGATCCAAACAAGCTTGAGAAATCTTCATTCTTATGCGTTTTTGGTCGACTGTTAACAAATGCGGCACCCATCTTGTAGAAAGCTTTTTCATCTGTAGTTCTTCATGCAAAATTAAATGGTCTCGATCATTTGAGATGCCCATGATATTAGCAATTTCACGTACTTTTATTCGTCGATCATTTACTACCATATCATGCACTTTGGCTACAATTTCTGTTGTTGTTGCTGTTTTTGGACGTCCAATACGTGGTTCATCTTCAATTCAGCAACCCAATTTTTTACTCTTGCATATGAAGGAGCACTTTCACCTAACACATTCACCATATCATTATGAATTTCTTGTCCCGATAAACCTTTTTTATGTAAATATTTAATGACAGCATGCATTTCTAATTTTTCCAATGTAAAAAAATCGCGGATGCATCTTTTTTGAACACCTGTTTCTATATGAAGGAGTTGCCAGATCAAAACAAAATTTAACATCTGTTCATAACAGAGATGGAAGTTTCCAAAACACTTACTTTTTTCTGTTTATACCGCGCTTTTTGTACTAGGTTAAGAAGTTTCCGAACCGCCCTCGTATGTTAGTACATACTCTGTGTATATACTATATTCTAGAAGCCAAGACAATAAGCTCTCATTTGGTGTATAATACTCTAGAGATTTTTGGGAGAAACAACGTGCCAACAAGACGCACTATTTATCGTGTAGTGAATGATTTCGAAGAAAGAGGGACTGTAGCTGATAGGCCATCAACCAGCGACGACGACGTACTGCAAGATCGTCTGAAAACATTACTGCTGTTCAAGAAAGTGTTCAAAACAATCCATCAACCTCAATTCGACACCGTGCTCAGGAGCTTGGTCTTCAAAGCACAACTTTGGCCACAATTTTGCACTAAGATTTGCAATTGTTTCCATATAAGATTCAGGAAACACAAGCGCTTCTTCCAGAAGACCATTTACGCCGCCGTACCTATGCCAATAGGATGCTACAGCTCGCCCATGGCAACCTCGATTTTCATGAAAAAATCATAATGAGTGACGAGGCACATTTTCATTTGAATGGATATGTGAATAAACAGAATAGTCGGTTCTGGGCAATGGAAAACCCTCAAATTATTCATCAGTCACCTTTGCATCCATTAAGAGTGACAGTCTAGTGTGCAATTTGGTCAGGAGGATCCATTAGACCTTACTTCTTTGAGACTGAAAACGGCGTAACTGTAACTGTCAATGGCGAGCGATATCGTGATATGATTAAAAACTTTTTAACGCTACAACTGCATGCTTTGGGATTGACTAACATGTGGTTTCAACAAGACGGTGCCACATCGCATACAGCCAGGATTACAATGGAATTACTGCGAGACCTCTTTCCACAACGAGTTATTTCAAGGAATGGTAATGTTGATTGGCCTCCACGGTCACCTGATTTGACTGCTCCGGACTTCTTTTTGCAAACAAACCAGAAACGCTGGAGCAACTCAAACAAAATATTCGTGATGAAATTAATGACATACCGCGCGAAATATGTGAGAATGTAATGAAAAATGTGTTTAAAAGGGCTCGCATTTGTGAGGCTAACAGAGGCGGACATTTATCTGATATTGTATTCCATACATAATTGCCGACATTAAATAAAACATTTATCAATATACAAGGCATTTTCTTTCATTTAATCAAAAATTATAAACAAACGAAGTAGTATACCTTCACGGCGGACACCCTGTACATGATACCAGCAGCCATGTAGATAAACTTCACTCAATATTATAAATACATATGTATGTATGTATATAACATAACAGTCAACAAATGAATATATTTATTTAAAAACTCTTGGTGCACATATAAAATATTTCTAAGCACTAATTTGTTATACATATTTTGGTTTATTGTCAACATTGTTTTTATATTGTAACCAACATGAATATAAATTAGTTTAATTTGATTACAAAGTCAGTAACAGGATGGACAACAACCTGCAGCAGTCTGTATTATCTTGTTGTTGTGAAAATAATCGTTCCCATACAAACGTGTGTATTTTAATTTTGACAGATTGCAGTCGTTAGTCTTCTATGTGTTTAATGCATGACTATTTAGAAACACCTTGAATAAACATCAAAGCATTTGCAGCACTCAAATCAAGTGTAAAAGCAAGGAAAATAAAATAAACACTGAAAAGTTCTGTCTTTTTTTCTCCCACTCTTGTCAATGTTACCAGATCGTGTAATAATATACTGTATGTATGAATGCATGACATGTAGAGTTTCCAATTAGTGTTTTTATGTAATTTTGCCTGATTTAAAATTCTACGATAAATATTATGGATATAATGAAAAAAGTGAACAAAAGTACACTTGTGAGTAAAACGATTATATAAAACGGGCATATGGAAAGAATGTAAACATTCAGTGTACTCAAAAATAAAAGAGTGTACAAGAGGCTGAAATCGCGTACTGTCAACTATAACACTGCACGGTTGATCACAGCAGGTGTGAGACTGTTTCCCCTTTTTTTTAGCGTTTAGAATAGTAGGTGTCCATCATGTGATTTAAGAGCGTTGAATTAATTTATTTCTGAGGAGAGGCCTATGCCAACTGGCCCACATCGAAACATGCATTGAAGAAGGAGAATCAACGCTGCATTTTATGCAGTATGGTTATAGAACATTTAAAAAAAAACTTGTTTTGCTGGGTATGGAAGTATTTCGCTCGAGTATTTCAAACACAACGTGTTTGTATAAAATTATTCTATCCAAAAGAAGCTACAATATCGTCTCAATTACGGGTATTTCCTGATATTGTTCGGTGTAGTTTTTCGTATGAACAAACCCAAAGTTAAAGCAAAGTGGAAAAAGTGCGTTGCAATCCAATGGCAAAAATTATTAAAACTACTTCTCTTATCTTCGTATTCTATGAGATTTATGTTTTAGAGTTCCTGCTGACTCTTTGCATATTTATTGAATAATTCATTTTACATGTTAATAATAATTTCTGCAAATTTACTTGTAATTTTCTAACAATTATCTGGTGTTTTTAGCTACACGCACACACATCTTAAAACAAATACATAAGTATGTATGTCTGCTCACATTTATGCATAATTTCCTGTTTACTGCGTATGTGATGCATATAACAGCACAATATAAATTATTTAATTTAACAAGAGCAATTGAAAAGCAGACAAACTACGAGGTGTTTTCTCATAAAAACAACGTGAATTTGAAAGTTTTTTATTCGTAAATATCAACTTTGTCAATAGGATGTGCCCCGCCCACTAAGCTTTTCTACAATTAATTATGAAGTGCAGCATTCAGCGTGTCCGTTCTTATTTCCTTAATGTATGGGAAACTAGTTCCTTGAACAGCTTTTACCTGCTTGGGAAATAGAAACTAGTCAATCGAAATCACGTTTGGTGTATACGTTTGATGACGCAAATTACGGAGTGTCAGGGGACTAATAAAGCTTTGTTGCTAATTCCTAGTAACTCCCATTAGGAGCAAAATGACTTATGTCAGTCTTCAGCAACTTATGGTCTCGTAACGGTTTTTTGCGAAGCAGCAATTTAAGTTGAACAAGGTTACTGTGCAGCAAAGTGGGTTGAAAAAGTGACTTAATGATGCCGGCGTAAGACATCGCGTTGTCATGATGCAAAATTCATGTGCTTTTGGCTCACAAATCTGGTTGTTTGCGGTAGATACTCGTATCATCTCATAACTTCATTTTTATAGCAGGGCCTCAACTTTTCACAAACACTTTTTCGTCTTCATAAAATCTATTCTTCTCTCACTCTTCGAACCGTGAATCCTGGTTTACTTAACACAGTATATATATGAAACAGTATATATGAAAGGAGGCCGTCCGCTGGCCTGAGTGCATTATCGGAAGTTTTGATTTATACTTCCTGGTGGTAGCGGCCGGTAAGTCGAGCAGAGAGCAATGAACACTATTTTATAAAAAATCCTATTCCACATTTAAACAGCATACCAGTCGATCTCCAATTTTAATATAGACTTTCCCGTGCTTATGGGCCTGTGTGTGGGTGGACATCTTTTTCTCCATTACAGCAGAAATGCCAGAAAGCCTTTCAAGAAGCTGACAGGTTTATCACTGAAAGAGCTCCGGTTTTAATGCCAAAAAAGGATTCCGAAATAGATGGAAAAGAGTGCCTCGCGAGGGTTGGACTGGTAAATCCTTAAAGGTACTTCTAATGCGTTGGACCGTGATAGTGATGCGCAATGAAGCCTCGCAAGAGGTGGAGAGAATAATCTCCGTGGGAACTCCGGTGTTTATTGGCCAATCGAGGATTTCTGAAGATATGGAGAAGAACACCTCGCAAGCGGTAGACGAGTAAGATATTCCTGCAGTAGAGTCTGAGACGGTAGCGCACAATGTGTGTGAATGCGCAGCCCTGGCCGACACTTGTTAAATGTAAATGCCATGGTGAGCCTAAGCCTTAGGCAAATGTTAACAATTGCACAAGATTCATAATGACGTAAAAGGCCGACAGTCACCAGTCGACAGCCTGAAATCTCTAGAGTCAAGGTTAAAGGCTCTCGAATAAGTAGCCGTAAATTACGTAAATCAATTCGGGAAGAGAAGGTGGTTGAAAAGGAACACATAAAGTAAGCAGTCAGCTCAGATATGCCCCTTACATTAATAAAAAATATTAAAAAGGAGAACGAATTTCGACTGATTGAGGGGTTAAGAAAGCTTTCCTTGCCTGTCAAATTGCAAACTTAAATTAAGTCATAAATTCATCAGGTGTTATTTTCTTTATTTCTATAATAACACTTCTCTGACAGATTTATTTATTTGAACACCGTTTCGACCCTGCCAGCCCCACTTGAACTTATAGCCCTTATTTTTCTGACTTAATTGAAATTAACTTTAAAACTTAATTTACTATTTCCTTTAGATTCATGAAAGTTTCCCTTTAGAAATTTACACAAAGTATCAGCTTTATTATAAATGAACTTTAAGTTGGTTGTTTTCTTCCAAGCGGTTAATTTACATAAAACGTGTGCAAAATTATTATTAAATATTAATTTGAAACATTCTTGCTTTAAGAACAATAAATTTATTATTTATAACTTTATTTTTGCGGCGTTATTCCGGCAAAAATGTTTCGAATGTTCGTCACGAGCTTATCAAAGGTGGTTGATATTTTAGCGCAGACTTAATGAACCCCCAGAGAAAATAATTTAGGGCTGTCAAGTCTCATGACAGCGGTGGCTAATATATTAACGCTCGCCGTGCGATGACCCAGTCGCCAAATTTTCCGTTTACAACTTTGAGTATTGTGTCGCTGGTTTGATATATTAATGCTGAGGACCTCTGGCCACAGAAAATCGAAAAACTTCGCTCTATACCGTGGACCATTCTCGGTAACGTAGCATCATTTGCCATTACGATTTATGCCGCCGTGCCATAAACAGCAATGCAATGATACTTGGTCGAAGACATTTCGACTGTGTTCGCTCCAATAACGGCAAACTTGCTTGTTTTGTTGACAAAAGTCTCTTCTAAGAAATTTTTTTTTTTGCGTAAAATCCGTATTGCCGGCCTATATAGTGCCCAAATTAGCGAACTAACGGCATTCTCTTAGTTCTTCCGATGTCAATACTTGCGTCAGCACAATCTTTTACTGCAAAACAAGCCGGTTTGTCTCTCTGTCGCTGTTCAGATCAGCTGATCCTTGCCGGACGTTGCCACTGAGCCGAAATTTCTATATTTTTTATGATGAGAATATCTTGAAAGCCGGAACTTTGACACCATCTCAAGTAGAACAGTTGGAAAAACTATCATTATTATCTCTTCCTCCTATAGCAGAATTCAAAATATTAGCTGCCCTAATGACTTTGACATCAATTCGTGCTGGTGGGCTGTATATAGAACAAAGTATCAGGTTTTGAGCTTTTTAAATGCCCATATTGAAGATATAAACATACTTCTATTTGACCTACAAGCCGATCTAGCATAACAGAAATATGAAAAAGTGCCAGACATGACGCAAATTTTTTATTGCGTAGTCATATAAGACGTCTTCAAGAAATTACCAATTAAGTAGCGCGATACATTTTTGGTTTCTTGATAAATATTTTAATTTATAGTGTGCAAACAAAAATACTCGTATTAAAAAAATATATTAAAACAAGTGTGGAAATGCGTGTTAAAAACGTATTTATTTCAAGTCAAGTAAACTGTTCAAATTGTAGTGTGGAGGTGCAGGTAAATTGAATATGTACATATGTATGTATGCATGCAGAAATGTTTATTCATGAATGAATTTGTCTCAACATGCAATAAAAATGTATTTTTTGTTCTCCCATAATTTGATATTCTTGTATCTATTTTGGTTATATTCATGTCAGTTGGGAATTTCATAAAGACTTTCTATATGACTAAGGTGTGTGTAAAAATTAAATAAAACATAAATATATTCCTTGACGTATCTTTGTCGAATTCGAATTATTACGTTAAGTAATTCTTTAAATGTCGGACTTACGTTGTTTTTTTATTCTCTCTGTTAAGAGAGAAAATTTCATTTTATATAATAGCTTTGAATATGAATATGAGCCGAATGGAATGTATTTTCTATGCCGCTACACGTGGTATCAACATTCTTTGTGTCTTTTTAATAAGTTAGTGTCCACTGTAAACATCCTCTATTTAACCCAAATAATCAAGATTTCGTTCTTATCCAGGACAAAAGCAAACAACATGGTATTTGGAACATTTGTGTTAATTATTGGGTTAAATTGAGGACGCTTACATTCGGTTCTTTTGTAAAGATGGAATAGCAGAAATTAGTACCTTAGTACAGAGGTAGCAAATGGACGGTACAATATTAGTCACATGGACTGGTATGGGTTGAGTTGTTACTTGTGATCAAGAAAGGAGAGGATCTAATGAGTGATTAGGATCCGAATTAAATTTCCAGACCAAGATTGACGAACTGTTGCTCCCTCCTCATCCTCCCGTTATGGTAAGCTTTGCAGTTGCATTGCATTGCCACATTTTGGAGTTGTTAGAGATTTAAAGTTCATACTCAGTCTAATTCCGAGCTGATCAGCTTAGTAGTCCTAAGCAGCTATTTTGATTGAGCACGCCATATGAGCGGCGCTCCTCTCTTCGCCAGCTCATCGGTGACAAAGTGTTCTGCACTATTCCTAAGTCCACGAAGCTATATTAGATTTGATTTTTCGACACGTGGCATCATATCGTATAGACGACAGTCGGTGATTCTATTACGAAAATTCGAATATTCCTGCTGAATACACCAAATTTGTTCTTAATATATCACTTTTGTGAAAGGTGCATTATTTGAACTTCTGAAACACGTCTTCGTCTATATGGACAGTGGCGACTCTTCCAGCCCCCTTTTGCAGGTGTCTATATAAAAATTTATATACTCCCTGATCGATCCTGGGTTTTGCGAGACGCGGTAATTAAAACCTGTCAGGATGTATACGAGATAGGGAGCCGTTATTTGGAAGTTTGCGAACTTTAACGTGACAAACAACTACTTACTATGCATCCAGAAATATGTTTTATAACCTTAAAAATCTCTACATATACTCATGACTTTGGATACACTGTTGGACCTTTTATTTTTACCTGTACTAGTAACTCTCTTGCAAAACTTTTGTATGGATGTATTCTATTAATTTGATTAAAAAAAACCCAAAACCTTTATGGCAGTGATATGAGATGTTAAGTTGAAAAATATAAAATACTTTTGTTAGAATTTACTTATTCTCGATGACACTGTATAACAATAATTTTTCCCCCTTTGATACAATTCTAAAAAAGTCGTAAGCAAACGAAAAAAAACCAAAAACACTTTGTGATTTTCGTTCCCCCAAAATAATGACATACTTCGCTCTATATTCACTTGTTGGAATATGTCATGCGTGTGTTACAAACACTGGTGAAATACATGAAATATAGTTTATCAATTTTAATCTTTATAGCGCATACCGCTTTATAGTTTTATATCATAAATTATTTTGTTGCCAAGTACATTTTCACTTGCTAAATTTTAAAACCTTTATTGTTTTCAATTTCTAGCTGTTCCTTTATCTCCACCTTGCTCTTTCACACACGTTCTATGTGACACATTTATTTTGAATTGAAAATCTTAAAAAGTTCACGGTAGACGAGTTCATATTTTGAAAATCATGAAACCAAATATGTAATTTTAAGCAAGTAATAACTGACTTTTAGCAAATAATTATTTAGACATGATGAATTTGTTGTTACACCACAAATGCATTAAGTAAAACAATTTTAATTTTATAATTTTGTAAAGAAAACTATTATTAATGATTAAAGATAAACCATTGACATGAACAGAACACCACAACATGCACAAGTGAAGCCGAAGGAAAATGAAATCAATGTTCTTTTTTGTAATGCGGCCTTGGGTCTTAGGCGTTTGTCGGGTTTTCGATTATAACCCGATATTTCGTGTCGTCTTGTTACGCTAGGACTTATGCCTTAAATTTTATATCAGGTAATTCATAATTTTCGTTTAAGCTGCTACTCAAAATATTGACTTGGAAAAATTTTGAATGACGTCCGTAGTGGGTTAAAATATATCCTCAATAGGGCCGGTTAATCTCAAAGATGTATTCCAGAACTTACGACTGACCCTTAAGTTCAATAGATGGGTCCTTAAATTATTTGGGGTTTTCGGAACAATAATGTTCCAAGACCCATATTAGAACACTTTAACATCCAATTCCCTCTCCTATGAAGATCAGAAATAAAAATAATTTACGGTCACAAATAAATATAAGCTTGTAAGCGAAGAACGCGTCTTTGTTGTACAAAAACCAGAAATTAAGTAAAGTTTTTAAGCTTTTGGATTCGTGACGAGTTAAAATTGTCCCCTTCGAAATTCCGAGAACCCGTATGGGATTGTCTAAAACGAAATGCACCCAAAAGTTTGGGCTGGATATGTCATTGCTCCATAATTTTTTGAACATGACTTTCTTCTAACATGTTAGCATGAGATTTTCAAAAGACGTTACAGTCAATTACATACTTCACTGGATTTGTACTTTCTTCGTGAATTGAAAGAACAAATTCAACGCTGCCTCACAAAAATGCAGCCGCATTTCGAAAAAAAGCATGCGTATGTGCTAAAATCGTGGACGTACTTTGTTCGATATGCATTAAGGATTAATAAAATTCTAAAGCACAGACGCTTTTTTTTGCAACGCAATCTTAACATGAATGCGAGAGCGATAGTCATAACGAGAGCGATAGTCAGTAGAAGTGTTTAGAAGAAGAATTTTTGAATCAGGATATCTTTCAATATCCGTACGAAATTGCCGGAAAATTGATTGAGGAAAAATAATCAACCTAATATAGGCAGAGTCTAAAGCCTATGCTGACGCTGCATATTAGTACCGCCGGCACTTACCGACTTCGAGTTCTGAATATAGGTTTTCTACTTATAGTCATGCTTCAATAAAATCAATGACACTACGTCAAGTCCTTTTAAAAACCTCTAAGACTGTCACGCTTAACATACGGATGTCACCGATCTTAGCTCCAGGTTTATATATTTTAAACGAACTGTAAGAAGGTGCGAGAAAATCTTTTTTTTAGCTGAGCAGCTTCTTTTTAGTCCCTCTTACTACCTTCCCTTCCACGATACTAAAACAAAAGAGTGTCTGTTCGAAAACTTAGTTCCTGCTTCTTTAAAAAAAGTTCTATTGGGTATTATTTCATTTTATCCACATCTTTTAAGCGGTATTCATTCTATGGTTAAACGACCTAGATACTAGTATTTCTTATTTTATTAGTTGGCATTTGTGTTACTGTGCGCCAAGTGTGACCCTAAAACAGCTACTGGTCTGTGTTTATGTATGTATTTAGCGTTATATAGTTCATGTTCCAGCAGCAACCACTTAGCCTACGTTCGCTCATTCATTAGTTTGTGTAGTTGTTTTTCCAGGTATCATTAACATGTTGGACATATTTTTGCTCTGCATAGAATATCAAGCGGTGTTATGCACACACCGACTCTCATATTTATAGCTGTTTTAACGCATGACATAAATGTGTGACCAAGTCGATTATGTAAAAGTATTATTTAAAGTTTAAAACGTGTGTCAGTTACAGTCAGCCACAGAAGTTGGAAATTAGGGCGTTACAGCATTGTGTACATCAGAGAGTGTAACATTTTGGTTTGGGAGAAGGAAGTACTAATATATAAAGGGTGCTTTTGGACTAATTGAACTTTCAGTGTATTATTAATAACGCAACGAATGGCGTTTTATACTCTGCGACATGTAGTAGTTCACTAGCGAGATCACGGAAAATAATACAAATAAATTAAATCGCGCGACCTAGCAGGGCAGATATGTCTTTATTAACGTCGGCACCTTAGTTTCGACATTATCGTATAGTGATCCTAGCACCGGCTAAAAAGCAACCACCAACATAGCCTCTGAGCTATTGTATAGCTAGCAATTTTCGGACCTTGGTAGCCTGGATCTTCTACCCACCTCTTGATGTGGAATTCGACACTATCTATTATCCTGCATCCAATTGCTTCTTTATTGGTGGCTGGCATTAGCGCCACATCTATCATGCATCACAATCTACCCACAACCATCTTCTGAGAGAACCGTACTAACAACTAGTCCGGATCTTACGTCCCGGAGACTTATGCTCGTCAAACCTCGGAAGTTCTCTTCATCCAGACAACCTCTATGACTAATTCCTCCAATATCCCTTGGCTAGCAATATATCAAGTTGAGGGGATAACCAAGACAGCATGTCACGGCGGGGTAGATCTAGCAGGGCAATAAAATATACAAAACAAGAAATTAATAGAGCACCATACGTTCCCTACAATAAAGGAATAAATTCAGGAAATTGATCAGTAGTTTTGGTTGACAAAATTTGTTAAACCATCATGGTGTGTCGTAGCCTTACAGAGCGCTTTCCCTTTCATTCAGCTGTATACTTTCATTACTCACTGCCTGTTCAACACATTCTTTGTTTGTGCATGATTTAAAATATTATTAACGCACATGACAGACAAAGTGTGAAAAACGTTTGTGGCATTAGGTTTCATAAACAATGTGGCACAAATTTTTTAAAATAAAAATAAAAAATTAGTACAAAAGAAAAAGAGAACTGCAAAGAAACCTCCGATGTTAATGACTTATCAGTCTATGTTGTCATTAGAGAGTCCGAATATAACAAAATACAAATGCAATAAAGTGTTCCAAGCAGACACAATTAACTTACAGTTCAACAAGTTGCTAAGTAGTGTCATAAAATAATCGATGAAACTAATCCAGCGAAATTTAGGAGTCAAACAAATACGTACTCGTACATGTGTATATTGTATTTGAAAATCTATATTCAAGGGATGTTAGTTTGAATCTTGAAACTTTCGTATCTCTTTCTGAACTTTGCATATTGAGTTCATTTCATACAATCTCATACAGAAGGAAGTAGTAGAATTTCCAAAACATCGCAAGGACCGTGAGATGTGACATGGGTTCAATTACAACACAAGGTTTGAACTCATACCAGTCGCAAGTGCTATCTGCATCCAAAATCAGTGGCAGCAGTTTTAGCTCCGGAATATGTCAATTGGCTTCTACGGTGAAAACCAAACAGCGAGAATGAAGCCAATCTTACTTGGCGTAGAAATTTAGTGAGTTTATCTCATTCGCTTCTAAACGGGAGAACGAAATAAAAATTCCCCAATAAATGTATCGGTCTTTACGCCAAAACATCGGTGATGTTATTGGTAGTACTATAACCGGTAGTTCTATGGCGTATTCTGCAAGAATATCAGG
Source organism: Phania funesta (assembly GCA_963932375.1). Classification (NCBI taxonomy): domain Eukaryota; kingdom Metazoa; phylum Arthropoda; class Insecta; order Diptera; family Tachinidae; genus Phania; species Phania funesta. The sequence goes on from OZ010652.1 coordinate 105,526,412, forward strand.
AACTTTACTGATAGTCGTGCAGCTTTTAGGCCGCTGAAATACCTTCTTCGAACTTTGGAATATTATCATAAAATTCAAACGGGAAGGCAATCCATTGTTAGCCTCTACAAACTATCAATGACTTGTATTCCTGAACCTAAAGTAACAACAGATTTCAGAATACTTCACCCAACTTACACTTAATTCTTTCTTATGCATCCTCTTTTCTGCGATTCTTTCAAGTAACAGAAGGGAACCCAACCTGTGGACCCCAGTGAACTTGAATGAATACAGTTCTAACCTCTCTTGGGCTGTCATCCCAAATCCCTAGAAGCATTTTAAGATGAAATTTGTATTATAGAAAATAACAGATTTCTTTTCCGTCCCAGAATTTGTCAAGCAGTTCCGAAGGTGCAGATGGCATTTGAAATATTTTTCAAAACTTATTGTGAGTAGTCGCTGCATGTTATAACAAGAATTTACTGGGATTATCACCAAGATTCATTGATGTGTTGACAAAGCTCCAGGGTCTGCTAAATTCTTCAGGTGGAAACCAGTTTGAATATTTTGGTGTCAAATCCAAGATCATTTTTTCTGGTTCATATAAGTAAAACCCACTAAACTCATTTCCTAAATTCATTTTTTTCGAAAAGCAAGGCAACATAGATGCAGGCAACTTTTTTCACTGCATTATTAAGTCCGATATCACAGACTTCCTGGTGAAGAGTCGCTTGTTATAAAATTCATTGTCCTGAGCAAAATCGAACGTCTCTTTAAAGTCAAACGTAGACCAATGTGCAGCACAGATATACCATGACTTACTTCGGCACTAGTCTTGTGAGACATTCCAACGACGGTCTTAACACCGGGTTTATTACCTCCAACAACTTGTATGAGATTTGCATCCGAGGAGTTACTGGTTCCTGTGGTACCAATGTTTATATCGTTACTGAGACAAGCCTCGAGGGCTGGGGGACCATCTCCTCGGGTAACAATACATCAAGATGGCGGGATCACAAAGAAGACATAACGTGCATGAAAACATGCAGCACACTATGAATCAAATTCGTTTTGAATTTAAAAACAAACCTTAGCAATCAAAATGATGTCATTGGTGTGGTACCTTACTTGAATACCAGCCGTTGTTGGCAGTCATACATGTCCCTAGTTTGTTTTTGTTTTCAACTTTTGCATGGCCCACTTGTATTTTATTGCCACAAAACCCAAAGCAGTCTTTTGTTGTAGTCAATACAAAGTTAACTGTTACCAAAAACCATAAATAATTCTTGGGTGTTGAATTTCACAGAACGTATAGCAAGAAAATGTTTACAAGAAGATTAACCACCTTAATAAACGATTTTCACATACTTAACCAAATAAGAAAGAAGAAATAATTACCATTCCAGAAATAATATTTGGTAAAATAAAAGAACGTCTAAAGAAGGAGTAGCTATGAAATAGTGGCCTGGCCTTGACTAGAATATCTAGTCTGGTATGACTACAATATCTAGTTACAAATCAATTAAATGATTGGGATTATTAAAAACTGTGAAATATATAATATTGAGAACTCTATCCCATTAAACAGACCTGTACAAACATACTAATACTTTCGGTTGTTTGTGACGTTAAGCTCTTGTTTTAATTAATATCGATTTATCATTCTTTTACTTCTTATCATGTTTTTTATTCTTCTAAGAAAGAGGAAATATAACAACAATTTCTCTTGATAGTTTCGACCTCCTAAAGTCTGTTGAAACGCTGTAGCAAAAAAGAATTTTCAATTTGTTAAAAATCATGCTAAAATAGGGACGTACGATGGGGAAGGTATTCTCCCTATCTTCTCTACTATCGGTTGTAAAGTTCCGAAATTTCCAGTTGGGAACGCTAAAAGGATCGTTGAGGTGAAATACAGAGCAATGCTTCTTGTAAAAATTATTTCTACGGCTCGTCCAAGCTTTCGGTGCACGAGATTTATTAAAAAGATTGTCGAGGAATTGTTTCAGACTAAAACCGCTCCAAACACTGTAAAATATATTCAGATAGTTATTCTTAAAGCAAACCCACATTACGTAACGACAGATCCAATTGAAATTTTTTTTCCATTACTAACTTATTTCTTCTCCCTACCTCCAAAAGCATTAGCTGGATACGCACCTGCACTGCGATCTAATTTTATAAAGTGCCTGCAGCAGTTTCCTATCTAAAGCCTATAATTTTCCCATATCTCTGAAATGGTCAGATTCAGCTTCTTATATTATCAGTACCGACCTTATTGACATAATACGATGGTGATCTTACCACTGAATATAAAGCAATCAGTTTTGATAGCCTTGCTGTGCTGTCCGGGTTGTAAGGTTATTTCTTTCTGAGAAGCTGGAGATTGTTTAAACTCTATCCCCTCTATACTGTGATGTTTTCATGATCTTAAAACAAATGAAAAAATATTTAAAAATGGTCATCACTTTTTGTCAGTATTCGTGCTTGTTTATGAGAAACAATATGAGGGGTATCTGTGTTGTTGTAAAATACCTACCCTAAAAATAGAGCAATAACTGCCCAGCGCATAAATCATTCGAAGGATTCTGGAGGATTTGTAGCGTCTAATAATGTACAAGGTCTTCGCATTTATGTGATTTTGGAAAGTGAGCATAAGAATGATTTAAAATAGCCGATAAAAGAAAAATGAAATTGATGGCTGTGTCCTACAATTAAGTTAAACCTCACGTAGCCTCAAATTATGAACAATTAAGACTTTGTTTCTTTTTCTTTGCACAAAAAATGGGATGCATTGAATTGCGATATGAAACCGCCTTAATTTATGTGAATAAAATACTTGATTTGATATCTGAATAAATACTTATGAAGCTACTTTGAGGTGGAAGAAGTTTCTGTTAAACATATGTTGGAGAAATTTAGGATGATGCTAAAGACTAAAGCAAGTAACAGTGGGACAGTTTGTTATTGAAAAGCCCCTATAATTGAAAACAAATTTTTATTTTAGATAAAGTAATAATTTGTGCGAATAAAATATAAATCTCTACGCAGTATATAACAAGATTTATGAAAATTTGTATAAATTTCCTTAGGTTGAAAAAAATCCTAAATGGGAAATTTATATTTTATATAACTGTTGAAAACAGATATTGTTAAACAAAAGTTTGAAACATTAAAAAAAAAATTTTTGATGAAATTTCCTCTGGCTAAACAAATTTCCCTTAATAGGAAATTATTATTTCGAATATATATTACAAAAAAAAAATATTTTTTTTATTGCTTGCAGAACAAAATTTCCGTAAAAAACTTCCGTTGAAGGGAAATTATTATTAAGAAAAATACATAATTTCTTATTGCTTTCTAAATAAATATACAAATTATGTGCACTTGTCTAAAATTACCTCTTGATAAGAAATGTCCCTTCAAAGGAACTTTTGATATACCATCAATTTTACAAAGAAACCATTACATGGATGGATCTTGACAGAAATGTAAAATCTTATATAAATATTTATTTTACCTTCTAAGAAGTAAATTCCCTTGAGAGTTTCATTCCTTGTTGTATCAAGTTTCAATCCTTGTTTGTATCCCCGTTTTATAGGATGGTCCAACCATAATGCACGATGTTATTTGTGCGTCACACCCCAGACCTGGACGGTAAGTGATTCCACGAAGACGGTGCCACTTGCCACAGCCAACGAAACAATGGCTCTTTTGTGCAAGAAATTTTTCTATCTCACGTCGTGGCGATGTTAACTGGCCGTCACGGTCGTGTGATTTTACACCGTTGAACTTTTTTCCTGGGGGATATTTAAAAGAAAAGGAATACATCAATGAGCCAAGAACAATTCAAGAGCTAAGCATGATAAAATTCGGCACATTCAGGACATTGAACCTAAATTATGTCTCAGAGTCATGGAAAATATCGACCATCGGATAGAGGTATACTATAGAAGCCGTGGCGAGCATTTGTTCGAAATTTTGTTTTACAAATAATTGTCATAGGTCCTTCCATCATTATAAGAAATATTAACATAATTCCCTGAACCCTTTTTGTTTTATTTACAATTAATATCGAGCGTTTTTGCTGGACAACCCTTTTTAACAGTTTGTTTCATAAGGGGGTAGCTTTAAATGAAACGAAAGAATCTCAAAAGTCTCCCTTAAAGTAGATCATGCCCCGTTCAAATAAGCGACACTTTAAGACAGTTTTATAAAGCGACGTTTTGTTGAGTTCGACTGAAAAATGATTCACGATACAGGAAATTTTTTCCGAAAGTCCGATTTTCACAATTAAAATACCAGTTGAGATAGGGGTGAAGATAGCTCTTGTAGGAAGTTTTCTTTTTTCATAATTGAGGAGCGAATTGTAAATAATTGTTTAAAAATTAAATATAACTATTTCGAAAAAATAATCTAACGAATGTCCCTAAGGAACTTTTTTAATGTTTATTCTCTTTTTAATAAATCAATCGAAAACATTTTTTGAATGCGCTAGAAAGGTAATGAATATTTCATGACTATATTTTGCTGCTTATGTAAAATAATTATAAAATTTATCTTTTAAAATAAAGTCCGAAATTTTTGTTGATGCAAAGTTCACTAAAAATACTTGTAGTTAAACTCTCCTAGATTTATTAATATCGTTGCTTATATTTTTGACGTTTGCATACAGATACATATGACATTTCTGTGATTGAAACTGCAAGAATCTTAAAGAGTTCTGACTGTTGTTCAGAGGTGTTGTTCGTATTGTTTTTTTGCATTGTAAACATTTCTTGTAGCCGGTGTTTATGTCAACATTTAGTCAAGTTTCTTAACATAATAGTTTTTTGCTTAATAATTAATAGTTGCTACAAATCGATTAATCGAATAGCTAGCTGGTGCTACATAGGCATCAATATGACTTAATTGAGACTTGTTCTGTTTACGGTGGGCCTTTAGTAACAATAATTAGCTATAGATTTGTTATTACATTTTATAAATACAGGATGTATTTTATAACACTTTCATGAGAGATAATATGATTAAAGTCAGGATTCTGGTTTCCGTTGTATTACTTAAACATAAATGGTTCCACCGAGTGATCAAAGAATTGAAAATTAAAAAAAAAAAATGTTACAAACAGTCACATGGAAGTTTTAAATCAATTAAATATTAAACTGTAAAAACACTTAAATACTGTCAAGTCTTGTAAGTCAAACAGGGTTAGTTATTGCGATACAAATAATAATTTTGTATAAACTTCATGAGAATTACAATCTGTGGAATTTTTGCATGGGAAAATGTGTAGTTTTAATGGCTTTAAGAGTTCTTTCCCTGGCCATTATTAACCGTCCGGTTTTGCTAGATGGGCTTGAAATTTGAGCTTGCCACTTTCTTTTGGCGATATTCGATATTGACCAATGGTTGGTAATTCGCTGAGGTACTATCGAGTTATATTAGGTAATGAATTTTCGCCCTGCTGTTTTTGTTTCGCTAGCTCTACGTTGTTACCCAAATGCCCAAATTTGTTGCCAAAATCGCTGTTACTTGAAGCCAAATAATGCATTAGTTAAAAAAAACACAAACTACACCTTATTTCACCAAAGGCATCTGAATAACTTAAGTCCCAGATTTCGTAGTGTGAAATTGGAAAATTTGAACCTTTCGCAAATTATGAGAATTTGACAGGACAGCTTAAGATGAGTCCGTCAATGTTCTCTATGCGATTAATATGACAAATCTTCTAGTTATAGTTAAGACAGCTTAAGTCATATGTTAAGAACAAAAAAAGCTACTTTAAAGCCTTTCCTAACTTTTTCTACGAACAAGCTTTTAATATATTCTTTCCAAGACGCATCTGAGTCTCTGACGTAGGCGGTACCTCCAACTACTTTCAATATTTTTCTTTGCGATTATACAAACAAATGCGAATAACCTGGAACACTAACACAATGTCTTGATATTATTTATAAAAAAGAAAAATACTGATGGTCCCAAACAGCCTGCCAACCTAAAGGCCACCAGAGAACGTGTGTACGTTGTAGCTGCATGTTTGGAGCTAAACCTAAAGCCAAAATATTAACTGGTGGGTCTTCTTACTATTTTACTTTCTTTAGTATAGAGCAACTATGTATGATGTTTTGTGTTTATTATCTTCTTGCTTTAGATGTTGTTATTGTATTTTAATACCCTACTCTAGGGAAGTAAAACTTTGTCTATGGTATGATATGTGCACGTGAAAGAGACACATTTTTAGAAGTGAGACGGCTTATAACACAAAGAAAAAACATAGTTGAGGTAACCGTAAACTAAAAGCAACATATTATGATGAGGATATGTTTGCAAAGAAGTCATATTATTATTGTCGATAATAATAATATGGTTCTTTTCAGAATGATAGAAAAGCATTTCATTCGAGTTCGAGAACATTTTTTTCAGAAACAAGCATTGTATGATTACATCTTAGCACAAATTTACACATTAGTTGTGTTCATTTACTTTACTAGTAAAAATTAGCAACGAAAGAGTAACAAGAAATTTTCCAAAATTACTCTCCAAAATGTGAAAAAGTAAATGAACTCTTTACTAGCTAAAATTTGCAAGTTAAAGTAGTGTTGTAATGTATAGGTATATATGAGTACTCAATAACTACCCCTATATTTTTTGGAAAAATTATACATATGTATGTATATTATTATAAAAATTATGTGATTATGGTCATTAATATTCAGCATTGTCGTGACAGATTATGATTAGATTTACGTGAGCACCTGCCAACGTTGACTCAATCTCACGGTGGTCCAACCACGGGTGTGTCATTAAGCGGCCAGACCAGCGCCCCTATGCGACCGCATAGGCAGCACCGGAATAGCACCTATGCCATTCCGTAGGTTGAAAATTAGGACGGGTTTACCAGGCCCCCGGCCTGAAATAAGGTCGCAGAAATGTTTATTTCCAACTTTGTGATTTATTTTCCAAGCTATTTTCATAAAATGGGGTTTTTAATGCGTGTTAGAATAAGCATGCGTTAATGAAGAACTATTTATGTAAATAAACACTAATAAGAAACTACATTAAAGCGCAAACAAATGTGAGTTGAAAAGGAGAATTTTTTTTCGTTATTGTCTAACATTAATGCTCCACCTTTGCAATCGTTTCCAAACAGCCGGCGAAAACGGGTTAAATATATTTTTGAAAGGAAACAAATTTAAGCAATTTTCATTTTCATTGTAATAAAAAGCTTTATCCAAAATAAAATATCAAAAGCAGTAGAAGGGTAATTTAATAAATTATGTGTTAATTTAAATTTATTTGCAAATATATATTTGAACTAATTGAATTATTTGCCTGCTTAGTGTAAATTACCGAGTAGTTTCGTACTCATAATATTTACAACACTAAAAATAACAGTTGGTCTGTGAAAATTAAAGAAGAAAAAAACAAAAACATTTCAGAGGCTTCTGTTGTTCCTAAGTTACACAAAAATAAATGTGTCTTTTTAATACTTTTTATCGGTACTTTTATCGGCAAGAATTTTTCTGTCTCTCAATTTTGTATGCTCTGTCGACGCTGTCTCGTTGCAAATTTGTTGGGATAATGAACGCTTTCTAGTAACAATTGTTACAAATTTTTAGTAAATGAACACAGATACTATGTTTATTAATAAATTTTTATGCTTAGTTTTATTATATTATTTTGTATAGTTGAAGTACTTTGTTTGAAGTGAAAATTTTAGTAAAAATTGAATTGTTCTACTCAACAATGTTGTAGCTTTTATGGATGTTAACACTAAGTAATATTTAAAATATTTTCAAATAACCATAATATACTTACCACGACAATATATTGCTGCAGAGAACATAATATAATTGTCGTAACCATGCCATGTTCAAGTTTTTTGTCTTAATGTGATGTGTTATAACGAGTGTAGAAATAATAACATTTCAATTTATGTATTTGGAAATTTGACATTTCATATACAATCATTGTATGATTAAGTCACAATGAAAGTGGGAATTATGTTATGATTATTAGAGTAATATCATATCATGGTTATAATGGATAATGTGGTGGTCATATTAATTTGTAGCGTTATTCCAAGAAAACATTATGTGAGCAAATATTAAGGTCAAATGATATAAAATTGTGATTAAAATGTATGAAACAATATTTGTTGTAATTATGTGCGATCATAATTTGTTCTAGAATTCAATCCTACCATTTTGATGTTACATTATGATGTCAATGGCCACATTTTTCCTGTCTGGGTCGGGCTTTGTACGTCCAGTTGGCACTAAGTCCAGCGAGATTATAAAATTTTAAATTATTTAAAAAAATTGTATGCACGTTATTTATTAATTTCATAAAACAATAAAAGCCTAAACATTTTTCTTAAAGTATTTCAAAATTTTTTAAATATTTTAATTTTTTTTTTGAATTTCACTCAGCCAGATTTGTTTTTTTTTTGCCAAAATAATTTTTCAACCAAATACTTCTTGTAGTTAAAAAAAAACAAGTTATCAAAGACTTTCTTTGGTTTAAAGGGTGCTTTAAGTTCGACCCAATCGATAGTGCCAGCAGTACAACTTTTTTCTTGAAGCTGAGCATGAGAGGTGTGTCTGTTGTATGTATAGCTGTTGTTCTGATTATTGTAAGTGTATGACTTTAGTAGACATTGTTGCAAAAGTGCTTAAGTTTTGACGCTAACGTACATATGGCTGTCTGTCTGTCTGTCCGTTCCTATGTTCCTTTGTCTGTCTATTGCACTTTTTCTACGTGTATGCACTCGTACTTGTCCAAGTACGTTTGCACTCGTATATGCTTCAGTTTAATTCAGTATTATTAGTCAGTTGCCGTTGAGGCATCGTGTAGAAGCTACGTAACAAACTGAAACGATAATGCCGGCTGTTGCTCTTTGTATTGTGTTGTCTCTTTTACAGCAAAATAACATAAAAATATAAAAATTATACGTGTTGCAACATGAATATTTATTAAGTTTTTCTTTATTTTTCTTTTTGTTTTATTTTTTATTATCAATTTTTATTTATAATTTTCTTTTTGTTTTTCTATACAAATTTACAATAACTCTTACACTTGTTGCTATTATTTTTAAAATACAAGAAACGCACATTATGGTCTGTGTGTTGCCATACAAATGAAACCAACTGTGGCCTTAGGAGATTCCATGTCGGATGTTACAGACAATTTTAGTTCGAAGACAATTTGCAAATTTCCAAACATCTCAGCGAGCAGTGGCAAGGCAACTAGGGCCCAATGTTGTGGGTTCAACAGATAATGTTCTCTCCTCTTTAGTTAAGGATGGTAGAGTATGAAGGGTTCCGGAGCTCTTGATGTTCTTGGCATACACATTCAGTGGGCCAAATTGAATTGTTAAGTCGCAAAAGAACCATTTAAGTGCTTCGATTTTTTGAGACGGTGGAAGAGATATATACGTCTCTCCCTCGTAAATAGAATACAGCTGTCATGTATGGTTTATTTGGCAGCTTAACGACTGTTAGTAATAGCCATTTAAGTAGCAGCTGCTCCGGCTAGGGCTCGCCGCCTTGGGTTGGTTCTTGCCAATGTTATCTGGCGATGATCAGCAACTACACAAAAATCCATACCAGCCATTTGAGAACTAAAAAAATAAAGGATGGAGTCCGAAGCAAGCCTATCACTCCTTGTCAATTCTCCGCTTGAGGAATCCATGGGCTGGTGTTGTGCACAATAATTTGCCCTCCCACTAGAGGTCAGTAGACCTCTCCATTACATCTTATTTATAGTGTCGGGATGCCCCCAATTGCATCTCAAATTGCAAATACTTACTCTTTTACTTTACTTACCGCGTTTTGAATTCATTTATTCCATTATATTAAAAAGTTCCTTTAATTTAAAATTTGTTAAGCTTAAATTTACAATTTTAATCATAATGTATCTTATAGAAAACTCAAATAAAAATTTTACGTATTAATTAATACTAACAAATCGTTCATAATTAATTAAATGGAAACAAACTAAACGAAAGTAAATCTATCTTTACTTAAATTTTTACATCGGAATGTGATCCAATGAAATTAGGGAACATATGTACATTTAACAGGTTCCTCATTAAGGACTCGTCCGTTGGTGATAAATTGGCCAGTGGGCAACACAACACAGTATAGGAAAAACTCGCTCTTTAGGCAACTGTTTGTATGTGGAATTTTACTTTCCCTGCATATGTCGTTCCTGCTACTTTCAATGTTCCCAAACACTACTCCCGCTAACTTCCTTCCCATAACCCCCGTTCCTATCTCCAGCACAATGCATAGCATAAGTAAGGGTCACCGCCTGAGTTCTGATCCAATAAAAAAAAATACACATTTCAAAAACAAGTCTTCCATTTCGGATTTATATAATTGATATCTCGTCATTGCCTGAGTTTGCGTCAAAAAAATTCTAGTTTAAAACAAGTACACGCAATAATCGTGTAAAATGAAAAACATTTGAAAATAACATTCATAACAACATATGTACTTGCGTATTTTCATTACCAACCTGACTTATGCTAAAGTATTTCGCTAGGGCTGAAAACTATTTTTTTACTTCAAAATATCAAATTTAAAAGTCGTAACACTGAAACATTTATTTTTGGTTTATTGTGAAATATGCAGTACAGAGTTTTCCAGTAACAACAGGTCAATGTTCACAAACCCAAATTTTTAACATAGCTGATTTAGCACTCAACAGAACACTGTTAGCGATTTAACTGCAGTAGCAATTTTGACCTTATATTCAGAAGCCTATAACCTGAAACAGAAATCAGGTCCACAAAAACATCCAACCGTACAAATTGCTCCAAGGTGTCAATAATTGACCCAAAACTCTATGAAATCTAAAATATTTTCGGAATATAAAAATAAATTGAATTTTAAAACAGCCATTTTGCTGACACTGTTAATCATTAACTTACTTCCAGTGGTCATTATGGAAAAATGGGGTCGGGTACCAATATCCCACAACATAGAAATGGTGTTCCAGATAGGCCTTTATCTAGCACATATATTGAAATTTCTTAAATAATTTTGGTACTTCTTAAAAATAAGTTTTAAAAAAGTGAAATTTGCGAAAAATTTCTTGAGATGATTAATGGTCATTATGGAAAAATGGGGATGCGTACCAATATCCTGCTACCGCGCATCCAAATAGTTCAATTTTCAATAATCCATAACCTGTTTTGTATCAATTTTGAGGCTGTCAGTCGATTTCATCATGATCCTTAAATCGTTTACACTAATTGTCCTCTGTAGCGTTACTGTTGCTCCCCAAACAACAGTGGATCTCGGTTGGGAAAACCCTTAAAAAATACCTTTTTTCATAAAAAAAAGCTTAGCCAAATTTAAAAATTGATTTCGTTAAGCATGTCTTTTTCGTGATCCCGCTACCTTGATGTGTTGTTACCGGGGAAGATGGGGGAAGCAGTCCCTGCGGCTTGTCTGTTGGGTTGTTGGCGAGAATTCTTCAGGAGCGTACGTGGCAGCTGTGGTTTATACGCAAATCGCTGGAAGATCTTGATGCAGTATCCATGAGCCGTTGTATTGCAACGCAGGCTGTCAATAGCATAGCTGTTGACAACACGAGAATGGTAAGCTCCAGACCATGAAGAGTTGCTGGTTACATTTCGATACGCCTGGTTCTAAGACCACCGGTGTATTGTGTCGTAAGACTGATGCCGACGTCAATCATGACAATCTGTGGCGTTCGTGTGCTGCGCACAGCGCCATTATTGTAAAACCACATTTCGTCCATGTCTATATCGTTCAATTCGGCTTGAGCGCTAGACCTTGACAGTGTTGGCCTTACCAAAGTTGTTTTTAGACAACTATCAGTAACTTTTTCTGGATGCATTGTCACCTACTGAAACACGCGTGAATTGCCGAAAATAACAATCCTCTTTCCATCGCTCATTTGAAAGTTTTCAGTAATCGTGGTAATTTGCAAAGAGGGGTTAAATAATGAGCAACCGATTTGCCAGATGCTGGCACAAGCGTATAGGGAAACATTTGCACAAATAAAATAAGTTAATGTAGAAAATTGCACATCAGAAAAGCGATCTTTTTATATAAATTTGCCTGAATTCAGACGTTCCAGTTTTGTGGCTTCTCCGTTAGTGTTCAGTTGTGGACTCAGTACGATAGACACTTGATTTCAAATAACGTCGCAAAAAGAAATCCAATAGTGTTAAGTCGCAGATCTAGAGGGCCATTTATGATCATCATGTGCGCACTGCAGCATAGGAAGTACAGTTTTTATGTCAATTTAACTTTGTGAACATTGAAATGAAGGGATCCTCTTGAAGCTTGCAATTCTTGTCGTGCACTTTCACCAACAAACACTGTCACTTACTGATTCGATAATATAACTTTAACGTTCTGTGATATGAAGGCCAGTGTGCTTAGCATCCTCAATCGATTAAGTTCCCCTGAATTGCTCAAAATTATGGTACGAAGTTTTTCGTAATCCATCTCGGACTAATAAAAAAAAAATACTTCGACTCCTCGGGAAATTATGTAGTTGGTCACGTTTTCAAATTTCTCAAATGAAAATGCCACATTAATTAATGACATAAGACGTTCTAAAGGTGTTGCAATGTTTGTCAAATTAGCAAATGTCGCAGCAGATTTCGGAAAAGTGCGTGAATTATTGTTTTTGCTTGTATAAAAGGATTAATTTTTACATCTCTCTTCAAACAAATTATGAAGTCAAAAACAATTTTCAAAGGCGTCATAAGTTGCGTTAGATGCGTTTGGTATTTGAACAGGTAATTCATTTCCAATAAAAGATACGCACGACAAGCAACTGCTAGAGATATGCTGACTCTATTTGCTACGATGTCCAACATGTCTCTGAACTTGACGTTGGGTTTCACTGTATGCATGTCTTTTCCCGTTTTATTTTGGTTGTGATTTCCTGGAACAAAGCAGAAGACAAAAAAAATTCATTATAATTATCTTTAGAAAAATTCAATTTGAAATTCCTTTTTCTTTAAGAAATTCAATTTAATTTCTTGTTTTTTTTCTGTCTTTTGTTTTATTCAATGTGCCTGTACCGACATTTGGTTCCGCTTTATACTGTTGGTTTCTTACCAGTATCGTTGATGTTGTATTGTTACTGTGGCCTCTTGGTCCAAACAAATGTCTTGTACGTCTACATTAATCAATAATGTTTGGGTTTGCAAAATTGTTGTTTCTGCTTCTTTGTTAATTTTATAATACAAAAAGATCAATTGGGTCAGCTATCATCAGATCATTTGATCATCGACAAAAAAAAAACGTGAATATACAAATTATTCAATCAAATACTGTTGCACATAAATTTGTATCAATGTGCGGTACTCGCATACAAAGTAGTATAACAATTATATGGAGGAATGGGTATGATAAAGGCAATGATAAATTATGAAACGTGAGAATTCCCTAAAGTTTGTTGTAGTTAGGTTTTTGTCTGCATAATTAAATCCAATTTTTATCATATGAGTCTGAAGTATCCTTTGGAGGCGGCAAAATTTCAACTGACAATACTGTTGTCTGTGACAGCCAATTTGACAGTTCTGAGTTGATTTGCGGTTTAACAATTCCACGCAAATTTACTCGTGCCAGAGAAATGTTAGCAAGTTGTTGAAGTTAATTTAAAAAATAAAATTGTTACCGGAGCGTCGGTAAATTCATTGGCCAGAACGTTACTGATCACAAAAAAAGTTGAAGATACGTGCTGTTTAGCAAGATGGAAACACAAATAATTTGCGGAAAGAAACATTTGGCTTCTTTCCATTATTTTCTATTTGAGGTGTAACTAAACTGCGAAGCCCATCGACTAAGAGCCGCCGTAGGCCGTCAGCTGACAGTCACAAAGATATGGCTTGCCGTAACTGAGTGCACTGTTAGAAGTTCTGGCTTATACCTCCACGTGGTGGCGGCCGATAACAGGTTCCTGTCACTACTAGGAATCTGGATAAATAAGTTGAGCGGAGAGAAGCTAACACTGTCTTATAAAAATTCCTTACACTCTAGGGATGAGTGGGCAAGAGGATGATTGGTTTCTAGTATGGGAACTCTTGATACCAGTCGATATCCAATTTTAATACAGACTTATGGAGCTCTGTGTGGATGGATGCAAATTATTTTCTCCATTACAAAATGCCTCATGAAGCAAGAGGCGGAGAGGTTCATCTTTGAAAAAACTACGGTTTTAATTGGCCAAGGGGAGGAACCCAGAAGAGACTTCTAAGGCCTCAGACCGTGAGAGATGAAGAGGTTATAATCCGTGGAACTGTGGTATTTATTGGCCAATGGAGGAATTCTGAAGAGATAGACAAGAAAACATTTCAAGGGGTGGACGGGTAAGTCTCCTGTTCAACATTAGATAGCATAAAGCTCAGGACTACGGGCAGAGACTTATTAAATGTGAGTGCCATGGTGGGCCTAAGCCTTACGTAAATAATAGCAATTAACAAGAGATTTCGTGACGAAGGAGAAGGTCGACTCAACAACAGTCAACAGACAGTATGCAATCATTGCAGTCAAGTGTAAAGGCTAGTAGTAGTTCGAGACTTAAATGAGAGTAAGATAGTCGTAAATTAAAAATCTGTTGCCTTAAATTAATCCGTGGAAAAAAGGGGATCGAAAAGGGCCCGATAAAGTTAGCGGTCTGCTTCAATATCCGTCCTAAATTGTAAAAACAAGTAGCCCATGTAGCAAATCGTCGAAACAAGTTAGATCTATTTAGCCGCCGCCGCCTATTGCTTCTTAATACGTCTAAAATTCTTAGGCTCCATTAGCTATCTCGATTTGTTTGGCTTTTTGTTTTCTTATTTTGTGTTAACAAATTTGCCTTACCTGATCGTCACCTGACAATTTAAGTGCACCAACCGCCGCATAATTTTTTTTAGGTTTAGCCGCCTTACAGCCTCCGAAATTTTTTGATTATCCGCCGCTGGTTTGAATCATTGCCATCTTCGTTATCTGAGTGTAACCTGGCATGTCGAGGGCGATAAGCCGCAAACATTTTAGTGTCACGAAGGTGAAATTCGTCTTGTGTCAAGATACATCATGTTTCACCGCAAAGAGTTTGCGAACATTGTAACTTCAGTTTACGCACTCTACGCATCAGTCGTCATTATATTCATGCAATGAAACCAATAAATTATCTTTTAAAAATAGCCAATTTTATCAATATTTAAACCGCTTCTGTTGATTTTAATCAGCCTCTTTAACATTAAAACTGCCTTAAAAATAACCCATTGCTTGTACTATACCGCTAGTTCCATAGCTATGTTTGAAACGTCTTGTATCGGGTGCACACGAGGCAACATTAGAGAAAACGTAAGCATGTTTAATTTAATGTTCCGTCGTCTGTATCGAAATTGATTAATTTTAATACCTTATTTTTCTGAAAGCTGCCGTGCTGTGATGATCTTTACTGCACCGTACTACATTCCTCAACGATTTGAGAGTATGGTTATGTCCCGCGGAGTTGACGTGAATTGGCCACCAGGCTCGAACGATTTAACCGGGCGAGACTTTTTCTTTCAGATCTAAAATCTTTAATTAGTCGACCAATGCTCCCAAAGTAAATATAACAATAACAAACAATTGACAATAAATCCAGCAGGGACATTAAAAATTGTACAGCGCCCACGAGCAAAACTGCAGCAGGCATTTTAAATATGCTGTATTAACCCACATACTAAACCACATGCTCCATCTCAACATCGAGAAGTGCCACTGGAACTGCACTGGCCCGCTTATACCGCCTATTACGTTTGTCCAGGGCCATCAATTTACTTAATGTAGAAGCTTTTGGGGGGTTCCAGATCTTCAAGATTTAAAACAACTGAGATTTCCTTTATAACGAATAGTGATCCGTCAACAAAGTGAGGTTTACGAGAAAATCTCAATCGTCGTTTCGGCCAAGAAAAAGGGCAGTATAACCGTGATTCATGTATGTCCTGCATTTGAACATCAAGATAAAGATGGACTTGCCAAAAAAACGGAGGGTGGTTATTTGAGAAATCTTTAAATTCTGCGTACTTCGCAAGTGAAGAAGTAATGCAATATATAAAAAAAGGCACCAGAGAAATTCCTAATATTATTCAACACTAAGTTAAATATATTTTAAAAGCCATAAGATCAAAACAGGCAAAGCTTGCTTAGTCTTATTCATATGCAAATTTAGTCTGGATCTTGAAAGTCAAAGATATTTATTTTTGTATTTATGTAGGGGGGTATCGAAGCAGTGCGCTTACATTATGGGTCCGTTTCTTTCCTCGAGTCAGGTAACCGATTTAAAATTTACGTTCATTAAATCTGGTGCTAACATTAACTTTTACTTTTGACTGTAGTCATTTCAGACCGTCGACTGGTAACTATCGGTCTTAATCACGGAGTCTCTTGTAATTGCTAGCATTTGTCTAAGTCTTAGGTCCGCCATGTCATTCATATTTTACAAGTGTGTGCCCGTGCTGGCTGTGCGCTATCATCTCAGCCTCTCCCTCAGTAGTATCTTTGGAGACTGACCCGTACACCCCTTGCGCGAGTGTCTTGTCCACCTCTTCAGAATTCCATTGCCCAATAAACACCGAAGTTCTTACG
The DNA here is from genome assembly GCA_963932375.1 of Phania funesta. Lineage (NCBI taxonomy): Eukaryota > Metazoa > Arthropoda > Insecta > Diptera > Tachinidae > Phania > Phania funesta. The sequence goes on from OZ010652.1 coordinate 105,543,001, forward strand.
GAGATGAACCTCTCCACCTCTTGCGAGGTTTAATTTTCCATCCCTGTCATAATCTCACAGTCTATCGTATTAGGAATATCTTTAGAAATTGACCCGTCCACACGCGAGGAATTCTTATCCATCTCTATTGGGTAAGTCTGTATTAAAACTGGCGATCGATTAGTATCCCGAGTTCGCATACTAGAGACTAAGCACCCTTTTGGCAACATATCCTTGGCATATGCTGTTCCACCGGTGAGTAAGAATTTCTATAAGAGAGTGTTAACTGCATCAGAACTTCTGACAGTGCTCTCAGTTACGGCAATTCATGGAAATCATTTAACGCGCTTCAATGCAAACATTATATATTGTTGTAGAGAGCATAATGCAATGGTTGTCACAACAATGGTTTTGGTTTGCGTAAATAATAAGAACGAATTTTCGTCATCCCTTGTCAAGTTTGGTTTGAAGACAAACCGGTTTCGGCTATGTGATATTTTTCGTTCTCTAACAAGTTTTTTTACGTGAAGCCTTAACGGAATAAAGCTTATTAAATTGACAACACTTTTAGCAACCAAAATTTGTATACGGCAGTAGCACTTGCCCTTTAAATTTTACATACATTTCCATACATCCCTAAAATGGCTAAAGCCAACTGCTTAAATAATTATTATAGATTATTAACGTTTATCATTGAATATCATCTTTTTTATTTATAGGTAAGTGGATGTTCAAGCAATTTAAAACAAAGGACTCTGTCATGTAAGTTTTTATTATTGAACAGTGAGTGTGTGAGTGAGTGGTTTCTGTGCCACATGCTTCTAGAGACAAATTTAGATTATTTTCAACTACCTTATCTATTAGTACATCTGCAGTACTCTACATTTAAAAAAAAATTATAACCAACAAAGTACAATAACAATTTTGAAAATATTTTAAAATATTTACACATTCATTTAACACAGTGGCGCATTAACAAGGTCTACTGAGCTCGTGAAACGTTTCGTAAAGACTTGAGGCAGTCAGCAAGGCAATTGTGAAAATTCATACTGATGAACAAGAAGAGACAACCGAAACAAACAAAATGCTCCTCAAACATTCTGTTTAACAAAACCAGCCCGTGTCTGCTAAAAATAAATCAAATTTTTCCTTCGTGCGTTTTAAAGTTTAATATCACCGCAAGACATATAAAATGTCCCTTATGACTTGGAGAGTGATCCGTAGGCCAGCAAGTATTTATGCTTTTTTAGTCCATTTATTTCTGCACTTTTGTTTGCCATAAATATGAAATAAAAAATCATGTTCAAGCAATTGTTGTTTGTTTGCAATTTGTCTTATTCCGGGAGTTTTGCAACTACCATGTTGTACGATACTTCAACATGTAAAGATGGGATGGGATTGCAAGACGGTTTTTCGTGCATTTAAAGCTTTTTTATGATGCAACATATATTTTATTGAATTTAGATGAAATAACTGACACCTTTTCTCAATTTTAAATGAAAAAAGAAAAATATAAAAAAAATATTTTTGGTGATTTTTGGCTCCATTAGCAGAAAACCTGAATAAAAACTCTCCTAAAATAAAAAAAATCGCGTAAAAAAGTATGAACAAGGAAAATATTTCAGAGAAATCAGTTTTTGCGTTAAACAGTTCTCAAAAGCCGACGTACTTTCATGTCAAGATCGTAAAAGATCATAAATTTTCCAAGGTTTTGGAATCAAAAAAATTAGCAAAATCAAAACATAAGGACAAAGTTACACACTGAAGAATTATCGAAATGGAGAATTTACGATTATAAAAGAACGCTTAAATAAAAAGTTTTAAAAATATCACTGAAATATCATAAGTAAAAAAAACTCATTAAAACTGAATCAAACATAAAAAACCCAAGAAATTGTACTATTCGGAAAGCATTCTACGATACAAAAATTATTAACTATTTGACTAAAAATCGGAAAAGCATCAAAAATCGAAAATATCGAGATGTTTCTGAAATTCCCGTAAAATAAAAAAAATCCTAATCTAAAAAAATAGCCACCAGTCAAAGAAAAGGTTAAGAAAAAATAAAAAACTTCCAAAGTCTTTAAATATCGCGGATTTAAATTTCTCAAGAAGTCACATATATAAATATACTTTTATTTAACAAAAATTGGAATATTGGAAACTCGATTGCTTATAATAATATAAATAATAAACTTTTCTTAAAATTTAGTAAATTCTCTGAAGGAAAAAAAACTTCAAATCAAAAGAGGTTATTAAAATAGGGCATGTAGGCAGGTAAAATTGGCATATCTCCAAATAGCTAAATCACTCAAGTAGGAAACATTTTTTATTTATAAAAAGAATTTGTGGGATTTTATTTTAAAATATGTTTCTAGCTAATTGGATACCGACTGAGTTTATTTAAAACTCTTTAGGAAATCAAGTATATTTTATTTTTCAAAAAGTGAATTAAATTAAGTAAAAACTTAATTAAACAACAATAGCAACATTGATCTTTTACGAATGGCCCAATCACAATTTCTTAGCGCAAGAAATTACTGAAGACCTGAAAACATCCATAAGTATTTTAAAGAGATGCTGGTAGTAACCGAGTGCAAAGAAATTCCGTGCCAATAAGCCCTTTCGCGCGATCAATTACAAGAATCCAAGCTCGAATCGCGGCGCTGATTTATTGCCATGCTGAGATGGGAGTCCTTTATAGCTGAAATATCCCCATCAAGAGCAACTAGTTTTTAGTTATAAGATGTGAATATTTACTGGTGTGCCTCAGAAGGCAGAACAAATAAATGGATAAAATGCAAAACCATTTTAATCAGGATCGCTAGAGTAATTAAAATTTGAATTTAAATCGGTGAAAATGTTGAATTTCACAAAAATTTGTTAAAATACGCCAAAGTTTCGAAAATTCGTAAATACCCCACAAAAAGTGATTCAATTTTATAGTTGTAGAAAAAGTGAATTTTTTTTGGTCATACAACGAAATTTTAGCAACTACGGCAATAACGATTTTTGTAATATTAACGAAATATTTCGTAAACATAGTTTTAAAGCGTTTCCTGAGATAATTTAATTAATTACACTGGAATAAAAACAAACCAGTCCTTGTTTCAATAGACATACGCCTTACATTAAAATGGCATGGCGGCATTTGTTATGATCTTTCGTGCAATGCCTTAAAACTTTAGGCAGGTGGTGATGATCGTAAAATTTGTTAAGAAAACAAAGTTATAAATTTATTAAAAGGGTTATATAATAAGGCCGGGTCGATGTTGCAATAAAATAAAACAAGCTTCTGCCTGACACAGAAGCGAATTTCTTTTATTATTTTTAAAGGCCTGTCAAGTGTGGCACGGATACAAGAGCACAAGTTTTGATGACTGCGCTGCATGAAACCTGCTGATTGCTTTTTATTGGCGCAGAGTAGCGAACCTAATTGGTTGCTCTTGACCATATCCGCAGGATATAACCAACCCTCAAATGCAGAATAGCCATTTTGGCGTTTACTGTAAGCTCGCGCGGATCTAGGAGGATTGGTGTTTGAAAAGGGAGATTCCCCTCCAAAACAATGGAATATTAGCATTTTCCCATACAACAAGTTTTGACAAATTTCATAATTTTTTGTTTTCGTTAATACTCACTTCCCCAAAAGCTGGATCCGCGCCGGCTATAAGCCATGTAGCGCTGGCTGCTGGAACCGCATGTCGTCCAATACCTGCTAAAAAATATTTTTTAATTCAAGGCAGTGCTTGCCGTTGATGACAATGGCTCCATCAACATTGTTTTCGAAAAAGTATATCCCAAATATGCTGGCGGCTAACATGCAGCACCAAACTGTAACTCTTTGACTTTGTCACATACGAGTATATGTCAATTTTGGTTGTTACACAGCAATGCACACCGAAATTTAGGTTGTATTTTCTATGCTCATTTGGACTGCTGCTCAATTGTAGAACTTGCCATAATTATTTGGCATCAGTGTCTAAATAACTTGGCGGCCTCAGACAGCCCGTCAATGTCGACCCGCCCTAGTTGGAAACCGTTTAATATGGTCGCATTTCGCAAATACTGAATTCACCATGTTTGTTTATCTTGCTGCATTTAAATATAATCCGCTTGATTACTTTATATTCACTTGGATACAATATAATTGAGCTTAAATTAAATAATAAAAACTAAGACGCAGCTCAAGCCAGAATTAAACAACTTTTTAGTTGTTCTTAATAAATTTATGACAATTAAGAAAAAGGTGCAAACCGTTTTCAGTTATCAAGAGACAGTTCGATATTGGACAACGGTGCTGTTTGGATGCTCGTTAAATTTGGGTTGTTAATATTTATTTTGTCCAGTGGAACAAACTGCATTTATTTGTAGTTTTATATGTTTATTTAAAATCATGACACAACTTATAAAAATTAAAACCAATCAGCTGCTAACGAATCCTGCATAAAACTGGATTTCAATTAATGTTAATGGTTGAATTGTTAATTGATCTTTAAAGTTTTTATTACTTTTTTTTAAATACATTTTGTCTGGGGGCTTTTTTTTTGTGGTTGCCATGAAAGGCCGCGTAAATATTGAAATATGATTTTTCTGGGGAACTGGTAGTACTTTAGCACATTGTTTGTGTGACATAAACAGGTAGATATGGATGATAAAAATGTTATCTAAAATTTGACTGATAGTAACATGAGGCAGAAAGTTGAATCTGAAAAGCTTCCCAAAATTTGCTTTCAAATCGTTTTTATTGTTGTGCAGTTGACGACGAAAATTTGTCTATTCAGTGTCCAGTTTTGTAGCAGATAGTCAGGAAAAGAAAATTTCCCCAACTACGTCCTGCTTCGTCTCATATGTCACGAAATATAGTTAAGTCAATGATTAGGATTAATACAGGCCCAATTTATAGTATATGAACTTTTTAAAGGAACGTATCTACAAAATCAGGACAAGTGCTCACAGGATTCCACTGAAAGACCTATTCGTTTTAGAGTGAGTACCGGTATATAAAGGGTATTTTTTTAAAGCCAAAAAAATTATATATGGCCACAAAGATGTGTCAAATCGCACGACCTTGGAAGATAATTGACAGATCCATTGCGCAAAATCAATTTATCGCCAAATTTTGATTTCAATAAGGTGATGGTTGCGGTAGCGCTAGTGCATGTAGCTCCATCCTGCTAAAAGTACATCTCGCCCGGATCAATCACATACATATTTTCAAACGAAAAACATTGATTATGGTGCCGTAATGCGTACATTTTTTGTGTATGTCAAGGAGTCTGTATGGTATGTTGTGGATTAGAAAACAGAGCTGAACGCATTTTGCGATAGAGCATTGTATCAGTTTCCAACTGCTCCTGATCCCAATCGGTATAAGAACGACGCATATGATGGTCTCGTGGCTTTTATGCCTGGTAGTGGATGCGACCCACGTTGAATCGATAAATTTGGTTCTTATTCTACACTTTCATTTACACCGACGATATTCACTTCACTGCGTAAATTTCTTCAACGTGATGGTGTCATTGGAGAGTATGTTGTACGAAATCTATCCACAGCTCTACAGATGCATACCTCAGATTATGTGCGCCGCAACAATCACGATATAAGTTGCGCGAATTGATGATTGATATTCAAAGTAAATTTGGATAATTTTTTGGCGTTACTTAAGCGACAATCGTTTAACAGTTACCCCTTTCGTAAATCGTATATATAATATCATGAATGGCAAGATTTCTTCGTTGAGCTTAATATCAATCCTGTACGCCGTCATATCCTCCCATATTTTGCATTTGAGTTTTTTTATTTTACACGAAAGTGTGTGCGTTTTTAAAACCGTCTGTTAATTTTAAAGCTCCTTTTTATTTTTAAGCCGGAAAATGTTTATGTCTTTGGCAAAGAAAAAAAACGAAATAGAAAAAATTAGAAAACGATTTACATGTTTTTAAGCATATGAATTGTTGTTGAATTATTGAAATAGCCAGTCGTGTCGTTGCTATGTTCACCTTACAATTGTATAATGCAGTATAATAATCGATTTGAATATGCATTATTTTCTCTATTTAGTTTAGAAATTTTGTGTTTTTCAAAAGGATTAAAATGTAAAAAAAGAACTTAATTCTTCTTACCATGGTCTGCGATAAGAAAAAAAAAAGCATGAAGCAAAAATGTAATGCATCCTCCCTCCCCCCGCACGCATACGCACACACTCTTTGGTCTTAAAGAAATAATCATTTGCTGTAGAAATAATTAAGCTGGCAAAAAATTTACATAAATTTTAACACTTTTCCTGCAAGCATGAGAAAGAAATGTAAAATTTTATTTCATTCTCTACCACTAACACCGTCCCAGGGAAGCCATAGGAATAATGTAACGTCTTGTGTGAAGAGCCCTTTAAAACACAATAAAACATGGAAATGCTCACAATTTGTTTGAGCAAAAAAAAAAAAAAAATAAATAAATAAAAATGGGCGGTTTTAACAGAAGCAGTGTAGCAAACCCCTGAAGAAACCCAAAAAAAAAAAAAAAAATGTTTTACGAATAAATAAATTTGTTATATGTACTCGTATGTTGGTAGATATTTTAAGAATTTGGAAACTTCGTTGCAAGTTATACGCGCACTTAGGAGGCAACTGCTTTAAAGTAGCCGTCCGTCTACAGAAATATTGACAGACCGAAAACTTGGCTCGATTGACCCTCATTATTATTATTATTACTCTCTTGCAAGTGGAAACATACCGCCACAGAGTGAAAATCAAAAATGTGTAAACATGTGTATCCCTGCTTGTTTGTATTTTTATACAAGTACACGCGTAATTATAAAATGAGATAAAAATTGATTATAAAGCAATAAAACGTAAAGAATTTTAGGATAAAATATGATCATAAAAAACAAATTCATACGTGTGGTTTCTTCAATAGTTGCTGGTGTTGTTGTAGTTGTTGGTCATCTTTTTTTTTATTTTTTTTTTGCACAAATTTTTCTTGGCAAATTGCTGTAGCCGTTTTGACGTGAGCTTTACAGCCACCTTATAAAATTTATTTTTGAATTTAGGGTAGATATGCATGTGTTTTCACATGATTTATACACAGGTTCATCATTAAATATTTAAGCAGATTTTCTCTACACGTCAAGTGACCATGATTGGGAAGGCGATTTATTAAAAAAAAAAATAATAAAAAAAAAATTTAAATTATATGAAAATATTAACCGCAAGCAAGAAAATGAAGAAGTGGTGGAGCACTCTTGGAAGGTGTAAAAGTTGGCATGCGATGTTTTATATTATATTATATACTCAATATTATACTGCCAACATAAATATACGAATACAATGGTAAGACAAGTTCTTGCTATACAGAAACCTCAAATTTGATTGTAAGTTTAATCGCACCAGAGAAGATGATAAAAATTCCAATAGCCTTCAAATACAGTGGACCCCCGCAAACGTAAATATCTAAAATATTGAAAACCTCAGCACCTTAAAAATCCAAAAATATGAAAATCTCAGGCATATCAAAATTCCAGCAACATGAAACCCTTTTTTACACTGGCTATTTTAAAGCGTGCACAAAATGTGACTAATTATTTCACTTTTCCTTTGCTTTTACGTTTTAAGGAATCCGTTTTTCGGAATCCGTGATAAACATTTGTTAACCATTTCTGAACTTTTGCAGATGACACTGCATTTATAAGTGTTAACAATGATCCGAAAGTTGCATCTCAGTCGCACATTCATGATTTAGAGGACTGGTTGAAAAAGTGGAGAACAAAAGTAAACCCATCGAAATGTGTACACGTAACCATTTCCCTCAGAAGGCAAAATTGCCCACCAATAACAAATACCACGGTTCTAGCGGAAACGCACGTTAAATATTTAGGTATCCACCTATATCGACGCCTAACTTGGTCCCGTCACATTGAGGCAAAAATAACGGCCATAAAGCTTTGGAATTTAAAGTACTCTTATACAAAACCGTTATAAAACCAATATGGGCATATCACATTCAGCTGCGGGGTACTGCTTGCGCGTCTAATATTCAGAAGTTACAAAGAAGACAGTCTAGGATTTTACGACTTATCGTAAGCGTTCGCTGGTACACAAGAAATAAGAGATCTAGAAGTTCGCATTGTCCAGGAAGTAGCAAAAACATGCTCGTCCAAGTACGTAGGCAAATTAGTGGTCCATCCTAACACTCTAGCGCGCGATTTACTGCAATTTCATGGGCACCAGAGACTGAAAAAAAAACTGACTTATTGAGCCTGGCGAGTCGGCTCTCGCAATAGTAGATAATCTTTTATTATTAAGATTTGAATGCGAGTACAATAAACTAGTTATTACATTGGTAATATCTAATAAATATTAATTTAGAAATAAGATTTGAATACATATTGTAAATTTCTTGAAATCAAAAGATTCAATAAAACAAAATTAAAGCTAAAAAAAATTTTCTGAATTGAAACTGTTCTGTTTTAAGTAAAAAGTAATTTGTAGCTTGTATGTGGCAGGTGAACTAGAAACATCATGAAATGATCGAATGTATTCAAAATCGAGTTTTTTAAATTGTTTTTAGAGTGAATTTGAAAAACGAAAGATTGTAGCGTTCTTACGAACGGCATCAAGTCTTACAGAATTATCTCAGAAGTATATGGTCGCTACACGAAAATTTATGTCAGTAGATTAAGTAAATTGTCCAGAAACGTTAAAACATTACGCATCTCAGAGCTTTCGAAAAATGGGGCATGCTCAGTTATAAGGTTTATACAAACATGAAGCAAAAATTTGTCGGTGAGTGGACTCATGCTAAAAGCGAAAGCTAAAGCTGTTCATTTAACTATTTATGAAAATAATCGTCGCTTTAATGCCCTGATAATAGCTAAAGATATATAGAATCAGATTATCACAATATGACCGGAAATAACAAGTAGAATAATTTTAAGAAGTCGTGCAGTACATTTTATAAAATAACATAATCAGATATAGTTATGACAATTCGGCCCTTCCTGACTCCAAACTCGTCCCGAGTTCAATATAGTCTTCTGCCCAACCGTTGTAGTCGTCATCGACTTCAGGGAAGAGTGCACACCACGGCTTTAACTTGTCGCTGCTTACAACAGTTGCGAAACTGCGCTGTTTTAACGGTAACCCGCTGACATTTTTTGCCTAATTTCCGTGGCTCTCCAGTACTTTGTGGAGCACTTTCCACTAAAACAAGATCACCCTTGACGTATTGATGCGGTGTCTTATGTTTGGCATCAAAACGTGCTTTCCAAGCTTTCCGAGCGGATTCAATGTTTTTAATTGCGTCCTCTCGTTTTGTAGTAATAAGCTTTTCCTCAAGATTGATATCATCATCATCATGAAGGGCGTCATCCAGCTTACCTCGGCGACCTATCGATAACATCCTATAGTAAGATTCAATCAGTGATTCCCCTTTTACCATACGCAATTGCATCATCTGTATGTGTACATCTGCTGTATTAACAATGTATGGGAAATCAGTCAGAAATGATGTTACGAAGCTGGACCAGTCTTGAAATACTACTTGGGAATATATCCACCATTTTGCTGGTCCTTTTAGTTTAACTTGTACAGCATAAAGTACTAAGTTTTCATGCCACCCGTACGCTCAATAAATTGAATTGATGAAATTTCTCCGCTACATGGATCAAATTCAGGTAGAATTTTCAAAATTTTTGTTACATTACTCTGTGAATGCATTACAGAGTTGGAACCATAATCCTGATCTCGCACTTGTGTACCGCTGTAGGCGCATTTAACGGCGGTATATTCTGTGAGTTTGAATTCAGAGTTTCTCTCTCAATTTAAAATTCAACACTTTCCCCTAAAGCATTTGTGCCTTGAACCGCAGCAGCCTCAGTCCCATTATCTGTATTTACCTGCTCAATATGATTAACAGTCCGTGTTGGTGCAATGACAACCTGCATTGTAAACATGATCATATTTATCATTGGAAATAATTAGTTCATATTTCTGCGTGTTCACTGTAATTTTTTTTATTGTTTAAGAGTAGTCCAGTCCCTGTCTGGTTATATTATAAACATGGCGAGCTCACAGTCTATTTATTGTCCGACCATATTATTATCATATAGCCAACCTTAAAGAATGGCGTCAGTGTTGTACAGCTGTCGAAAATTTCTCAAACCCATGTAATTTTATAACGAAGTTCTGCGGCGTCAGATTATATTGGCAACTAGAAAAATTTCAAGCGCTTAGGGGTTTATTAGAAAAAATTCAGAACTGAGAAGCAATTTTAGCATAAAAAGTTTTTTATTGGTTTCCTCGATCGTCAAAATATTAAAGATTTTGGTCATATACCGAGTATAAAGGAAATTGTAAAACAATTTAATTACTCCAATATGTTATTATAATTTTCCTGCCAACGAAGAAAAAGGTTAACAACATTTTTAAACAGTATATAAACACTAAATGTAATTTGCCCCTAAATCATAATTTAAATTTGTCTGAAAAATATCATTATTGGCGTAGCGCTGAAGCTCTAATGTGGATAGGACACATCAACCTTAATAGCTGACGGCAGACCAAATAAGTTCAAATTGGTCTGATTGTTATATTTCAGTTGTAGTCTAGTCACCTTGTGGTTATTATCTAGTTACAGCCAAAGTCTCGAAAAAGTCTAGGAGTAGGATCCAGCTTGAACTTTTGGAGGGGACAATTTTGTATGATACATAAAATTTTCGTTTGGGAAAATGTTTAGTTGTAAGTATTTTCAAGAGTAAAATATACTATTTTCCCTCCCCTATATCCGCGCCGCACAAAGTATAATCCTAAAGCGACATGGCCACACCTGAAGCTCAGATTTTCTGTGATTGTGTTAGTAAAAAAACTCACATGGCACTGGTTTGCTGTGTGTTTGACGAAATTCGAATCGGCAACAGTTCTAGAAAAATCACTTGGATAAATCGTAGAACCATCTCAACCACATCATCATCGTTTCAAACTGGATTTTTGAATCCTACACTTTTTTAAATTTTTATTTAAATTTTTTTTAATAATTATAATTATCTGATTTTTATTTTTGGCAGATGGGTGATTTTGTGTAGATTATTGGAACGAATTTCCATCATCTCTTGTCAAGTTTGGTTTGGATACAAACCGGTTTCGGCTGTGTGCCATCTTCAGTGTCATTTTTGTTCTGAACCAAATTCGTTTCGAAAATCTACAATTATTATTTATTGATTTTTAGTTTTTGGCAGAATTAATTGTTATATTCTGATTATTTTTTGGCAGAAATTGGTGTACTTGCTTGGAAAAGGTTGTCAAGATTCAATTAAATCAGTTTTTGTTTTTACAAACAGAAAAAAATTCAATAAATAAATTTTTTTTTTCATTTTATAAAAAAAAGTCATTACAATTAAGGTTTGTAAAACTTTTTCAGCCAAAGACGATTTACGCTTGCATTTGAAATAAATGTGGAAAGTAATAAAATATTTTTCTACCAAAAAACTATACTCGTATGTGCTTTCTGTTTTCATACAACTTTAAAATGAAGTTTGATGAGCCAGTTTGCTATGTGGCCATAGCCATAGTCTCGCACAGTTTTATCATAATCTAATCATATTTATAACATTGTCATAATGTAATTTAAATAAATATGTTTGAGGCAATCATATACAATGAGTAATTTTTTATGGTTGTACAGGGTGTCAAATGGTGGCAAATTTATATTTTTAAATACAAATATTTCAAAAAGTATTAAACGGTGCGGAGGAAGGGTAGTGCAGTCGGAATTATCGATTGTGCGGATTTGGCAGTCATGATGTCGCAGTGGTCGAGAGAGCAACGCGCGTTCGCTGTGAAGATATCTTTTAAGAGTAATGATTCTTACGTAATTGCTCGTCGATAATTTTGTTCCAAGTTCGGTATTCGGCGAATACGTGATGGACCGAGTGTAAATTTAATTCGTTCGTGTGTGCAGAGATTCCGCGCAACTGCTTGGGCTATGAATGTCTCACGGCCAGGCCCCAGTCGATCTTCAAGGGCTCCCGAAATCATTGAACTGGTTGAAAGCAGTTTAGGTGAAAATCCGCGACTTACAATACAGAAAAGAGCAGCCTCACTGGGACTTCCAAGGGCGATTATTTATGAAATTTTAAAAAAGGATCTGAAGTTCCATCTGACTTTTATTGACGCAACCATTTTTGTGCAACGATGTTGGAGCGTTTTCGCACTGTAAATCCCATTTTTTGGAGCGACGAGGCTCATTTTCACTTAAACGGCCACGTCAACAAGCAAAACTGCCGTTACTGGTCTCCAAGAACCCGCAATCCTCGATTGAAACATCAAAACCCATTGCATCGCCCCATGGTAACTGTTTGGTGTGCCTTATCCACGCATAAGATAATTGGACCAATTTTTTCTAGAAAATTCTCGAGGCCAGGCGACGAATGTCAATGGTGAAATTATCGACGCATGATAACGGAATTATTTTTGCCAAACCTGCGATCTCATCCATCGTACTCTTTACACACGTGGTTTCAACAGGATGGAGCGACTGCACACACAGGCAGAGCTTCGATGAATTTGCTTCGGGAAAATTTCCCCCAAAAACTTATCAGTTGCTTTGGGACCATCCCATGGCCACCGAGGTCGCCCGATCTAACTCCCATGAATTTTTTCAATGCTCTTGATAAAACTTTGTGTCAATTGATTAATTGATTTTAGTAAAGTCACGTTCAGATATGGTGATACCTAGAATAATACTTTATAATATATGCAAAACTGCAACGGAAAAAATATAAAGAAATACTGAAATAGAAAAAAACAACAACTGATGTAGAACCGGCTAAATCGATAAACAATAAGCACATGAAATAAATAAACTTGCAACCAGAGTCGCAATAAAAATTATTAAAAAGTAAATCAATGTAGAGAATCTCGCTAAAGGCTGCATTATGAATTTACACGATGATGGTGCAACCATAATAACTTGTGGTTTGGTGACCGAAGGCCTCTCAAAGTATAATCAAGCATAAGCCACAGAGCTTGAGTATGAAAATCGATGCCATATGGCATGGCTTTGAGCCGAATATCGGGCATAAAAGTATTCAAGACCTAGTCAGAAAATAGGTTATGAAGACTCAGATGCCGATGGAACGCATGAGTAAAAGAAAAGTAGTCGAGAGGCTGCAGCGGACACTCATTGCGGAAGGCATTATACACAACGATATCACCATTTTTACTGATGATTCTCTTATGGACGGCTGGGCAAGAACAGGTGTATACTCAGCTGAGCTGAACTTGCCCTCTAGTCTGCGTCTGGGGAAGTACGTGGAAGTTTTCTAACCGAAATTTCTGGGGTTGCTGCATGCGTTGCATTACCTACTAGAAAGTCGAGTGCGTGCAGAAAGGCTCTTATTGCACTTGACAATCAGTCGGTTATAAAACGCATAAATCAATTGAACGTGTACTCCAAGTTAGTGCTGGAAAGTGGTCTAAAACTAAACAGATGTGCCTCGGTGAATTAGGTAACGCTGCTGTGCGTTAAATCACTCATAGACACAGCTGGGAATGAAGCACCAGAAGAACTATCAAAAAGAGGATCACCTGTGAATTTCTATGGACCAGAACCCATAGTTGCACTGGGGAATTATAGGACATATCCAAATAGAAATGAGTTGGGCAAAATCGCAAAAATATGTAACAACTACGCGGTCTCACAATTACAAACCCTACTAAGAAGGCTAAAAATAACCAACAAACAAAAAAACCCTAAATTGATGAACAATCCATTTGCAAGAAATACTTACGTCGAAAAAATATCCGCGTTGACAAACACAAATACCAAAATTAAAAAAAAAATCACTTTCTCTAAAAACAACAAAAGCTGTACTTTTGTTTTCGTCTCAAGTTGTTTTAAGTGTCTTCGGGTTGATAGATTCTTACTTCCGAAAATGATTATTAATTGAAATTACGTAACAAGATATTGATTCAATAATAGTTCATTATATACGTTTCAATACTTGTTTAGCAGACAATTTATTACAGCTTTTAAAAAACACTAAAAACAACCTTAAAAAAATTTTATGCTTAAAATTGATTGATAATCCTGGCCAAAAAATTTCACAAACAAAGTGATAGATACCTTAACAAAGAAATATGCAAATATGTACTCGTATACTGAAAAGCAATACTTTCCATGATCACATCACGTTTTTGCATAAAATTTGGTAGTTAATGTCTCTAAAACTGTAATCAAAAGAGTTTTCCGGTTCGTAAAAGGTGCTTTTCAAACCAGCAGTATTTGTAAAATGATACTAAAAGTGCGCTTTGGTTTTGAAATTGCAGTGAATAATTGACTATTTATATCAAAAAGCGCTTGGTATAAAATACATCCGCCATGGCGAGTAACAGCCTCCACCGGCTCTTCGATCTTTGTGAATATAGGTTGCAACTTTACCATTATAACTGTTTATAACAGGGTCTCTTTATACTTATTATAGATTTACCGATACATGCAAAAAAACATATCTTATGTTACCTACAACAATATATTGTTGCGGCAAACATACTATGGTTATTTTTAAAAATTTTAAACATATCTTCAGTTTCGTTAAGGAAGTTATTGTTTAAATTTTTGGATGTAACGTGGTTGGGTAGAACTTTTACAAAAATTCTAACCACGAAGTATTTTAGCTACACAAAAATAATATAATAATTGTGCCCATAAAATCTTATTAATTAACATGATATGTGAACTTTTTTAATGTGACTTAGAAGCAATTGTACAATACTTGTTTTCGAAAAAGTTATGTTCTCAAACTCGCTTGAATAATTTTCTATCGTTTTGAGAAGGGGCATATTATTATATCAGGTGATTTTTTAGCTAGTTGGTTTTTCAGTATTAAAACAATATTCTCTATATGAGGCAATGCCAAAAACGCTGCGAAAGGTTTCGCATTTCACCATGTTTCGTAAATTACGACCATTTGATGGTTGTCATAATAACCCGCCGAACAGGCTACTCAAGCTGCTGTAACTAATTTTCACACCAGTTTCTCTTTATTTGGGATTAATTCACCAACTCGTATGCGAATAGTGCGTACCGGACAACATACTGCACGGGCAGTGCCAATGAAAAGATCGCGATATATCAATTCGCTGCCGTTATCAACAATTGGGCACAAGTTATTCGACCGCCTGGAAGATTTTACTTAAGGACCTCAGTATAAAACCTTCGTTTGTTTTGTGAAAGCGCCTGAGGAAAGTTGGATGAAAATTCATTTTTCTATTGAAAAATTTTAAAAGCCGCCAATATACGGTTTGTGGGCCGGCGGCTTGATTTGACCATACTTCTTCAAGAACGATGAAAATGACAACGTTACAGTCACTGGAGCAATGTACCGTGCGATGATTACCGACTTTTTTGTCCAAAATGGAAAAATTGGGCTTGATGGTTTCAACATGCCACACGGTAGGCGATACCATGAACCTATTGAGAGGAGAGTTTGGTGAGCAAATAATCTCACGTTTTTGAGTAGTCCATTGGCCGCCAAGTTTATGCGATGTGGCCCAACTATGTAAAGTCTCCCGTGTACAGGGACAAGTCAGCCACAATTGTAGCCCTGGAACATAACATTACAGCTGCTATTGGTGTGATATCGGCCGAAACGCTCGAAAAAGTATTCCAAAATTGGAGCGGCCCAATTTTGCAAACTTTCTGTGTTTTTTTTTTGTAGTTTGCAAAATCCAAACGGCTAAAAAATCACCCTGTATTATCTACAATAATAATTGATTACAACCATATAATTCAATCACAATATATTGCTCTTAGATTATGATTACCCCATCCATAATTTTTTCGTTGCGTTTGTAAACGAGGAGAAATTGGGGAAAAACCTGCAGCGAAATGTCGAGTTTCTAGAGTTTCGATTGAATAAAAATAGCGTTCGAGTATCGTGGAAGTAAAGGAGGTAATTTATAAACCATGTTAACAAATGCCAGCAACATAACAAAG
Organism: Phania funesta; assembly: GCA_963932375.1. Lineage (NCBI taxonomy): Eukaryota > Metazoa > Arthropoda > Insecta > Diptera > Tachinidae > Phania > Phania funesta. The sequence continues at coordinate 105,558,976 of OZ010652.1, forward strand.
AAGACGGACAGCAGCTGAGGCATTAATATCATAGAACGAGTTCTAAGCCAAATTTAGACACGCGCAGTTCCAAACGTCTTCATTTTTGTTGAAATTCGGAAGTTTCTGATCCGTTTCAGATATTTCAATGAAATCTCACAATGGCAAGAGGCCGTGATACACTATCAGTTTAGGCCCGTATTAAAAATCGTTTGTGCTCATAAAGAGTGTGATAGTGTAAATTAAAAGTAAATGTGTGTGAGAGATTTTTGACAGGGCTTTCTATATACTCAAGGTTGCATTTTGTTTCCGCATCTTTCTTCTGTGTTAGTGTGTCTTCAAAAAATCATTTTGTTGGAGTTTTTCTTAGTCCGACAGAATTCTCTAACACTTGTTTGAGACTTTGTAGGATAGCGATTCAAGGTTTTAATAGGTTTACAAATCGTTCGAATTTAGTCAGAAACAGGGCTCGTGGACGTTTCTGTAAAGTTAGTCCCACAATTATTAAAAATCTTGTGTCGGGTTTGAATATATTTACAAAGAACATGCATGCATGTGCGTTTCAGAGATACTTGGTGAAAAATTGTCTGAACATAATTTGTGTTTTTCCGGAGGTGCTACAACATAAAGCAATGAAAGCAGTAAAAACATTTTTGGAACATATTTGACGAAAGTTAAGGATGGTAATTTAAAGAGCAATTATTTCACTCACTTATTTTAAAAAAAATTTTAATTCCACCCTGTCTACTATTGAGAATATGAAATTGATTTAGTTCAGTAAATCAAAAAATAATGTTCTGAGTTTTTTTTTAATGAACGTGACAAATATATCGGCCATAATAAGGTAATTGCACTAGTTTCTTGCACCTAACTCTATAATACCTCGTCCGATTTCGATAAAAATGCGGTATAAAATTACCTTTCAGTCACCTCAACAATTCTTTTTTTCGAAAATTAGTGGCAAAAGAATTATTCGATTAATTTTTCGAATTTATTTTAAAGGATCATTAAAAAAAATGTTCATCTTTAAAACTTCGCAACAAAATTAAAACAGCAAAAATTTTGGTTTTTATAAACAGTCGTAGAGTTTAGATGTATTGCGAATAAAATAAGCCATATATCGTGAAAATCTATCAAGAAATCTTGGTTTAAGTCGCAATGAAGTGATAAAAATCCGATTTGTCTCCAAACCAAACTTGACAAGGGATGACGGAAATTAGTTCCAAAATTCTATGATAAAAAGTTGCATTTACCGATACGTAACGCACTTGCATTTTATGAATATAATAAACATCATCCCAATTAAGGGAATGATAAAAATATACCCTTTATTTATTGCAGGAAACTGACTACGCGCAATTTAATCAAATAGACTGCTTCTGATAGAAGCAACATATCGTTTCAATTGTTATCAAGAAAATCAAAAAAAAAGCCTTAAGAGAGAAAAAAAGAAAAAATTTGAAGAATGGATTCAGGAGTCCTATTACTCCCACCAAAATCCCACAAGAAAGCGGCAACGTAATCAGTAACAAGCGCTAGAAATGATTTCACTCCAGTTTACAGTTCTATTATTTCAGTTGTTTGATTTGTATTCGTTTTTCTTTTTTTTCATGTCTGTTGCTTCTTGTAAAAACTTGACTTTTTGGCTTAAACTTTAGCTTCAAGATTCCAGTTTTACTTTTCAAGCCAGTTTATCGTATATTAAAGTAAAATGAAAATACATTGTTGCAATGGCTTAAAAAGACATACAGATATAAATACACTTATTGACAGACATAAACAGATACTAAATTGTAAGAAAATAATAAGAAATTACAAAGGCACTGTAATGCTGAAGAAAAACTACTTTCGTTCAGTATTTTTTGTGGTGCACAGTGTCTTGCAATGAGCGGCCAAACATGAAAGCAGAATTCGCAGGACAATTATGAACCTGCAGAGAATATACTAATAGGCTTCCTAAATAAATGAAGGTTTATAATTCAACGAGAGGGTAGAATGAATATACCCGATTAGTTAGTTTTTTTCCGAATCATATAATATAGCGGCTAAGGTTTTTGTTTGAGGGAAAATGTAGTGGCTTTAAACTATTCAAGATGTCCGAATGTAAAATTTTATTCAGGCTTGAAGAGTACGATAAATAATATAACTAATAAAGATACAGTGGGGCAAACTTCATTCTAACTGAACAGACAAATTATCGAAAATATGAGAAGATTCTCGAATTAGATGGTGTTTTTAATAGAAACTATTCAGTAGAAAGATACAGATAATACTGATGACGTGCGTAGCGCTACAAAAAATGCATGCCTTCCATCCTGCTACTTAACTTTAGTGTTCTAAAAATTAGTTTTTCTACGTTAATCGATAGAATTACACGCCTTATTAAAATTGTTCATTCATTTATAAGAAATACCAGTTTGACAAATTCGTTCAAATAATAAAATTCTATTTTAAATATCTTAATAAAAGTTTACACAGGAAGAACCAGCTGATCTAATATCACACGGTTGCCTTATGAGAATGGGAGTTTAATAAGCAAGATGAATATATCACATCAACGCTAATTACTTTTTCGTTTCTGAACCAAAATGTTGCACTGCTAAAGGGTACATGATTTTTAAACCACACTTAATGTTTGGGATTTTTTGCAGGGCATAAAGAACAAAGCCTTTCGTTATTATTGAAGGTAAAATCAAAAAAAATAATAATTTTTTCCTGTAAACGAAAACACCATAATTTTTTTAATTTAAAAAGTCCTCGAATGTTCCTGCAAAAATATGTGTTAGCACGGATCCTGCTCTCGATTATTTAAAACTACAATACAGTGCAACTCTTTCTGGAGTTTTGGACTTTGTAAAACTGAAAAGTTAGCAGGTGAGAGATACTAACGGGCAAGATCGAACGAAGCTCAAAAAGTCCTTAGAAGGAAGCGAAAGCTTAGTTGGCCGGAGTTCCCTAACAGCGTTGACGGCAGGCAATAGGACTATAAATATCATCTGACCAAGATGAAAATCAAGCAAAGTGACATTTGTTGGTTATGACTAAATAAGTCTAAAACTGCTAGATGCATTCGTTACGGATGTGTAGCACTGGCATTAATCTAAGGTTTGCTGCCATTGTGGATCTCAGCAAAGAGGCTAGCGAATACGGGGACTTGGTAATGAGAAACAAAGTTGAAAACAACCAGTTGACTAAAGCCAAAGGTAGAACAAAGGGGAGTTAAGAAGGGGCTCCAAATAGAAGTGGTCTCTTTAAGTAATTCCCTATGTTATATTTGATCTTCTGCGAATTCTATGGGTTTCTATGGAGTGCTGCCTGGACCAGTGTCAGTTTTAGTTTGGCCGGCGACTTGAAAAATTTCTTCTTTGAAAAAAACCCTAGCACTTTGTGGATAATAACAATTAAATGGTTAGATGTAAACAGTAGCTTTCTTTACTGTAAATAAATTAATGTTTAAATAACAGACCGAAACCGATTTGTCTGCTAGCTAAACTTGACAAGAGATGACGGAATTTCCTTCCAAAAAACTACTTGAAAATAGAACTTTGCCATTGTTTTTGGCATCATTTTTGTTGGCCAAGTAGTTTATGCCTCTAATAATTTTTTTTACGTTACGAAGTAATTATCTCTCTGATTTTCAAACCCCATCTAATCTGCAAAATTAAATCTAATCCAATCGATTCGATTACAGTCGACTACTGAGCTAATTGATTTTTAACATGCAACAAATTCGCCAATAAATTAAATACTTTAAGATTTTTATACTTAGTAATTTATATCAGAAACAAGTTTCTAAGTTTCACTTCACTTACGGCCACTTTTAATCAAGCAGCTTTGATTAAATTCAACACAGTCATAGCTGCCATAAATACGGCCTAATGTTGTTTAACGGACTGAAAACTGATGTGTTGATTAAAAATAAAAGAAGTAAATAAACAAAAAAATAATATTTATTTTCGCTACTACAAACTTTCAGTCTTGATTTTTAGCGCGCCTTCTGCTTTAGGCTTACAGTTATTTTCTCAATTTTTAACGTCGACAGTTAGTGGCTGAGGATAGTTAGACAAATAAATATGTAACTACTTAAACTATCACTAAGAATTAAATAAATGTTGCTAGTTCTTGTTTTTGTCGCATAGCTTAACACGCCTGTAGATTTGATGGACTGGAAATATTAATAAGGAAATATATGTAGCAGTAATAATTTTTACATTCAACAAGCACTGCACTCAAGTGAAGTATTTTTGAAGTGTTAATGTTATTCAAAATTATAGTATTGATAGTTAAAACTTGAAAACAGAGAGGCGTTTATAAAAAAACTTGTTCAAATGAAGAAAAAAAAATTGGCTCATTTCGTAGATGACAACTCAAAGCGAAACCCCCATTTGTCATCTGCTTAGTTAGCTCATTTTAGTCAAAGGTTCATTAATCAAATCTTACATTAGGTTAAAGAAGCACTCTGCCTTTGCCAAAAGTTCTGGGAACGCTGAGTCCTAGAAACCAGTTTGGGGAAGTCTACATCAACTACGTATCTGCCAAGTCAGCCCTAAGACTCAGAAAGTCGTTCGAATTAGCGCATGATCCTATTGAACATGACACCATTGTATGTAAGGTAGGTGGAAATATCTTGGGGGAGCAGAGTGATTATTTCTTCTCTGAAGATGTTGACCTTTCACTAAACATATCCGACACCTGCACCGTGTTCCAGGCGGAAATATGTGCTATATTGGTAGCGACAATGACAATTGGGGGAACTTATAATGGAAACTAGCCGCCATTAGGGCTGTTGCATCGAAAGTGGTGAAACCGATACAGCTACTGACGTGTATTCAATCTCTGGAGCTACTTAAACGAAATCGTGTAAGGACTGTTTCGGCCGATAAATGTACGTGGTACGGCCCAAAGCTGGACGTTGTCCCTAGCCGAACTTCCAAATACCGTACGGGAATGGTCGCTAAGAGAAACGGCCCGCAGATGGTCTACGATTACCACTGGCAGATTGTCCAAAATTCTTTCGCCCTCAATCGATAAGGAAAGAGCTGCAGAAGCTGTCTACATAAGGAGTAGGAAGAGTTAGTTCAACAAGTTCTCTGCGACTCGATTGTTTCAGAACCTGGACTACATTAGAGGTGCGACACTCACAAGTTTTCCTAGAACTCTAGGTGGTTCCTACGGACTGGAGATCATGGAGGTCTGTAGGGATTTGTGGGGCTAGATAGATGATCGCGGGACATCACAATGGGCCTAGTGAGCTCCGGGATCTGCCCATCGCTGTACGGGATCTGCCCACCTAACCTAACAGACCAGTCAGTGGCGCATCCTTGCAGGTGGTGACTTACGAAACGTTTATCAAAGTCATCTTATTCTACGTTCTTGCATTCGGAATGTAGGTGTTGAACATACTAAATTTTTTCTTCATGTTAACAGCAATAAATATGCATACATTCCGCCACGCGGTTACGTAAGATTTTGTCAGTAAACGGATCGGTTTGCCACGTCCGGATTGGTTAATCAATTCGGATTCAGGATCGGTGTTTTATCAGCCCAGTTATATGGGCATAAAATATCATGAAGCCAGTTTTTTTTAATATTACCCTAACTGGGATACAGTATTGCTTCAAAAAATTTTAATTTCGTAAAAGTAGTCGGCTCTTCAATTATGAAAATATAATTTCTGAGCCTGTATCGACCTCTGCCGTTTTGATGTGGCAGCTGAGCTCAGTTAATATGGCTGTCGCGTTCCGAATCCGCTAGTAATATCTGAACCTGGTACAGTTTTTTCTGTTCCCCCCTCAGAATCGGCGCATAATTGGAATACCACTTCGTTCGAAGGTTCAATTTTCCATAACTCTGCCGAATTTATTGAGTTTGGGGATTGCGGCTTCTTGGACTTGACCTCTAACTTCAGAAAAACTCTAGCGGAATAAAATTAAAACAACTGGATGGCCAATTCATATCACCGCGAGTATGTTCCTTGAGGCTTTCACTATGTGTTTCGAAGCTCCATTCAATTCGATTTGAGCCAAAAGAAATGGAATCAGTCATGGCCTCACTAATGTTGTGACCAATAATGCACATCGGCCGCAAACAGATGCTTTTTGCAAGTGCATAGTCACCTGACCAATTTTGATTGTAAACATTGCTCATTATTCAAAAATGTGCCTTCTAAATGCTACGAAGCCTACTTAGAAACCAAATGGCCATGGGCTATGGGTCGTTAATTGCATTAGTTATCTCTTGTACAGGTACATTTTGTTCATATATCGACTGATTATGAATTTCATCTGCATAACTTCTGGTGTGATGTACAAGATTACAGCTGTGTAGTTCATTCTCGACAGTCGACTGACCCCTGTCTCATTATTTGCTGTTGTCGAGACAATAAACGAGCTTAATGTTTTTCTTCATAACTAAATCGTAATTCTATGACTCGAGAAAGTATTGTATCCAGGGAAATCCTTTAAGGGGTAAAAATAGTTTCCATAAGACTCGCAAGTAGTAATAAATTTCAGGACATATTTAATAACACAAAAAGTGTTTGCACAGTGCAACATTTATTTTCAATCGTCTCGGTGGCTGAGGATTAGGGATATCTCGTTCTCCTACCCCTCTGAATCTGCGCCTACTATAAAAAGGGATTTCAAACCAAAGGGCAAATTTCCATATAATTTCTACTTGAGTTCTTTAAAAATTTAGACGGGAATACCGTAATTTATACCCACATCATTGTTTGCAATCAAATCCTTTTACATTTAACATAAGCCCTCCAAACTTAAAGCTTTCAGTAGTAGCTTTAAACACATCATTTCTGCTTAGTATTATTGTTACGCTGGTGCCTAAGGTTGTTCTTTCATAAATCAAAAAAGACACATTCGCTTTCCAAGGCCTTTAAGCACCCTGAATTATTATTTTTTGTTTTTGATTGCAATGGCACGTACGAAGAAACATCATTAAAGCCGAATAAAAATAAAGTTTATTGGTTTTATAATTTCTACTCTCCACTTTAACAGTTTCTAAATTATATGATTGATGTATGAAAATGCAAAAAAAAAACTAATAGCAGTTTCTGATAGACTTGAGGGAACTAAAGAACAAATTTGAGTACTTTCAGGCAAACAAAAGATTTTAAACCAGTTCATTTCAACAAGTACACAACGCATTTTGGAATGAATTTAAGTGTTTTACGAAAATCAAATTATTGTATCTTATTTCGATACGTTTTTTTTCTTATGATCACAATGTGCTTCTTTCATACCCTTTACTACAGGCGGTGGGGGTATGTATGGGTCTGTCATACCGTTTGTAACTTGTACAGGTTTCTTTAGTGGCAACAAAGATCTCTGTAAAGACTAGTACCAGTCAGAGGGCTACTTAAAACCAGAGGAGAGGCTCTGCAATACTGTTCTAAAGATGACCATAACGCGCAATTGCAGAGTTGTTAAACAGTAGAGATTTCCTATCCCTCACCACTCGATCCTTTTCCAAATAACTTACACAGTTAACTAGTAGACATTTAAAGGGCGATTGTTGTTTCTTTCTAAAAACCGGAAATCTGCTTAATGCTCTATTTGCACACATCAGTACCGTGTCCGTTCGATCAGTGATACCAATTCATACGCATCCGTAGTATATCCGGTTCGTTCCGTGAACCCATATGACTTATTTTACTAATATTGAATTGGTAATTCCACGTAGGTTTTGTATGGCAATTCTAGATAACTCCGTACTAATTAATTTTTCCTTCATATCAAACACCACTTGCAATAGAATTCCGTCAACACGTCAGTGAAATACAAACAAATATAATTGGTGATGTATTTAAAAATCATGGCACGGACACCGAAGCAGCCGGACGTGTCTGAACACTTTTATTGGAGATTGGAGCAACGATATTTTATTTTTCACTGACCCTGACACTGAATTGACACTGGACACATATTTGAAGATGGACCTTATATCTATAAAGACTTGAAAATGAATTTAAAAGTAAATACTTCGCTTAAGTCGAAACAAAGATAAAATCGAAAAAATTCCGTAATTTAAAAGACACTCAAAGATAGACGATTGTTTAAAGTCGAAACGAAAATCGGAAAAAAACCTTTAAAAAATCGCAAGCTATAAAAAAACGACGCGAACCTTAATCGAAAAATCGAATAGCGAAATTAAACACTAGTTTCGACAAAAAGTTTAAGAACTTTTTTTCATTTCTTCAACATGAGAGATATTTCCATTCTACATTTAGAATATTGTAATTCAAGCCGCATTCTAAAATGTCTCTACATCGGAACTTCTTTTCGATTGAACGCCTTATGAGCCAGTTTTATATATATTTTGTTTTTATTATATACATCTAAAGAAAACACCCTTTGTATATTATTTCTCACTAAAATAAAGGTATGTGAGAATCGATATGTCCATATGAAGCCAAATTACGTGCTTAATTTTGTTTTTATTGTTCTTGAATATAAAATTTAATTTTATGATGTGTTGAACGGGATGATTGGCTGTAATCTTCTAAAGAAAATCTTTTATTCCCTCAACTTAATTTATTGTATTTGAAAAAAGTTTAAGCTTTCTTTTTATTTTAGTTAACTAACTATTGAGAGCTAAAAAAAATCATTGTTTCCTTTTTCATCAAATCCACAAAAATTAATTTATTCTTTTGTTTTACATTTTGCTTTACTTTTACCTTAAAAAGAAACCTATGCCGCATAATTCAAAATTGTTTAGAGCTGGATTTACAAAAGAAGTCGTATGAATTTTCACATTAAATTGTAACAAATAACATTAAAGACCGTCGTTATTCATAATTTTACCAAAAATCGTACCATTGAAACAGTAAAAATCTGATAGAATTCTCTAATAAAAAAAATTGCAACAAAATAATTTTGTGCACAAAATAGATGCGATAACAAACTCTGCAACTCTAACCGCATGGATAATATTATTTCAGAAATTTTTCAAATCATCTTATAGTTTAGAGCACGCATTAGATTTTTTGAGAAATCTAACAATATGTCGAATATGGTTGGCATCAGACCTGCGGGGTCTCAAGTATTTTATTAATTTATAGTCCCATAAAAAAAATTTTAAAAATTTTAAAATTATTAGTTTACGATGAAACTTTTACCCCCAAAATTCCAAGTTTGATCCTCTCTGAATATTTTTCGATTTTTCATAACGTCTCTTTTTTAACTTTTAGATTGGCCTCCAAGCAGCACTTTTAAATACGCAGGCATTTTTTTTAAAGCAGAGAGAAGAAAGGTATTTTTTAAAATTTTATTTTGTTGTTATTCAGGGCAGAAAATGAAACCGGTATTAGTCTATTAAACCGAAAATTTGTCGCCGGCAACGGCTGTACTAAAACTGCCGACTTAAGGTCAACTAAAGCAAAAATTGTAACGAATCAATTCGTTCAAGTTGTTATATGTCGTAACTAAACAATATTTTCCGTTAATATTATTACAGAAAATACCAAAAATTACAGACAAATACGAGAGGATTAGCTAATGAAACTGGCTAAGAATTCTAGACGTATTAAACCGCATGAATCGAAGCCAATATGTGGTCCTAATACGCCCCTACGTCAGCTCATGGTGGCAGCCATTAGCCGTGTCTCTGGTATTATGTAAACCCTGTAGTCTAGGCGAATAATCCAGAGACGATTGGCAGCATGAAAGATAATTGTTGCCAGGTTATAGTCGATATTCGGCCCAAGATTCTGCGATCGTGTTACGTCACGATTGGACTACAACCCTGCTAACTGCAGCACTCATTTGCTCCGTTTTATACTCAATATCATTAAACGAAAGCATGTCATTCATTTGATGACCTTATTTATTTTTAATGTACATCTTCGTGATCAATTTTAAATTTTTTTCTTACAGTTCTTTTAGCTAAAATTTTGAATTTGTCTTTTCTTTTGCGTTCAGTCAGTCGTATCTATGTGCAACCTCTCTTGTTATTGTTGTCTTTTGTTTCCACTATAAATCTGCTTTTTATGCAAACTAAAAATTAATTGCCTAGACTGCGCTTCAAACATTCTATAGTAAATTAAACTAATCAAAATTAAAAAGGAAAAACATGCTACAAAAGCAATGGAAATATGAGCAAATCGTACAAAACGAAAACGGAGCTAAAATGAAAAATTATGCTATTGTAGTGTTCAGTGAATAGTACGAGGGTAAAGTCATAAACAATTTAAAACCTGAATTTTATTATTAAACAAGTCACGCTTTTGTATAGACAGTAATACATAACCATTCCACAACAAATTTTGTATGGTACCCTCGTACATTTTCATTTGTTGGCTTTAGAAACCTACCATACTTGTTAGGGAGTTGCCTGGCCTGATTATTAATGTTATAACCATGAGCGAAATACGAACTGGGCTTTAACACCGGTAGCGCTCTTATAATGAGATTTCTTTTTCACGACTTATAAATTATTATTTCAGACGATATCGTTGCAAAAACAATTAATAATTATCAACTAATTAAATAATGTGTAAATTACGATTGAACTGATTTATGTGAAAATTACCTTTTAGTTTAGAACAGAACAGAACGAATTAATAATATTTTTTATAGTCGAAAGTTCAATGTGTTTTAGAGGAATAAATTATTTCACTGCACTGCGGTACAGTCAGGTACTTAATTGTTTTACTAAATTTTTAATATTGATAACAAATTAATTAAAAAATAACCCAAATTAAACAGAGCAATGGGCCAAAGTCAGTGCCCAATTAAAGCAGCAGTTTACATTAAAGAGAAAAATCATGGGTGAGGTAACCTAATCTAAGAGCATCATAATATGCTACAATTTTATATTTGTGGCGAAGTCATATTATTTTCATAGATCACAAACAGGGCCTGCTTAAAATAGTGTTGGTGTCGAATACAATGAAACTTTTATATAAAAGTATAATATTGTTGTCACATATTATTGAAAGATAATACAATCATAACATTGATAAATATGTTTAAAATAGAGTCTCTCGTGATCATGTTTAAAGTTCATCATATTACACATAGAGTAGATCCTGATATAATTGAAAATATTCATTAAATGATCGATAGTTTGTAATAGGGCATTTGCATTACACCGAAATCTAGTAGATTTAATTAGATAGCTGTCCATATATTATCTTGTTCTTCTCTTGGTAGTAGTTTTGTACCCATTTCCACATCGACAATAGCCTGTTCGATTTTCTTTTTTCCTGTTGTATTTGTGCATGTAGTGTTTTAGTCCTTTCTCTAGTATTACCGCTTCGTCTTTGTTGATTGTTACTTTTGTTAAGTTCGCAAGCCTCGCGTTGAAATCAGGCTCCTTCTTTCTTGGCTTATTTGGCATCCTTGGATTTGATAACACCTCCAGTTTCTTCTTTAGGGTTTTTTATTTCCCTTTCATGGTCTTTGTGATCTCGCTTCTAATTGTATCGAAAATCCCCTTAATTGTTTGCATCGGAGTGAATTCCATTAATTCTAAGTGTGTTGTCTCCAAACCAAACTTGACGAGGGATGACGGAAATTCGTTCCAAAAATCTACGCCAATTATTTCCTATACATCATAGTATATTTTGATATATTAAGGGTAAATCCACAGTTGCATCACTAAGTACTACTAGATTTTGAGTTAAGGAAATCTAGGAACGAAGTAGATTTTGTGATTTATGGGAAAACTACTGAAAAATAAATTTTGTTCGCAATCCAGGTAATACTACTGTTGGGTGCAATGTAAATGCAATACTTCCTTAAAAGCATTATTTAAATTTTTGTTAAAAGATTTTACTCTTGAGAATGCTTTTAACCCTAAGCGCAGGAAAATGAGCCGATTGAGTAGTAAATAAAAGATGATCTAATAGAAAAGCCTTTAAGCGAGGTGATAAATGGCATTTTTAAAACGAATATTATGTCTTGCTTCATAGTCATAGTTTGCTTAAACACAAAACTTTTAAGTATTATATGGTTCGAAATAGTATATAATTGTGGTGAAATAGTAAAAATTTATTATAATGTGTTTACCCCAAACATATATTGTTGCCAAACAAATATTGATGACTCTGTCACCAACATGTTTTTTTAACATGTTTGCTGTAAGTTCGACTTGGCCAAAATACACGAAAAAAAACCATGTCTTTGACATGTCATGACACCACATTATGTTCTCTACAACAATACATTGTTGTGTCAAATATATTAGAATTCTTTAAAATTATTTTAAACTTTACTTTAGTTTGGAGACAAACCGGTTTCAGCTATGTGCCATATTCAGAGGTATGAGCTCTCTTAAGGTGATTTTTTTCTTTTTCTATAACTTCTAGCAAAAATTCTTTCAACCCAAAGGTAAAGCCAACAAGATGTTCTTCACAAGTGCACCTAATTATTTTTAGAGTTATAAAGAAAAATTGCTTCATTTATATTTAATCTTTATAACTTCAAAAAATTATTAGGAATATTATTAACAAAATTAGGTATGGGATGACGAAAATTTTTTGCAAATATCTGTATCATTAAATGATTTCCAACCATAAAAATTCGAACACGGTTGTCCGGAACAATTTTTTTGAGTGCCATGTGGTTTTATAGCGACTTCTCCGTCAAGCCGCGCGAGTTTCAGCAGTGCGAATTTATTGCAAATCGTGCTATGAGGAAAATGCGGCACAGAGTGGCAGAAAAATAGCACGAAATTTTACCAAACAGGTTATAACATTTTGTGGCACTTGCGAGGGTAACCATTTGTATGTTTACCAATAAAATCCATTAAAGTTATCTAAACAAATTTTCCATTTTTACCTTTATTATCATATTTTATACTGTCAGTCACCGGTGACTGATGCGGCCTAAACGGAAGAGTCGGTGTCAGTCACCGGTGACTGACGTGACACTCAACGTGTAAACTATACAAAAATAATACATTAATTCGAACCACCGAAACTGTTCTTAATAGACATAATATGTAAAATTGTTTTGGTGTTAAAGCATGAGGATACTGTGGCTTAAATGGTTAGCGCGTTGACTATTAAGCATTATTTCAAAAAACACAAATAAATTTATTAAAATTCTTTATTTGGTTAAGAGTTGAAGAGGTTTTTTAAATTCATTTGCTTCAAATAGAATTTGAAAGTAAGAGTTTCGAATAACGCACTTTAGTCATTTTCTCCCTCTGATGGTTCAGAAGTTTTAACCAGAAAACAATATTTTTGTGGAAGTGGTTAGGGTAACACTGTGTTCACTTCATGCCATGTGTTACCCACATCTTGTTTCAATTCGTGAACTGAAGCGCTGAAAGAGAAGCTTAGTTCATCTTGTAGATTTGTGGTCATTGTCCTGTCTTTTACGCTTGTGACCGAGAGGCTTGTGGTGAGACCACAAACCGAATTAAAATCAGTAGAAGACGTATCGCTTCCACTTCGAATACTGTCGGCTGAACGAGCATTTTCAACCCTTCACTTCTTACGTCACGATAACTGAGAGCGCTAATGGATCTTGAAAGTGGATTTTTTTACACCTGCAGATTAGTGGAGTTAATGCTGCCAGTAAAAATGATATTTCTATATTTCTAAACGGGCGATCAAACTGACTTAAAATGGTTGATTTGCCACAAGAAAAAATTTTAGGCTGCTTATTATGGCCCTTTTTACCGTTAATAGAATCGGTTAATACTCGTTTTTCGATTAATCTTGCCGCCACTATTTGTACCTCAAAAGCTGCCAGTAACATCAATCTTTTGCTTTTCAATAACCTTAGTTTACATTATACATGCATATGTATGTATGTATGTGTGATGTTAATTGTTCACAAACACTATTAAATAAATAAAAATGGGTAACAGTTGTTTTGACAAAATGTCAAACCCTCCAAACGAGGCGCACAAGCAGCCAAGTTTGTCAAACATTTTTACTTTGTCAGCCAGTTTTACGGTTTGAAAGCGTTTATCTTCCATATAAGTCGTATGAACAAATTTGTATTTCAATATGGAAATTAACAGGAAGTTAGCAATTTTCTGGCATTGAAAAAATTTGTTATTTGCACTTGTAAGAAAAAAGTATCTAAATTTTTTTAAATTTATTTTTCAAAGCAAAAAAAAACATACCCAGGTTATTAAGGGAAAAATTGGCCAAATTCAAATGCAATAAATTCCTTAACTTTTTTAAAAGTTCTGTTTTGGAAAATGTTATTTCTAAATGCTTTTGGGGGCTAAATTCCATTATGAATTGTCTAACATTATTTACGGCCATGTTCGGACACTCACATCTCGCAGAAAATTTGCGATTGTGATTTCAACTCGCATGTGAGGTGTTCTGTAACTCGCATTCGCAAGAGTTTTGGCGAGTTCAAGTCGCAAGAGTATACTGAAGTGAACGGCTGTATTTAAACTAAACTAGTTTGTAAAGAAACTACAAAGTTATGAATAAATTAAATTAATAGTGTTTTCTTTTTATTTTAGTCAAAACTAATGACATTGTGTAACAAATTTTTTCTAAAAATATGAAATTTAAAAACGTTCTTTACTTCTGCAACTTTTGCCTCTGTATTTCTTCTTTTGCACTGGCGATTTCAATAAACAGCTTATACGGGTCATCTTCAAAAAATATACGCAGCTAGTGCTGTAATTAATTCAAATGAAATGCCCGGGTATTTTTTGTAATATTCTAGGTTCAGATATTAGAAATATTAAAAATACAGAGTTTTCTTGTAAAACTTTTCAAAAGCAAATCGCAAATAAAACGCGTGAGTTGCAGAACATGCAGAAATAAGTTTGGCGATTTGCTACTCGCATGCGATTTGACACTCTTGCGAGTGTCAGAACATGCCCGTTAATAAAAATAAAAGGGCAGTATGACACCAGCCATACCGATTACTACAAAACTAGGGAAATGTATTTCAGTTTTGGACAAAACAGTTTGCCAGTGGTTACATAATGTTGTACAAAATAATAAAAAAAAGCATTATTGCCACTCATACGATTTTTGTGTCTCTAGTAAAGTTTTGTTCGTATCTGGCAGCTTGCCACTATTTAAATCCGGCTATCGAATGTTACAAAGTCGTTATTAAGAAAACATCTTAATATATCAAGTTGTCCTGAACTTAGTCCAATCGAAAAATATTGGCCGTTATTCGTTAAAAAAAAATTAAAACAGGGTGTTGGTCTTATTTTAACCAATAACTTATTGAGTAAAATTTCGAGGAAAAGAACTGCCTAGAAATGCATTGGGAATCAAGAAATGTAGGTTTTTAGCACTCGAATTTTAAATGTTTTTCATTTAATACAATATATTTTGAAAAGAAATAAAAACTTGCAATAATATTTAATTCAATATACAATTCAACCATAATTATACAAAATTCTTAATTTCCTCTCTTTACAGGTACGTACCTAAATCTAAGTCACAAGTGAAAATAACTAAAATCGTAAGTCTTGAAAAAAAAAACTCCCAAATGAACAACTAAAACAATGTGGTAACATTAAATTTAATTTTGAGCGAACCTTCTCAAAATATTTATTTACAATTAAGTTTAGAGACAAATTGAAATGCTACTATAAAGACTTAACCGTCCAGCAAAACTAAAAGAAAATTATAAAAACTCCAGTAAATCCGACTAAATGCCGGTTTATCATCAACGTTTTTCCCAGTTCCAATAAATTTCAGAGCCCTTTCGAAAAAGTTGCCAAAAAAACCAAAATTTTTTTAAAAAGTTACAGTCTTTATATGCAACATTTGTGTATGTGTGCGTGTACTTCTTTCTTATACCTGTTTTGCCACATAAAAGTACAAACCATTTAGCAATAAATTGTTCAAAAAAGGCAAGAGCAAAAATGTTGCATGATGCAGTGCCATTGAACTTAAAATGCAACACAAATTCAAGCGGAAGAAGAGCTGCACAAATGGACTGACAATATTTCAGGATTTATAATGATAATTTTATTCCAATCGAGATATTTCTTAAGAATTAGTAAAAATTCAAAATATGCGACGAATTTTAGCTTAAAAGGCATTTCGGTATGATAACCTTATTAAAGCATCAGTCGTAGGCATTTCTATCTGTTTCTTAAGGCGCTGTTACAGGCTTTACATCATGTTCGTATAGAAATCGTGTCTTCCGTAGGGTGAATGACGTCAACATTTTTAATAAATGTAAGTAATAGTTAGACATTTAAATATTCAATTATTACTGCTGAAAATCACATTTTCTCGCGCCCTGCATACGCTCAATGAGATGACGCAGATGCGGATGTTACGGAACTGCGAGAATATTATTTTCGCTAAAATAGCCGCTAGTTTTTTTTACAGAACTCTGGACTCTTGAGGCAAATATTTTCTCTTAAGAGTTTGAATGCATGATATTCCTTATAAGAAATCCCGTTTTTGCACTCTGGTCTAACGGAGAAGAGTTGCAGTTGATCAACACATGGCAATAAAAAACGCTCAACCAAAACTTGAAAGTTTTATTGCTTTTTAATTTTTAAGATTATTCATTCGATGACATTTTGGCGCAACGAAATCATTTCGTCAGCAGCAACAATTCAGTGTTGCTACACCCTACCATACATCGATCCGATTGGCCGGTCTCTCTCTCTCTCTCATTGTATATTTCTTTGTGATTCTGAGGAGACAATCTACGAGGCAAGTTTTCTTAATTACTTCAACGCTTTTCTGGACGCAGAAATTGTCTGGGAACCTTTTTATCTAACATTCACAGTTAAATTGATTTGTAGCAGCTCAATAGATTCTTCTTCAATTTCCAACATCGAAAAAGATCGATTTTATTAAAATCAGTTTGTTTGAACAGCTAATTTTTTGCTTAGAGCAATAGTCCAAGCTGATCTTTATTTTAGGTCTTCTTATATCGTTCGTAATCCGAGATCTATATAAGTTCCACGTAAGTAATAACTAGTAAACTAGTGCATTCGGTATCGATTCAGTCATATATGGGCGGGGTATCACCAACGTTTTCCGTCATACCCTGTTGAGTTTGGTTTGGAGACAAACCTGTTTCGGCTATGTGCCATCTTCAGACTACTTTTCGTTCTGAGTGTCTAATTAATCATTAACCACAAAGTTTTCACATTTTAAGTACCGAAACAAAAAATTATTTGCAGTTACTAAATGCCCCATTTCGTCTTCCGAGGCTTTAGCCTCGTCACTTTCGGCGAACGGAAGGGTTTTTGCGCGTGTTTTGGAGTTTCTGCACTTCAGTTATGGCAATTCGCATTCGTGGTACACTCAGTTAGGTGGTAAATGAACCTTTGACAAGAATCCTGAAGCTTTAGTTTCAGCACCGACTGCATTTTAAAATGGTTACTGCAATATGCATATCTTAGGAACTTGAACGCTTACGAAGGAATATATTTGCACTTTGATAATATCAAATTGAGTCACACATTTTCAAGCGGAGAAAATATTTGCTGCCTCATCCACGATGTTCTTCCGTGTTTCAAAGACCGCTTCGGAAAATCCCTCTATAGCGGCTGAATTTCTAGAAGATACGTAACCCCTCTCCACCAGATTTCTATCATTTACGCAGTCAGCTTTGCAAATATAAACTTACTTTTGAGACACCCCTATTAAATTCATATTTATCTTGAAATGGTCGACGTCTTAAGCTTTAAATAGTATTTCGAATTAAACGCTATCCCTTGTCAAGTTTATATTTCGCTTACAACCTGTAATTGGATTTTACAAATTCATGATACAAATGTCAACCTTTTTTAGTTCAATTGAAAGGAGAAAGCTTAGTCCCGAAGTTTTATAATAAGGAAAAACTACCAACGCTTGCCAATGGCAACTCCATTATGATCATCAATGTTATTCGGCAACCAAATTATTTGTACAAACAAATAATAAAGAAAATAGTTTTCAAAAGAAACACATACTTTCTTTCATGGCCAAAACTTTACATCAGCAGATGCGGCGAACCGTTCACAAGATCAGAACAAACAGTAAATAACAAAGAAACCACTCACTCCATCTATCATCTACTGTTGCTGTTGCTACTGCAACTATAACTGCTGGTACAGCGGCGGTTAACAAAATAGATAGAATTACAGCAAATAATTGGCACAATTACGAAACAAGATATCAAAATCGTGATTAAATCAAATAATGCTGGAGCAAGACAACGCCTGACTTTCGATAAGAACACAAGTCTGTATACATTTTCGCCCTTAACTGTATGAGGTTTCAGTTGCAAGTTTGGGGGCCAGAATTTGTTTTTCGTGTTTTATTCCTTTTCTTTGGCTTTTTTGTCTTGAACTGCTGCTATAATGAACGGCAAGTAAATTCTTTGAGTTTGTCGAATTTTCGAACAGTTATTTATTTCAGCAGCAATGAAGCTTAAAAGTTTTTGTTCTTTTTATGAAATGTTGGGTTTGCTAAACTGGTTGGTTTACTTGGGTAATTTTCATTTTTAGCTGTAACTCTCTCTGTCCTTTTGGTTCTTGCAACTCGTACTGATGATCTGATTGAGTTATGAGTTCAGAGATCAATAGCTTAAGTCATCGGATAATTTATACTTATTTATAAATTCTGTTTGTTAATAAAAGTTAGATAATAAAGAGGTTTTTAACTCTTTTTGGATCGAAGTACTTAGGTTCAGCTTACAAAGGGTATTCCTGGTGGTACCTGAAGTGGGTATGTAAGCTCTTTATGAATTCTGGCAATATCGGACCACCAATACAATTCAATTGTACACTTTGCACCTTTCGAGTTAATCTCAATAATGCTAAACAGACATTCTGTTTGTTTACTTATCAGACCAGAACCAAAAAAGAAGATTTTGAAAAAGTGAAGGAAGATAGAAAAGAACATAAAGTAGCTTCATGGTACCTGATAATTTGTTATCCGAGCGGGCAACATGGCCCAGATCACGAGGATTATAAAGCCAATAAAGTCAAAGATGTTACTGAGAACCATCCGAACATATTAAGATTAAGCCTGCTCTTAGCGCAGGCTTAGTACTTCAATGTTTAGTACTTATCAGTCCGGAGCGTTACCAAGAACGTTGAGTAAAAAGAGCTTGAAATTTTAAGGGAAATCATCGAAGAAACATCAACAAAATTTAATTTTGGAAGTTATTAAAACTTTTTTGGGAATTGTGGAGTTTATACTGAATAACCAGTTAACCCGGTAACCCAAAAATTTTAAACCTTTTCGAAATTTTTAAGTCCTTCAATATTTTTTTATTCACAGAAATCCAGCTTTTATTTTTGTTGCAGCCCTTAACGAAAGATATGGCATACGACATCGACCGAAATTGCAATATAAATTTCAGTGGAATTTAATGGAAATAGAAATTTCGATCTATATCTAATCCCGTAATTTGTCGGCTGGTCAAAAAGTCTGAAATTTGATTTCCAAAGCCAAATTTTTCCTCAACTAGTAAAATCCGTCTTGCTTTTTTTTTGAAGCCGGATGCATCTGAAGTTTCTTCCAAAAACGGGAATTATACTTTACTTCTTTATTGCTACCTTAGGTTTCAGCCGCATCTTTCAAAAATGCATATTTAGTTCCAAATTTGTTCCTATTATGCACTTTTTAGGTCATCTCTGTGTAGGTTTGACATAACACTTGATTATAAAATAGTCAATGGATTGAAGCGTCTTTAGAGCATTTTCTCTCGAAACTAAAGAAGACTGTTTTGCACCAGAACTTTACATTTGTTGAAATATAAAACATGAGTATTTGATTTCGAACCCTTTACCGACCTCCTTTATTTTTAACTGTTACAGAAATAAAATCTACTTACGTTGCCCTACGACACCTTCCCCCATCGCTAGCTTGAACTTTGACTGTACTATTTAATCCGTGATTTCTTAACACAGCGCCTTACGGACGGAAATAGCAACATCTATCTCTATTTGTGTATACACGTATAGGCAACATCTGGTGCCTTCATTTGATAGTTTCACAAATATTTTATTTTTGAACAATCACAGAGGTCCAAATAAATTTTGGGTCAGCCCTTACGGCAAAATGCCTGCAAATGTTAGGTGAACGGATAGATCGAAATCGCAATTCCCATTATCAAAAATAATGGAAGAATAGACGCTACCGACGGGAACGTCCGAACGGACATCTGAAGTAAAGATACCATCTAACTGCGTACCACTGAAATCGTGTAGATACTTCAAGTCAACTATAGCTCTTGCACGGGATCCAACTGATGCACGGTTGACTCTAAGCTAAGGAATAAAATAGGACTGCGAATCTCTGTAGGGAGACCAGAATACGCCCAGCTCATACCGGAGTCAACTAGCTGGGTCTTTTTTAATAGGTTGGGTAAAATGCAAATAAATAGACTGCCAAATGCATGTCCCTGTATAAATCCTAACGAATTTATTTCTGTGCCACATTGAAGCATAGCGAACTTTCTTTAATGCCTTAGAATAACGTTATTTCGCTGCAAGTATTCTTAACGACACTTACTTACGGTAACGGCTTCATCGACTCGACTCTAATTTAAAAAAATGTGCTTTAAAAATTTCATTGGAAGACGGGAGATATCTATGAAAACCCAATTAGCGGTTTTCAACTCCGTGTATACCTCTAATTTTACTTCGTCAGAAGTACCAAGACCAATTAGAAGGAATAGATTCAGAATTAATAATATAAAGAAAAATCAGGAACTTGCAGCGCCCCATAAACAAATATAAAAATAGTTAAATGACATGGTATGCGTAGGTAATGAGGATGGAAGGCTCTACGACACCTAAGCTTGTATTCCAGCAAAACTAATGCGTTGCAAGATACAGGACGAAGACGTGTATCTTGGTGGGAATAACATGACAGATACTCTTTCGAAACGTAATGTTGATGCTAATAGAGCAAAAACCGTAGCCCAGAACCGAAGTCATGGTAATACCTCTTCCTAAGATACCAGTAACCTCCAATAAAATATTGACTATATATATTGATTTGAATAATAGAGGCAAACGCATGTTAAAGGTTTCAAAAGCTTTGTAGCGTATAAAGTTGGACACAAGATTAATTCACCAAAACTAAGGAAAAATCTAGTCGAATTTTGAGATACTATAAAGTGGTATACATCCATGCACTCTTTGACAAAACTTTGGCTCTAGTTCACATTTTTAGCTTTACGATAAAAGCTTTTATCTCTTCAAAACATCAGTAACTTCTGCTTTTGTTTATTTAGTCCCAGGCAAACATAAACGAAACATCAGTTCTTACAGATGAAGATTTCTTTGTTGGTGTTAAGGAGATTCTTCCTTCTTTGGCTTTGATTAAATATTCATTTGCTAACACGATTTCGTGGCTTAAAGTTGCATGTTGTACCTACTGGTTGACATAATGTTACACCTTTTTTTTAACATACGAGTATTTACGCCCACACATACTTGTGCCTGCAAACTATGAAAAATGGTTAAAATTAAAACATTACGTTGCTCAAACTTCTCTGTCAATGCAAATCATTAACAGAAACAGCAGGATACAGTCATGCCAAGCATGGTTGCTGAATGTACTGTTGCTTGCTAAAGGAGACGGGTTGGATCAGTGGTGTGAAAGGTGGAATATGCACGCCATCTGGATAACAAACAATCAAGATGATAAAATTAGGTTGATTTAAAGACAAGAATTAAATTGTCATTGTCATTGGAAATGCTTTCCTCTTGAACAAAAACTAAACGAATGCATTCTGCTTTAGTATGGCTGTCTAAGGCGATATTATGGAAATCATTTCTGCTATAAATGAAGTTGTTCAGTAAAAGTGAATTGAATGACATAACTTGACAACCTATGAACGAAATTTGCAAAAAATATTTTTTTAACACTTTTTGATCAAATAGTCCTTGACGTTTTGAATGAAACACAGTTTTTTTGCAAAACAAAAATTTATTTTACAACATAATCTCCTTTTAACTCAATACACTTAGTCCAAGGTTTCTCCAGTTTTTGTATCCCTTCCAAAAAATAGGATTTTTCGAGGTCATTAAAATAGGCATTTGTTTGGTCTATAATTTCATCGTTGGAGCTAAATTTCTTTAGGTTTGGAAATAGGTAGTATTTACTAGGGGCTAAATCCCCAGAATATAGCGGGTGAGGTACCAATTCGTAGCCCAATTCATAGAGTTTTGCCATTAAGACTGCACACGTGTGCATCCGTGCATTATATTAATGAAAAAAACTTTTTTGAATCGGTCTGATAAGTTGGCATATTATTCGCCGTTTATTATTTTTCGCTTTTGAAGGTAATCGATATGGATTATCCCGCGTGCATCTCAAAAAACTGTTGCCAATGCCTTATTGGCCGACAAACTTACCTTGGACTTCTTTGGAGCAGGTTCCCCCGGCGAAAGCCATGTTTAGACTGCTGCTTGGACTCCGGAATACAGCAATGGATCCATGTTTCATCCATAGTTACAAAACGCCGCAAAAACTCATTCGTATTTTCACCTTTTTACTTCGAAAAGTTACACCTTACTTAGTTGGCTGGGTTATCTTTTTCCGAGTGAAGAAAAAAGGTGCTGAAGTAGAAGCATAGAAAAGCTTAATTTTTTATTTTCTTATTTCAGGAAATTTTTCGCAATAATATTTTTTAAATTTTAATTTGATATTATTACTTTTTTATTCGTACTCCGCTCCGAATATTCGAAGTATATACATATATAAGAAATGCTAATTTAAAGACCTTTTTGCATTAAGAAAAGAAACAAAATACTTAAAATCTTAAGATATTTCGAACCTGATTTCAAATTCTTGAACTTAAGTATAAAATATTTTTCATAGTAAAAATTTCTAAGGATTAAGCCTAAATTATGTTGGAATATTTGAAAATGCCCAAAAGTAAATCATTTAATTTTGAAAGGTTTAAAAGAGTAATTTTTTTAAAGAAAATCTATTTTAAAGTCCATTTTGTAAAAAAATTGTATGCGGTCATGCTAATATAGTATTTCATGAGATATGTTCGAAATGTCGAACTTAACTTCGAATTCTGGAATTTAATCAATATATGTATAGTAAACTCTTATAGTACTTTGTTTTTAAATGAAATTCGAACTTAATTTCGAAAAGTTGCTGAAATTTTGTTTAATGATTGAAATGTCACGATACGAGTTAATTCCATTGTTAAGCTTTTATTTTTATTGCACCCAATAATTAGCGATAAGCTGGGGGCAAAATCCGGCATTCGACATCGATCGAACTTACAATATAAATTTAAAGAATGGAAATTTAAAGAGTGGAATTTAATGGCAATGGAAATTTCGATCGATATTTAATGGCGGCTGGTCAATAAGCCAACTTTCTTCTAAACTATTAAAACCCGTCTGTCGTAATTTTTTTCAAACCAGATTCATCCATTCCAACAACTCAAGTTCCATTATTAATTAAAAAATTATAAAATTTTTACGTAATTTCGAAAATTTGAACGCCAACACGGTTTATTGTATTGTCGCCCTTCAGAGTTTCAGAACAAACATTGTCGTAAAGTAAGCTTTCGAGATCTGTGTTTATATAAAAAGACGTGAAATTTAGAATATTATCTTTGTTTTAAAAATCACAACACGAAAATTAAAAAACGGTAGCTGGAATAACGTTGAAGAGATCTGAAATTAAGACTAAAATTGGGCTTCATCGCTGGTGCCAAGTATGGCCTTATATGACTTAATTTGGTTCATTTGCAGGGTTGAAATTAAGAAAAAAAACTCCTTCAGTTTTGAGTATGTGGAAACGTTTGTTTTGTAAGGATTAGCGTATTT
Source organism: Phania funesta (assembly GCA_963932375.1). Taxonomy (NCBI): domain Eukaryota; kingdom Metazoa; phylum Arthropoda; class Insecta; order Diptera; family Tachinidae; genus Phania; species Phania funesta. The sequence continues at coordinate 105,582,673 of OZ010652.1, forward strand.
TTAAATATATTTAGTAATTATTTGTTAAAACTGATTGTAAATAAATAAGTATCACTCACAAATAAATAAGTACCAATTTTTTCTTTTCTTAAATAACGTTAAATACAAACCCATTTCAAATCGACAGCTGTCTAGTAAAGATAAAATTTACTAATCGAAGTAATAAAATATGCACATATGACATAAAGTGTTCCTAATATGTCAACCATTTCGTGTTTAGCTGCATAAAAATAAAGAAACCCAACAACATTCGTACGATTGTTAATAAAATTCGCACTGATGGTGTCAAATTGACAATTCAACATGTTGGTGATGTGGCCAGTGGCGAGTGACAATAACAGACATGCTGCCATGCAATCAGACAGTAATATTCGTACACTTGCCTACTTAACGAGTCTACAAGACGATGGGCAATAGGGCTCGTATGCTCCCTCTCACATTCTCGTTCATTTAGCCATTTGTCATTTTTATTTTTTTATTTCGCATTTATTGGAAAACATAAATAGCTGCATATTCTTTGCCTTATTAAATTTAATAGTATTTTTTTAATTACTTTTCAATTAAACCTATCAAACACTTGAAGCATTTAATTACAAATTTTTCATAACTTGGTCTGTCCACCTGTATTGAAAGTAGAAATCTTGTTAGTTCTGTTACACACTAGAAGTTCTAGAATTGTTTAAATGTTTATAATTATAATTAACATAGATTGTTCATTAAATACTAATTAAAAGTAATTAGTAGGTAATTAAGTGAATAAAACAAGAGTAATTTATTCTGAATGAAATATTCCTACTCAAGGGAAATCTGTCTACACTGGAAACTATTTGTCGAATAAGAAGTTTTGAAGTTTTAAATTTTGTGTGTTTTTTGCGTGGAATAAACGTTTTGTTTTTCTTAAATTTAAACTTTTTATTTAAATGAATTTTCGTACATTTTTTGTGAAATTTTAGAGTTCTTTTAGTTGAGTTGTTTCCCTGTAGTACCGACTGCTTGCCGTATATTTATATTTAAATCTCGAAAATCGACGCATAATGACACTTTTTTTTAATGTAGGGGGGATACTGATGCAGACCGCTAACTTTATGGATCTCTTTTCGACCCTCTTCTTTCCTCGAATTAATTTCAGGCAACTGATTTGTAATTTACGATTTGCTTAGTCTAAATCAAGTCCGTGCTACTGCTAGCCTTTACTGTCGACTATAGTGATATCAGACTGGCGACTGATAACAGTCCTTCATCTTCCTCATCCGGAGTTTCTTCTAATTGTTTAAAGCTTAGGTCCACCATGGAATTTACACTTAACAAGTGCCTGTCCGTGATCCTAAGTCTTACGCTAGCCAGTGCTAGCCATTCACACATATATGCTACCGTGCACCCCTTTTCAAGTCCAATTCTTCAGAATTCCTCCATTGGCTAATAAACACTAGAGTTTCTAAACAGATTAACCTCTCCACCTCGTGCAAGACTTCATTGCTTATTCCTGTCGGAATCTCACGGTCCAACGCCTTAGAAGTACCTTCAAAAATAGACCCGTCCACCGCTCGCGAGACATTCTGGTCTATCTTTTCCAGATTCCTCCTTTGGCCATTTAAAACCGTAGTTTCTGCAGAGATTAACCTCTGCGCCTCTTGCGAGGCTTCCTGATTCATCTCTCTATTTGAAAAAACTAATGTCCAGAGCTCCATATGCACGGGTAATTCTGTATTAAAACTGGAGATCGACTGCTATCCAGAGTTCGCATACTTCAGACCAAGCACCCTCTTGACCACGCATCCCTGGCGTGTGCAGTTCCCCCGTGGGTTAGTGATTTTTATAAGAGTGTGTTAACTCCTCTCCGCTCAAGTTATTTAGCTAGACTCCTTGCTATTTGTTCATTTTGTCATGCCACAAATTCTTATAAGGTAAGGGTTGTTTTTTTGTAACTAATTGAATACTTAAAACAAAAGGGATAAACAAACACTACAATCGAATTCCTGGTGCTTAAAAACTTAATAAATCAAATTATGCGTATTCAAAAATTCAGTATTAGTGGAAAGCACGGTTTCATTTCACAATGTTGTCAATGGGATTGCTCTCATATTGCTGCTGGTGCTGTTTGCATTGCTGTAGTATTTACAACATTACGAGCATAGCAATAGCATATATAAATTAACCAGAAAGAGTGATGTTTTGTCACAGCAATTGGTTTTGACTATTGCTTTTGCTATAGCTGGACTGACTTTATTTTCACAGACCAATAACAGTAAAACCATTATTAATAAAACTTGTCTAATTTATAGCATCACACAGTATTTGTTTATGTGCTATTTCTATTTCGAATTTGTATTGGAATATGTATTACGAAGTCAAGTGAAGTTTTAATATGTGATGTCATCAGCGTTGCCAGGGGTGTAAATTTTATGTTTCTTCCAGTTTTTTGATGTGTTGTTTCAAAAGTTCGCCACATTTTTTTAGAGTTTTTTTTTAATTTTAAGAATTTCGGGTTTTGTTTTTTTTGCATTCAAAGTTATTTTTCTTTTTCTACTGCTGTAACCATCAACAGCGCAAGGGTGATGTGATTTTAATGTGACAATTTCCATGGCATTTTTTTTCTGAAAGGAACAAAGTTACATGTCTGCAAGAACAGCATGTACGCCACTGGAAAACTTGAGAGCTCATAACAATTGAACTTTGACAATTTATAGTGTAGAAATACCTCCCCTTGGCTGTCATATTCTATAGAAACTACTAAAAAAGAAAAGCATGTTCTTTTCTTTCATTAACTCATATAACTTAATACCTTTCCCACGCTCGATTCATAAAAAGTTTGAACTTGCGTTATGCTTTCAAGTATTGAAATAATATTCGATTATAAAGTTTCTGGGATATCATTTTTTTGCTACTTACAAAAACTTGTTCTTTGAAGTTAATGGCAACACTGAATATAACAGATATGAAACCTCTACTCATAGAAACCTATGGGTGATATATCTCATTTTGAATATTGGTGAACGCAGTTTACTATATTCTCCGAACGACTTTTTGAATATCAGTTAGTTATAATTTCTTTCTATAGTATCGTCGGTACTAGAGAACTAATAATTGGTTAATAATTTTTGCGAATGGCGGAAAAACATGTATCGTTACAGTCATTTTCAGCCCAGTAATTTCTTAGAAATTATCTGGGTAATGTTGGAAAAGCCTTTGATTTAGGACAAGATATATGGAAACTATTTTCAACTAGAACGACACTCTGATACAAAAATATGCACGGAAGCAGATTCTATTTATATTTAATGTCAGTCAAAAACTTGATTAAATGCGGACTTGCAAAATGCCGCTGCACTTAAGCAAACCTCGCTTAAAATGGTTGAGAGAGTTTTGCGATTTTCAATTTTTTTGTTTGGAGAATTTTTTCGAAATGGGCGTTCAATCCACATGCTAGTATTTTTTTCATTATTTGCTTTTAATGCGCTTTTTACGAAGTCGCTGTATGTTTACACTTTTTAGTTGTAAAAATTTCTCTCTTATTATATTTTTTATATGCAATCTATTTTTTATTTCAGAGAATTTTTTCATTTTGTTGCTTTAATGTTTTACATTTTCCCTTTGTTTTTCTTATTTGAGCGATTTTGGTTGTTCAGTTCTAGAGATTTTATTCGTAGTTTGGGTGTATTTTCGTATTATAGCGTTTGTTCTTTAACTTGCAGCATGTTTCCGATGTTTTTGATTTTTCTTTTTTCGTGGTTTGTTTTTCAAATTTTGATTGTTTAATGTTTCTTATTTTGGTTACTTTCATGATTTGGGTTGTTCCCCTTTCAGATGTTGTTTATTTTTTGACTGAAAATATGTTTATACCTTTGGATTTTTTTCACTTTTAGCCGTTTCAACTCAATTGTAGTGATTTTTTTTCCTAAATTGTTTACATTGTTTCCATTTTTAGCCATAATTTATTTTAGACGTTTATTTTAAATTTTGCGTTTTTTAGTATTGTCCATTTAAATCTTTTTTTACTCCCAGTGTTAAAACGTAGGCAATTTGTTGTGGACATGTCTCAGCTGCAGTTAAACTTCCCCCTGTTTGCATTTGTCACCCGCTGCTGAAAATGTTCAAATTATTCCGGCCAGCATTATGGCTGTTGTACGCTGAATAAAATTGATTAGAAAATTACATATTGGCTAATTTTGTTGTTTAATTTTTACTCACGTTACTAATTGAATTTGAGTTAAATATTTGCAAATTTAATTTTTCACACTACAATTATTAGCCAAAGTTTGTTGTAACAAATTAAATAAGTGGAATTAACCATAGTAGCTGTGACTAATGAACTCCTTTGTAGTTAATACATGTATGGACGTCTCGTCTTCCGCCACTTGAGTAGTGTTCAAAGGCCCCTCATGCAAAAACTTTTCATTTCTCTTCAAACACTCGTCAAAATTAACATTTTTATTGCTCTCTAAGTTTGTAGTTGTATTCGCTTGAATTATGGAAAAACCTGTTTCCGAGTCATTTGAATTTAATTGAATAATAGTTGCATATAAGTAACGATAAAAAAAACAAGTTTGCAATTAATACTGCTCTTTTAGTTCCAAGTGAATTTTAGTTGAGTGATCGAGGCTGACTTTGAAATGCCCTTTACCATGATTTGAAAATAGTAAAAAACGCAGCGTAAAGTTTAAAGCTCACCGCTATATTGGGTATGAAGACAACGATAATTTTGTGTTAACTGTAAACATCAGGTGATGGAAAAACTATGGGAAGACTGGAACGGAAGGATTGTCTAGGAAAAATTAAATATTTGTAATATCGGGTGTTTTTTTTAGCTGCATGAGAACTATCGATAACGATAACTGTGGTTTAAGAGCTGAGAATGTCAAACTGTGTTAACATTTCTGTTCAGTAAGGTTTGGCAAGTCATCATGAAGTGTTTTAACGTCGAAACAACACTTCCATATTATGGAAATTTATTTTGAAAAAAATCTGTTCGCGAAGGTCATAGAGCATATCGTCCGTTTTACGGTCAACTTAATCGGCCAAGTGCAGCTGTTGATCGTTTTTGTGCTAATTTTACTCTTCTGTATTCAAAATAATCAACAAGACAAAGATGTGTGCGTACTGAAGAGCATATTGCTGCTAGAGCGCGAAGTATTGAAGATGACGCCGAAACGTCGATTCGTCGTCGTGCTAAACTTGTTGGCCTTTGTCCTTAGACTACGTGCAAAATTTCGCGGAAGAATTTTGGCGTTTGTGCCTATAAAATACAGCTCGTGTAAGAAATGAATTCAAACGACCATCGTTTGCGTCGAATTTTTGTTGATTGGGCTCATTTGAAACTGGCCGAATATAAGCATTTTCATCAAAGAATTGTGTTTAGTGATGAAGGTCATTTCTGGTTAAATGCTTATGTCAATAAGCAAAATCGCCGGATTTGGAGCGAAGACAATCCTCAAGCCGTTAACGAATCACCATTGCATCCATTAAAGTTAACTGTTTGGTGCGGTATACACGCTGGCTGCATAATCAGCCTTTATTTCTTTCGAAATGAACAAAGATCGATGAATGGCGAGCGCTATCGAGCTATGTTGACTGAATTTGTGTTTTCAAAAATTAATCCGCTAAACAAACAAGATGATGCATCTTGGCATACAGCGCGCTTAACAATCGATTTATCACAAAATCAATTTGGTGACAGTCTTTTTTCCAGAAGTGTTCCCGTTCACTGCCCCCTTCAATCGTGCGAGTTAAAGCCTCTGGATCACTTGTTATCGGAATATGTTAAGTCATTAGTTTATGTCGACAAACCATTGGAAGCCAATATTCTAGTCACTATTGACGCCATACGGCCAGATTTATTGGAAAAAGTAGTTAAAAATTAGACTGATCGTATGGACCATGTAACTCGTAGCCACGGCGGACATACGCCTATGAAATTATCTACTTCACTCCAATAATATTTTTGTCTTGCATAATAATTTTATTTCTCATGCAGCTAAAAAACACTCGTTAGCTGGAAAGTAGTAATGGAACTGCCAGAGGATAGATATACCGGGCTGTTTTGAATAGCGCGATTTAAACAATCAGAGGCTTGCCGTTCGTATTGGAACAGTATTTTTGGCTGTTTTTGGCCTACTTCATAATTCCAGATAAATTAATTCTCAAAAGATGATCACGAAATTGCGCAACTAGCAGTAAATGAAAAACTTGTTTTGTTTTTCCTGGAGTAGCTTTGCTCTCCATTGCAGATTTGAACGACCTTTTGGTTGTTCTGTCACCTAACAGGCGTGGTTCCAAAGCAATGTGACACTCGTTTTAAACTTGTCGCTAACCAAAAGCATCAAAGAAAACAAGACGATACCAAGTGTTTTAAAGCTGAAATGAAAAATATTGGTTGCACAATAAAGCACTCGCTGAAATTGGGAAGAAATATTTTTTAAGTATAATTATGATATTTCTATTACAGCATATTTTCTGCCATATGTCATATTGAAAGTAGCCGAAATGATCCAAATGTATAATATTCTTTTTTAATCGGAAGCTCTAGACATCGTGTCAACATACTCAGAACACAGCGAATTGTCTGTTATTTTGTTGCAATGCAAATCGAAAGTTCAGTGCTAGAACGCACTCTCTCATTCACTCTCTCTTACTCTCTTTCTCCATCTCTCTCTCTCTCTCTCTCTCTAAAACCATTTGTAGGAATTGATTACGACACTTTCAAGGTAGTGATTTTTATGTTGAAGACGAAAAACGTTCAGGAATGCCAACACCTTGAACGACATTATTGTAAATTTTATTCAAATAAAGCATTTTTTTTTTGCAAATAAACATCAAGAAGATTTTTGTACAGCCAATAACACTGTACAACAACAAAAAATAACATCGTTCTGACAAACTGTTCCGACAGGAGCGACTAAAAAATGTACGCGTACCAGCAAAAAACTGTTATGTCCTATAAAAATATTTGCCATAAAATTCCACTGTAAGTCTTTAAAGAAACCAAAGCTCAAAATTTAACTTGAATATCAGAAATGCGACAAAACTTAAGTTAAATAAAATTTTAATTAAATATCTAAATTTGCTTTTATCGTTTTATTAATAATATCGGGAGCATTTATAAAATCTTATAACAGGCATATAACCCATTAATATGGAAAATTTTATTCAAAAACCATTATTATGAAAATATTTTATTGTAGGTTTAAAGTAGGTAGACGCCAACAATAAACCTACCATAAATTGACATGATAATTTTTTTGTTGGGATAATATTGTTATAGAAAGTTACAACTTTACTCAGTATAAATATTCCCCCAGTATTATCAGTTCTAACTTTTACACCGTCATATGGTATGCACTCCTCCTTTTCAGTCACAAAACGCATACAAAAGGTGCGTTATTCGAACACAACCTTAGTTATTGATATTATTTTTGTTAATTTTACTTAATACAACAGTCTATATAAATTTTGTATTTTACAAACATATAAACCTATTTATGTATCCAACTACTCTGGATCAGATGAAATATTTTTATGCAACATTAACTGGAAATGTGATGGTGTTTTGGAGAAAATTACCTCTTTAACGCATTTTAAGTTTTGATTTATTTTTGACGTTCAAGTTGAACTTTGAGCTCTTGTGTCATTGTAGGACATTTCAGCCCGCTATATTGCTCTTTAAAGGACAAAAGAGACTCACACGGCAAAGAAGGGGTTAAAATATTCCACAAAAATTTGCCTCGTAGTGTTTTACATAAAAGTTCTGCACACACCTTACACCTAAAATAAATTTCCTATTCCGATTCACTATAACATTACGCAATAGGGCAGGGACGTAAACTTTAAGACGCCGATACACGTATTTTTTTGGTCGCCCTTCTCGGAATCCGTTGTCAAAACGTTGTTATTTTGGAAAGAAAAAAAAAATGATTTTGTTGCACAGTGTAATTAAAACGTTCGATTGATATTGTAAACGTTTACAAAATAATAATCGTAGAGCACCTTTTCAATAAGTATTTGTAGCAGCAGTGGATTAAGATAAGAATACCGGTTTCAAATGATACAATTATTTCTATGTAAGTTCAGTATCATTTGAGACACTATTACATTTTGCAATTAAGATACAGTGGCAAATTCTTAAGTCCATTTACTGTTGGCAAACAGCCTAAATGCGCAATTTACAAAGCAAAGTGTATTTGTTTAATAAATTAATTGAAGCCACAATTATTTGAATTAACATTTTTAGAGAACAAGAAATAACGACCAGCGCGGCACATTTAAAATACAACATACAGTGAACTTGCGAAAACGTGAACTAATTATTTCCAAAGGTGTTCACGATGGCGATCGTGTTTTTTTTTATTTAGTTTTAGGTAATCGAATGACAGATCTCTCTAACTTTTTCCAGCCATCCGTCACTGGCATTTAAGGCACGAATATATTAATTAGCAGTTGAATGAAATAATTTTTTTAGTCATTGCTTTCAGAATTAGTTCCCGACAAATTTTTATTTTGTGTTTGAATAAAGGCAGCGAAACTTTTGAACCTTCTCGTAAAAACGCTACAATTTCTCGTTTTTCTTGAGCAATTGCGGAAGAAGTTTCAGAAAAAACGAGCAGTTTTTCAATGTAAAAAAAAAATACGGCAAAAACATGTTAGAGGGAGAAAATATTCTATTTATTTTTCTCCCTACTTTTAATTTATTACGATATAAACTGTAACACTATGTTTGTTCCAATGATCATTAGCATGAAGAAAAAATGGTTGTGTCCACAAATGCCAATTGGGGTGTGCGGAAAACATATCGGCGTTTGCGATTAAAAAGAGTCAAATAATTCTAATCGGAATCTAGAGATTTCCGGAGATTTCTTATTTTTAATGCATTTTAATTCAATATTAGCAGAACCCGGCTAATGCTGTTTTGTCTTATATTAAAACCGAGTATGGGGCATTTTACCCAAAATAATTTTTCCTCCTAAATCCCTGATTTTCGGCATAACTTCTAGTAGATATACATAAATGTGTACACAATATATTTTTTATGTTTATTTGCCGAGTTATTGGATGCTAAAGTGTTGCCGTTTTATTTTCTTTTAAATAATTTTTTCGAACTAGAAAACAATAAAAAAAAAAACAAATTAGGATGAGCGATTCATATGGGAAATTGTTCGGTCTTTTAAAAAAAGTTAATTTGAGAAAAAAAAATGTTTTGTTCGCAAAATCAGAAATGACCAATTCAAATTAAAAATTGTCTAGTTTCGACAATTTTGTTTTCATTTTATTTTTAAATGAAAATCAAGCGAGGGTGGCCGCATTATACTGTAAAAGATGTGTAAATAATTGTGTTAGGCGCATGTTAATGTTGGATGGCTGATTATTACACTGTTTGCCAGCGAAAATGTTTGTATTGCATTTCTTTAATTTTGGTGTTGTGAACACGAAAAAAATATAATTTTTTCATTTCTGCCATTCACCGAGATAAAGGTACATTTGCGTTTTTCGATATGTACAGAAAAAAATTAAAGAAATTGAATTTTTAACGATTTGCAAAATTAACTGTTATTTTGGAAGCTGGTTTGTGCAACAACTAATAAGAAAATCCATGATTTTATTATTACATTTGATAGCTTGTTTTGTTTTGCAAATTTAAAGCCGTCACGGACCGTAATCGGATAAGAACTTAGTTTGATCTAATTAAAAATGGAAAATGCTAACATTTGATCTAGATAAACGCATACACACATAACATATTTTGTTTTTACCCGATCTTGGTAGATAATGGCTTACAATTCATCACAGACTATTCTTTAATTCAACACGAACTATTCTTCAAAACAACACAGACTATTTAATATAATAATAAAACAAAGATAGAATCTAATTTAATCGAACCATCATGTGCTTTAAAGAGAATTATACATCGAAAAACACATTAATACCTTCATCTGCGTCAGAGGCCGAAATGAGTAAAATGAATAGTTTTTTTTTGTGTTCATCACACCCTTCATCTTTAAAAAGTACAATACAAATTTTAAACATAGTCGCTGTAAAGCAGGGTAACAGTCTGTCTACATTAACAAGCGCCTAGAGCCATACTTATGTGATTCCAACAAGAAGTTACAACATGCCACACGGCATGCGATACCATAAACCTGTTGAGAGGAGAGTGAATAAATAATCTCACGTTTTACGATGTAGCTTCGGGCAACTTTTAAGTCCAAGAATCTATAAAACGAAGATGGCAGACATTCATTTATCGTCCCTAAGAAGTATTTCACACACTTTTGCAAAATTGTTTTGTTTTTTTTAATTTTCAAAACCTATATCCAAATTTGCACAGCTTAATGGGGACACCCTAGTTGAATTTCGGCTTAGAAATAAAAATTGGTGTCTAAGTTAGAAAAATTTTATTCTGAAACGGTAATTTTTAATTTTGTATAGTAAAGAGTTCTCCAATAACATTTTTTTCCAAAAGATCAAATAAGTTCCCCTGTGAATCAATCTTGATTTTTTTCTTTATTGTTTTCTCGACCGAAAAAATAACTTAAAATTAATGAAAGTTCAAAAACGGCAACACTTTAGCACCCTATAACTCGACAATTAAACAGCATACAAAAAATATTTTTTATACACACTCACGTGAAATGGTCTTTCTGTCAGGCATGGAAAATTTAAATTTAAAAGTGATATATTTTATCAATCGCAATTTTGAGCTTTTTGATTAAAGGCCAGCATTTTTTTTAGCTTACATTAGGATCCACTGCAAATATGTTTTTGCTCTGCGCAGTCGTGTGTGTCATTTTAAAACCAATGCAAACTCGTTAATATGTCACAATTTTAAGAAGATTTTATTAATTTTTTACATCATGAAACACGATCGGCAACGAAATTCTGTTACCAAGTCTTGTAAAATAATAAAAAAATTACAAACCCTTCAACTTCAGCACTTAATAAACACTGCGACATGGCAAATTCATTTTTATATGGCGTATCGACAATCTTAAATTACTTTAATTGTTTTTATTAAACTTTACAAAAAATACACACCGTCACATCACCTTGATCTCCTTTACGCATCATTTGCATACATTATAAAAACAGGGCAGTCGTAATATTAAAAAAAATTATACAAAGGACATATAGGAGTAATAAAAAATATGCCTCCCTATACCATAATTAAGTTCCAGTTGCACAGTAAATTATGCAGGTGCTATTTCTTCGTCATGATACATAAATTTAGTTGGCCTGATATTTATGAGTTTTTTTCGTTTTTGCAATAAAAAGGTAGTTCAGCATTTCACTTGATGTTCACGATTTGTTTTTCTAAAATTTGGTTTTTAATAAATTATTTGTTTGTTTCTTCTGTTTGTCTGGATTTTATGAAATATTTATTTACAAACTGAACAAAATTTGCTTAAACTTTCCTTTAATTTATTAATACACGCCAAAATAGAAAAGTATTAGATGGCTAAATTTCAATTTGACTTGTTTAGAGGAGCAGCTACGGTCAGACCTGGCAAATATTTAACGAAATAAGCGTAACCACCATTTTTGCAAAATGTTTATTTAGTAATAAATAGCACGTTTAGCACAAATTGTAGTTAAATCTAAACCTTTAATGTTAAAGTAGAAACTTGACATATAAGTCTCGTTTGATTTTAACTTAACTCAAATATTGAATCACTGATATTTATAATAAAACAGAAATTTGTTACGAAAGCCCTTTAAGAAACCTAGAGGTGTTTTGGCAAGGCATTTCGCAGGTATATACTTTGAAGCTTTTTTTTTGCTAGAAGGTTTGTGGAAGGATAAAAAGACAGTAAAAAAGTAGTAAATGTGTTTAAGAATCCATAAACTCTGAAATTTTGTTTAACTTTTGTTTACAAAGGCTGCATTTTTTTTATTTGTACAACTTTCAAGTAAAATAATTTCCTGATATCACATCATTTAAACATAAAAACTGCTTTATTGGAAGGATGACTTTATTATATTAGTGTTTGAATATCATTACGGGCATGTGGACTGGATCGAATGTATCGAATCCTGAAAGTCCAATTTCGACAAAATTTTGACGTATTTGGAGCTGTATCTTGACAATGGTCCTGCTACGTTTGCATAAATTAATGAGATCTCTTAACCCCAAAGATAGTAATCGCAAGTCCTCAAATAACGCGATAGCGATTTGTGTCCTTATGTAAGTCGATTATTTAGGCGCCGTAAGTTATGTAGAGTGGCGCTGTTGAAATTGAAGGCCCTTAACATTGATAATCATGGCTCCTTGTTAAAGATAATGTTCTCGCGTGCCTAGTTTTTAAAGAAGCAAGGACCAATGACTCCACCGACCCAAAAAGCGCAGATACAGCGGTGCCTACAATTGTTTTTAAACCTCTTGTTTATTCCTCGGTCTGCTGGCAATGCGTCCAAAAAAAGTTATTGTTTGGCAAAAATTTGTGGCCGGAGGCATCACCAGATGAAATGGGCTGCAATGAACAAATTGGACGTGGGTGGCATACAAATGCAGAATGCTACGTGCCTCACAGTATTCTGACCATGCGATTCGGGCCATAAAATTTTATATTGTAGAGTTCTCAGAAATTACAAATGTCAAATTTTCGTGGCAGAGTCACTGAAAACTGTACCTCTCAATCCCCAGGATGTGGAGTAAAACGTATTTCTTTATATCCTTCTTTAAATTATTACGATGTAAAAATATTTTTCGGAAAAATTTTCTTACACCTCGACCAACAGCGGAAGAAGTAGTGTCCACTGAGCGTTTTTTTTTTAACGTAAACTTAACAAGTAATCTAATACTCGTTCATTATTAATTGAACATGTTTTTCTTTGGTTTTCTGTTTGTTTGCGCCTTTCCATCAAAGATTTAAAAACCTGCAACTTCTGCATTTATTGAAAATCATTATTATTGAGCCATAAAAATAGTTGATCCAACGAACTCTTTGAAAAAACGAATATTTCATCCAACATTTCTGGTTGCTCGTGTCGACGATTGATTTTTCTAGCTTTTAGTCTTGTGTTAATATAACTATTACATCCGTCCCTCTATCTCTCACTTAGAATAGCTTAAGGGAAAAATCAAACACATTAGTTCATGTGCGGCAGGCGTGCAGCATAGCACTCCTTAAGTTGTTGCAATAAAACGTACTAGGAAAACATCAAAACTAAAGAAAAACATAAGAAACATTGTTTGGCTCCTTGATTACCTTAAATTGTTGCACGTGTTTACTGTTTTTCCAGCATAATAATATATATATAAAGATATTGCACTATGGGAATAGAGCTGTTATGAAAATGACAACAGTTAAAACTAAAATTAATTTTTAATGTTCTTCAGAATAAAATAATATGAACAATCGATATCCACCTCACTTACTTATCTTTCGAACAATAGAGAAAAGGGGTCCGAATATGATTAATCTGATTATATGAAATATTTTGATAGATCTGATTTGATAAAGAAACCCCCTTCATTCTACGATTAAGTTTAGGCGATTCTTGTTCTACAAATAGTTTTTTTTCAAAGCAGTAACGTTTTAAACCTAACCAGATTTATTAAGCAGCAGACTTATCGGGTTGCCTGGGTTGCCTGGTAAGTCTTCTTTAGTGGGGTAGGAGTTTGAAGGCTTTAACATTTTTATACTGGTGCGGAAATTTTATCGGATTGTTTAATATCGAATTGTTGAATGTTCTCCAGGAGCTTAAAATTTTCCAATGTGCTTAAAATAATGTCTGTTTTAACTTTAAACAAAACCGCTTTGCCAAAAAAGGCCAATAATTCGTGGATTGGTCGTTATATATTATTAGTTATAAGCTACCAGAGCACCGCGACCTGGTTTGATCTATTGAGCAGGCTCGTGCTTAGCTAAAGCAATTATGGGCTTTATTTTAACGGGGTTATCTGGAACTTATCTCCTACTGCCTTGGTATTTAAGTCGTTTAGGACATGTTGCAATGTTTCTGTCCCTTCACTTTCTACCACATCTATCTTTTTAATGTGACAGTCAAGTCTATAATTACCTGTAAACTGTACAGATTTAAAATGGCCTCTACCCTATTACTTTCGGAATCGGTTAGTGATTGCAACTGCCCTATGTCTGTTTGGGTTCTCCAGTAATCGAGAATACTTCGTTTTTTTTCTTTGCGTGTAAGGTTATTTGCGAATTGAAGTAATTGCATTCCGCGCTGTTATGAAGGAGTTTAAAACACTTCCAGACTAGCTTTGATTAAAATAAGTAGTTTGCTAATGATTTTACAGCTGACGGCGTCCGAAATCTTTGCGTGCCCAGAAAGGTTTCCTACCTTAGGATAAGGTAGATTGGGAACCCTTACGACCGCACTGACTGCTGTCCTTCTAACTGCAACATGCAGAGTAGTGAACCCAGAGAACATTCCTAAACCTGGTGTGGGGTACATTCTCATTGTTCCCATTACACTCAAGCAGGCTATTCGATGTACCATGTTTAAGATCACCTGAGGTTGTATTTGCTTTACTTTTGGCAACAATAACATTGAGAGGCATAAGTGATCATTGGTACTATTAACACCATTCATGGACTTAGCTTCCTTTTTCTGGCGAAGGGTATCACATTAGTCCTGTTTGGATTTTTAGAGAGTTCCTTCTCTTTACACCACTAATGCGCGATATGAGGAGCTATTGCCGAGTCCAACTTGCCTCTAGCCATAATTATAAAATCGTTACCAAAGCCATGAATTGCGTCATGGTTATCGATCCATGGCAGACATATATATATATACCGGAATTGAATCTCTCCCTTTCAGACACTACTGGCACGTTCACAAGTGAATCAAAAAAAATTGCGCAAAAAAGAGCAGAGTGTCATATATAATAAAGTTGTTTTGGTAACATTTCTAGAAATCGTTGCCAAGTGTACTATATCCGAATAGCATCCCACCTTTCCAGACACAGCAGTTGTGTTTTCTTGAATCTCCACTAAATGAAAGCGCCAGCAGACATTATCCAGTGGCCAGAAACGCAAATGTGGAAAAGGCGAAGGGCTGGCAACAGTTCCTGGAGTCATTACCGAAGCATACTCTTCTATAATGCAGATGCATTTTCGCCAGCACCCACTTAACGGCAAAGAAAATCTCCTAAAACTTTTGTAGAGCCCTAAATTTATAGCAGAACTTGCTTTGGTAATACCACTCTTACTGAATATAAATAGGTTCCAACCGGTTTCGGCTATGTGCCATCTTCAGTGTAATTTTTCGTTCTGCACATAGCCGAAACCGGTTTGTCTCCAAACCAAACTAGACAAGGGATGACGCGGAATATCAAATCAAGAATCAGGTTCCAACCATTTATCGAAGCAATTGATACAATTGATTTACAAAGTTTCTGTTGTCACCAACCCACTGTGCCAACCCTGTGCTTACACATTGTAGCTGGTTTGTATCGCTCCTTTCACATATAAAAATGCCCTCACGTCCTAAAAGCAAAGCATATATGTAAGAAAAAGTACCTAATGGTTTCTGTTAAAAAGCAATATTGAAGCAAAAAACACCTTCCCTTGTCTATTATTTCAGGATCGTAGAGAATTTCGTTAAGTCTTTTTGTTTTTTTTTAACTACAACACGTTTTTTTCTATCAATTTTTCGTTTTGTTGAAAAACCAAACAATTGCAAAGAAAAGAAACTATTATTTTTTTAATGGTGGTATTAAGTGGCAGGTATGCTATATAATCATGTAGCATGATCAGTGGATTATATATGTATTCATAAATTGTAATCGCTTAAAAACTCAAGGAAATAAATATTTTTGCTATTAAATTGATGTTCTTCTCTTTTAAGACTTAATTTGATTTGGAAAATGTAGCAAATGTTGAGTTTTAATTTTGTGATGCTACAAAATTGTTGCTATTAACGGCGAAAGGTGGTTTTAAATAGGTAAAAATAGTAGTTATTGTTGAAGATATTAAGATCGTTATTGTTTTAAATTATATTTTACAAAAAGCTATCAAGAACAATTATAGCCCATTTACTGCATCGTCATACAAAAAAACCGTTAGTTGTGTCCACACGTCTTGAGTTTCAGGAGTAAGCTGCTGTTTCTGTAAACCTCAGAAGCAGACCTGGGATTGACAAAATCCATAAAGAAAATAAAGCTACAGATTTAAGCAATGAAGGTACAGACGTGACGTTTTTATTATGTGAAATTTCACACTTTTGATGACCCAGTTAAATACCAAAAAAAAAAAAAAAAAAATACACCATAAGCTTCGATAACCATTCAATGCGATTATGCAGCAGCTATTTTTAAACGGCAACACAAAATCAATGCTGTCTCCAAAATTTGAGTTTGAAACCATTTTTGCTGGTATCAAAACGAGAAGCTAGCGTCATCTGAGGGTAAATATTGGTTATATATAGAGGCTTGGCGTTTAGGGGTCGTCCTGAAAGACTCTGGGGGTCCCATTCAACTGGCACTGAATTTCATTGCTTGAATTATGAAAATTTATCATATTGCATTCCCTAGCAAAGGATAGTAGGATAGGATTTGAAAAAACACTCCGCTCTCTTCAACTTTATATCAGCAACCTTAGTAGTCTTTGAAGGACAGATCCAATCTGTTTATAGAAACCAAGGAAAAAAATACCACTAATGGATATCTACTTAAAGGCACTTCTCTAACAGCGACCCTCACGCGGCAGTACCTTCCAGGATACAATTATTAGCCACATTTGTGATTTTAGAAATGCGAGGTTAACTATGTTACATTTAAATATCCCCCTCTCTGAGCTATTTTTAACAACTAGAATTTCAACGCTAAATTTGATAAAATTTTTAATTAATTCAATTACAAATTTAATTACTTCAAGTTTTCATCTGAAAGCGAACAAGCTCTTTTTCAACAACATATCCAACACCCCACCCAGAATGTCTAGCAGAAGTCAAATCCGTTGGCCATTTCAAAAATTTGTTATGGTAGTTCGAGTAATTCATTTCGATATGTTCGTTGACACTTGGTTAAATAGTTACGCCAATAAGCAACCCTGTTGCATTTGAAGTGAAGATAAGAAATCAAAATCTTTAGAGGCTGATGGTCGGTTTCTTTAATTTTTTATATTTTTTTGTTGGACCAGCACTCAGAGTATAACCCTGCGGGAACTAGAAAAAATTTTATGTGAAGGGCGATAGCAGGAGTCGTGTTTGTAGACATTCTTTTTAAACTCTCTCACACTGAAAATGGCAGGAAAGACATACGCAGGGAGTTTGTTCCACATGCGAACACTAGTGGGCTAGAGAACGATTTTTCTCAGTAGCGTATTGTGCGGCAATCTTCCCTGAACGGATGAGCTCTTAATTATACGTACATAATGAAAGAACAATGACGCACAACGAGAAGCTTCAAAATAGACTTACCGAGGCACTTGAGAGCTTTTTTGCCGATCTAAAAAATGTCCTTAGTCCAACGAACATCACACTATATTTTCATGCCAAGAACCTCGAGAGTTTCTGAGTGTGTTTCTTTATAAACGATGCCGGCCAGAATGTAACAGTGATCGCTATAGAGTCGCGATCACAGACATTTTTGGAACACAATTAAATGAGTTATGTGGACAGTGCAACATGCCACACAGCATGTCACATAATTGATTTATTGAAACAGTCATTCGGTGAAGGAATAATTTCCCATAATTAGCCCTTAAATTTGCCTCCAAGATCATGCGATTTAACACCGCTGGACAATTTTTTGTGGGGGTATGTAAAGTCTCTGTTCTTCGCCGATAAACCACAGACTATTAGCGCCCTGACACACGGCCTCATTTCCTGCAAAATATGATCGAAAGTTGGAATTCCCGATTAGACTTCATCTGAGCCAGCTGTGGTGGGCGCATGCCGTAAGTCATATTTAAAGAAAAATAGCAAAGAATAACGCTAAATTCATGGCAATTAACACCACGAGTTCGTGTTTTATTTCAATTTAAATCTCTTTACTGTATAGATTAGCTGAGACCACTGTTATCTCTTACATTTCAACTGTAATTTGTTAAGACCCAAAAAGCAAACCTATCATTACATTAGTTAATCATTTATACAAAAACAAACTGTGGTTCATGCAACTAAATTTCTTTATCCAGATCTCCATGACTTATTGTACAATACAAGTAGAAATCAAGTGTTAACACGAGTCATAACTCTACTGTTAAGTCGTTCTTACAACAAACTGATAGCCCGCCTTATTTCTGGAACAAAAAAACTAAAACAAAGACGCAATGACGTATGTATAAAAAAAGGCAAAACTAAATAAAAGTCTCTTGGAAGTGGCTGGAAAATAAAATTAATGTGGGCAATAAATCTAACAAGATTAAATTAATTATGCCAGTAATAAAAAATAATACTCATGAAACGCCCAATCTGTTAGTGACAGTAAATCAAAACGCAGTGAAATACATTTCAATTATAACTTTTTAACTGATAGTTGGTTAGAAGAAGCCCAGGAGCAATTACAAAGCCAAAAAGAGGAGATTGTTTATAAAACTATGTAGAGAACTGACAGAAAGAATAAGAAAAGCCAAAATGATAGTGAATCTTACTCACCTTCCTTACACGGGTACAATTAATGGGGGAGATGGGAGAACCAGTCCTCGAGGCATGTCAGTTACTCGATGAAGTTGTTGCGACTTTCTAAATTTCTTAGTTACCAATAGCTCCGGGAACGCGAGTCCCAGACAGGTTGTACGTGAGGCTCCTTCTGGAGTGCGCATGATGGCTGTAGTTTATACTGCCAGAAGATTAGCTCTTAATAGCAACTGAATGCTTAGCTCGAAGCCCTTAGCAGGCTCCAGGCAATGGTCTTCAATTACTACTGCATTCGAGCAGATGTCGTTCTCCATAACACCTTCAGCAATGAGTGTTCGATTCACAACGGTGAAAAGTAAACATTATGAATTTTCCTCAGTCCTCCGCTTTATAAAGGCTTCTCCATAATCCTAGTTTAAAGTGACAAAGAGAAATTTGCGGAGGAAGCGGTGTATTGCTTGCAATGGCGATTACTTTAAAGGAAATAGAGGAATAATGATACTTGATTCCTTTTTTTATTTTTTGATCAGTTCGTACATTTTCGATCACTTAAGATTATAAGACTCATGACGGGATTGAAGGATCTAATCATAAGGATTTGTGGACTCTCTTTCAACAATGCAATCTGTATTATTGGTGTTTTTGTACTTTTTTGCTACTCTGGTATTTAGTGTAAGAGTTCTGGCATCATTTACGGACCATTACAACTTCTAAAGAAATGCAACCATAAATTTACGACCCATAAGTTACAGTTAAGGGATAGGAAATAGCTGTGTGTCATTATGATCACTCAATAGAATTAATGAACCAGCAAAATATTTTAGCTATTTTGTAGCTCTACCAGACAATAATACAATCAGTGCTGTAATTTTTGCGCACTCCCAAAATCATTTATCTCTAACGCAATCAAGTCGTGGCAATTGAAAACAATGTCTAGCAATCTGACTTCCAATATAGGAGTGAACGATAGCAGGCAACCGTTAATTGAAACGTAAATTTAAATGTTATTTATTGTATTTGAATTGAGATGTTTGTGATAAACAAAAACATTTTGTGTTATTACACTTAAATCAACTCCATATTCCAGGGTGTGGACACCTAAAAATGATTTATCCTTCTTTAAGAAATAAATAGGAAAAACAATAGACCATAAAAAATTTGGAAGCTATTAAAAGCCTACATAAACAGTTTAGGCTTCAGTTGTGAAAGCAATGTAAAGAAATTTGAAATTATTCTTGATATGATATTCCGACGGGGTGTTTTGATGTAGATTTTTGGAACGAATTTTCGTCATCCCTTGTCAAGTTTGGTTTGGAGACAAACCGGTTTCGACTATGTGCCATCTTCGGTATCATTTTTCGTTCTGGTGTGTCTCCAAACGAAACTAGACAAGGGATGACGGAAATTCGTTCCAAAAATTTGAAATGTGCCATTAAAATATTAATCGTACGTGCCTCATAGACCGACGTAAGCAATCAACGTTACCCCTTATAGGGGGGGTGGTGAACTTGGAAACTAACATATCTCTAATAAAAGAGTAGCCTAATGCCTTTAGACATACGTCTAATTAAGTACTTGGAATCCTTCACATCTGTAGGAAAATTTACTCGAAGTAAACTCAGGCGTTAGTTGGAGATTCTTCTGTGGTGTGAGATATTGTTCAATCGCTAGCCTGTATCTGACCGTTTCTATCATCTCACAGCCATTACAATAAAATCACTCCAATAGAGACTTTGCAAATGAAATTAATATCATTAGCCATAATTATTCTGAAGTTTTCTAGCACCAATTGCTATATTTCAGGTTTGGTTGACTTTCAGCACCTGCCTTTGTATTTCCGACCTCATCGCAAGACTACTTTCAGCAGTAATACAGCATCAGTAGTATGTCCGTATACTGTATATCACCTACCTCCTTTCCTTATATGGCTGGAGTATAAGGGCTGCAGAAACGAATTACCTATATGGTTTTTCATGCTCTAAGAATCCTGGAAAATTTATAGCATGCAAACGACTCCGATGATGTATTTGAATTTCGGTGCTGTCATTCCGGGCAGGGACCAACTGATGAATCAGGCTTTTTTAACAGGACGATTCAAAAAAGAAACTTGCGAACTTAGACCTGATGTCTAATTTCCATTAAAAATTCGTGACTATCATTCAAGGAAATCCTACAGTTAGGTTGGAAATTGTTAGAGAAGAAAGTTGAGAGTTATGAAAATTTTTGTAATGTTAGAAACAGTCTGATAGCGATTCACATCTCTAGATGTACTGCTATGTAAGTGAGCATTACGATCATCTTAACCGTTAATGGTTACTGAATTTAGTCGCATTGTGAAAGTCTTCTTTTTACTGTCGCCAGGTAAATCTCCGTAAAATTAAACGGTATTGTTTACCGGATACTGTACTGCCCGTATATTATGGGTAAGATACCAATGCTTTATAACTGTCATGCTCTGGAATTCTCAAGGGTAAAGTTTTTCGTCAGACGTTCATTGTCTGTAACTGCACAATACCCTCGACCACCTGGTATAAAAAGTGTGCGGACAACTTTCAACCTATATAATTTGAATTAATACTCACATTCGTATTTATTCGAAAACAAAACGAGTTTGTACTTGCAGAAGTTGTGGAAAGATGTTGCACATGCTTTATGCAAATATGCTTGCTTGCTTTATGCAAATATGCTAACTAAAATCTCGTGAGACTGCCTTAATAATAGTCAGAAGATATTAAAAAATCCTCAGAGTCCACGAAATTTTTGGTGCTCTTCTGTTTTAAGAAAGGCAAATAAATAACGTTCAATAAATTATTTACTTTATAATATGCTGTGATGCGTCTGGGGTTTATTTTTCATCATCGACTACTGAGGGCTCTCGATATTTAAAACTTAATAATTTAAATACAAACTAGCCTACTTCGACATCGCTACTAAGCGAAGGAGCCTTTACGCCTGCTCTTCCTCAACCAGAAATCAATGCATCTTTCGAGGTCTTAAGGACTCCTGTTTACTCTAGCATACAGCCGCAAGTATACCGCCAGACTTCGTAGCGGCAACTACAACTTCCAAAATATTTCGTGACTGGTGACCCACAAAAAAATCTTTTGACAAACATTTTTTGTGATAATTAAATCCAAAGTTATTGTTTCCTAATTTTTATCTAAAATTATAAGAATGAAAATTAACACTAAAGATAGTACAGTGACTAAACCGGTTTCTTTCTAAACGAAACTTGACAAGGGATGACGGATATGCTTTCTATTTCAGATCGAGAACTAAAACTATATGATTTTGGTTTGCCTCTGGTGGCCACAAAGAAAGTGGTAGCGAAACAGTTCTTTTAAGTAAAGTGACTACTGTTTTTATCTCTGATTAAATATAACTTTCCCTACAATGAGGCGCACATTTTTTTTTTATAGTTATGTCTGGCTGACAAAGCACTGTGCATCGCTTTGGCACAGACGAAGCACTTGAGCTTTTTTTTATAATTTTTCGGCAACTATAAGGTGATTTTTTTACCGTTTAGGTTTAGAACATTAAAAAAACACAGTATATTTCCTAAACTCAAAGAAATATTTATTTGAGCCAATAATTGAATGCTTGCCGTAGGTGATCCATAAGTTTTTCCAGCGCTTCGGCCGATACGAATGCCAATACTCCCACTTTAGGTAGAAGAAAGTCGGCAATCCATATCACGGTACCTTGCTTCATTGACCGTAACGTCGCGAGTTTCATCGTTCTTAAAGTACATTTCATTGATGCCGCCGGTCCATAAATCGCTACAAACAGTATATCTTTCAGGGTGCAATTTGCAGCTTTTGAACTGCCTCTGGCTGCTTTTCACACCAAATTCGGCATTTCTTATTGTTGACGTACTCGTCTAGCAAAAAATGAGCTTCGTCGCGGAAGACAATTTTTCGTAGCCACATGTCATACCTCTTTTTTTTACACTCAAAAAATTTACTCAAACAAAACATATTGAAAAAAAAATCACCCATTGATTTAAACTTGTGTACGATTGTATGCGATAACAAACATATAGTTATTTGCTTAATCTGTCTTGATATATTAAACAAAAAAAATAAATAAAATGCGAAGAGAAATATGCTATAATTAAATTGCACTTGAAATTTGAATCAGCTAAAAAGGCTAAGCAGACGCGGAACAATTTTAGGCTTATGAAAGGGGGTGGGGCAGGAGAATTCGAAAGGCAACAATAAATCTTAAAATACAATTATTTTCAACCTTCATTATAGATATATATCATGTCACCTCCCCCTGAATTCACGCCTTATTATAACACTACCAATATGTGAGTTGGATATCCACCAAAGTCAAATAAATAATTTTTAATATTTTTTAATTAATGATTAAATCCCAATAAAAAACTTCAATCGTAACGTTTTTTTTTATATTTTATTTTCATTGAGAAACAAAAGAGAAATTTATCTCGTTGGGCAAGTTCTTTTTTTGGGCGGCATTTCCCTTTTGCAAAATAAACCAAACCCTAGCAACAATTTAACAAAATGGAAATAAAAAATATCTGACAGCAAAATTGTTGAACAAATTAGGGCCAGTTTGCGTGCAGCTCTAAAGAAGCATGTCTACCAGTGTTGAGTGTGACACGCATTGATTTTAGGCTGCATTTGGCGGATGTTCGAATGATTTGGCCAGCACTCATTTTATGCAAATGAGCAATTTTATTAAATTTAAATATTTGAAAAGTAGTTAGGAAACAACGAGGCTGTTTTATATTTTATAACGCTAACTTTTGACCTTTTTTTAATTTAATTTATTAAAATTGTTCAAGCTTGAAGGTCTTTTTTTTAAAATTATATTTGTATTTTTCGATATTTCGCTACTCCATTGTGTAGCATCATAAGGAAATAAAAATAACAAACAAATTATATGTTTATGAAAAAATTATTGTCACAAAAAATTCAAAAATTTTCCAAAGTTAACATAAAACAAAAATAACCTGAGGTTTAAAAATATTAAAAAAAAATGTAAATACAGTTAACGAAACTTAACATTAAAATGTTGTTAAGATAATGTTACAATTGTATTAACATGTGTGTCAAACTTATTTAAATAATATAACATAATTCAAATAACCCTAAAAACATACTTATATTAATTATCTTACTCTATGAACTAAGTGTGTGCAACATTATCTGTGTCTGCCTTAAAATTAATTCTTTGTGTACTAGGTGTATTAACAATTTGTAACATTTCTAATATAAAACGACGCTTATAATTAATTTCTGTATTTAAAACCGATGCGTTTTCAAAGTTAGGATAATGATTTGATTCAAAACAATGAGAAGATAATGCTGTATTAAGGGAATGTCTGCAATTAAGATTTGATTTATGTCCAGCTATCCTAGTCTTCAGTATATTTTTTGGTGTCCCTACATAAACCTTATTACAAGCCTCTTCCCTTACAAGGAATTTTATAAACTATATTTGCCTTATCCAATTTATGAATCCTATCTTTGGTTTTACCAAACAATCTATTCAATGTATTATAAACTTTGAAAGTCAGATTATTTTTGTTTTATGTTCAAAATTTTTTGCAACAATAATTTTTTTATAAACATATTATTTGCTTGTTATTTTTATTTCCTGATGATGCTACACATTGGAGTAGCGAAATATCGAAAAATAAAAATATAATTAAAAAAAAAGAGACCTTCAAGCTTGAACAATTTTAATAAATTGCTATAAAAGGCCTATAATACGAGGAGAAATAAGAAAACCACAAATACCAGCATCACGCCATTGATAATTGTAGCACTTACGGATCCAACAGGACCGTAAAAATTTATAATAAAAGTCACAACACGTGATTTGTTAAATTATTTCTCCGACCATCAAAGATTTTGTATTTTCGATATCTTTTACACAAATCGTTATGGATGCCATATTGTTGAAAAAGAAAAGAACACGTTTTTTGTATTCAAAAATTTCGATTGCTTTAAGGGCAATCTTCTTCACAGAAATGCTGTTAACAAATCAATTTGCAAAACTTTGTTTCACCTTAAAAAAGCTCTTTTTTTATTAAAGACACAATGACATCATTCAAATAGGCGAATTTGTCCACTATAGCGAACTTTATTTACGTTGGAGAAAACAAATATATAATGCCTTCAAGACAGGCTTTTGGATTTTAAATATATTACTTAGTCTATCCAGACCTCAGGCTCGTAATTATAGTTTGTAATTCATCACATTTTACACATTTATATGTCATTATAATTAAAATTTTATAATTATAATTACTTACTATGGCAATTTAAGCCAAAGTAAGATCAATTACAATTACCGGTAACTGTAATTGGAATACTTTGAATTACACATTACTCAAATTTTAAATTACAAGCAACTTTAATATCATAAATCTAATTGCACTTATATTTAAGTGGAAAAACTTTAGAAATTATTACTTTTTGGTTATTATTAGTTGTAAAAATAATTTCACTGCTTGACAGCAGGTGGTTCTACTCGTACGATATCGTTAGCAGTGGCACAAATTGGTTTTTCATCGACAAGTGTAGACATCTGTCAAAAACACTTGGCACACGGCAAATTATATTTTCCGGGTAAATTTGCTTTATTTTTTTATAAAAAAAGTGCATCCATCAATGGCTGCAATATTTTATTGTAGAGATTGTCGCGACCATACCACAACCATGCTTTTTCTCTTCATCTACTTAGACAATCGTCTTCTACTAAAACTACTGCATGGTATAAAACAACGAAGAGAATATATATAGCATGGCCTTCCATTTCTTCCTTTGTCTTTTTAAACAAACCGTTTTTAAACAAAGCATTATTAAAATCCCCACTTAATAAAAAACTTAACCGATATTTTCATAACTTCAAAATAAACTGCCACTGTATGCCACCTTCCTACAGATATTTACTTATTAATTTAATGTTTTAGCCACCTCTCTGGCGTTCGACTTAATCAAGAGTTGAGCTTGAAGAAAGATCTATAATAAATTGAGAGTCATTTAATTTTTTACACTTTACAACATCTTTAAATAGTATCTTCAGCTAAAGACGTACACTACCGCTGCAGAGCTTCGTAAGGACAGCAATAGATAATTTATTAAACTGATTAGGTAAACTTGGAGTGAAAAATATGTTAATAGTCTGAATCAATTACGGCTAATCGTAGTTAATTGATTTGAGATTTTTGTATAAAATTACTATTACGAGTATCTTCTGGCTTCTTTTCGTAACTGAGTAAAAATAAACCAGAGAATGACAACTTTCGTAATAAATTGTGGTTCTTGTTTAATCGTTTTTATACAAAAGAAATTAGGATTTACTCAACACACTTAACTCTGACACGGGATTATCAAGCCATTAATTATTTTTAAGAAGCTTGTAAAATAGACTACACAAAATATCTACCAAATAGATGGATACAATTCCATTTCCTTCTTCTTTTGATTCTCATGAACATTTGCAAGTTATGTTGTACTTTCCAAGTTATAAAATAAAATACTGTTACTGTCACCCAAATATGTAATTTGAAAGCGTAGAATGGCAAAGATTCGGTTTATTGTAATTGATAGGATCTCAAAATAAATTAAACGAATTCTTAAGGATCTTAGGCAGACCTAATGCATGCGAACAAGCAAATAACACTTGTTTTTTTACATCTTTAAAATAAACAATACTGTTGTCTGTGAGAAATGCCAAGATATTGAACTGGTTGCAGAGGGGTTTCCACTACGGGCCAGTTGTTTTGGACAGTTGTGGTGGCGTCTGTAAAATCTGTTGTTTTCTAATCAATCAAGGATACCAAATCCGTTGTACGTTAGCGCAAATGTTGCTGCTCGTTGCGCCAATTTTACGCCAGACGCGGTGGTTATTCTAGACGTCCAGTTTGCCAAATGTTTACATTTATCAGTTTTTTGCAGTGCCGAAATACTTTTCACTTTTTTTAATATTTTTTTTTAAGATTTTGTCAGATGTTAGCAGTTTTTTATTATTTATTACTTTATTTTGAAATATTTTTTGTTTTGCTTCTTCTCTACTTCTACTATGGGATGAATTTTATATAAGAGGGATAGAGGGAGAGCAGAAATCTTTTATTGTTTTCTAGTTCCATTTTTCTTTATATGGAGTTTGACATTTTGAGTAGCTTAGCTTGACTTGCAAAAACCTTAAAAAATTCAACGGAGTCAGTTGTTCTGCCAAGCGCAGACACCTTCTTTAAATGTCCTATGTCTAGTTTATTCACTATTTCAATAAAATAAAAACTTTTTGCAATTTATAATGATATTGGGGGAGTTTTTCTTGTGAAAACAAATTCTTCTTTTATTAATGTTCAAGTTGCATAAAAAATATATGAAAACAATGCCGTGACTAGCCATGCATTAAAGGAAAGCCAGATTAGCTAAGAATATCGCTGCTATCCGTAAAAGTTTGCAGGAGCATCCAAGGCAGTAGAATCCTCGCCGTATACAAAAACTCCGACTTTCCCAGACTTTAACTTGGTGAATTTGTCATCGATACTTGTCTCTGCGCCCGTACATGACCTCCGGAGACCAAAGTTAATGTCCAACACCATTTAAGATGATGAGAATTTGCAGAGTTCGGAAAAGTAGTCCAGTTTTTCTAAAAAATCATCTTCACTTTTAATACAACTATTCATATTGTATTAAAAGGCCAATTGGTCACAAACGTTGCGCGATTTGGCCCTGCTAGACCTTTGTGAGTTTTTCTGAAGTCGCAGGACTATTCCGATTAGCTGCAGTCAGTCGTTGCTGTCAGAGCAGAAGTCTCGGATACAGACAAACCCACGCTGGACATTTCGTTATTTGATCACTTTTATTGAAAAAATAGTTTTTTGTGATCCGACTCCAAATGCTCCAAATGCTCCAATGCCCATAACGTTATTTTAATCTCTTCTTCGATAAATACTCAGGCCTTATATTTAGAACTACCAATTATATGTATATCAATCAATTCCTTTATATTGCAACAGGTCACCTTATTTCTTAATCGAGGTTAGGTGGTTTTTTTTGTGTTGACGCTACAAAGAGGCGGTGTGAAAGACGGATAGTATGGATAGCGTCGCGTGCTATTTCATGGAGAGTCAGTAGTACCGGAGTCAAAGCCGGGTACGCAGCGCGAGCTTATTATCAAAACGGCGACTCTATAGTTAGCACTAAGCGTTTGTACCCTGCGAAATATTATTGTCGCCATGCGCCAAGTAAGGGTAACATTAGAAAATTGATTCGGATGTTCGGATGCGATTTGTTAAAGGTACAAATTTTGCATTTCAGTGTCTGTAGATGCAACATAAACAATATATTTTCCATTTTAACTTTCTACTAAATACCCGATGCCCTTTGGGACACTTTATAGACTCAAGTACAAGGTGATGACAAAGCAGTAATAGTTATTCCAATTGATATATTTACGAAGCTGTCAAAGTTAGCAATGTCATCCAGCTGTAAAAATATTCGGTAAGGCTAAACATTTCAACACGCCTGATGAACATTTGGAAATTATAAAAAAATATTATCTAAATTCCGACTCAGATGTAAATGCGCAACGTTACGTTCGACGTGGCATCGGTTGTCGTCATGGCATTAGTGTGCATGCAATAACAATATTAAGCCGCTAACTAGAGAGAGATTGGTACGTATCGAAGAAGACCCAAAAGTTTCAATTGGACAGTTGGATTTGCTCCCAAATCCGCATAAAATTCTGCTGGCGCAAGAATAGTACCAATTGGGCACTGGAAGTGTTACCCGCAGATCTGGATTTGGCACAAAAGTTCACCTTCCGACGGGGCCAATTTTTATCTCAACGAATATCTCAACAAGCAAGTATTACTGCATCTACAAAGATTGACTGTTTGGTGGAATTTATGGCATGGCATGGTGGTATCATCGGACTTTATGCGGCGCGGCGCGCCGTTATTGTCAATAATTCTCGCTGTAGAGAGATGTTAACTGACTGTGATCAGACCTTTACCATCTCAATATATCCCATCTATATTTCAGCGTTTGTCTCCAAACAAGCGACCCAACGCCTGAAGTTGTGAAGAATAAATTTGACAACTGGGTCATTAATTGGTCGCCGCGATTATGCAACTTTGAACCCTTCGATTATTTTTTGAGGATTACCTTAAGCCTTTACTGTAAAATATTTGTTTCTACAATGTTACTAAAAGAGTATATGAAGATGAATTGAGAAATATAACGAATCTTGGTCGGCCTGTCTTTCCTACAGTACTTTAGTAAACTTTTATTTTTACTTTGACATTCTGTCGCACTCAAATTGAACATATTTTTTCAGGTTAGCGTAGGGCTAAAACATGCTATACTTGTCTGTTCCGAACAATACTAAGAGGAGATGCTGGTTGTCGACATTTCTCGTTCGTCAGAGTTTTCACTACTGGTTACCCTGTGGTAACCACCGACTCAATATAAAATTAAAGTTAATGTCGTAATTTCCGCCATATTCGGACTACATTCTCTTACTCTCGCTACAGTCCTTTTGGCAAGTTATTCTCATATATTCACGTAAGTATAAAATGTAATTCAATATAAGAAAGTAATTTAATTTAAGAACAAAAATAACTTACATTATTTGTCTACTAAATAAAATTGTCTTCGCTCCACATGCCACTTAACGAAACTTTGCCAAACAACAGCCTACTTGTTCTCGATGTCGTTCATTAGATTGATTTTAT
The DNA here is from genome assembly GCA_963932375.1 of Phania funesta. Lineage (NCBI taxonomy): Eukaryota > Metazoa > Arthropoda > Insecta > Diptera > Tachinidae > Phania > Phania funesta. Next base: position 105,611,930 of record OZ010652.1, read on the forward strand.
TAGACTCTTCAATCTATTTGCTTTTACAAATTTTTCATTGGCATGATTTTCATTAATAGGAATTCATAATATATAAAATAAAAATTAAAAAAAAACCTCATCTCTATTTGCAAGCAATTTTATTAAAGATGTTGCTATTTTTACGTTGTATAAAAAATGCTTTGGGCAAACTTGAACAAAAATAAATTTTCTTCTCCGCTTGTGCACCATGAACCGGTTACAAAGTCATTGTCGCTATAAATTTTTTATTTTTGATCAAATAAAGTTGCAACGTTGCTGGTTATAGTGAGAGAGAGTGCATGAGAAGGAGTATGAGAAAATTATTTATGAGTTCTAATTTACATTTTATAGTGAAAAAATATCAGCCAACAGTTCGGAAAAAGTTATGAGTTGTCGTTGTTTTTGAAAACCAAAATTAATCGCCAGGTTGTAATATCACATGCACTTAAGTGATTCGAAGTCAAGAAACGGATCTAGTGTATGAAAACAGATTTTCCAACGATTTTATGACAGAAATGATCAAACCCTAAAAACCGATCTTCAGACACTATGCGTGGAGCCAGGGGAGAGAAAAATAGGATATTACCACCCGCCAATGCCCAAACAATTAAAAATTAACGTTCCCCATTAATAAAAATTTTATAAATTGAATAGTTGTTTGCTTGCGTTAAAAATACCTCAAGTCCTTCCCTAAAAAAGCGACAATGATCTTGGGTCTCTTTCGCCATCTTCCCACATATGATCTCAAACTTAGAACGTTTGGTTGAGTTAATTGAAAATATTTTTCTTAATAGAGTAAATTATTTAGCAGAAATAATTACCCATCGATCCAAAATACAACTTCAATAGGCTTTCAATAGGTTTTCAATTCAGCTAAGTGCTTTCCTTTGACCACGAACAAACACAGTATCGAAGAGAAAATTCATTTGAAGTAATTTTGCTACAATGAATTCTGCGATGCGATTTAGAGACTTTGAGGCTTTGTTTGGACTTTTAGACTTTTATATTAAATGTTTCTTTGAAGAAGAGCTGCACTTAAGAATTCATGTTTCAAAAAACTTTTAAACAGAAAAATGCTGGTGGCAACTGACTTAAATAGTTTTTTAAGACTAGATTATATATTTCAGGAAATACGGTGAGCGATTCGATCATAATATTGCTACACGAAATCTGAACTTGACAAGTATGAATGCGAATCGAATTTTGAAAAATTTATTTTACATCGTCTTTTGCTCCCATGTGTTGTAGACTCTATCGTATGTGGTAAAGTATATCCGCACAAAAACATAAATGTGAAATTAAGTAAAGTTCCGCTTCAAAAATGTCAGCCGTAAAAAGTACCGAGATCAAAATGAGAACCAAGTTCTTCATATGTACAATAACACCTCATTTCTAAGCAACTTGCCAGCTTGGTAACATTTTTCCCATAGTCCTTTCTCATATCAGAAAGTTATAAAAAAGTTTGCCAAACTAGCAAGTTGCCTAGATTTTTGACCTCAGCACTTTTTACGGGCAAAGTTTTTATATAGGAACTTGGCCTTATTTTCACATTTTTGTTTTTGTGCGAAGTTATGAGGAGGGAGGGATAAAAACAGCGTGAACGGGTTCGTGTAATATACATACTGTGTGCTTTTGGCCTGAACTTAGCCTGGCGCACTTCTGTGCGCCTTTCTCTCAAATAGGATGAATTTATTGTAAATATCTTTTACTTTATTTGTAGGTTTTAAGTTAACATGTTACATACAGTCGATTTTTAAATTCGAAATAAATTTCGAATTTTCGAAATTTAAAAAAAAGCTAATTGTTAAAAAAAAATGTTTAAAAATTTCGTAATATATAAATTCGACTTAGGGGAAATTTTTTTTCTAGGGGAACTTACTCTTGGTTGCAAACAACCCTTGCAAACCTTGAAAATGTCGCAAGTCTAGCAAATATGTTACATTTTGCTAAACCATAACAACAAAATATATGAAACTAAGATTTGCTACACTTGAGCGCTTACAAGGTTTCACGGCGGTAGAACCGACTTAACAATTGCCTGTAAAGACTTAAAATTGAAGCTAAGACTGTTAAAGACTTTTTGCTAAAATACTAAGAATAAAAATATCAAACAAAACTCCATTAATTGATAAAAGTTTTTAGAAAGTTTATGCACACACCAAATAGTTTCTTTGCATAAACATTTTAGAGGCGGCATTAAGGTTTTTATACTGGCTGCGATTTAATTTATTGCATGCGGCAGAGTTACTTTATGTAACTCTGTAATCAAATAAATAGTAAATTAAAAAATGAGTGGTGAAGAAATTAAAAAGAAAATTAAATGAATAAAACAAAAGCCAAACAATAAGCGGTTTCTTGATTTCCTAGACAATCAAGATTTAAAGGTTTGCAGTTTATTTCCTTTATTTTCTGCAAAATCAGCTGTTGTAATAGATTTACTAAAAGACACTCACGCTTTGTGGCAGAAAATCATACTAAGTGTGCAAAAATTGCAGATATGCAACGAAGAGTGATTTCCGCTATAATTATTGCATATTATGACAACAAGGTTTCAAATCTTAATCCCAGTTATTATTATAATAATTAATGTCTACAAATGTAGTTGCTAAATTGTTGTGTTCAAATCTTAGTCTATTTTATAATGAGTCAGGAGAACCGCCTCCGTAGACTAAGGTTATCGATCCCGGCAATGGGAGTTGGGTTGGACAGATAATTTGCTTACGTATTTGCCTGAGTAACTTTTCCTGGACAGTGGGACTATGCTTATTTCGTATGTACCATGAAGCGCAGATGAATAGTCGTACTAATTTAGACTGCCTTTTTTGTAACTTCTGAATATTTGATGCGCAAGCAAACCCACATTGCTTTATGCAGTATGTCCATATATGATTTATAATGGATTTGTGCAGGAGACAAATTGTACAGATTTGAATTTGTGTTTTAATTTTGACTCTATGAAAAATAGTTCGAAAATGATCAACTGATCAACCAGGTGCGTGCTTTAAACATGTACTGCAAACATTAACAACAAAGGATTAACAAAACAATCGATGGTTTTAAATCTGGTGGCTCTTATAAAATTCAATTTAATTTTAAAAAATCCTTTGAAGTTGCATTTTGTTTATGCACCATGCACCTGCTGCGTAATTTACAATTTAATATAAAAAAAGGAGTTTCTAAACTACATTCTTTGCCTACTTTGTAAAAATAACTAGAGAAACCAACATATCATGTGATTTCCAATAAAGATAATCGTCTCACAAAACTTTTAAACTTTTCCCGAGGCCTTTATAAACTTATGAATTTCCTTGAACAAACAAATATTCTCTGATATAAATATTATAATTAGACTTAAAGAATATATCTTCCACAAAAACAAACATAAGCAAAAATAATATCCACTTTTGCTTTTCTTAATGACCAAAATATCAGTGAAATAATTCTCCTTGCCCCTCAGTCAGTCATATTTTTTTTGACACTTTTTATGCCACACAACAACGATCACGTTGCGTGTTACGAAATGGCGCAATTAACTGATAATGCCAACCATTAATGTATTTTTAAATGTTGCAAACTTCTTTAGCGATTTATTTACGCACGCTACAGACGGCCCCAATTAGTTCAATGTAGTCAAGTCAATGTTGTGTGGAAACGCTGGCCATTAAAATGTCACTTTAAAATCATTTACAGCCTTGCAAAGACAAGTTCAATGTTTGTTGTTGGCCGCAACAATGCATTTCTCGCTTTAGGGAAGAGGTTACTCCATATTTCCGGTTTACATGCACTCCTTTGCCATATATTTTGTAGAGTAAATGCAAGAAATATGTATCAAGTCGCAGGGATGGTAAAATGGTATTTGAAGAATAAAATAAAGATTAAAAGTTTTGTTGGATTCTTGGGCGTTGGTTGTTAAATTCAAATAATAATTATTTTTTATATTTTAATTTAAATGTTGATCATGATTACGTCAGAAGTAATCGATTGGTGATACGATTTCTTAACACTAGATTGACTTTTCTAGGACCACTAAGAAATATTCAAATTATAGTACCTAGCCCTGAAAACATCAACTTGTAGCTTAAAAGCAATTTTGTCAATCTCAAAAGCAATTCCAAGATTCTCAGACGTTGATTTTCTTAAGCGGTTCAGTGTTTTATTTCGCCAATTGTGGGCTTAGGGTCAGAGGCGTACCAAGGCAGTATATTTCAAGCGGCATTCGCGTAGATAGGTCTATTATTTGTAGAGTAATATGAAGTGTTTTTTTAAATGCATAAAAAACACTGACCACGAAGGGAAAGTAAAAATTGTCAAATTTAATACTCCCCTAAACGAAGCATTAAAAAAGAACTGTGCTACTTAAAAAAGCAGTCGACAATTCAAGAACACACCACGCAATGCTAATATTGTTATTAAGGAAAATAGCCAGATTGTTCAACATCTATTTCTCAAAAAATTTACAGCTGTAAGGGTTGCCTTTTTTCTCATAACAAATATTTTTAAGGCCATAGCAAAAGCTATATTTCTGCAGGCATAATTATAGAATCTGAGATTTCCGAAATCATTGTTTAAAGCACTGAGTTGCAGCAGCAAATTAAGTGGTCATTTTCTAGACCTCTAGATGCTACTTGGGGTGGACTATACAATTCCCTCCCCCGCATTTATAGTATATGTCGATATACGTAATTTATAAATGTTTGACACACCTGCTTCTTATTCCAGTACTTTACAAATGATGAACTCGAAATATACCTCTTAAAAGATATTCGTACGAAAAATTGGCGAAAAAATCGTCTGAAGTAACTGCCGCTCTTAGAAAATATATTTGTCCGATTTGCAATTTTGCAATATATATTTAAAGTTGAGAAAATATTTTTACCTTGTTTAAAACTTCTATGTGTTCAAAATAAATAAATAAATATAAAAGTCAAAACTCTCATTTGCAAAAGTTTAAGCATAAGACATTTCTGTTTTTTCTAAAGTTAAGGATAGAGGTCTTCTTTATAAGCTGGGATTAACAAGAGCAAAACGTGTCTAAGCGATTTTTGCTCTTACGGGACCAGAAAGAGGGAATATTTCGACCCCTCCCTTCCTCCGTCTTTAAAGACAATAATCGTTTCTCGATAAAAAAAAATTAAATCTTTCAATTTAAATAAAATAAAATCCACGTCCAAAAATCAATCATCGTTAATATGTATTGAAGTAGACTAAACAGCAGAAAAATAATAAGCTGATGATGTTTCGAGCTGTCCCACCAAATTGGTGTATATATTTCATGATGTTCCAGCCTCTCTGGATGTTGATACATCACTTTCAGCTTTAGAGAAATCTATTTACAGATAAAACATGTGACCATACAATCAGGGCCCTTCGTCCAACCCTTTTCGTAAAACTAAAGACTTCTTACTACACGCAAAGAAAAACATGGTTGTGGCATAATAAAGGCAACCATATGACATATTTTCTCTACAACAATATATTCGTTTGGGAAATATATTATACAATCCATGAAAATTAAAAATTCTAACTACATATAAAGTTTTTAAATTATATAAAACTAATATAATAATTCTAACTATAAAATATTTTAAATGGAAATAATATGTAAAATTCTTTAGGTGTTGACTATTAAGAATTTAGTGGATTAAGTCGCCAGTGTTCGTATTTTAGCCAATCAGTAACATTAATTTTTTCCTTTTCTATCGTTCTGAAATGACCATATTGTTGTCATTTACTATAATAATATGATTTGTTACATCATAATATGTTGCTCTTGACTTTTGGTTACTGCAATCATAAGTGATCAATCCAGTAGTAAAACAGTTTTGAAATTTTTTATATTAATGTCGAAAATTTATCAAGAAAAATAAAAGAGTAAAAATAATAAATGTTATAAAATCCAACAAATTTTTGTAACAGAAACACTAGTAATCAAAGTGAGTAACTGAATCGAAAAATAATTATAATTGTCTTCAACAATTTTCATGGTATTGATTTCATGTTTAGAAATGCATGTGTACTGTATTTACCATCTCTGCCAGCAAACTGTTAATTGGATATCAGTGCAGACATTTGTAAATCTTACAATCTATTTTAGTAAATGCGCGCTTTATTTGGAAAATCTTTATTTGACAACTGCTGTCAAATAATAAAATTTTTAAGTCAATCGTGTACTGATACTCGTAGAACTAAAAATATTTCTTAAATTCCGATTTTTTATTATAAAAGCAAAGAATAAAATACCTCTGTTTCTCCTTTTATTTGAAGAAAATATGAACTTTGTTGTATTTATGTATGGACGTCGTTTGCCCTCGTAGCTCGTAATATAACCAGCCATACCATATGATCTGTCATGTGAGCTGGCATTAATTAAAACATACCAACCCACCTAAAGACTGAACCCAATTGAAACACAGGGTGATAAAATGATTGATTATGATTTAAATACGTGTAGCAGGCCTTTACTTTTAATGAACAAAAACTTACATGAAACTCAATTAACTATTGACACCACCTTTTCATAATATACATATGTATATAGCATCGGTATGTTTTAGTCTTGTCTACAGATTTATATCAAGGTAACACTTGTTTTTTGGAAGATGCTAATTGATTAAATTTAGTAATGAACTTCCCTAACAGTGTTGTTGTTCATATGTTTGCAACACGTATAATTTTTCATACTTTTTTCCAGCGTAACTTTGTATGAAACGGGTAACATTTGCATAAAAATGTGATTGAGATTTATGTGAGTGGCAACTTAAGCACCATGAACAAGGTTTACAAAATGCTAGATTAAAGTTGCTACTACTTTTGCTATGAACCTTGTGTTAAAAATAAAAAAGCAACAGCAGTAACAATTCAAATATAAAAACACTCCGCTATAACCATTTTTTAACAGCATTATACATATTTCCAATCAATAGTAGTTTTTTAAAAGAAGAAAAGAGCACAATACTACCAAATTTTTTCTGTTGCTTCTCATGCTCTTGCTTTTTGTTCATTTTTAAAGGTTGTTATGTGCATTTGGTTTTGTCATAAAAATAAAGTAAGCCTTGTAAAAAAGAAAATTAAAGGATAAAAAAAACTAAAATATAATTCCCGGTACATAAAAATTTCTATTTCACAAGGCTGTCAATGTGATTGCGGTCATATTTGTGATGCTGCTGTTTTTGCTGCTGTCGTATTTTCAACGAGCATAGCAATAGCATGAATATATTATGCTATTGCTGCTCTGCTAACAGCACAGTAACACTAATATCATTCTTAATAAAACTTGTTATATTTGTAGCATAACACAATATGTTTTCTGTGCTCTTGCTATTTCGCAGCAACACTGACCATGGAAGTTAAAGACCATCTGAAGTCCCCCTGTATTATTAACAGTTTGTCTCACACCAGACCACTTCCACGTTACTCTCCCAAATCAATCTTACGTTTCCAAGGTTACTCAAACACTTGGCATAATAGTAAAAATATGTTACATCGTCCTGGGGGCAGAATAGAAATATTTGACAAAATTTAATTTCAAAAAAACCAAATTGGCAGAGTTTTTTTATTTGTATGAGGCAATTAACGGCATTTTATATCAATTAAATTACAGCTAGAATTAAAATGGAAATTGCGATGCCCTAATTTTCCTCAGTAGATGTTTTTATTGATTATTATAAAGTGAAACAGACAGACAAAATTTATTTCATATCCATGAAATTGGCTTTATTTTAAAGATGGAGGCCTGTTGCTGTCGCGGTACAATCTTAAGACACAATTTCCATATACCCTTCGCAGTAAATGTATACGGCAAGCGCTAGTCCAATGATGGCTTCTGCGTGCTAACCCACGTCCAACTTTACAGATCGCCAGAGAATATACAGTAGTGGCGTAAAATCGTATGTACATTTCTGGAAATTAATCTGCATAGCGCATAGTGTAGCATTAGGCACTATCCTTCCGATACCACATGCTCTTTTAATTGATGCAAGAACAAGTACGAAATAATTTTTGAGGGCATGAGGTCCAAAAAGCACCTCACACGGTAGCTTTTTCTGCTGTTACATTAGCTTCACATCCAAGAATTCCTCTTATTGCCGTAGCCACCTAGCGAAAAGTGTACTTTTATTAGTGAATATAATTTTGGATCGATTAGTACAATTTGTAAACTAGTGTGAGTGTAATCACAACGAAATACTGAACCAAAGCAACCGCAGTGTTGCCAATTTAAAGCTCTACGTCGTTAAATCTGTCTTTAAATTGATGACCTTCATATCAGGCCGTAACATCTATACTCTTACCTTTTTCTTATTAATTTTCTAAAATGTCAATAAAAAAAATTATGTTGAAATTCGTTTGTTTGAGAAAAGAAAATACAAAAATATTGTGGGTAGAACTTAACCTTAAAAGCTTTGGGGCAGAGAGAGCTAAAATGCAAAACTTTGTCTAGATATTTGACAGGTTACATATGCGACATCAAGGAATATTTAAGCTATTCTTGACATGGTCACACCAACGTTATTATATATATATAAATACATTTTAAACATTACTTTAGTTGCGATAGACACGTGATTGTTTACATTTAATCATTAAATGATTTCCAGCAACAAAAAAAATTAAGTTGAACAACGATTTACTGAAATTCTAATCAAAACAAAGTATTTTAATTATACAAAAATAATATAAAAACTCTAACCATAAAATGTTCTTAATAGACACAATTATAAAAAATATACGTTTGGTGTTTAATCAAAATATAAGGGTTAATTACTTATCTCGTTGACTATTAATGTTTTGAGGGCTTTAGTCGCCTATGTACGTGTCTCAGCCGCTGCCAATCAGTAACATACATGTTTTGCTTTAATCATAATATGCTGCTCCTAGACTACTTCAACCAAGTTAATTTTTTTTGGGTATAGCGTCACCGAGATATTCTGGACTAAGTAGCAGTGTGAATTTGGGCGTTAGCAATAAAGTAAATTAACTATAAGCGTATCTGATGTCAATGGCTTATTGACATTGAACTCAGACTGGACTATCAAAATCAATCGGCCTCGGCCGATAAACTTGTTATTACATGAATACGGCAATAATAGCGATAAGAATTTGAGATTAGCTTTGTTGTGCTAAGCAGTAAACTTTCGTGAAGTTCTTATCAGCCAAGAAATTTAATAAATAAAAAATATCTTATCATCAAGTGCTCGCCACTTGAAATTTTACTATTTTTAGGTTGTAATTACTCTTTTCAAATAAGAGTATAGGAACAAATAGTGCAAAAAATATTTGTTAAATAAACAAAAAATTATAAAATATGAAAATAAAAATCTCCTTGACTAATTTGATATACATTGAAACTACAAGCAATTGATACACTGAAGAAAATAAAAAGTTATATCAAGTTTTTGTAATTGCTGCACAAACTAGTGTGCTGCATCATTTGCCGAGATGTATTAAATTTATGACTCATTTCTTGAAGAATATTCAGAATATTAATATACGTTGATTGATTTAGTACATCCTTTTTTATACACCGCGTCTTTTTTTTTACTATGCACCTCTAGACAAGGTTTATTTCTCTTTTTTTTAATTGTATTTTATGTTTAAATTATAATAAAATTTTAGTTTAAAAACTAGTTATAAATTTTATATAGGTCTTCCTACCCATAAATCATTCTTCTTTAAGTTATAAAGTTGTATAAATAATAAAGTTTATTAAAAATGGAATTTTGTTCTAAACGAAAAAGTTGTATTAAAAAAATATGCACGACTATTAATCGCAGTAGAGCAGATAGTATATAACACTTACTAACAGAAAGTATTAATTTTGGTTTAGGTGTGTTAGTAAGCGTGCAAGTTTAATGCTTTATCGTCGGTAGCAATAAGCCAGATCACTAAAAATGTGCACATGCATGAAGTTCTCGTAAAGACCTCGATTGACGGCCGATTAGAATATATTATTATTTTTTACGAAAAGTTTGTTAGGTTCACAATATTTATGTGATAACGTTTGAGGCATAAGCTTGAGCCCTTTGTGTAATCATGTATAGACTAACGCCAGAACAACGCCTGAAAATGTATTTCAAAAATCGAGTCTCAGTTCAAGAATGTTACCGTGCGGTTATTGCGTTTTAGGGGCTGCACAATCGTCCATCCGGACAACCGGAAGAAATTGCTGTTGTAGGGTGTAGTATTGCGCGCAGAAACAGAAAAAATTTAATATAAAGATCTTCGTCTAGATCCAACTGGTACAAGTACTATTGTCGAATGACCATTGTTTGCGTTGTACCTTCAGTCAGTGGGCGACAAATGAAGTGGAACCCACTTTTTATCGCAAAATTCTGGTCATTGTTTAGGCTTATTTTTATTTTAGCGGGCATGTAAATAACTAAAGATGCCGTATTTGGAGTGAGACAAATAATCGACTGATTCTCCAGCCACCGATACATCCACAAAAAAGTTACTCTTTGCTGCGATTTATAGGCCGATGGAATCATTGGTGCTTAATTTTTTTTTAAATGATGCCGCCGACAATAGTACCTGCAGCTGCGAGTGTATAGAGCCATAATTACAAAAGGAGGATGCCACAGTCGATTGGCCACCAAGGTCGTGGGATTTATAGCCTTTGGAATATTTTTTCTGGGGTTACGTTAAGTAATTATTTTATGCGAACGAATCAGTATCTTTGTAGGAATTGGAAGACAACTTAATGGGGATCATTGCCAAGATACGGTCTTGAATACTTAAAAAGGTAGTCAAAAATCTCAAAATTCGATGTGATCCGTTTCTATTGGTAGAATGTGCTCAATGGGAAAAATCCATCTATTGCTAGAAAGTTGGAAAAAGTCGCAGCTAAAAATGATCAATTTATATGATAAAAAATAGAGAGAACTTATTTGTACAGCCAATAATTAAACACGGATTTTATAAGAAACAAAGAAATGCGAAGCATCCTCGAAAGTTCACAAGAAAATCGTTTGTTTATACAAAAAACTATAAATTTACTTTTACGTTATAATAAAAAAAGAAAATAAAAATGCTCCTCCATCTACTTCATCACGAATTACATACATTGAGTTGCAATTTTCCGCAAGCATAAAATTATAGCAGCGTTAAAAGAGTTCTTAGTGTAATTATTTAGTTTGGAAATTCTAAAACACACATATACTTATCTCGGTTCATACTTTCATATTTACATAACGTATAATGAAATATCCCTGGTTAAACAAATATACAAGTATCATTAAATATATTTTGTGCACGCTACGGTCTACGATGTTAACAGCAATTGAGAAATATTTGTTTATTCTTTATTAAATAAACTTTTACTAAAGCAAAACGAATTTGAGCGTTGAAAAGTATTTGAGGTATGAACACGATAACGTTTTATGCTCTTTAACAGTCTGATCCACTCACTGTACTACATTGTAACACAATGGTCACCTACATATTTTAAAGCAAGTAATTTTATATTAAAGTAAATCGTTGTGAATTTTAGTAAAAAAAATGGTATTCTCCTATTTTATTAATTTCCCAGGGTGATTACAATTGCTCATTATTATTTGGAACGTCGGTGCATAAGTGGGCAGAATTTATTTCTTCATGCGGCAATTTTATTTTTGTTTTTAATGAAAGCGGTTCGAAAAGGGTTAAAAAACACACAAAAAAGTTATTTAAAAAAACCAACGGTCTTTAATCACAGTCCCCGCGGTTGCCAATTGACATCAGAATTTTGGGTGATTTTTCATAATACCAAAGTGTCAATGATAACATTTGGATTTTCTGAGCTCCAAATGCGGCAATTTTCCTTAATATAGTCTCCAATGTGGAAATGGTCATTATCTGTAATGATGATTTTTCCGAATACCGAACTGTAAGGCCGGCCGTCGCAGACCTTTGAAACAAATTTTATTCTAAAATATTCATTAGCTTTTTTAAAGCCGATTCGAATTCCAAACGTTATATGGCCCACCCGTTAGTGCAAAAAGCTAATAAGTTGCACTAGTTCGTTCATGAAAGATCTAATCAAACGCATCTTATAAGTAAGCCGCTAATAAAATTTAAGCTGTAGTTAACTATGGACGTCCTCTGGAGCCATTTCCATTTAAATGGACAAATCTGTTGAATAAAGATTATTAGAGTCAATAAAACTTAATTTAAACTATATTTGTTTCCATCTAGCCAGCCACTGATGCCTTTGGCCGGACACCATTAAACAGAGTTAGAACTAGGAGCTACTAATTAAACTTTAGGTAACGAAAAACTTCTTTTATATCGGGTCACGGATAAGAACGATAGCAACGATGGGAGATATCGAATTGATTTTGGATTTGTTGTGAAGCTACATTTGGCTTTGCTGGCAGAGCTTTAAGAAAAATCACCGCTCAACATTTCTAACCACCAACTAGCGAATTCATGGCATCTTCTGGATTCCATCCATGCGTCAGAATAATCTTGCACGAATGTAAATCCAAATCCAACCACAAAATAAGCCGGGTGTTTGGACTTGCTGGCGATGCCCAATTCAGTTGAACGACGACGAATCGACATTACAGGGTCTGTGTCGTTACTGGCCGTTACGGCAGCTTTATTTTAATTTTTTCGTACCAATCTGTGTCTGGTTGGTGGCAATGGGTCCAAAACAGTACACTTTCGTTTAAAATTTTTCACGGTACAATGAATTGCCTACGCACTGAAATAATGATGATGACCGACTTCGATAATGAATTTCGATATTTTTTAATAATTTGCACACGCTTAGAAGGCCTGAAAACATGATTAAATGTTGAACCTTACCGATTATTTTGACAGTCTAAAAAATATTGTTAACTTTGATAGCTTCTGAAATATAAAAATTGGAAAAACTATCCCAACGATCAGGTTACCCTATAGCGATCTTATTAATGATTATTGCAACCACATTGCTACTTACTAAGAATAATTTTTCACAGTTGATACCTTAAACAGAACCCTTTAATGTCTATTACTAAGATAAAATCATTACTCCACTGATAAAATCATAACTCTTTCCGCAAAATATCCCACTGTACGGGCTGTGTTTAGACTTCTTTCTCGAAAGATTCCAAAAAAACAGAGGGATGTTGCAACATATAGCTTGCTTTTCAACACTCTGTTGTGTTAGGAAAAATTGTGAAATGCTCATCCTTAATGATTGTAAAGGGTGTTTTTAAAACGTGTAGGTTTTTAAAATCAAATAAATCACAAATAAATTTCTTAACTGCAAATATATTGGCTTTATAAAATATTTTCTTAGAGTCTCCGCGGCTTAATTTTGTTAAATTATTTTATTGCGAAAAATTTTTGGTAGGCGCAGTATCGGCGTATTGAGCCTGTCAATTAAGTTGTAAAATTGTGCGTTTGGATACTCTGAATTGTTGCTTTTTGGGTAAGAAAATATTGTATCTACCCTGCAGTTAAATGAACCCAATTTTTAAAAATTTCTTTAAGAATTTTCTCCCCAAAAGTTGAAGCTGTATCTGCATCTGGATATGTGTTATATTCCACTCGATTGCACTATATTCGCGCCAGAAGCGATACCCATATGTGGGATATTATATTAAAATTTCTATTTCACATTAAATTCTCCAACGTCTTAAACAAACACCTTTTGAAATTATTAAAACAAGCTGTATTTTTCTTAAGTTACTGGCTATTAAAAAAGGTGTTCTAGTTTGCAATTACTTTTATATTTCAGTAGCACCGGGAAGTGGTTGTGAGCTTTCGATTTACATTTTTGTTTACATTCTAAATCAAGGAAAAGGCTTCGGTGTGAGGTTTATTTGTAAAATCGAAAGAATAGCACTTTCCCTGTAATATAAAGAATCATCGCCGGGCCAGTCGAATTGGCTACACGGTTGGTAGGATCTCAACTTTGAATTATAGACATTTTTGAAAATTAGTTGGGTCCATTTTTATTCACCAACCCCTCGTGTCGACGTCTGTCTATACAGTGTAAGATTTATTATGTCAAACTTATAACGTATGCATATGTAAAATATATTATATAACAAAATAACGATCCGTTTGATTTTGTTGTGAAATTTGAACCAATTTATTAATTAAATCTATTAATTTATTATTTTTCCTTTTTAATTTGCAGGTATGTAACACGATATTGTGGTTAATAGTTACTACTGTAAGTAAATTGTATTATTTTTATTATTGCTTTTTCAATATTGATATCTAAAGTTACACGTCTTGAAACTAAAAGTGCCTTAACCAATTAAATTTGCTTTTAAAAATCACAAGCAGGTAAGGCAAGAAGCACTGGATATAGTTAAGCAGATGAAAATTTTAAAATCATGAACTAAACTACTGGTTCTGAGTAGTACCACAGATATAAATCAAAGGTTCCCTGTCATTAATAATCAAGGCCATGTAGAGCCTTTTTAATAGTGCTTCGTTAATACGGCTCTTTGAAAGGGGACATGTTGAATCATTTTATGATTTAAATAATTTTGCCACTCTATCAGCCATGTTTCGGTTTCATTTCATTCATATACACATATTCTTTGCTATTGCTTCGTAAAGTTTTTTTATGTGTTTGTGTTGTCAACTTATGAATTTAAAAAGCACCAAAATCTAAATACCAAAACATATTTTCCAAAAAACATTAAAATCATTCGGATTCAAATTTTATCAAATTTCTTTATTGAACTAATAAACGTAACTAGAAATATCCGTTACGACGACACAAAATAATTAAAATTATATTTTCGTGTTCTATTCAAGAGTTTTTTACATTTTCTTCTTAAAAGATAAAATAAGCACGAAAAAAACAGAATCAAGAAATGGTTAAAAGTTATATTTCTGCTAGAGCTTTATCCTCTACGTGGCTTCAAAAATAATTATCAATTTGTTTATGGAATTTAAGAAAAGTATCAGTTAGTCAATTAATGACCACTAATTGTTTCTAAAGAATCTTGTTACTTTTTTTAGAAAGAAATATACTATGCTTCAACCTATTTACCAACTTTGCAATTGTGCGTTGTTTTTAATTTTAAAACAGTGTTGGAACGCCTCTGTTGGTATGTGGCGGACATTACTACTTAAAGCTATTATAGCCATTTTATTAATTATTTTAAATCGCCCACGATTTAGTACTAAAGAGTCAGTATGAATGAAAGCTAGTACATATCAGAAAAATATGTATTATTGATTGGCAGAGGCTGGGATACGAACCCAGGTCAGTAAAGCCATCAAATGCCAAATAATCGACACGATAAAAACTTAAGCCACAGCACCTCTCTTCTAAATTAGATTCCGTGTCACTCAGTTGGAATAAAGCACTGGGTATTGATTTGAAAAGTTTTCGTTCAACGTTTCAAGATATTTATATTTTGACCAGTGCTACAACATGAGGTCAAAATCACTTTATAGCGTATGGCCTTGCAGTGCGATCAGTTGTCTTTGCTATCGAGTGTCGCGTTGCTGTCAATGATGGTATGTTTTGACATACCGGCATGCTGAGTTGCGATAACCCTAACGGTTGTTGTAACTAACAGAATTTCAAAGGTAGACAAAACCTAGTGCAGATATTGCTTTTAGCCAATTTGATTTTTTGTACATAGAGCATTTTGAAATTTCCTGCTCGGGTTGCATTCGACCTTGGAAAACTTTCGGTCCGTCGGTATTATTTTTTAATAATTAATTGCATTAATGCATTTGGAAAAGGAGAAACTGAAAGAGAGTTGTAGAAAAGCATCGCTTTCTTTAACAACGCTGTAGTTGCATGTCAAATTTATTTTTGGCACAGTGTTGCAGCGCCCCTGACGTTAAGTAGGAATACTAATTAGAAGAATTTTATTTGGACGATTCAGTGCTATATTATTCATATAAGTATGCAGTTAAAATATTTTAAGATAAATTGTTGTTGCCTATTGGCCACGGCTGAAATTAGCATCCAGGCGTTACAAAGCATCACATGCTCACCAGTCACAACTCTAATCACTGAAAATATTAACTATTCAGCAATATTTTTTATTATAAATCATTTTGTAATCGGTAATAAAGTTTTTTTTAAAAATTAATAAACAGAAAAATATTGTGATTGCGTAACAACCATAAAAACCAAAAGTTTAGGTTTTCTTAAATTTAATTATTGTTGTAAGTATTAAATTTTAAATTAATTACAACCTGTAACCTATGCCGTGCCAGGAAATGTTATTAACTATTTTTTTTAACAGAGATTGTAATAAAACTCTTCATTAAATAGACGTAGCCATGTAATTAAAATCTAAAAACACGAAAAACTTCAACAATAGATGACGAAACATCTAAAAAAATGTTTGAATGCTAGAAAATTAGAAGAAAAAAAGTCCAAGTATTCGCATTTTATGTGAAAAGTAATTTTCCGTGCTCTGCTTAGCAAGTTAAAGTACTCGTATTGCGATTCCAATTTGAATTCAAATTTGTGTTGATTTATGAAAAAATGCTTAAAAAGTGCTAGCGTTTTTGTTCGCTATATTAAATAGGATTCTTAATAACCCAAAATCATAAAAAATCTTTGAAATATTGTATTTTCAAAATCGTATAATGCACTGGATCGGCGACATGGTAGTCATGCAAATAAAATTTATTCGATTAATCGCTTATCAATTCTATTTCTTTCAACTAATACAATTATAATTCCCTAAGAATATCGAAAATATATCAATGTTTTCTTCGAAATTTCAAACTTAAGCCAAATAATAATTTTGTAAAATATATTTATTCGCATTAACAGGAAATTACAAATGTAAAGGGTTGGCATTCTTTGAAATAGTCGTATTTTAGTTTAAGCTTTCAGAAAATATCGGAATATGGGGTTGTGATTCCAAGCAAAGTTCGATGCGTTTCAAACAAACATATGAGGAAATTTAACAATAAATAATTTCGAAGTTTCAAAATGTGTGGTTCTCATTAAAACCCACGCAAATCCGTTTTTGTTGATTATAAGTTAAGGATGTCGAAATTGATTTTGTTTAACGCTCTTTATTAAATCCGCCTTGATATGTGTGAAGATATTTTTCACCTCAGCACTTTTTCAGTCTTTTCAGTTTTCAACAGTAACGCATTAAGAATTATTTTCGTATAAAAAACTTACGAACACATACGTTGTTATTTATAAACATTCTTGATTTATTGAATTTCTTCAGTTTTTAAGTATTATTTTAGTTCAACAAAAACCACTAGTGTTGACATAGGTTGTTTTGTCTGCACACATTTCCAGCTTTTGGAGCACATGTTGTTTCTTCTCTGGATCTCCTTCCTATTGAGGTATTTTGCCCAAAATAAATTTAATGAATCGGTGTACGATATGCCGGAGTATTTTCTCTACAAAAACCGCTAATTCTAATTCTTTACAATTACTCGTGAGAGTGAATATAATAAAAGTTTATAAAAGATGTATAAATTTCTATAATGTTCAAAATTTTGTTGAACTCTACTTTTGCATGCGGAGGAGAATTTTAGAAAATTATTTGCTTGCGTTTTTGTATTCTCTATTGGAGTTCACAGCGTGTTTATTGGGAATGAAGCCAATGATTGCAAATTGCTTGTGTTTATTTATGTAGCTGCTGTTCTTGCGTGCAAGTCATACGTTTCATGGTTTATTTGTTAATTTTGTTGTTTTTTTTTTTTAAGAAAAAGATTCAAGGCGAAATTTTTCTATCTACAGGGAAATGCATTGGCTTATTTTATGGAATTGCAAGTGTAAGTTATTGTAATTGTGGTACAAGTGAAATTGTTTTATAAACCAAATTGCACGAAAATACAAATACCATTTTTGGTTGGGTATTATTTATGATAGTTGCAATGAGTTAAAATTTCTCCCTTATTTAAATATTATTTTATTTTGGCAAAAAAACAATTTGGTTCAGTGCAGTAATTGTTGGAAAGTGAAATTCATTGAAGTGGAATTTCGAACTCAGTTTACCCTGTCAGTGTTTTTTTAAGCAACAGCTACAGTTTATAATTATTTATAATTAACCTGAAATAAATTAAAAAAATTTTTTTCTATGGTGCAAATTTGAAAAACCCAGGCTAATGGTGTTTTCTTTTCTAAAAAATGTGTAATTTTTTGTTTGTGTTCTTTTCTAAAAGTATGGTAACCCCTGCAAAGGGTGGTGTATTTTCTAAAAAAAAAAGACTCTCTTAATATTGGCAAAAGCCATTGCACTTTATATGCTGTATAAAATCACAGGGTTGGCAATGATTTCAAAAGTAAATGATATATTTTTTACAGATATAATATGTTTTGTGAACGAACAAAAAATGTAAATACTTTGAAGTTATAAAAGACGGTAAAGTGCGCATTGCATAAATTAATCACGTAAATATGCATGAAATATTCTGCACTATTTTATTTCTTCAGAGTTTTCGGCAAGAGAAAAATACCGTAGCACAGCTCTGAGATAAAAGTACACCGAACTTTGCTTGGCTTTTAATTTTGAAACATTACATCGGTCCGTTTATACCAAGCAGATGTTCAAACATTTGATCTCTTCTTTAAATTAGCAAAATTTCTTCTTAAAATTAGCAAATTTTTAACTTTCCCTAATTGGAGGGAGATAGTTTACGATGTCTCCTATTCAAGCATTTCGATTTTTCTGGTACATTTGACATCAAGTTGCCACTTTAGGAAATTCCGTTTGAGGAGATAAAGGAGATTCGCAACAAATTTTCAAGCCCATTAGTAAAGCGCTCAGCTTACAGAACAAAAAATGCACGAAAATCGTTTTAAATTCGCCAAATATCAAGAAAGAATTGATCTAAAAAGCTGACTTATTACAGCTTTTTAATTGTGTTTTATGTTTGAGATATTTTAGCCGGACTTATTTTCGAATGCACTAAATCCCCGATGAACACCGTTTTTTGTTTTTAAAATTTTGCGATTTCAAAACGAAACGCTTTTCAGAACACTCACCATTATTTTTAGGACATAAGCATCTTTCTATCATGAATATTATCGTAGTAACCATATAGTTTTGAAATATTATATCTATGCTCTAGATTTCGTTGTTGGAGAATTCCTAAAAACGTTGCTAGTAGTGTTGCAAATAATTCCCAGAAATGTGGAATAATCCCCTGCGTTTTTTTCGCCGTTGCTAACTTAACGGACGTCATTATAAGGGAATTGAAAACTGGGGCGTATTCTCACAAATGACTCCCATACTCATACAAAGCGCCTGACGTTAAGCTAGTTTTCATCTACTCAGATCCAGAAGTTATGTACTAAGAACTAACACATAAACAACAAAAAGCAATTAACACATATACTTACATGATCGGAAAAGTGAAACACCTATATTGATATTATAGTGTATGTTTCAGAATTCCAAATCTTTCGGTAATTTTTTCATGCTGCCGTTAAGAATGTGATAGATCAAGAATCAATGTGATAGAAACTTTCTTCTATGTTACGCATTGACCGATATTCCCATCGACAGTACCAGTCTAGTGACGGTTTCTGATCGCGTAGGGAATTTTGGTTTGCAAAAAGTACAATTTTCAAATTTCAATTTTCCATGCCTGCATGAACGTAAAAACAAAGGAGACAAGAGTTTTGTGTTTTTTCAGGAAGTTCTTGTAAAAATATTGCAATCATGTGAATTCAGTTATGGAAATGAAACAGAACAACTGCTAGGGAATTTATAAGATTTGCATTCCTTACGCCATCATGAGTTCGTTATTGCGTTCAAATTTTAGGAACCCTGACGTTAAGAAGGCAGATTTTTTATGTGTGAAATAATAATTAGAGCAAATTGGCCTTAATGAGAAAAAGATAATTGGGAGAGTGTTTTTAATGAAAAAAAAGGAATCTCTTTATTGAAATTAATGCCGAACGCTCATTATCTGACTTTTTTTGCAGCATTTGCAGCTGAAATAAATCGGCAGCTTCGAAACAAATGGCGACATTTGGTTGATATTTCACTTGGCTATAAAAAAGCTACAGTTGGCTCAGAAGTTAGGATCGTTTAATACTATCGTTAAAATATATCCTTCGCTATATTTCGATACGACACTTCTCAGATTCTTCATTATACACAGGTAAAAAACCTGTAATGTCATGTATTATTTTTTAAAGATCTCCAACAAAATTTTAACAAGTTTCAAATTAAGAAAATGGACATTTCAGAAAGGTTTATTCTCAAGTCACCAGCAATTTAAACTCAAAGGTTTAGGCTACACTGGAAGAAGCTATCAAAGATTTTTCCAACCGGTTGAATTTTTGTTTTTTTTTTTTTGTTGGGTTAGACGATTTTGCATACACATTTATGTTTCGTTAGTTTTTTCCCTTAAGGCAGCTAATGATATATTGCGTGTCTATAAGAGCTTCTGAGAGGATTCCCTTAGCGTATTTATGGATTACCTACCGCTCTTTCTTAAATTTTTGGTAAATTTGGCAAACTCTCTTTCAAACAGCCAAAAGTATTTTTTATGGTCCATAATGAACCAAATTTTTTGCACCATAATGTTGTATAATTTTATTGCACTTGTTTACGTGGACTTACGGCTTAAATGTGCTGTAATCGCAACCTGTTGTTTGGGTTTACGTACTTCGCGATTAACAAATGTTTTTTTAAATCGCCAAACTCAAATTTTGTAATAAGCTTCTTCTTGTTATTACATGCAATTTATTCACTTACTATGTAATTTCATATGTCGTGCAATTAATGTATGAAGTTTAAAACAAAATAACACCTTATACGTGTTGAAGTTTTCATATTGAGCTGTGCCGGATTGCACACGCGTTTTGCCACAGAAAAGGGTGACCAGACAGTGATGAAAGTTTTTATAATTGTTATATTTCAGGAGTTGTAAAATCTTACAATTAGATGGCATTGCTGTCATAAGGTTTGCCATTTTTATCATGTATCGTTTCACGATTGCCGAACTTGTGAAAATTAGTAAAAAAAAAATGTTATAGAATTTCTAGCTCCAGTGAGGTCGGTCGTCATCATGGCATAGATTAGTGCTGCTACTATAGAAGAAGACAGAGAAACGCCAATGCGCCGCGAACCAGTTAAATTGGGCTTCGCGAGAAATGTGGATTTGGGCCTGCATACGTATAAGGTTTTGCTGTTATATGAACTGAAGCCTAAAGAGCATAGACAACAATGTGAAGTACTTCTACAATAGTCCTTTGCATGCCAACCGATTCTCTTAGCGTGACTGCCAAGTCTAGAATGTTAGGTAAACGTTGCCATGGCATCCTTTAATTGTGCCTTCTGAAATTTTAACAGATCTCTGACCCTGTCTAAACTGGCCCGGATTTGTCTGGTATTTTTATTAAATTACTTCTTGCTGGCGGAGAAGGGAATGCCATACAATTGCACATATTAATCAAATATCCCATATCAAATACCCATTTCAATATGATTCTTGAATGTCTCGCGATCCGATTTAAGGACGTCCGGCATTCCTGGACCAGTTTAGATTTCGAAAAGAAACCTGCCAGGGTCCTAATTGCAACGTGGCTGGCGATATAAATACGATTTTTTTATAGTTCCATAGCCAGTTCGTCCCCTGGACACTAGAAATGTTGGTCAAAAATTCATCTTGAAGCACGGCCACCTGCGCTGAGGCTGCCAGTTGAAAGATCTGCTCTTCCATGCATAATGACGTATAGTTAGCTTTAAGATAAAGCCGGAATCAATTTAATATTTAGCACCGTTGCTATTTTATTTAAATTTATTTTCCTATCATTCTTATCTGGTCACCCTATATAAAGCGCTTCATGTGTGGAGGAAAAAATTGTTTCTTGAGAAAGCATTTTTTTTATTAAATATGAATTTAATGTGCTCACACTAAAACTGCTCAGCAGTTTTAATACACAAGAACCTGTCCCTCGTGCTCATCTATTTTTCTGATAAGTATTGAATTTGTGTGTTATCGGGTACTCTAGCATGAACTATTTTACGGCCGGACGGCGATCATATAGCAGGATGGGCAGTAAGCTGGTCAAAATACAAAAGAAATTTCACCCATTCACCTCCTAGGCGGTTGAAGAATAGTTGAAACACCAATTTTTCTGCCACGCCCCTGAATACCGCCCTTTCACTTTTTTGTACATTGCATTGCCATTAGTAGTTCGACCGTAACATATCGCGTATTGTTTTTAATATTTTCAAAACAGCTTCAATTCTATCCTTAGTGGTTCTTGAATCGGACGTCAAATTTTAAATAGGACCTCTGATATCTCCGATCCTTTCCGCCTATTACCCAATTGCTTGCGGGCCATTAATATCATGTAATCCAGACTTTTAAAATATTTATCTGTCAAGTGTAAAAATTTCGTTGAAAGCTGCAATTTCTTTAGCGTCGCTTCACTTGAGATTAATAGTCTTTGGCTCAAAGTTTGCGAGCGGCAGAATCTTAGTAGGTGTTCACACTGATAACGCTGTAAACTATCAGGGCCGCCAATGGGACGAAAAAAATATTTAAAATGTATTTAATTTATTGCTCTCTTATTGGGACACCCTTCATTGAATATTTTATTTCTTTTTTTTTAAGAATGTTTAAGCATTTTCTATTCTTTTATGTTGCTCAAAACTAATTACAAATTTTAAGTTGTCGTTTCAGTGTTGAAACAGAAACCCGATTAATTGAATGCCCTAAAATTAACCCTTCCCACCAGTAAAACGAAATGCAATAAAACTTCTTTTTTTAATAAATATATTACTTATATGTTATGTCAGATGTCTACTAATAGTTTGAATTTACGATATCTAGTCATGGAGTGATAGCTTTTAAAATGTAATTATTTGTTTTTTGTGCAATTAGATTTTGCGTGACGAATTTGCTTGTAAATAAAATCTTGTAAAAACCCAATAACAAAGTTTATTATCTACAATCTACACCTTTTTACATTAGTGGATTGTACGTATGTATGTATATATGGCGCTTCGGGGTATTTTTAACAAGAAATTGGGAATAATTTTAGTGGGACTGCCTACGACTATTGCAAAAGTGCGCTTAAGTTTAAAGCTTGGGTCTTGCTTTCCCTTTTTTTAAAAGAGTGTTGCATATAGTATATGCAGGCGCGGATCTATTGGGTCTAAAGGATAGGCTATTTCTAACAGCCCTACGACAAAAAATTAAAAAAAATAGTATGATTTTCATTTCATTAAAAATTTCCCTCTCCCACGCCAAGATACACATGTCTACATATTGCCTTTTAAAGTTTAGCAGATTTAAACTTTTGGAATCAAAATTTAATTTTCGATCTACCTTTGTTTAGGTTTTCGCCATCATTGGAAACAGATATTTTTTTATTTTTTATCCTGTGTGACATATAAAATATCCTGTTACATACTTACGAATCATCATTGAGAGATACAAATCATACCTTTGCCAGAAACTTGAGTGAAAAGGTAGACGTCTTCACTAAGGGAGGTCTTCACACTATGCGACGTAAATGTTTGCAACAGCCTACAAACCATCAGTAATGAAATCCTTGATGTGCAAAACTGACCCGAACCTGATGATTGTACTGGATACTGGATACATTTAATGCAATGTTACGAATTGGTTTCTTCCCTTCCTCTTGGAAGATATATGAAATTGTTATGATTGTGAAAGCAGGAAAATGTGTTAGTCAAATTACGTCATATAGACCAATTAGCTTACCTCCAATTTTTAGAAGCTTTTTGAGAAAATGTTCCTACTGTGTATAACTTCTTCCTTACCTTAACGAACGCCACATTATCCCGGAACATCAGTTTGTATTTCGTGCGTAGCATGGTACTATCGAGCAAGTTCATAGGATTGTTACACTTATTAGATCGGCCTTTGAGAACAAACAATATTGTTCCCACTTATTCAGAGATATTTCTCAGGTGTTTGATAAAGTCTCGCGAGTGCTTCCTTAAAATGCTTTCAAACTCCTTAAAAGCTTAAAGAATACGGCCCGCTACTGTATATAGTTTACGCAGCACATATACGTCAACCATCGCAGACTGTACTTGTATTCGTAAATAAAGACCCGAGGATTGCTTCAGAGTATCTGATCTCTCATATCCTCGAGTTAGAGGTTTGGTTAAATAAGTGTAAGATGAAGGTTAATCACCTGGAATGCAAAATTGGTCATCAATTAAAATATCTGATATCACTGTTCTAGCGGAAATCCACGTGAAATATTTGGGAATTCGTCTCGACCGACGCCTAACATGGTCCCGTCATTTCGAAGTATTGGTTTATAATCCCCAACTGAACTCTGGCACTGTTTAAGATTTAAAAACTTATTATAATTTTCTATATGAAAATTAAAAACTTTGTTTTTTCTTCCTGAGCTTTTTTTCAGTTGGTATCGGTTTCAATTTTTCGCATACGAGAGGTCACTTTTAAACCTAATGAAAGAACTTATTTGTGGCATGCCCACGACAATCATATTATTGTCTCTACAGCAATATATTGTTGTAGCATAGGTGCGATAAATAAGTTATTGTTTACATTTAATAACTTAATGAGATCCATCCATATAAATAGCACCATTGCCTTATTGAACAACAACATTTTTAATAAAATTCTAATCCAAAACAGTGTTTTAACTATAAAAAATTAATTAAATAACGCTACCCGTAAAATGTTCTTTATAGACATAAGAACTCTTCAATAATAATATGCTGTGTTTACAACCATATAATTCAATCATAAAATGTTGCTCACGGATTATGGTTACCTCAACCATGTGTTTTCGTTGCGTGCATACGATGCAGTGTGTTGATATGTTGATTCTTGTGCACCAGATTTGAAGGCGAAATCCGAAAACAAATGGTAGCGTATGCAAAACTTCTGATAATTTTACACTGTTTAGTGCACCTATTTAAAAAAAAAAAATTAAATGACGTTGTCGATGTACATGTACGGCAAATAACTCTTTCTCTCATGAAATAATAGCCAACAAATTATTTATAGTTGTCGATCAGGCACACTTAGTTAATTTTATTACCCTACTATAATCTAATAGGTTCTCTGTATGACACATATAACTCACCAGGGCCTTACGCTTTGGGGGGTGAAGTATTAACGAAATCAAACAATTCTTCAATTTTCCTTAACATCTCAACCCCCCTTGTAGCCGCGCCTGCCGTACTGACCACAAGTATAACATTTTTATTTCTAATGTTTTTAATATAGAATCTAATTACTGTAGCGAGTACAATTAATCTATTGCCTAATGAAGCTTCCATTTTGAAGATAAATTGATAGCTTGTGGACAGTTGAAAAAATATAGGAATGATCCTTCTCTCTGCCTTTTAGTGGAAAGGGAAGTCTGGATAAGGTGAAAACAAATTTGGAGGATTAAGACATTTTGAGATAAATGCCGGCACGGATACAGCTTGAGCTATTGGTGGAGGACATTATAAAAAAGTATAAAATATCTCATGTATTTTTCAGTTTTCTCTTAAAGGGGTAAGAGAATCACATCGTTGTTCGCTTTTGACCTTTACATGGTTGCTAGATTCGGCCAAACCTTTACAGGCGTTATATAAAATCTAATTGACGAACCGAATCGTGTAAAGTGAGAAAATGTATTTTCTTCTGTTCACAATTACAATCAAAAACCATGGCTTGACTAAATTTCAGGCTTATTTTACAGCAAGTGTATGGAAAAACCGTCGTGTATAATTATCCAACAACAATTAATTTAATTTTATAGTTATTAAGTCATTTTTGTTACAATCGTTCGTATTGATATTCAGGCCTTTTACCACAATTCTTGCTGTAGTTTTCGTCGAACTATATGATAGCACATGGAACTGGCAAAATTCAATTGTCATAACAAATTCGTTTGCTCTGTGTAAGATCAAGATCAATATTTGCTGACTTAAATAAAATGAAGATTTTTACCACATTAAAAGCAACTTGCTAAAGAATATAATTACAGAGTTATTTAACATATATTTAATTCTGTAGCATAAAAGTCTTTTTCGAGTAGTCTTTAAAAGTGCAAGAATCAAGTTCTCATTATTACTATAATACAGATCACCATTCCAATCATTTTAATCTCATTGAAGTTTACCATCAAACTCCTTGATCTTACAGTATTTATTTCCAGCAAAATTTAATTGTTGCAACTTCCTTTTTATTAACAACCATTAAAAAAATTGCCAGTCGTTAATATGTATTTAAATTTCAACTGTGACTGAGACCAAAAACTACTCCGACTAGGGAATCTGCCAGAAGAATGTAATAAAATTTATAAAAAAAAAATTTAATCATTTAAAGAAAACTAAATGCTACATACATGTTCAAAACAAAGTTGTAAACTTTAATTTTTAATAGCCATTTTAGTAGTGGAGCTCTGCAACAAGCTCCCTCCCTACTTTGAAAATATAAAGCGGCTGCTGGTGCTGGTGTTATTGCCCTTTCCACATTTATGGCAGAATGTTAAAATGCCGCCAAGAATTAAGGCAGAAAATTAAACTTAAACCGAAACATCTACTTAGGATTTTCTTTATACTTAAAATAACTTTAATTTTTATTACACAAAAGAACTACAGAGGAAAAGAGATTTTGCTAAAATTATAATAAAAAAAAGTGCAAAACAAATTAAAACTCTTGAATGCATAATTTCTTCATACGAACAATTTTACACATTTTTTTTTATTATTTTGTATTTTTTTTTTCTTAACTCCTGTGTTGAAATAATATTGGGCAGAGAAAAAAGCAAAATTATTTATATTTAAATAATAATAAGAAACGAAATGCTCAAATGTTCAGTCTAAAAATGAACATAATTTTATGACTTTCAGCATAAAAATTGGCCAAAGACTTGGGCGCTTTATTATCTGTGGCAACAGCCAACAACAACAAGCCAAAGGATGATTTCTTAAGCCTTTGATTTTCAAGCGAAAAAAAAACTCGAAATAAAATTTATTTGAGTGCAAAATATTTTTAATAGAAACAATAAATGAATGTCCGCCATTTGCTTTTTATATATTTGTTTTCAACTCACTGGCACTTCGATTTGTGACAAAAACAAGGTCAGGCAGTTTTTCCGTCAATTACATGAAAATACAATAATCCATATGTGACATATTTCGGAAATTTCGAAATCTAATTTATGAAAGTTCGAAAATGAATTCCAATTATCGAAAACACTAAGTTTTAAGTTTCTTTTGCTCAGGGTCAAATCTTATTCTATTATTTATTACCGTTTTCTATTTCTTTCACTTTAAAAATTAAAATTTGTATTATATTCATGATTTTTTTTTTATAAACAAAAAGAATTTTTGATTAAAACAAAAATACGGCAGCAGACTAGAGGCTTTAAAACGCCGCCAACTCACTACTTAAATTTGCCTCAATTGCTAGCCGAACTCACCATTACAGAGGTTCATTATTTCACTTGCTATGCGCTGGTAAAAACGTGCTGTTTTTCTGGTCACTACAACAATATTATGTTCTTGTCAAGAATATATGATTGCGGAGTATATAAGGAAATAATTTAACATTACCTTAGTTACGACAAAGATGCTCTTGTTTATATTTGATCAATAAAATAAAAGATACTATGGTATTTCTAATCACAAACCAGTATTAGAAAACAATCTAAAACTGAGAAGTAAATAACAACAATAAAATTCTTATCTGCGACCGCGGATAAACCAATCGGTTAACTGTGAATTTGTGTACGCTTGATGTTAAAAGTATTTTCAAGAGGAACAGCTTGGTAACAAAGTTATGAAAATTTAACAAAATATGGGGGAAACGTTATCAAATACCAAAGTAATTATCATAATTATGTGCTCAATTTCAATTATTTCATGATCATATGTGAACATATTATGGGGAATTTTCATAATATTAAGATAACTTCGAAATTGGGTTCTTGATGCAAAATGCTTTCTACAGCCTCAAAAACCTCATCTGGCAAAATATAGAACCGAAAATAACAATAGTTACAGAAATCCAGGCATTTGAATTTTAACATTTACGACATTCATCGCCATCAATATTGCTATATGTAACAGTTGTTAATTAAGTATTGGGATCTAGAGATGGGACCGTGAATAACTTTGCACTCACGATCATGCACGCTCACGATAAAAATATTACTAATGCACTGTTGTTTTGCACACATGTATATCCGCTCACTTGAATATAAAGAAAAAATAATCACGTTTACAAAAACTCCTGGTCACGAGCTGCTCACGGAAAAATCGAATTAACGGAACCATTTTTATATTTTTACCATCAAAACTAATATAATTCAAATATTTTTTACAATGTAGCTGCCTATTATCCAGTACTTTTCTTTGTATTTCATAGATTTTCTAGTTGCTGTTTAGAAATGAAAAATCAGAACATTAAAATCGCGAAACAATCACTCAAAAATTCTACACATGCACACTCACGTGTTATTGCGTGCTAGCGTAAAGAGAGAAAAAAATTACTCATGAGATCACATATAATCTTTGATCTTCATTTATGATCTTTTTTTTATAAAAACTCCGTTGCGGCTTGAAGGTTTATTTATTGAAGTTTGGCGCCAGTAATATTGAGTGTTTGGACTTTAAATTATAATTACTTTTTCTAATAAATTTATATTTTTATATTAACGCACAATACTGGATGCATAAGATCGTTTATGTGCTGCGTTTAAATTTCTTATAAAAAATCTAAAGAAATCAGAAAAAAAATTAAAGAAAAACTTTTTTCCTGTAAAATTGGGTTTCTGTGGGTTACGTTATTTTCGGAATGACGTTTTCGTCTAACCTGTTCGAAATTAGAAAAAAATTCTTTCGATTTTATCTATAACTTGCATATGATCATTAATGGACTACAATTATTTTCTTACTAAAAAATTCACAACAAATTATAAAATAAAAAATAAAACCCAACTCTTTTAAAAATCGAGAATTGCGGGTTACATTATTTTAGCGGTTAGCACTCGATTTTGATCCTATTATTATGATATTGAGATTTTATTCTGTTATAATAATATTATATGATTGTAATGTGAATGTTTGCTAAACAATATTATGGTTATACTGTGGAATATTTATCTAAGCAGGCAGGCCAGTATCTTTGAAAATAGAATGATCAATCAGGTGCGGCTCCTTGTGGAAGCAAAAGGGGATATATTTCCAAAATGATTAAAGAAAAAGTTATTTCCAAGCAATAGTTAAAAAAACTGTTTGCTGCATATAAAAAGGTCGAGATGGACCCGCGCCTGTATTCCAGCATAGTATGTTGCCCTTAGTTTTTGGGTACATCAATCATGAGTTTTTCTTCTTGTGGGAATGAGCCCACGATAATCTCGGCGGTATATAAAACCCACCAAACTGAGTCTTTTTCAGAATGGATAGGCAAGACTTGTTTTGCCTTTTTTATCTCACCAAAAAAGAGCTTTATGTCTCTAAATAATTGTTGGCTACGTCGCTTACTTAAATAAATTTTAAAGTAGTGACATGTCGCACTTAAAGTATTGCCTCGCTTCACAAAAAAATTCAATACTGAAAATCCTAATCAGCAAACAAATCACCCTATACTCGATCTATACTTTCATACCCCCTGTTTCATATGATTTCGCAACAGTGAAGAAAACTCACGTAGAAAGATCGATTTAGTTCGTTATGTTCACACATTTCTATATTTCAACAAACTGCAAAATCATAATAATTTTGCTGGCCAAGGCAATATAAAAGGAAATACAAAATAAAACTTTATATGAAAACAAAAAGATATTATTTGTATAAATATTAAATAAAAAAAAAAAAAAACGACGCAGCCAGCTCGCGCAGCAATTAAGGATAAATAATAATTTTTTTTTACTTGTTTTTCCACGTAATTTATACCGTGTATAAGTTGTATGATATGACGTTTGTAACTAATTGCAAGTTTATATTACATTGAGATACAAAACTAACATGCAGCAGTACATGCTGCTTATGCACTGTAAAGTCAGAATACGAATGTATTTAAAGGTGGCCATTACGGGGTTTTATTTATAGCCACTCTAAACAAATCAATGATATTTAATTTTACATTATAAAACAAGTAGATAGAGTAGTGAAGTGTAATAAAAATCGTAAATACATATAAATATCCTGAAAGGCAAACTCTTTGTGATAGAAGATAGAACTACAGCTTGGGGAATCCACCGATTCTCACGACTGAAAACTGTAAATAATTGGCGGATTATTTTGTCTTATTATTTATGGTCCTTCTATGTACTGAGAGATCATTATAGCATGTTCATTATCTTTTTATAAAACTCAAATTAGCTGATTCGGATCCATTGCGGTCCGAAAACATAAATCGATTATCCGTTGTCCGATTTTAAAAATAAACCAAGGCACATTGATGGACCTGAAGTATTTCTTTCTAATTTGTGATTATTTCCCTGCCTTAAATATGATGATTGTGAAATGTACAATCACTTAAATCAGGCCTACTATTTACATACAATATTATGAGATGGACCTAGTGCTAACATCACCCTATGTTTAAATGGCTTAACGATTTTGAGAGTCCATTTAATCACACTGGGTCTTCTATGCCGACACCAAAATTTGCTGGCTAATATTACGCTTGGAAATCGCTTATAATCGTAGTATCCTTTTAAATTTATTCTAATTTTACGTGATGTAAACTGTTTTGTATGTGTTGAAGTTTATTTATTAAAAGAAATCTAGAGGCCATTTATGGCATTCGATATAGATCGAAATTCCAATAAAATACAATAAAAATTCAATAGATTGTAATATAAATTTCTATCGATATGGAATATATTTTGACCCCTGATTTTTGGGAAAACTGTTTTACAATATATTAGCGAGTTCTTGACAGGAATAATTTTAAAAATATTTTTTGACTTAAATTTTTACTTTGAAAAACACTAACAGACTTTATAATCCAATTGGCAGTAACAAATTTATGTGGAAAACATTACACAATCGGAATTTATTTAGGTATGTTCGAAATTTCGAACTTAATTTCGAATTTTCGAACTAATATCGAATTTTAAGGCTTACATTTTTATTACATTTTATTTTATATGTAGCAATTTAAAATAAAAGGAAAATATGTGATGTTCGAAAATTTCAATTTGTTTTCGAAATTTGGTAAATTTCATTTCATGGGTAAATTAGCGACACCTTATTTCACTTCTGATGATTAATTTAAAAAGGATAAAGATTTCAAATATTTTCGAAGATTTGAATTTAATTTCGAACTCAGAAATGTATTTACAAAAATTGCATGTCTTAAGTTTCAGAAGTTTCCATGTGTAACAAATAAAGTTTCCTAGATTTAATACCACACAAATGGGCCTGAGAGTGAATTTATGCTCATGTGACGAAGGTGAAGGTTTATATAGAAAACAAAAACAAATTTTTGAAATTTGTGAAATTTTGCTCTTGTTCTCCATATAAAGTTTCATTTCGTCGACATCGTATTCTCCAATTAACACTATTATGATCGCACTCAGCGATCACATCCCAAATGTTTACGGCTTACAATCGCCTAATTTATTGTGATTGCCAACTCCACCAACCCGTAATCGCAAATTTCATGTTATTAAAATATTTTCTCGAAAACAGCCTGGTCTCTCAAATAATTATGTCTGATAGCTTTATGCTACTGTAAAACCAATACAAGCTTAATGGGGGAACTTAATAAAATAAGTATAAGACGTAAACGAAACGAAAGCAAATGGACAACTGCAAAATATATTCGTAATATGTTGCAACTTTTGAGTAAAGCGACTGACTGACTCTACCCTTTCGATCATAAAATAAATGTGCAATTTCCACTAAAAAAATAAAAAAAAAACTTCTGTGCACAATTGAAGCCAAATTGACTGTCATGTAGGCAGTCTTTCCGTCATAAGTATTTGGTTGTTATGTGCGTTGCTTGTACTTATCTCAGGCAAAAGAAATATGCACGTGACATTTTATACTTAAAGTGTGAGCACTTCACACACTTTACTTGCCTTCGTGCATTTGCGAATAAAGCGATTTTAAAGAAAATTTTATTCTCTTGCATCGAGCCAACATTTTCAGGTGATTAATTTAGAAATTTAACGCTTTCTTGGGTTTTGAGCAATTTTTCCAATAATTTGACTGTTTTCCCTATTTGAGTGATATTTTTGCGATCTCTTCGATACGCCTTCTTCAAAATTTTCCTTTATTTTAGCGATTTTTTCTAATCTGCTCTAAGAGACTTGCCTCAGCTTGCAATATTTTGCTACTTTTTTTGCCAACTCGTTTTTTCTGTTACTATTTTCATGCTGTTAATATTTTGGAGGATTTTGTCCACATTGTCCACAATTTTATCGATTCTTTTTTTATTATTCCCGGAAATCGTTTGACCAAGTTCCCATAGGACTGTCTCGGGGAAAATCACAAAGAATTCTAATGTTTATCAGACACTCTGGTTTTAGATACAACCAATTTAAGATAAGAAATCCAAAAACCATCAAATGTTGATTCTGTGACCTGAGTAATGCGACAGCTGAGCATACGCCATTGCCCAGTTCTCAATTCTCGTAGAATAAAGGTACTTTGATTGCCCTCAATAACCCCAAGAGGTCTTTCACTGAACAAGATAAACTGGCTTTATTCGCAGCCTAAGTCCGTTCCAGTGAAATATTAATGTCAGTGGAGCATTGGCTCTCGTTAATAATAATCATAATAATAATAATTCACAAAGTTTCGATTTTTTGGGCTGCTAATGTCAATATCTTTCAGGAGAGTTATATATGATAAAGTATCATTCTCGAAGTGTTTGGATCTTCTTTGTGAGAAAGCTTGGAAATGACATCGCAAATGTTGATTTGTTTCGATATATTCCCGGGCTCCTCAGCATTCGCTATTTATTGCAGATATACTTGTACTTGTTAGAGTGCTCTGTCAGAGCAACCGTCATCTTACTAATCTTTCTTACTCGTTCTACTTGTAGAGAAGGCTACAAAAAAAAGAAACACGCATTTTCGAGCATTGAAGCTCTCACAACAATTGAGAAGTTACAAATTACTGAAAGTATTTAATTATTAGCAACAATAAGAGACCTAACAATTGGGCCGCACATAGTTTAAATTATTTTCATCAAAAAGACTTACTTTACCAGCAATATTATTGCCACTTAATGTAAGATATTTGCGGCACTGATCATGATCAACGTTTTACCTGTTTCTATTTATGACGAATAATTAATTTTGGTTACATTTTTAGACACTGAAATTATATATTTTTAAATTGGTTTTCTAATTTTGATTCAAGTGTAAGAGACTGCAAATGCATTTGCGGCACTTATGTACATACTGTCGTGTTTTTGACGTTTCCTGATATGTGTGCACTTCTAAAATGTATCATGCTCTCTGAAGCATGATGGCCAATCACACATTTCTTTATATGGCAAGCCGCATAGAGTCACTCTTGATTGGGTTGTGAATCATAAATCAGAAAGGGAACATGAGTGTTGAGCTCGGTGGAAACTTATCATTATATTAGAATAAACTCCAAATTTAACTTTGTTAGTAAAAGTTGCGCTCTGTGAGAAATACTTTTCTGCCAATTTAGTTATTTAATGGTCGCCATTATTAGCAATAAAATTTCATAGCAATTTTACGGCAGAGTGCAGCGGAAAATAGTAATGCTGTAGCCGCCAGTGTTGATAAGGATGGTTTACTTGACCGTGTTCGCGCAACGAACAACGTCACATTTAGTGTAGTAGCTCATTTCTGACTGCACTATTTGATGAACTTCAGTAAGTCTATACTGGGAGATTAGCATCGGTAAGGCTTTGCGAGAAAAAGTTTTACGGAACTGCAACTCTCGCATGGTCCACTAACTACTTAGTGATCATCCATATTTGCAAGAAATTATCTTAGAGAATATCATGTGCACAAATGCACAATTTTATATACCCATCACAAAAGTATAAACTTTTGAAAATGTGATTCAGATTTTTCTCGGCGCACAGAATTATTTGTGATCTTTAATTTTGGGTTCCGGTTTTACTTGTCTCATTTCACCTTTAAATTATCCGGTAGTTTTAATATAAATATGTATTTGCAATCGGCTAATAAATGAGATATATTTTTTTTTACTTTCGGCTCTTTTAATTCTCTGAATGCTTATGAATTTTTGATAAGGTCTCAATTGTTGGATGAATTGTAAATAATAACGAAATTCGATTTCTAGTTAAACTTCTGTTTGATAAAATTTTCTTTTCGGTGCAATTTTAGCCTTTAGGTAAAATTTATTGTTAAATTGATTCATTTTTTTAGTTAGTTTTAAATTTTCTGCTGAATTTCCAAATTGTTGCGGACCTCAACATAAACAAGTCTCCAGGGCCGGATGGCATTCTTGCACTGGTCTTGAAGCAGTGCTCTTCGACGCTAGCGCGTCCATTGGCCAAACTTTTCAGCATATTGTACCATGCTGTTGAATTTCCAATGTGTTGGAAGGTTTCCAATGTAACGTCAATCCCAAAAAAAGGAGAAGCCAATAACCCTGAAAATTACCGTCCAATAGCAATTTGTTCGGCGCTTTCCAAGGTTATGGAAAGTATGGTGAATTTCCATCTTGTTAATTACCTGGAGTCCAACAACTTACTTCACGACCGTCAGTATGGATTTCGTAGAGGGCGCTCTACGGGAGACATACTGGCATTCCTCTCGGAGAGATGGTGATGGTCCATACATCATTTTGGCGAAACTAAGGTGGTGGCTCTAGATATTTCCAAGGCATTTGATAGGGTGTGGCATGGCGCGCTCTTGTCAAAACTTGTTGCTTTTGGTGGCGGTAATCACTTCTCTCGATTTATATCGAGCTTTCTCAGAGATCGCACTATACGAGTTGTTGTAGATGGGATCTCATCAGACGAGTTCAAAATCAATTCAGGGGTACCACAGGGCTCCGTTCTTTCTCCTACTCTATTTCTTATCTTCCTAGATGACCTTCTTCGTCAAACTTCCAACCCTATTTATTCTTTTGCAGATGACAGCAACATATGCCATTCTTACTCATTCATCAACAGACCAAACCTCTTAAAGATTGGGGCCATGAGGCACCGCATGAATGAGTCATTAAATAGTGATCTTTGCTGCTCCATCTGTAGTTATGGGTGGTATAGATATTGAGGAATCAGTAGCTCTTGATGTTCTTGGCATGAAGATTCAATGTGATGTCCGATGGACCCAACATATCTTCCAAGTGTCGAAAGAAGCATTCAAGTGCCTAGGCTTCCTCAAACGGTGTAAGAATTACTTCACCCCATCTGATCTCCTAACTATCTATACCACATATATCCGACCGAAAATGGAATACAACTCTCATGTATGGGCCGGTGCTTCAAAGTCTATTTTGGAGTTACTCGACCGCGTACAGGAGAGGGCGAAGGTGCTGAACGGTGACAGTAGGGTATCCAACTCTATTGACTCGCTCGAGCATCGTCGCAATGTGGGGTGTGTTTCGCTGTTCTATCGCTACTACAATGGATTGTGCTCTGATGAAATTAGGGATATTATTCCCGAAACCCGGTCATTCATACGCACCACACGTACTTCATCAAGAGCACATCCATTTGTGGTCGAATGGCCAGTGGATCGCACTACCGACAGAATTCGTTCTTTTGGCTGAAATTTAAATTTGTTGGTGAAATTTGGGCTGATATTTCAGTTTAGTGAAATCGGATTTACTACTGTTTTTGGGAAATTTTGCTCTTTTGTTCATTTTATTTTATTACAACATATTTTGGTATTGTGCTTAATTTTCGAATTTTTGTGAATTCCCAATATTTTATGTTTTTTTATGATTTTTTAGTCTAACGTCGATTTTTGATCAATTTTATAATTTTTTTGATTTATATATTTTTTGGTGAATCATTTTTGAAGAATTTATTAGGTTTTGGTGATTTTCCGATTTGTGGTGAAATTTGAATTTTTATGATATATTTGT
This sequence comes from Phania funesta, assembly GCA_963932375.1. Taxonomy (NCBI): domain Eukaryota; kingdom Metazoa; phylum Arthropoda; class Insecta; order Diptera; family Tachinidae; genus Phania; species Phania funesta. The sequence continues at coordinate 105,647,833 of OZ010652.1, forward strand.
ATAGATTGAATTTTGTGAAGATTTCTACGTTTTTCATAAGTTAAATTTTTCGTGAATTTCGATTTTTTGGTGAAATTTTTATTTTGATGCAATTTATGGTTTAATTAAAGAATTTAGTGAAGTTCGACTTTTCAGTTATACATATACATATTTATACCAATATATTCTTTTTGAAATTTCGGTATTTTGAAAAATTGCGTTATTTTTGTAATTTAAAATAGTTTGACTATAGTTTGTTCTTCTGGTGAATTCGAAACTTGTGGTGAAATTTCATTATCTTATGTTGCAGTTTAATTTAGATAGTGTAGACAATAATAATATGACCCTCTTAGAACGCTAGAGAAGCAAATAATTTATGTTAGGAATTGGCAGCAACTGAGGTCCGAACATACGCGAATAATGCCATCGAATGGTTCATAGCCATTCTCATCTTTTATTAAACCTCAAAAGAATTTTACGTATTACATCTACTACTTTGTTTGTGGTTAGAGTTTTTAACTCAACATGGTTGCAGTTTGGGCGGATATCATTTAATGGTTAAATGTAAAGAATAACTTGTTACTGCAACTAAAGTAATATTTTAATCTTTGCAAATAACCATTATATTCTTGACACAGCAATATATTTTTGTAGAGAACATAATATGGTTGTTGTGATTATAACACAACATTGTTTTTCTTAGCCTACGGTCTCGTAGTTACGAAACTGTGATTCAAAAAATGCATATGCTACGAACATAAGAAAAATTCCTCATCATCTATTAATTTTATTTATAAAGTGTGAATGCTCTGAATTTCTAGACTGTATATGTATATCATATGGTTTTGAGTAGAAAATGTTCACTTCTTTTGTGAACCATAGTGCTGGGATCGCAAAAACCACTGCACATAGTTCACTGTGTTCCTTACAGTTCAGAGTTGCTTTTTGCCAATAGTATTCAGCAGCCGTCTAAAGGAATGTCCGTTTTATTATTTTGGCTTTATTGAACCCGGGTTTCGATCATTCCTTTTTATGAGCTAACTTTTCTATCACTTGAAGAGGTTACCTTCCCACCAGCTTGTATCCATGAATCACGTATTGGTCGTACACACATGTTTAAGTGCGCTTAGTACTCGCGGATAATATTCAAACCGAAAGGCATTAAAAAATAAGCAAATCAACTATTTACTACCTACTTTGCTTTAGATGGATGCATTGGTAAAAAGATTTTGTCATAAAAGTTTTAAATTTATGGCACTTAATATTATTGGCAGACATTTATAACTCGTATGCCAAACGCGGTCCCACTATCACTGTGTGAACGATTGTGCGTATGCGTTCGCGTTTGCGCATGTGTGAGTTTGTAATTTGATTTGTTTATTTATGTTTCTCATTAAATTCTTTTCTGCTTCACTGTTATATTATTTTACTTTGCTTTAGATATTAAAACAATTTAATAATTAAAACAAAATTGTTGCTTTTAAATAAATTTTTAAATGTTCTTGCCTTAAAATAAGACGAAAGAAAAATAAAATATAAAAGTATTGTAAGATTTCGTTGCTTCGTCAGCTTAAGACGCCTTCTCCAATTTAAGTAAATTGGTCATAAATTAAATTTTAGTTTGATTTTTATGTTTATTTTTATGAAACAAAAAATTGATGATACGTTGAAAGTTGCAAGTAGAAGGCTAAAGATTTCCAAGAACATTTAGAAGAAGAAAAAAAAAAGAATTTAGTAAACAAAGTTTAAGTTTACTAAACTGTTTCACTGTTGTACTTAAGTGTTTGTCGTTATATTTTTTTAAGATTTAAAAATTTGTATCGAATTTCATAGACAGATTAAAATGTGTATTGCTCTTTAATGACACTCAGTGACTTTGCAGTTGTTGTTTTTATCAATCGAATATAATTGAAAAGTTTGGGACATAAGAAATTTGGCTTTAGAGTAAACATTTCTTATACGAAAATATTATTTTAGCAATTATGTTTTATTGTATATTTTGCCGACAACTCATTTTTAATAAACTAAGAAGCAGGCAGATTATTACTTACACTACTTACACTACAGTGAATGGCAATCGTCCAGAGAATTTTGCTCGGTAACAGTAAAAAAATTAACTAAAAATTAACTAAAAATCAAAAAGGAAACAGCGATCTTTATTTAAAAAAAAATGTAATAAGAAGCTGATAAGAAACAAATTGTATACAATCACACATAACATAGTAAAGATGATTGTGAAATTACCCATGTTGCTTCTACAGAATGTTTTTGTTTTTTGTTGAATTTAAATATGGCGTATTTTCCCTATTTTTATTTAAATGAGGAGCTTTTCCTATGTAACTGCCGACTGAAGATTTGTAATATTGCTCTCCGATTTTACACATTTATAGAATTTGAAGTTGTATTGTACAATTTAATAAAGCAAATAATGATAATCCGCTTTTGGAGGATATTTTAGCACTAATTGTGAATAAGTACCATATTAACCCCATAAACGCATTTTAAGTTTTGGCTAATTACTCGCGTTCAAATGTATTTCTTAGCTTCCGTGTCTTCAATTACTGTTTAAGGGGAGTTTCTTGTTGTCCTTTTTCAAGAAAAAGACAAAAAGAACCCTACAGCGAAGAGTTAAAGGGTTAAATTCTTACACAAAAGTGCTTCTTCTAGTGTTTTACATTAAAGTACTTGACATACCTTTTAACTAAAGTCACCTTGTCAGAACCTTTTTTTGTGTTTTATAGTTTAAGTAAAACAAAGCAACAAAGATGAAGGGAAACAAATAAGTTCACTCATTTTTCGGCCAATGACGGTTTAGCTATTTTAGAATCCCAAAACTTGATTTTATTGACAGGAAGGTCGGCATGGTCAACTAGTTTTGGTTTGGGTTAAATATACTTCTCTTTAAAGAGATCAGTTCAAATCTAAAATGAAAATTATATTTCATAACAATAAAAAAAAGTCGACCCATTGTGCGTAGATATTCATTGCATGCATATTCACTTTTTCATTATGATATTTTTTTAAATGTAATAAAATAAAAATCATTTTTAAAATATAAAAATTAAAATATTAAAAATTGTGCAATTCCTCTTAAGTTGCTGCAGTTAGCTGAATAAAAAATTAAATTCCACGAAATCGTAAAAGATGCAAAAGTCCAACGTTAAATTATATTTTCCTTCAATCACTTGATTAAGAATGCATTTAAAATTTATTTTTAGATTTTATTACCACAAAAATATTTTTAATTAAATATACGACCAAATGTGCTGATTAAAGAGTCACAGAAGTAAAACTTTTGTTAATCAAAACGTATAAGTAGCAGATTATTCAATAAAAATAAGCTAAAAAAATATTGATAACTTCCCCGGGCCAGGTTTAGGCACTTTTTTTAATTTTTGTTGTTGTTGAAAGTAATTCTAAAAGAGATATTAGTATGAAACAGTTTTTATATAAAAACTTCCATCCATGTTCCTACATAGACACGCTACACTAACTGTAAAATTTATTTACACACACCCTACGCACAGCTTGGTGCCTAGGTGTGTGTTTATACTACATTTACATCTACGCAAAATCTGGTACTTATGAGATTTTGAGCGAAATCTAGTTCATTTCCACCAGATTTCCCATACAAAACAAAATCTACTTACGAACTAGATTTTGGCAAAATCTCTCAAAATCTTGCAATACTAAATGATGCAACTATGTATTTTTGGCTAATGTACTGAAATATACAGCGGTGAACAAGAAAATTTTGACATTTGTAACAAAAAAAAAGCGCGGTAGAAACAAAATATTTACAGCAACATTAAAAAATAATAAAAGTTTAAAATAAGTGTTTTCAATATGCATAAAACAATAATGAATAAAGTGTAAGTAATATTACATATGTAATTATGTGTATAAAAACAATTGTAGCACGAATTTAATTAAGTTTAGAGCCAATTCTTTTTTTTTCTTCAGTCAGCTGTTTTTGTTATGAAAATGAAATCCAATAATACGTCAAAAAGCATTGGTGTAAACGGCAGAGATTTTCTTCGAGATTTGAGCTGAAATCTACTAGATTTTGCGTGGATGTAAATGTAGTATTAGGCTCCACTTCATCATTTCACGTATAATTTGAGATCAAGTTGGGTTCTAGATGTTTTTTTTAGAGAAAAATCAACATTTTATTGTTTTTTTATTTCCACAAAGAAGTTGTATTTTAAACGATTTTCAAGTATAAAGTTATTATGGCAAATTGCGAATAATTATCTAGCAATTGTTTGAAATCGCTAATAATCGGCGGAAAACTGCAAAAAACTTTAAATATGTTTAGACAATTTGTAACGCAAAAAATAACGCCATTTATTCAAGTTCATATTTAAAAGTGTTGGCATTTGGAACCACAGAAATCCTAGCAAATTTAATTGACTGCATATGTAAATACAATTAATTGGTAATAAAAAAAAAACTTGTGTAATTACTTAATTAATTATTAAGAAAAAAAAAAAACTATGGACTAACAAACAACCAATTAATACATTAATACAATGAGCTTAAAAAGATAAGTGCACAACTCTTTTAATTTTCGAACATAAATTAAGTAAAATTGTTAACGAGACTATTGTTGCTACAAAACTGTTTAATAGTTTTAATTAAAAATATAACTAATAACCCTGTACTAAATTTATGTCTGACCGATCCCTACATACTGAGTTTGTGGTCATGACTTCGGAAATTGATTTAGTGTGGGCGATGGCAGTAACATACGTTTATATTCAACTTCTGATGCAATATGTATCGTATGTTCTGTAGTACATTCAATAAATCTATTAAACATTATAAATTTGTTAATTATTAAATATAATTTGTTTATTTTGAAAGCTTGTTTTTACATATTTGTTACGTTTTCATTTTTATGCGGTACCATTGTGCATCTTACTATGAAAAGATCGACTAAGTGTTTAGTTTCAAATTATTTGCTTTATTTATTCCTTCGTTCAAATTAAAATAAAACAAATTCATTTCAGAATATACGTGAGGAAATTTTGAATTGGAATTTGTACTCGTATGCGAGTATTGGCTTTCATCAGGTTTTGTAACACGTAGTGTTCCAGTTGAAATATTATGTGAAGAACTCATTTACAAAAACCACTTGCTTAATTATTAATGAAGTGGCTTTGGATTCTTAAATGTTAATGGTTCAATTGTTGACATGCAATATCAAATTTAACAGCTGTCAAGTTAAATGGATTGAAATCGAAGTTAAATACATAATTGTATATGTAGTTGTGACTTTCATTGCCTGTCCTTGAACTTCAGTTTTTTCAAATCGTATCCTTAAGAATTTTCAATACTCTCCCGCAATTAGACATTTTCATAATCGTTAAGTCTATTAAGAAAATTAGTTCAAGTAAATTCCACACAAAAGAAAATAATATTCTTCATATATGTATATACACGTAGGCATTTATAAATCATAATATACATATGTACTCGTGATACAGGAAATATATGAAGCTATCGAACATTTAGAGAAATAAGTCGGTGTGTCCATGACATTCCGCGGAACGCTTTAACAATCATTTGACATGATATCGTTGACTTTACGAAGACCTCCATGTCATTTAAAATGATTTACAGTGGTTAACAGTGATGTAACTTGTATCTTTATTTGACCAACTTTTGCCTTAATAACGTCCACGGTTTCCTCTGCAAGCATAATTTTTGGTGTATTCAGTGAATACAATTGAATTGACAGCATTGCGAAGATAAACAAACTTTCGTCAGAAGAATTCTTATCTGAACATTTCTGCTTGCACCTATTTTTTTCTGCTCCATCGCAATCCTACTCTACAAATATTTCTGAAAGTCCTCAAGTCCTTAATTGAATTTCAGTATTCTTTTTGCATTTTCCACAAGCTCGTAATAGTGTCAGCGATTGCAGTTTTATTTCCGCGAACATTTCATGTTATTTGGTTAGCACAACTACTTTGCTGCTTTGACTTAATAATATCGGGCCTCGGAAAAGTACGCTTTGCTCTTACTTAAATCGTGTTATCGTGTTGTCTTTGTATTTCTTCTAGACCAAAATTGGCAAAGCTCTTTTACGATTGCTACTGAATCTTTTTTAACATTCATCCGATTCTATAATACGGCTGCAATTAGTATCTCTTCCTTACTCGATTTTACAACGATGTGTTAAGACATCTTTTTTTTTTTGTTTGTTCTATCACTACAACTCTCGGAGTCGTTCAATGATCTTCTACTCGGTTTAGGTAGTGAAACACTTTCGATACGTTCTATTGCAATATCATGGCCCAGTTTAGACAGCGCCTTAACTAAAATCTGTTAAGATTTCAAAATAGGAAATTAAGTCCGATTACCGGACATTTTAGATTTGGCAATGACGCCAAGAGAATGTGGAATGAAGACGGGGAGACAGTAGTTCATAACATATGCCTATGTCATGGGTTGAAAGGTCCACACCAAACTCATACCCGGCGGAGGATCTTTGCCAACTTGTCTGAAATATCGGAGGTTAAAATACAGGGGTTATATTCCTTCATAAGGAACACCAACTAGCTTGGTAATGACTCCACAGTGACCGCTACTTTACTCCCTCTCTCTCTCTTTCTTTTTCACTCTGCACACTGCAGTTTTTGGCTTTCCTTAAATGATCTTTTCTTTCCTTTCTTCAACACGCTCTTCCTCATTTAGACTACAGAAAGGGCGCGGACTAGAGGACCCATGTGGGCCTCTGTTGCAGGCAGCCTATCAACCTAACCTAGCGTATTGCAATATCAGGAAATTATATCTGTTCTTATCATAAAGAGGACGTTTTTAAGAAGCGTTCCTTATGTCTTGCCGGCTTTAACTACTTTTGGTATATTTTTTGGCTAATTGTTATTTTTAAACTTCCCAGAACGTCATGCAGCACCAAATTTGTTATTTTTTATACTTCAACGCAGCACCCGTTCTTGATTCTTTGGCATTAGCACACAAAGCGTCACAAAATTCCGACGAGAATTATCCGATGTGATTCTGCCATTAAACAAAACTTGTATGAGTGTCGCAAACGGCCGTATGTAACTCTTTAAAAAAAATGTAAAACGTGATTTATATAACGTCTGAAAGCGCTAGTCTAAACAGAAAAAAACGTAAAATTTCTCGATGATACCTTATGCTAAAATTAACTAATACGAACTAATAAATAAAACGGAACTGAGCTACTCGGTTGGTCGGAAGTTCTTATTCCATTGTTCTTAGATTATTAGGTTTATTGCCGGATAATATGCTTTAACTACTGTGCAAATAATGAACTACTTGACCACCGTAGACAAATACACAAATTGGATTTTTTTTCCAACTAGATTATGAAGCTGCCATACTGTGAAATTATTCAAACGAGAAGAAAATTACGGTCAGTTTGAAAATATGAATTGCGAAGTTTAATTTAAAATTTTCAGGCAGAAATCCTACGAGATTGTTATTCAGGGAAGACCGAAAATAATGGCGAAATATCGATCTCAATTCAATTGAGAAGCTTTGGTTGGTTGTGGACGATTTTTGCAACAGCATAAATTAACACCATCGAGCCTTGAAGGAAAACAAATCATTTTTATGGAAAACGTTAATTGTTTGTTAATAAGTGAAGTGGGTAAAATGACCCAAAAAAGCACACCCCCACCCCATTATTTTTTTTTTTTTTTTTGATATGGTGTGGCTTAGTTAATACCGAAGTTGTTGCAAAAAATTTCATAGGACAGCAAAGTTAGCTTTACTAAGATCAACATGTCGCACATTGGAAGATTTTGCAAATAAATCTTAGGTGTTTAAGCGAGTGGTTTGATGTTGATGAAAGTTGACACGACTAAAAATATAGTCGAGTATAGTCGAGTTGAAATCTCGAATTTCGACTTAGAATAGTTTGAGCGATGTTCGCCACATGATCATAAAGTAGGACATCACCTCAGGTATTTGCAAAATCCTTATTTTTTAACCAAATTAAAAAATGTTACTACAGGTGAAGCAAAATTTATGTCAGGCATTAATAAAACTTCTACGTCTACAATGTCCTTGTATTTTATTTTTTTATCTTTATCACTCAAATTTATTTACTTGTTAAATTTTCAAATTAATTTTGTTTTCTTTGTTTTGCAGGTAAGTTAATTCTAATTTCTACATGCTGTACTACAACACTTCGTTAAGCAATCAAATTAAGCCTTACAGTCTAGACAACTTTAATAAGGCCTTAAACAGTAAGTTTTATTTTTGGATATTGTAACCCATACATTGTACATTTCCTATTAATCTGATATCTTGCGCTAAAAAATGCAGTGTTGCATCTCAAATACCTCACATTGAGCCAATCTATTGTCGAAAAAAAATGCCTTTAAATTATTTATGTAGGGTTTTTATTTTATTTGCTGTTGTTTTATCGAAAAATAAAATGTCAGCGATGGAAGTCTCGATGCTGATGTATATTTTTTTTAGTAATTGTTTTGTAAGAGATAATGTAAAAAGTAAGTTATTATAATCAGGCAGCGCATAGTGTAGGATTTGACCAATCCAGCTGGAAAAGACGATTTTCTACTGTACATTTTTTTATTAGAAGGAAATGTAAAAATTTTGTGAAATTGGTAAAAACTGCCAAAATACTAGCGTTTTAAAACATTAATATTTTTGATTAAATAAAAAAGAGTGTAAAATAATTTATATATCTAAAATGACTCATCTTTAAACATTTTTAACTATTTGTTACAAAAAAGATTTTTTTATTTCGCTCCACGTCAGCTACAGCCAATACAGTTTGTTTGTGTGCTTGTGAGATTGAAAATTTCTAAAAATACACAGTTAAATTAAAAAATAATTAATAATTTTGTGAAATATAAAAGTGAAACAGAATGAGAAAAGAAATAAGTTAATTTTTAGATAACGCTGCATAATCAACATTTTATTGTGTGACATGACTTCGCAATGTGTACGTGCAATAAGACCCAACTTCATTAATTTAAACCAAGAATAATGAAAAGTTATAGCTTTTCATTCTTTTCATTAAATTTACGGTAAATCGAGCGAAAAGGACTTTTTTAATTTTTTTATGCCACTGGTTAGATACAAACACTGGTATCAATAGATGAACCATCAAATTCAATGTTCGTGAAAGAAAAAAAAATGTACTGAAGAGCTGCATTTGGCTGCCAAAAAACATTTGCGGTTTACAGGTAAATAAGATTTCGTAAATACAGTTAGTGAGATTTTTTAGGCATCAACATCGGGAGGTTCCGCTTTAAAAGGGAAATAAATAGAAACGTTAAGCCACTGTTGCAATAAAATTTAAAAAAATAACTTATTTTCTGAGCAAAAATTTAAACATAAATAATATTTATTAGAAAGTGATTTTTTAAATAAATCTTATGACCGTTACAATCTAATCAAAATATTAAAGAAAGGAAGGCTAGAATAGGAAAGTACAGGGTGTCCGCCGGGAAGGTATACTACTTTGTTTTGCCGCCATTTTTGTAAACATTAGTCTTGACAGTTCATATTTGGCAGTCGTGAAGTAGAGACGTGACAAATTTATTATGGAAAAATATTCGATAAACCAACGTGTTTTAATCGTTAACACATTTTATCAAAATCAATCATCGATTACTGTGACGATGGGAAAGTTACGTAAAATTTTCGGAAGAAAAAACATCCCAACAAGACGCACGATTTATCGTGTAGTGAATAATTTAGAGGAAAGAGGGACTGTAGCTGATAGGCCCAAGCATTAACTACAATGTACTGCAAGATCGGCTGAAAACATTACTGCTGTTCAAGAAAGTGTTCAAAACAACCTCAATTCGACACCGTGCTCAGGAGCTTGGTCTTCAAAGAACAACTTTGGCCACAATTTTCACAAAGATTTGCATTTGTTTCCATTTAAGATTTAGGTGACACAAGAGCTTCTTCCAAAATACCATTTACGCCGTCGTACACATGCCAATAGGATGCTACAGAGGGACGAGACACATTTTCATTTGAATGGACAGAATATTCGATTCTGGGCAATGGAAAACCCTCAAATTCTTCATCAGTCACCTTTGCATCATCTATTAAAAGTGACAGTCTGGTGTGCGATTTGGTCGGGAGGAATCATTGGACCTTGCTTCTTTGAAACTGAAAACGGCGTAACGGTAACTGTCAATGGGGAGCGATATCGTGATATGATTGAAAACTTTTTAACGCCGCAACTGCATAGTTTTGGCTTGGCTTACATGTGGTTTCAGCAGGACGGTGCCACATCGCATACAGCCAGGATTAGAACTGAATTACTGCGAGACCTTTTTCCACAACAAGATATTTCAAGGAATGGTGAAGTTGATTGGCCTCCACGGTCGCCTGATTTGACTGCTCCGGACTTCTTTTCGAGGGTATATCTGAAAAGCAAGATTTATGCAAACAAACCAGAAACGCTAGAGCAACTTAAACAAAATATTCGTTATGAAATTAATAAAATACCGCGAGAAATGTTTGAGAATGTAATGAAAAATATGCTCAAAATGGCTCGCATTTGTTAGGCTGACATTTATCTGATATTGTATTCCATACATAATTGCCGACATTAAATAAAACATTTATCAATAAACGATTCATTCTCTTTACCTTTCCGGCGGACACCCTGTAGTATCCAAATTTAGAATTGATTTATGTATGTATATTTACTATGAACTTTAAGAATCTCAGTCAATATAAGTTAAATATAAAATTGCAGCTATAAAATCTGTTTTCAAATAAGTTCTTTTCTTTAAAAAAAAAACATATTTACACATTCACATTTTTTTCACCACAAGTTTTAACCTCCCAAAAAAATATTTCCAATAAAATATATTTTTATTAAAAACGTCTAGTGTTTCGCTTTTTCAAAAATAGCAATCTAAAATGTCAGTTTTCCATGCCTGTTCTAGATAGATGTTAAGCATCATTGATATGTTCACAAAACCACATGCCTAATTTAAGCATACTCGCACTCGTTATTTCAATACAACGAAACACAAAGTAGTGAATTGAGAATATGCTTGCGTGTGCGATTTTTTACACATTTAAAAAATACAAAGCAAAATCTTTTGCAGAGATTTGAAGAAATTTTGAATAATTTGTCAAAACTACTGATAAATTCTTTAATTGTAAGGATTCAAGTTCGGCATATGGGCAATATAAAAAGCAGCAAGCAAGGTATAGTGATGTTAAAAACCTGATATATCGGTGGAATTGTGCACATTGTTCGCATGGGATAAGAGAATTTAAACTACCGGTTATTTTGACTTTGAGAGATAGAACAGACAACAATTTAGTTTAATGTTTGACATTTAAACAAATAGAACACTTCGCGCTTAAACGAAAATGGAAAACATTGAATACTTCCTTCCAAAGACTCTTCAACCCAAACTGTAAAAAATCCAGGACTCAGCCGAAAACCTCATATCAGTTGACTGCTTCGAAGCTGTGATTTGAGCCCGTTGGACTATATCTTGTGGGGAGCCGTTAAGGATAAATGTTACGCTCGCCTTTCAAAAGCGATTGAAGCTTTGAAACACGACGAAGTTGCTGTTTTTGAAAATAAAGTGTAAGAAATCGAAAAAACAATTGAATCGGATGGACTGTGGCAGTTTTTCGAATACGCTTCTGTTTTACTCTTAAATGTTCCATCTCTAAACGTTCCATCTTTATAATAAAACCATATTTTTTAACTGCTTCAAACGTTTTATGGCCCAACTGTAACAATGCGAGGAGGGTGTTTTATTATTTCTTCAAAATTTGGCGATGATAGTCTGCGAAGCAAAGAGAAAAGCTATAACCTACAAAAAACGAAACAAAAAGTTCTCCAAATAAAACCCAAATGCCTGAAGTAAACGCAGACCGTTTAAACATATGATATCTTCTTCAGCAGAACCATCTAATAAAGCTTTGCAGAGCATCGGAATAACTCCAAACTACTCTGTTTCGTTCATTAAAATACGAACATCGTTATTATCTGGTCACCCTATACAGTGATGAGTTTATTGTGTTCGATTGCAATATATTTACTGTCGAAAGCTTTATTAGGCACAGACTGGACAAGTACGTCAATACAATAACAAGTTACGTTTACGTTGTTCAACATACGTTTTTCATCTCGTGAGCATCACAATTGGTTATTTGAAAAATCACTATTTAATTTATTTCCTCTCACCAATTGTAGGGAGTTCTAAGAACGATTAAGAAGAAATAAAAACATCAGCAGCAGCTACTAGATAATAAATAACAAGTTGCAAAGCAAAGAAAACCATAACGTGACATGTTAGAAAAAAATGAAAGTAAATAAATTCGCACGTGCCGTATTAATGTAGGTACTCCTACATATTTTTGGTGTTGTGGCATGTAGCATTTTATGTTAAATGTTGCACAACAACAATTCTATCTTTCACTCTTTCTTGTAGACGCATGATGCATTTTGCACTAAACAAACATGCCTTTGCAATACGTACGAGCAACCTACAAAACCATATACTGCTAAGAAGAAGATTCAGATGGAGATAATCCTCTATTCTACAGTCTCTGTCAGCTCAATCAGCAATCATTTTTCCTATACATATATCTCTGTACCACCTGCAAGCAAGTGGAGTTGCATTAAAAGCACCAAAGTTGGCGAGTTCAGCAACGCCTGCATCAGATAGCGGCCACTTTTTTGCCTGCTAGCTATTTTGAATAATTGTGCTACTTTCTTAAGAAAAGGACAGAATTAGAGAAGACAGGTACTGAAACAGAGAAGATAGAAAAGCTTCAGTGTGTAAGAGTAGCAAATTTAGCAACAGGATTGCTTTCTTTGCAGATATAACCCTTGCTTGGTAGTCGGAGAACAGCATACTGCTGCTGTGCTTTTGATGCTTTGCGCTACACTTCACTATTTGGTTTTAAGCCGCAGACCCCACGTTACTCCATGAAGAGAGTTGTCTTAGCGTTTCGCGGGTTATAAATTCACGTTGTACCAAAACTTCCAGTTTTGTGTTACAGAAAAGTTTTGGAGACTCGTGTCCCTGTTTCCCCCGGGAACTAGTTCTCTTGAACGCCTCTGTGTGCTCAAAGCATTAAATTTAATCGACGGATGCCGCAATTTTGCGAAACATAAGACGGCTGTTGGTACCCAACTACACAGAATAATTTTGTTCATTGTTGAAATCCGTTTTTAAGTTAAATAATAACGATTGATGACAGGTGTCAAGAGAAAGGACTCTCTGTGAATTCGAACAAGACTAATGTAGTACCCTGCACCAGAAGAAGGAAGTTAACTCTGGGAGCCCTGAGATTAATGGACACGCTAAAGTCTTTTACTTGAAAAAAACACTTAGAGCAAGTTATGAGTATCAAAGGTTGTATGGTAAAATATGAGACCTACGACCGAAAATGATGGCGTGGTCATATAAAACCATAATAGTACCAATGGTTACCTATGCCTAAGCCTAGAACAATTACATGATCAGGTACACCTGGTACCTTGCTCGAGTGTAACAGGAACAATGAGATCGTACCACACTCCAGCTTAGGGATGACTACTCTATATCTCGCAGTTGTGTGTACCGGTATATGATAGACATGCAATCAATGAAGTGGCTGACTATCTGACCAAAAATGACGCGGACTTTCCTTTTATAGGTCGACAACCCTTATGGGGGGTAAAGAATAGCTTTACAGATAATCTAATACGAGAGGAGAAAAAATTAGATCTACTTGATTACTGGTAAGCAAAAACAGATATAGCGCAGTCAAAAGTATTAAATTCCAGCAGAAATGATATTAAAACTCACTGAATTGTTAACAGGATATTGTAGACTTAACGAATAAAGTAGGTGTGGCAGAAATTGATTCCTGAAGACTCTGTCAAGAGCGACAGGAAACATGAGAACATTTTTAATGCGATTGGCTTGCGGTGCTAACACGCAGACTTAACTACTTAGGCAGTAGAATACTAGTTCAAGACAACCTAGTTAAAATAAAGCCCACAAGGATTACGAGATTTATAAAAAGTCTAGAGTTGGAAACGAGACTGCACAATAGATCTCTCATGTCGCGGTGCTATTATAGCCTATTATTAACCGAACATCCTATCTGTTGCTGCAATCGCACCTGTTATAAAGTAAGTTAAGAAACGGGTGGCATTTTGAACCATTGCCTCAATTATATGGTGCCATAGTAAGCACCCATATTTTTCCAGCGTGTGGTTTTTCTAATTTTCTTTTGCCGGTGAATACGAAAGCACATTGTAGAAAAGTGAAATTAAGGCGAAAGTAAAACGTTTTCTTAATTTTTTTAATTCGCATCATTTTTATATTTTGCTCTCTCACTTGCGAGCTCTATATTGACATTTAATTTCTCCTAATATACGTAACGATCGCTTGATTTTATTAAACACGTCTTGTGGATTTTTAAAATTCCCAAACTTCTTCAATTTTATTATAATTCTCACTGGTTTTTCTCGCAAAGTTATTGATTGAACTTATAGGTGACGCCTGCGGAAGAAACTAAAGAATTTTTTAATGTAGGGGGATATCGAAGCAAAACGCTAACTTTATGGTTCTCTTTTCGGCCCCTTGCTTCTACGAATTGATTTCAGGCATCCGATATGTAACATACCTTTACTATTGACTATATTGATTACAGACTCTCAACTGGTGACTGTCGACCATCTTCCTCATGCGGAGTTTCTTCTAATTGTTTAACGCTCAGGTCCACCAGGGCATTTACACTTAACAAGTATCAGCCCGTGTTCCCAAGTGTTATGGTAGCCAGTGCTGGACATTCACACATAATGTATGCTACCGTCTCAGCCTCTTCATCAGGAGTATCTTTAGAAGCTCCTTGCAAGGTTTTCTTGTCCAACTCTTCAGAATTTCTCCATTGGACAAAAGACATCGGAGTTCCCACAATGATTAACCTCTCCACCTCGTGTGAGGCTTCATTGTCCATCCCCGTCGGAATCTCACGGTATAACGCCTTAGAAGTACCTTTAAAGATTAACCCGTCCACCCCTCGTGAGCCATTCTTGTCCATCTCTTCCGAATTTCTCCTTTGACCAATTAAAACCGTAGTTTCTTCTTCCGCCTTTTGCGAGGCTTCCTGATTCATCCCTCTAATGAAGAAAAATATGTCCACCCACACAGAGCTCCATGTGAATGGGTAAGTCTGTCTTTAAACTTGAGGTCGACTGGTATTGAGAGTTCGCATACTGGAGACCATGCACCCTCTTGGCCACGCACCCCCTGTTGCACCATGTATTATGGATTTTTTTAAAGAAATTGTTAACTTATCTCCGCTCGACTTATTTTGCCTGATTCCTTGCATAGACAGGAACCTGTTACCGGCCGCTACCACGTGGAGGAATAAGTCAAAACTGACAGTGCACTCAGTTACGGCCAGCCATATCTTTGAGCCTGCCAGCTCACGGCCTACTTTATTGATTGCTGTACCTTCTTGTACGCTTTACAAGAACACAGACTTTGTATAACAGGTCATAGTTCCATTTCAGGCTGTGCATTGTTTGCGGTACAGTAATAATGTGACAGCAGGACTTATTTTAAAAAGGAAAATCTTATGTCTGAATGTGAACAAGCTACGGTTCTAAAAACAGCAAAACAAGTCTTCATTTCATACTTCAAGGCCTACAGTAGAAGTAAAAATTCTAGTTATTTTTGCAACTTTTCAATATTAAAACTATTTGATAATTTTTTTTTACATTATTCTTCACAAACGTCTGTTTGTTGTTTGAATGCTACTCAAACGTGCTTTATTTTACTGTCCTTTATCTGTCCGCTTTGTTTTATTTTTTTTTTTTTGCGTTTTTGTTCCTGATATAAAAACATTTGTACAATATTGTTTATTCTTACATTCAACCCAACCGCACATGACAATAAAAAAAAGCTCAAGTTATTTGTATCGCGAGTACTTAACTTTTCTTTTTTTGTATTTTGTATAAAAAATAAAAAAAATTTAAAATCCAAAAATACTGCCAAAAGTATATTTCTTTTATTTTGTGTTCTTTTGAAATCTGTCAATACGTAGGGGCGAAACTGAGGCACGTATGAAGCAGAATTTTAGCAGCAATGCAACGTGTACAAGATGCGTGCCTGTCAATTAACTTCAAAATATCGAAGAATTAAAAATTAATTTTATTTTTTGGAAAATTCTTTCTTCAAAACTTATGAACCTTTCGTAATTTGTCGTAATGTGTCTGCATGTGCATGTGTGCTGCGTGTGTTAAAAAATTACTAATTAACGATTTAAGATGTGCGGGTGGGTCTTAACAGTCTGTGGCCTTAAATTTTAGCTAAAACACTGTCACTAGGATAAAAACTTATTACCAAAAATGAGGTTTCGTTAATTCAAACTTAATAGCCCTTCAAAAATCGACTCTTCAACCATTGTTGCCAAATTCGAGACGACAATCAGCGAAGACCCGAACTTTAAAGGAATGTAAGTCCAGCAAAGACTATCGGCGCCATCTACGTACTCTGTGTCCGTATCTGGAGAGTTCTGGACAGTATGATCCTCGCCAAGTATAAGAATCTGCATTTTCCAGAACGTAAAATTGATACATTTCGCCTCGTGATTGACATATGAACTCCAACTGATCCGGTAACTCACTTTTAATGACCTCAGACAACGCCGTTTATACGTTAAGTAGACATCACATCGTTTAGAAGAGTATTACAAGTTATCGTCAAGACCTATATATGAAAAATTGGCATATTTGGGACGAGGTTAATCCATACGATATTCACCAGACGACAAAGCAACGACTTAAAATTTACTGGCGGAATCACTGTTCCGTAAATCTTAGAAAACAATAATCCTGATCGCGGCAAACGGCTAACGTTATAGATTAATAATAACCAATTTATCTTTAGCCGAATTGTATGATAGTAAAATATTTTGGGCGGGGAATATTCGGAAATTTTTTCTTAAGGGAAAATTCGTTTTGGTGGTGAAAATGTCACATTACGAACTTGACAAAGATACGCCACAATATTTTTCTACGTTGGGCTAAATAACGTCGAATATTTATATTCAAAAACGCCTGCACAAAACGTATTGCCACTTCTAGGGTAGCATAATTTTTCAATGTGTATTTATCTGAAAAGTTTAACAAAAAAAAAACTATATACGACCAACGCATCACTCTCAATGAGGAAAAACTTCCAATGAACAACTGATGCCAAAAATGTCACGGAAAAAATTTCAAAAATTTACTTATTCTTACTCATCAATTCAAGTATTGCACATACAAAAGTACTCCAATTCCTCTTTAATCTTTAATACAATTTTCATAGGGCGATTTGCGCATCGTCTTCAGCTCAATCAACAAATTCTAGTTTGTGCCCTCCCTCTTCGCAGTAGATTTCGGCAAAGTGGTAGCTTTTGCAATAGAAACAGAAAAGTGTTTGAAAGACAGCCCTAGTTCGATTGTCTTATGTTAGGGTTAACATTATGTCATTTCCAGGTCGTTAACGAAGTATTCATACTCGCCTAAAGCTACACAAACTTGCCGAAAAGCGTTCTAGAATACCAAAATTAGGCAAGTAATAGAGCTCATTTATATTCTTGCCAAAAGTTAGGAAACAAAGAAATTACAAAGTAATAATTATTTTTTTTTTTATTCTATCTTTATTTCATGTCAACAACATGGCACAGCTCTGCAATAATTATTTTAAAAATTTTACATTTTCGTTCCCCATTGCCTGTCGATAAATGTGTCTGTGTGTGTGTGTTTCTGCGTGCGTGTTGAGGTCTTATTCGCGCTGATTTCGTTAATGCCCGCTCCAACAAACATTTCCATACAAACAGATTTATTTCAGACATCCCACATTTTTATGCAAATATCGTTAATTGAAATGTTATGTGTAGTTTGCCAGGAACTAAATATAAAACAGATACAAGTTAATAAATGAACTTTTAACGCAACTCAAAATAATATAAAATTTTTGCGATTTTTTTTTTTTTTTTGAGGTAGAGAAAACGGCAATAAAATATAAAAAAATGTTTTTTAATATCCATGAAATTTAATTGTTTTAAGATTATTTTAAGGCATTGAAATTTAAATATGATTTCGCGGTTGGCGTGAGGATGACGTTTGCTTGGAAATCCAATTTTCTCAAACAGTTTGCAGTAAAACAACGCGTCGAATATTGGCTGGTTTATTGAAGTTGGGCAGTCAATTTCTTTGAATTGCGCATGCCTACAACATTAACAATTGCACCAGTAAATCTAACTGGCCACTAAGCGCACCAAATGCTGACTTTTTTCAAAAGAAATTGCATGTCGTCTGTACCTTGTAGGTTCTCATCGTTTCTAATACGGCAACTCTACTATTGGCATATCCACTTAACCAAAACTCTGCTTCAGTCCTCTTAATGAAATGTAAACAAAGTAAACTGAAAACCGGTTGTCATAGAACAGTGCCGACAATCTTGGTTTTCCATAAATATGAGTTTTTCCGCCCATATCGAAGATCTAAGCTATGAATGGTACCCGGTAAGCTAGTTAATAGTCAGGTAGTCTGTCAAAAGTCTGGGTCAAGATGTTTGTTACGATGCTTTATGGAATATTCAGACATGCACCTTGAAAGCCCAATTACAAAATTTTCGCCTTAATTGATCTCAATTTACCATACAAGAACTCAAATAATAAATTAAGCACTCAGTACTTAATTGCATCCCATTGCCCTTGCAACCCTAGTATAGTGTGTTTAGTAAGCAGAAAATGCAGTAATTTGAACACATTGAATATGAAGAACCACTAGACCCGACAACTTGTAACAACATTCCCACGATAATATAAAAAGGCTAACAGTCTTATAGTTACCAACTTAACTATCTCTATCATATTATCCCTATCAGATTGTCGGGCTAGGAAAACATTTTTTTCGGCTATCAAATGCTAAATGGGTAAGCCAAATTTTAATAGTGTGAACACCAAATTTTTTACCTTAATTTAAAATGTAACTAACTTAATTAAGGTGAATGTCTGAACATACTATTAAAATTGGATAGAACCAAGATAATTTATTAACTTTATTAAAATTTATTTTATTTGAAAGGTTATTTTCTATTATTTTTATATGACTTCGAAATCTGACCTATGACCCCCGCTTCAAGGCTCAAATAAGATTGCTGTTGCGTAACACCGTTGGGTTTCAATTGCGGGTTAATGTGTTTATTGGTCTTGTCTGAAAATTAAAATTTAATGCTATAATACATACACGAAATAATAACGTGTAGTGATACATTATTTCCACTTTGATTGGGTTCGTAAGTCGTCAAAATTACCTCATGTTCGAATACAGACTACTCACATCTGATTTTCAAGAAACAATTGTTTGCCAACGTACCACTATATGGTGTTGATTTTGGTACTACTGCAGCCTCTCAAACGTTGACCACATATAGCAACATCATAATTGAGTTTTTCTGCCTAAGTTAATGTGAACAACAAGTGAATCAATTCTATTACCACAGGAGTCATTTCATGGTTAAATGCTCTCTCGCTTCGGAGATCAGAAGTAGCCCCTTGGATTAAACGATTAAACACCACTGATATTTTCCCATGAAGTTATTTCAAGTCAGAAAACTGAGTCCATAAATCGACAGCCACCTTTGCGTTAAAGGAGGAGATTCCGGTACGGTGAAATAACTCCCAAACGAAATAACTCCCAATGCAATAACTCCCAATGAAATAAGTCCCAACAGAAATGAAATAACTCCCAATACAAATATTTTGCACCCGGGCACTGTTTAACTGTTTTAACCTCTATGGTATAACAGGTAACTCCCGATGAAAGAGGTGTTTAACTTTGATATCATACCATATATCATAGATATATGCCCAAGGGCCCGCTATACAGACAATATTTTGTTAGCAAAGCCGGTGTTCTATATACCATAGAGAGATCATTGATCCATCCCGGCCTGTGTAGACGGCCTTCGGCCGGATGGAAGGGTTTAACCTCTGTAGTATAACAAACCCCGGCTCCGCTCACCAAAAGTTTCCTGCATAGCCGGCCTTCGGCCGGGCGGAAGGATTTTATTCTCTATAGTATAACAAACACCGGCTTCACTGACTAAAAGTTTTCTCTGTAGCCAGAATAATGGAATAAGTCCTAATTAAATAGCTTCCATTAGGTGACTCCTAATAATAGATCTTTAATTAATTAAAATTAAATAACTTCTATACCATACCTGAAGGTTGAAGGAGGAAAATATTTTGTTAGTGAAGCCGGTGTTCGAAATACCATAGAGGAGAAAATCTTTCAGCCAAGCCGAAGGGCGGCTATACCGAAAACGTTTGTAAGCGTAACCGATGCTCAATATACCATGGAGGAGAAATTAAAAAAAAAAACAACTCTAAAAAATTCGAAGATTATATTGAATTAAATAAATGAAATAACTCCCAACAGAATTCAGTTAGGAGTTATTTTATTTAGGAGTTATATCATTTGGGAGTTATTTCATTTGGGAGTTATTTCATTATGGAATAACTCCCAATTTTCATGAAATAACCTCCACAAAATTGGGAGTTATTTCATTATGAAATAACTTCCAAATTGTATGGGATTTTTTAACTTTTTGTTGGGAGTTATTTCATTTTTTTTTTGAGTTATTTCATTTGGGAGTTATTTCACGGTGCCATATTAAAATTAATATTTATGCAATGTGCGCGCAGAAAAGAGACATCGTGGTGACATGGTTACGGCAACTATATCATATTCTTAGCAACAATATATGCAGGCTGCAAACATATTATAAAAATTTTTAAATTATTACATATTATAGTAAAGTAATTACCATTTATAAAAATGGCAACACTGTGGGGTTCAACAATATACCCGTATGTTCTAATAAAGATTCTAAGTGCAACCAATTTTTTTTAACTACTCGAAAATAACATATTTTTAGCCAAAAAATAGTATTAATAATCATAATTAGTATGACTAGAGGTACGGTCACACAATTAGTCAAACATTTGACTAAAAGTGGCAAATATTTGTTCACCGTAATCTCACTACAAAATATTTATTAGGAGCAAAAACGAAACAACTGATTTTGGGCAATTAAAATTATTTGCCAGCAAATGAAAATGTTTCTAATGCGAGCATAGTGTGACCACTCAAGAGCAAATATTTTACTTATTTCTGGGCAAATAATTATTTGAACTTACAAGTATTTTGAAGGATCAAACAGAAGCAAACAAAAAGGCTAGAAACGAATAAATATTTATATATGTATATTGGAGTATTTATGAAAAATTTTAATAAAAAGTTTTGCGAATTCCGCAAAAAAAACTTTAAAATTCAAACTACTTTCTGCAAATCTAAAAACTGTAGAAATTACAAGAAGTATTAAAATTATTTTTTCCAATTCAAGGTTGATAGAAAACATTGTTATTGTGTTTTTTAACCAAAATTAAATGCGCTAGTAACGGTGGAATTTGTGACGGGAATTGAAAATAATTTCCTAAGACAAACATATTGTTTTTTTTTTCTTTGAAAAATTAATAGAAATAATGGACGAATTTGCATGTCAAATCGCGTAAATTTTGCACATATGGTATTTCAGCTGTACAACAAAGAATTCAGAAGTAGACAAAGTTAAAAAAGAGCAAGAGATCTCTCTTATTAGACGCGTGTTTTACTTTTATTTCGAAAATTTTTCATTTATGCTACATTTTGTTGGTAAGAAGCATGATTTCTATATATTTTTATATTCAAAAGATAAGTTTTCTTCTCCCATGAAATATTCCTTCTCTTATTTAAAAAGTATCTTCGGCGGTTCGGCAACGGTTGCGTTTGAAGATTCGAGAGACTGTGTTCTTACTGCGCTACTCACCAGAAAATAGAGTGTGGTCATCAGTATAATAGTCAACAAGATTTTCCTAAAGTATATAGAACTTCTTGGACTCATTAAATAGTTGTATAATTGTATAACACATAGCATGCAATGGTTAATTTTCTTATTTTTGGGGGTTCATGTTTAATTTGCTTTCGCATTACGCGGACACATGCAAACATAATATCAAATGTGATAGGGCTGAGCAAATTCGCTGTCTGTTTTATTACGTCATTTAACACATGGTCTTACACAGTATTCAGAGGATGTATAAAATTTATGTCTGCTACGAAGAAATTTGTGCGTAGTTCTATTGACCCTACAAGAAGAAATCAGAAAAAGTTAATAATAAAAGTGAACCCAATTTTGTCTTACAGAAATACTTTAGGTCTAAATCTGAAAATAGCACTAAGCAAATTTTTAAAACACATCGAGTTTATACGCTACAAATTTTTATAAAGTTTTTCACCTTTCCGACTTTCCATTGCCTTTCTCTCTTCTCCTTGCTTTAAGTTTCCCTATTTAAAGATAATATTAACGCTGCTCCACAGCAGAAAATGTACAAATTTTTATTGTATTTAAATAAATTATTGCCACATATAGGAATACAAATTTGTGACAAATATTTGGTCGCACCTTAAGAAGCGATCAAATAATATTTGTTTTCTAAACCCACTTTTTTATCAGTTGATCTTTTGCTTTCGAAGCATTCGATTCATTGCTATCAAAAAAACTTCCTTATATAAGTGTTACACTCAAAGAAAAAATATAGTTGTGGTATGGTAATGACAACCATGTTATGTTTTCTAGGACAATAACTTCTGGGGCCACCATATAATGATTATTTGAAAACATTTTAAATTTTACTTCCGATAAATAAGTTATAGTTTACTTTAAATCATTAAACGAATTCCATCCATATAAATTAAAAAATGGTTGAGTTGGGCAACATTGTTTATACTAAAACTCTAACTAAAAACGAAGTATTTTAACTACAGAAACATAATATAATAAAACTTACCATAAAACGTTCTTAAAAGGTATAATTCCTTTGGAGTTTAGTTAAATCATGAAGGTGCTGTGGTTTCAGTAGTTAGCGCATTAACTATTGAGTATTCAGTAACATAGATTTTCTGCTTCTATAGTTCTGTCTTACATATTTACAATAATTATATGATTTGTTTACAACCATATAATTCTATCATAACATCTTGCTCTAAGAGTATAGTTACCTCAACCAGTGTTTGCGTGTAGAATAATGAAAGAAGTTCACAAAAATAAAGATAAGTAGAATCGTTATATTATAATTGTTTATAATATTATTATGATCATCTGTAGACAAAATATAATGCATTTCACGAAGGGCTTTATATGGATCATATTATTGCCATATAATATGAATATTGAATTCTGCTATTTATTATCGAAAAAAATATAAAGTCGCTACTCGCATCTGTTATGTTGCTATACTCCCTCCTATGGTTACCTTAATCCTGTTTTTTTTGTGTGGTTAATAACAAAATTATAAAATATTAAATTAACCAAAGCTCAATACTGCCCTTGCGCAATTTGGTAATCCATACATACCCCCGGCATAATTCAAACTTTGTATTATTTGAGTCCAACCAGAGGTAGTAGTCTAGTATTCAATTTCAAGGATATAAAAATAAAATACTGAATAAATTAGATTTTCTTATATTATTTAACTCTTTTCTGACACAGACGCTTATGTAGGGGGATGAAAAACCCCGCCCCCAATAAAAAACAACATTTTGTTCAATAAAAATCCTTCACCTTCCCACAAGCTTCAGCTGACTGGATCGTATCTGACTGAACAATTATATCTGGGGTTTGTTTTAACTTTTTTTTTAAATTTATCACTCAAATCCCGATATATATCTGCATGCTATTTCGCGTTGCAGCTGACTATATTATAAAGTGTATATATTTGTATTTTATAGCTTTTGTATTGTTTATTATTTAATGACACAACACCGAAGTTATTTCTTTGTTTTTCTCGTTTTATTTTTATTAAATTTTAAACAATTCATGCTATACGTACGAGTACAATAACACATTTTATCTGCATAGGAGATTACAAAATATGAATAAATTTTATTTATAACTTTATTTGTTTCCTATTATTAGTTTGTGCATTTCGCTATGTGGCTGGTAAATTGTATGGACAATGTCCATCATTCTTGTGGCGCTTAAAGGCTTAAAGATTTTCTAGGAAAGATAATTTAAATAAACGTTAATTTTTAAACTCAGAAAGTTTTGAGGCAATCGTTGTTAATGACTTGTTTTATTTTAAAACAAAGTTTGCCCAAACACCTTAACAAATCGTTTAATGTGATAAAGAAATTTCATTCTTCTTGTCTGTATGGAACAGCCCATATGTTTTTGTTGACTTTTTAGTTTGTGGCATTACATATTTTATAATTTAAAATACGTAGTTATTTATTTTTAATGTAAATTTTATTTATGAATATAAAAGAGATTTTTGCTTCATAATGTTATTAAAATAAAGCTATTAATTTTTTCCTGAATCAATTTATTTAATATAAAATTGTATTTGAAGGGCATGAGCGCAATTAACGAAATGAAATTATTTTAGTCGGTTGCTTTTATTTTGATCTAAAATTTTTAATTTCATTTCATTTTCACAATGCGCACAATATAAGTCCTGCATATAATGTACAATATAATAGTATAAGTTAAACTTTTACGTATTACTATTAGTTTTTCTAACAGGATTTTACTCTCAAAAATTTAATTGAAGTCGATGAAAATTTTTGCTCAAACGCTTTAAAAAATAAAATTTTCCCATACAAAAACTTTAGAAAAAAAATTTGATTTTGTTGTTTTCGTTAATACTTCCAACCTCTCTCACAGAGCATGCTTTTAAGGAGAATATAAATTGTAGGCCTGTTCGAATAGATAATTTGGAATTTTTTTAAGCTTAAAATTGTAAGTTATTGATAACGCTTTTAGAGAAAATTAAGTAGCAAAGTTCATTAAAATTTGTGCTAATCGAAATTAGTTTTGTTACGTCTGTGATTTATTCTTAGTCAAACAACAAGGCTGTGGTTAAGGCTTTCAACCATTACTTTTGTCGCTCCTACTGCGTTAGTTGTTGGTATGACATTCAATGCATTTGTAGCAGTTGATCTTTAAAGATTAAACTATGGACATCTGAAAAACTGACAACAAGTGTTTTGCCCTTCTCAAATCCAATGGAAGCGTATCCTAAAAAGAAAGATTGCAACTTTTGTCAGACAAATGTCGTTAGTAATCACTACAAAACACGTGGTCGTGTACAATACGCAAATGATTTAACAATGCCAATGCAACATTAATGTGGAAATTTTCACGATTTATCCTTGTATAGTTATGAGAGTTTTGGATCCTGAAAAAATTGAATATCCCTTTGTGTCAACTCAAACACAGCACTTGGTCTGAAATATGGATTATAATGATCCTGCCCGCGATATAGAATTGTCACGTAGGGAACCCAAGGATTAAACTTCCCAGTTATAGCAGTGGAATTTATTGGATATCGATTTTTCATTATTTGCATTTCTCAACTATATTTCTGTATCGATTAAAAGTACGTATATTTTAGGTGAAAAAATTATTTAACATTGTTATCCAACTCCATCTTTCTCAGATTTGAATCAGTGTTATAATACAATAAAAATCATTTTACAATCGTATCAACAGCATTCACATACTATAATTCTATATCTTGAATATTATTGGAAATTCACCTTTTTATTAAAAGTACCCTTTCAATTTTAACAAAGCTAATGTTATTTTATTCGCTACTAAATACGCTTTTAAATAAAATTAAAAAAGAAATACGATTTCAAATTGTTTAAACATAATACGGAAACATACCTTCTCCTCTAGTCTCAGCACGAATTCGCGAAAAAGTCGTTATATCTCGATAGTTTTCGAACTTAATTGTGTAATTGCATTTCTAAAAATTACCAAAAATATCTATTTAAGTAGACATATAACCTACACTAGGTCATTTGAAAACTACATTTTCACTGTTACTGCGTGTAATGTTTTATGGTTAAAAATACTATATTATTTTTGTATTGTTTAAGAATTTTGGCTGTTGAGAGAAATGTATTCAGCCCTATTGAAATTTGTATGAATAGTAATCATTTAATGCACAATCGTAAGCAGGACTATGGTTATTGTAACTAAAGTAAGATACAAAATATTTACAAATATTGTTGTCAAGAACATAATATGGTTCGCGTGACCACTATAGTTTTTTCTCCGTGAAAACAATTTGATTGGCACATTTCGAGAAGTTTTGTTTGAACTCTTCGCACAACTCAGGGATGGTTAAATGTTTGAGCCCTTTTCTGAGGATTCGTACCCAGGAAATCTACGTAGGCTAGATATTTCACACACAAGCACTCACACAATATAATACCTCCAAATGTCTGTTCAATTAATTATTTTTCTTCCAAGCGCAAGCGACAAACGCTGTGTTGCATTCTTGCACATTAGGGTGATCTACATAGGTGTGAACAGAATCCTCTTGTGCAAAGAGTCATACGGCTGTTTTTGTCACATGCGTTTCTTTCCTAATATTTCTAGACCATTTTGCGGGAACCTGGCTGAATTTCGGTTACTGTTTTCTGATAGCTGTGGGCGTTTTTGGCTTTTTACTTTATATGTTCTGAAAGGACAATTCTAGTCAACAAATCGAGGGACAGCTAATGTGAAGTTTTCCATCTAGGAGACAACTTTTGCTATTTGCCAAAGTCTGTTTTTGCAAAAATATGGTTCGAACTATCAGCATTCATCTCATCCATCATCGTAAATTCGCACGTATAGATATAAATATGCTGGAATATAAATTAATATTTGAAAAATCTATTTTTCAATGTTTTCCAAAAATCGGTTGCCAAAGAACTCAATTTTGAAAAAACATAGGTTACGACCTTGAAAATCTAGAAAATCCTGGCACCAACTTCTAGTAGTTTATTAGTTTGTCACAATATTTTTTGGAAAATTTCCGTTTTTCTACCTAATTTGAGGTATTTTAAAATATGTATGTTACTTATTAAAATCGAGTTTTATTGGGAAAGATACGACATTCGGCAAATACAACGAATTACCAAACTCCCCCGGATTTTCAACCGGTTAAAACCCTGAGTTGGTTACGCTACGAGTATATATCAATTATAGATCTTTTGAATCGAAACGGATTTATGCAACTGTCTTTTTATTTCTGTGCAAGAAGAAAATTTGTTATTATATGGCATATTTGCCAACAATAAGAGAAATTAGCAACTTTCAAAATTCTCCACCGACTTCATTTTCGTTGTCAGCAAAAGAAACACAAAAAACAAACTCAAAATCAAAACGAAATAAATAATTTTTGTTGTCTTGCGTGGCAACAAACTATAAAAGACACTAGCAAAGGTATCAAATTTCATCTCTAAAATCACTGAAAGATCTACTAAAACTTAGTACAAGAAAATGGAGCTAAAGTGTTTCTTCTGTTTTAAATGACAGTTGGTGACAAAAACAAACGCTGCAAAAAAACTAACTACTAAATGTCATACAATTAAAAGATTTGAATGTAATTCCTCTTCATATGATTAATTTGTTGGGTTAAGAAATCAATTTAAGCAGAAGAAAAAACAAAACTTGTAGGAAAAAGCAAAGAAAATGTCGTTGACAGTTGGCCGTGTCGTTGTATTTTGTATTAATCTTTAGTTTTGTCTTGGCATATCAAATGACCATGTGAATCTTGTTCATACGTGAATAAATTTTAAACCACTTCGGAAAAAGGAATCACTTTGTGCTTTATCAAATCGTTTTATTCATATTTTCTTTTCTGTCTTTCTTTTAATTTTTTTATTTTTTTGTTTCTTTTGCATAAATGTTGTAGATTTTTCATAACACTGCCTTCATGATTGACACTTATTACTAAGTAATCAAGACTGCATACAATGTATAAGAAATCTGTCTGAAAATGCTGTTGAAATTGTTTTTTGTTTGAATATAGTCGTAGTAGTAGACTTATAATGAATTCACATGGTTAACTTTTGAAGGGGTACTACGATTATGGATGCCAAGTTTTATTGTTTTTTTAAGTTCGTTGATTTGAAAAATAAAGATGTAGCAAGAGGAAAATAAAACAAGAAGATCCTTATTAGCGTTTAGAATTTCTAAAAATCAACAAGAGGAAATTAGTCAGGAATGTTTGGTTTTAGCTTGAAATCTAAATAAAATCTTTATTAATTCAATTAATTATTTAATTAAATATATAAAATATATTTTATTGATTAAATGAATAATTGAACAAATAACTATTTTAATTAAATACCTTTTGACAAAATTAAGCAGTTTGGCGATTAGCTTTGGCATTCCAATGGCATGTTGCCTGTTATATTATTATTTATTATT
The DNA here is from genome assembly GCA_963932375.1 of Phania funesta. Taxonomy (NCBI): domain Eukaryota; kingdom Metazoa; phylum Arthropoda; class Insecta; order Diptera; family Tachinidae; genus Phania; species Phania funesta. The sequence goes on from OZ010652.1 coordinate 105,676,137, forward strand.
CTTTACAAAAATATATTTTTGTGGCAAACATATAATGGTTATTTGATGATACTTTAAACATTACTTTAGTTGCGATAAACAAATTATTATTTTCATTTGTTCATTAAATGTTACCATCCATTAAAATTAAAACATGGTTGAGTTGAGCAATATAATTTTTATCAAAATTCCAACCATAAAGTATTTAACTATACAGAAATAATACAATTAGCCTAACCTCAAAATGTTCTTAAAAGACAACATATGCGAAATTCTTCTGGCTATAGTCGCCTGATTTCGATTTAATTATTTATAATTATAATATGATTCATTTACAAGCATAACATATAATTCAATTATATTATGATAATCACAACCATGTTTTATCTTTGCGTGTAACATGTGATGCAGGAGCGGGCGGGACTAGTATGGCTTTGTATGTCTATTCTAGGAATCATGCAGTAACTGTGGCATAGTCGTCAATTACGATTCGAGAATTTATACATGATATACTCTAGCAATGTAGCACATCTGAAATTTAGAAAGGCTTGACTCCTCGTCATATACATAAATAAGTCAAAAGTTTAAAATAACACTGTGCAACAAAATCAAATTTTATCTGCCCCTTTGCACATTGATATAGTGGATCGCCATAAGAAATCTTGTTATGCTTACATTTTGGGCATAGGCAGTAATCAGGAGTTTTATGTAAAACGCTACGAGAACATATTTGTGGAGCATTTTAACCCTCTAATTTTTTGCTGTGTGCCTTTTTTGTCTCTGTCTTGAAAAGAGGCAAAGAAGTTTTCTTAAATAGCAATATAGCGGGCTGAAATAACCTACAAAAATATTTGCCATACAATGCTACCATAAGTTCTCAAAGACACCATAGCTCAAGATTGAACTTGAACGCCGGAAACAGGTCAAAACTTAAAATCTGCTTAAGGGGATATTTCGTACTTATTCACAAGTATTGCTAAAATATCCCACAAAACCAGATTTTATTTTTATTTTTTTGCGTTGTACAGTGCAAATTCTACTCTATTCTAATTCTACTCTATTCTATTAATAAAATTTTAATTGCAAAGGCTCAATTTACGGAGTATAATTTGTTAGAGACAGTTGTCTTCCGTGTAGACTAATTGGCTGCAGTTAGAATGCCTCTCCACCACATTAAGTACACGCAAAAATATCATATTATTATTGGAAATAATAACCATATGGTTCTTCTAGGAATGATAGAAAAGCATTCTACCAGTGGATAATTTCTTCTTACTTACACTTTTATTAAATTCCAAAAAAATATACATATTATGTTTATTAAATACTGATTAGTGTTAGCAGAATAATTAGTTTTGTTAAGTTAAAATACAATCCTTGTAGTTAGAGTTGTAGTAAAAATTGTATTGTTCAACTCAATTTTCATGGATTAAAAACATTTAATGGTTAAATGTAATAACTTGTTTATCTCAAAAAAGTTATCCTTAATATGTTTTCAACAGAGCATTTGCCACAATAATGTATTGTCGTAGTGAACGTAATATGTTTGATATATATTTTCGGTTGTAAAAAACAGAAAAAACAAAATGATCACCACAACTATATAACTATATAAAGTTCTCAATAATAATATATTATTCAAATTAAGTCGATTTGAAATTTGCAAATATTCAAATAGATTTATAACTGAAAAAATGAATACCTACATACTCGCATACAAAATCATTACGTGACGATTACGTTCAAATTTACACTTTATATTTCTTACGGCCCTCTGACGGTTTAAAAACTACCGTATGGATGTGGCTTAGGCTACGAATATCACTTGTACATAAAACCCATAACACTGCTATATATTCAATAATCATCAAGTGTATTTTTAACAACCTCAAGGTCACGTCAATGAACTGATTAAGGGACGAAACCCCGGCAATGGGGGTAGCGAAGCATACCGGAGTGCCGCTAGTAATACATAAACACACAATTTACTAGATTCAGTTTGTGCGCCCGTGATCAAAATATGGTTATGAACCAAGCTTTGAATCGTGCTGTGTTAATCAAGGAACAATAATATAGCAAAGAATAACTTGCATATTCACAAAAAATTTTGTTTTATATGAAATGCTTAAGGCGTACTTTTGTAAAATAAACATATACAACCTTGATATGATTAACCTTGATCATACTATTATTTGATTGCAATCATATAATTTTTATTGCTACTTTTCGCATTTAGCCATTAAGGTAGAGGAATGCATTTTTTTATGCCACTACCTCCTTTCTTATACTTCTCATTAGTGTAGGGTATATTTTGGTTCTTCTGGGTTCGATTAAATATACTTATTTAAGTGTTATCGATGTTCAAATCAATAGCCACTTTAAGTATATGCTTGATGTATTCTCAAGTGCTACAGGCAGTCATTCAATGTTTAAAAATAAATACGAGCGACTACATATGAATGAAAGGCAATAAGTATTAGGATGATGTTTACTAGTAGGCAATCGATATTTTTTTGAAGTGTCGTAAATGTTACAAAGAAATGTTTAAAGCCGCTTAATGTATAGTTTTTATAGGTTCGGACACTATTTAAAAGAATTTAAGGCATATGGTACGTAATTCAGGTATTTTTGTGTTGCAAATTTTTTCCACTCCCTGCATTTATTCCACAAGTGATTGCCAACTTAATGTTACAATACAATCGCTTATACTTGGACTTTACTCATATCAGGATTATTTATTATCAGTAACTCTTACAAAACCACATAATATGTGTCAACAGAATTTAGTTTGATTTTGAACATTTTACACGGCCGCATATGCAGACAGCCGGACTTAATATCTAAATATACGTTTTTTGTTTTAGCAGAAACCAATAAACCGTTAATAATTGTTATCGATTAATGCACTAATACTGATTGCTGCAATGTGGGTTGGTTCACATTTTTTTCTCTAATGTCACATGGCCAAGAACTAATAGTGTGGATAATAATTATAAGGTCATATGTTAAGGAAATAAAGAAATTGCTATCAAGCTCTTTTAAGCTTTGTGGCGGCAATATTGCTATTGCGTTTGAAAATTTCGAGCACACATACAAATGTCAATGTTTGATACGAATTTTGGTCTAAAGGTCTGGTTCATGCTTCTTTAAAAATTAGTGCGTGGCGGCACAGAAAATGTATTACTTTCTGCATTCTACAAATTATCGTATTATAAAGGAAATATTTTTCTAGCTTAACCGGAAGAATAAAACGAACTTAGGCATGAATGAGATTATTATTCAGCTGTCAAACGATTTCGTACGAAATCTTGTTTTTTGATCTTTTCGTACGGATTCTCCTCTAGGAAAATTTAGAACTGTCAGCACTATTAATAATTGGCAATTATCCTTGATGTGAGAACAGAATCGTGTAAGACACTCTGACTCATTTAAAGCCCGGTAGATTAAAAAAAAGAATGCCAAAATTAAATCTGAATAAAAAACTTTTTTTTGATTCGAAAGATCGATCAATGCATGACATTAAAATTTGACAAAGCCTTCGAGCAAATAGTCAAACCCGGCTGTTCTTGACTTTTCTTTATTTTTGAAAATATAAGGTCCGGTCATGCGAGCAGCGTGTGAACCGCAGCAAAAGGTTGTAATGGAGTCTGTAGAGTCTCTTGAGGATTGGTTTCACTCATAATGGGGGAATTTTTGTGTTTAGGGCAAAAATGAGCGGCCCACACAGTTTTGCAATAAAACACCGGATCACTTGATGACAGATTTTTAAAATAAATCTGGATAATTTTATATAAATGTCAAAAAGTGAGCGCAGTATGCCAGTTAGGCTTTTCGTAAGTTTCATGGGGTTAAAGAAAACATCCTATATTCTCATTTTAAACATTTCACAGATATCAAAATAAAAAAATAAATTATACCCCATTATAGTGGACGACATTTTAAATGTAAAATTAATTAAAGGCCTGTAGATCTTTATTGGCCTGCTATTAAAGTCAACAAACAAAATCGCCCATGTGCTGCAAATCACGCAATTGGTAAATCACATGCGATTTTCAAATCATTAAAGTAATGATATTTTAAATTTCATATTTCTTTTGAAAATTGTTTAAAAAACTTTAACTTTTCTGGTTTTTAATTGCACGTGTTGCTCTCGGATATTTATTTGCAAAGAAATATACTCCAGTACTCTCAGCGATCACATTGCAAATGCTTGTGACTTAAAATCGTAAAATTTATTAATCTAACACACCTGGCTTGTTACCTTAAATCATAATCCCAAATGTATTATGATTCTTAGCACATGGGCACAAAACACACGGTGGCAGTTTCTGATAATTTTTCCGAAAGAAAAAGTGTTTTAAATAATCAATTGATTAATCGGAACACAATAATTAAACAACGTGAAGCTTCTAAAACATATAAAGTTGGTTCTAATAGATTATGATTTTAAATTGTGTTAAACATGTCTGATAGTAGAATGTGTCCTAACGAAACGCTGATGTCCAACTGCTTCAAACACAAGTGGAATGACGCAATCAAACAACCTGTCATCAGACTTCATTACAAAGACATTTACTGCTAACACACTTGTAACATATTCGTATAGATATTGTGAATTTTATTGTCTACACCTGGTCCCTGTTTTGCAGCATTTGAGACAAAGTCAATAATCATAATGTGTGGAGAAATATAAATTTTGAAATTATTTTGTTTTGTTTTGTATTTCCGTAGCTAACGTCCAATTTTCAAAATTAAAAAAAAAGCATAAAGTAAAATATTTATTTGGGCCGATAAATGAATGCCTGCTATTTACTTTTTAAAAATGATTTCATGTAAATGTTGCTCGCGGCTACGCTATGAGCTACAAATTTTGCCTACCTTTTCCAGCATTTCGGCAGGTATCTCACCAATGGCAGCTGTAATGTATTCCACGGCTGGAATTGTGGCTTGCTGGTTCCGGCAATTTAGTGTTAGGGATTGGCAGCCTCTAACTGTTCAAGCCACAGCTCATTCCTATTGTCATTTGTAGGCTACATTTAAAATTTAATTAAAAACTTCTGAACAAATTATAAAACAAAGATTTATTCAAAATATATTTATTCAAAATAAACCTTCTCCTGTAAATTCAATTCTTTGCGGGTTACATTATCTTAGCGGTGCATATCTGAAAAAAAATAAATCGAATAACAACCATTTTTTAAATTATCTTTTGAACTTGTCTAAACATTTCACCGTTAAGACAGTAAGAAATTTTTTGAATTTTTTTTTCACTGACATTCGCGCTTTGTAGTACTAAATGGCTGCTACGTGCGAAAAATTATATCAAGCAAGAAATTAAAAATGTCTAGTACTTATAGTCCTGTCTACACACACTATATCTTTACCCTCTCCCCATAAAATTTAGTTTGTCTATCATTTAATTTCCCCAATGTAAGGGGGACTTAGGGAACTATTGATACTAAATCTCAGGCAAGTCTGCTAATTAATAAAATCCCCAAATCTCCGCACACCAAGGACTCAGTGTTTGTATCCAAGTTTTTCTTTTTATTTATTGCGCTAATTAACACAAAATGTATTGCACTTGTTGCAATAAAAATTTATTATTCGTATAAATGTTTCTGTCGCTTTACATGTTTGAATTTGTGTGCAAGCAATATTATATACTTTTTTGTTAGTTTGTTTCTAATTTCCCCACCCCCGTTCATCTAGTTCATACCTAAGTTAGTGGCACGTGTAAAGAATTTACAGCGAGACGGGTTTACCGAACGAAAAACAAGCTGAAAAAGCACTAGGAAAACAGCTCAAATTTATTGATAGTGTAGTTATCGTTGCTATTATTAGATAGTTTGCATATATGTATGTAAAGCAATTTACCAGTGCATATTTGCTCTCACACCAGCAAACGCTTTTGTTTTTATTTTGCTTGGTTTGTGTTCGGGCTCTCGATCAGTGTTGCCATTTTTCGTGTTCACATTTTTCATTTTGTTTATGTGAAGATTTTCCTTGACTCCACGATTTTATTTTTGCAAAAAAGAGGGCTGAGGGCTATTTCGGTGCATTAGAGGTATTCAAGGGCATTAATGAATTTATTGCGACTTATGATATCCACACAACTGGGACGAACCAGGAACTGCACAACACAGCACGACGAAATCGTTGACAAAAATTCATTGTGTCGATTGAAACACAATTAGAACGAGAAAAACAGCTTTTAACGTTATTTCAATTCTAAATAAATTTTCCAAGAATACGAATTTTGCATTTTGTAAACATTATTAAAATTATGAACTCATGGTCATGACGGTAGTAGCTTTTTCTTTTTTTGTACGGCAACGTTTAAGAATGATGTGGTGGAGGCGGCCTATAAAGTTTGCTAGAAAAGACCTTGGCTTTCATAGAATCGGTTTTGCCCAACTAGAGCAAAAAGATGAATGACATTAGAAAAGCTTATGGCTCTTCTAGCTTTGCTTTAAAATTCTGCAAAGGTTATCTAGAAGAGAGCCTATTGATAAGGACACACGTTTCGATATAAATCTAATCTAAGTCCTTGTGAAAAAAATAGTAGAACAAAGATTGTTATCTATTACTTTTAAATGCATTATTATGTACGTACATATGTACCTATCTCAAGATTGCGGTCCACACTACTTGGCGTCGACTTACAACATGGGTGTATTACCCAGCCTAGTTAGCATGAGTGGAAAAGCTTTGCTGATAGGTTTGCATAATAAGATAATGTCGAATTAATTCCTAGTATAATATTGTGTTACTTGCCCGAAACAGTGGTTCGATGTTTTAGAATAATAAAAAGACATTTAGCATTAAGGAAAAACTATTTAAAACTATATTATACATTTAAAAGAAGTTTTTATATAAAATTATAGGTTGCAAATTAACAATTCTTAAAGTAAAAGTAACTTCAAAAAACCTAAAATTTTTTCGTCCTTCATCGGCGTAAGAAATGGAAATAAACCAATCACACATATTTCGGCCGAGAAATGTGTTTTATTTTCGATAGCGAATACTCGTCCGATAAATTTGTCGTTCGTTCCAGTTGCGCTTATACCTTTAGTGAAACAATAAATCATGTAAAGATAACGAGCTTTCAAACCCAAGACGCCCTATCCCTATTCCATTAGTTGCCATTACAGTTTCCAGCAACACAAATATAAATAAACAAATATTTTAATAAAATAAATTCTTCAAATTTTTTACAAAACATTAAAATTAAAAACTGTTTTATTGTTTCAAGCCTCCTTTGTAATAGAATAAAACTTAAAAAATTAGTTTTTTTTTATTTCTACGATTATTATTTCGTTTCCATTACAGTCTCTTGGCGAATTTTTAATTGCACTTTAAATTCTTTACCCTTTTTAATTTCGCCTCAAGAGTTGGCAGCACTAATGATATTTGTCTTTGCATGAAACGGTTTACATTTGCGTACTGTGAGTAGCAGTGCAAAGAGTGTATGGCGGTATTTTATGCAGATTTTTATCGACAAATTAAATAAATAGAAAAACATATAGATTTAAATTGTTTTAAAATAAACACTTTTTCTATCATTCTTTAATACATTTAACACTTTTAGTTGCAATTTTACTTTTGATTTAAATATTTTTAGATATTTTTTTATCATTTTATGTATTTTAATTTAGAAAATAAAATCTTAAAAATTGTATAAAAATTTTTTTAAGGAACATAATTTTTCATTTTAAAGCAAATTGTTGCCAAAATTATTTCAGGATTTTAATTGACATTCAATTGTTTTAGAAAAGCTGTAAAGTCCAATCAAATGGCCGACATTTTTAAGTAGGCATGTTTTTTTATATAAAAATTTAGGTTAAAATTCGAGGAAAATATATCTAAATGCTTTAACCGATAGCGCCACAATATCGTGAACATTAGGAGCCATTACGATTTCATTTTAATTTGTTAAACTAAGTAGTTATTAATTTATATTATTATATTAGCCTTTGGGAGTACAAGTAATTTTAATTTTAACAGTATTTTCCAGTAATAGGAGTTTTGTTAGCCCGATAGAACTTACGAAAAGCTTAACTGTAATACTCCGCTCACTTTTTGGCATTTATGATCAGTATACTCTGTCAAGTCATCATGAATAGATTGGTGTTATGAAAATCAGTCATCAACTGATCTGATCGCAAAATTGTGTTCAGCGATGAGCCTCATTTTTGGCTTAACGGATTTATTAATAAACGAAATTGGCCCATATGGAATAAAACCAACCGACAGCAAATCCCACAGACTCTATTACATTCAGAAAAGTGTACCGTTTGTTGGGCCTTATTTCTTCAAAAATTAAGAAAATTGGACGTCCAGAATGCGATTCGTCAAGAACAGCTGAGGCCGTATGACCGAAATCATTTTCAAATAATAATGCCATAAATTGATCTTTCGAATAAAAACATGATTTTATTAAAATTTAATTTTGAGTATTATTTTTTAAAGTTCTATCGGAACTAAAAAACCCCCTTTTATTTCGTCGCCTTACTAGCGGCTGAAACTCCCCTATGCCCACTGTGACATCTTTGCAAATGTTAGCTGCATTGGCTATGGGCTTACTTTTTGTTGCGGTGTAAAGGCATGTTATCTAATATTATAGCAACAACTTCCCGGCATCAATTTAGCGTACAATACATTGATTACACTGGTCTGCAGTGAAGTCTTCCTTAATATAAAAGGGTTGATTTTTTTCGCCAATAATTTTTTTAGTAATTCAGAAGCTGTTCACCAGATGAAAAATTTTTGTTGTGATGCGGTAATTTTATACCGCATCTTTTAGGGGTTTGCTTATCGAAATGGCTGTTCTCGAGTTAAAGTTCCCGTGCTATTAAGGGGCTCATATTAGCCACGACCAATAAAAAAATGTGTTCCTTATATCTATTATCAATTCATCCTATTTTCATTTAAAGACGTTAAAATATTCTTGCACAGGAAAGTCATTCTCACCAGGAATGGAAAATGGCTATTATGGTTTTTGCACCAACTATTAATGAAAATGTACTTTTTAGACCATGAGGTACCGTTTTTTATATTTATTATATTTATTAAGAATATAAACTAAAAAAATGTGTATTAAAATTTATACGTTCCCCATAAAAAATAAAATTAATGTAATTAATGCCATTTAACATTGTAAAATGTTTCGTTTAGAAAGTCTGAGTTTATAGGTGAGACGAGAGAGAAGACTGCGCTGTGGTACAGACTTTCATGTACTCGGAAATTCTGTTGTTTTCAAATCCTCATTGTAAAATTTAATTTTTTCACTCCATATGTAAATTTTTTATTAATCTTTTAGTTACACGCTTTAGTTTTTGTTTTGGAAATGTCAAGAAAGAAAATAATGTTAAAGTAAACATGTAAATAATAGAACTTATTCAAAAAAATTTCAGTGTTTAGACCCGACTTAAAGTTTAAAAGAGAATTAAAGAAATAAAATTTTGGAAAGATAACTTTCGTAATGTCAACTAAGCCAAACGAAATTTATGTTGCCCCATAGTGAAAAATTCGAATTTTAAATTGTACTTAGTAAGCCGCAGAAGTACGACGGTATCAACTGGGTCGAAAAGTACCAAAAACACCATGCCTGATTAACACCACCATGACTCTGTAGTAATTGCTGCTGATTCTTCGGCGAATGTAACTGAAGTGTTTTAAGTGAATTTTAGAGACCTCTTGCGGAATCCGATGTATCTTCTTTGTGTATTATGGCGTCGGGAACAGCTGGTACGTGTGTTGGCCGCTAAATCGGTAGGTTTAGACAACTGCTCTCGCACATCGTTTAACGAGTTATCACCTCATAGAAAAGTGATCTGGAAATAATTCTCAATGTTGTTCCAACTTCTATTTATTCGAAAGGTGCATACCTATATTCTAGGGAAGTGGTTAAAACTAGGTCTTTCTGACACTATGAAAGCGTAACTTATAGATATGCCTCCTTAATTGATTTATATTTTATCAAATCTATATTTGCTCCAAAACTTCTGTTGAATATAATCAATGTCCAATTCCTTTTCCAAACACATTTAATTTCTTATGGTTTACCTAAACAAACAAATATAAAAAATTTCATTTAAAATTTTCGAAACCAATTTAAAATCGTTTATTTTTTTTCATTTAACTAATGAATTCATTATTCCCAGCACCTACGTAAAATGCAATGAACAAAAAATGCACTTACATACAATTTGCTGAGAAACAATAAAAAATCCATAATAAATAATTCAAGGTTAAAAGCAACAAAAGAGCACAACTTTTGCCCCTTAAAAAATGTTCTCGTTTTATTATTTTTGTCCACCAGTCATTTCCAACATGCAACATTGTCACAAATTATCTGTGTTTATAACATCCTCCAACCTCCCTCTTTAGGTCATTTTACACTTTCCCTAACATTTACTTCCTACGTTCTTAATCTCTTTTTATAAATTTTTATTTTCTACACCCTACACCTCTAGTGGTGGGGCATGTTGGCTTGGCATTACGTTTATCCTACATATGTACAAGTACGGCTGGTAAAAAACAAATTCAAAATTATGAGCAGGTTTTTAAACCATGCGAAACTGCTCGCCAGTTTGGCGAGCGGAACTTCATTTCGATCAAGCCTTTGTAGAAATGATTTACCACTTTGTGAGTTGTCATAGTATAAAGTGACAATAAATAAGTTATATGTATGGTATAGTATGTTAACACATGCGTCTTAAGGGCGCAATTATAAAATTTACGCAATTAAGGCCTTAATTGAGCTCAATTTACCATACAAGAACTTCATTAATAAATTGAGCAGATAGTATTTAAAAAAAATTGTCCATGCAAACCTGACGAAGTATGCTTAATGAGCAGACAATTTTGTAAAATGAATAAATTAAATATAATAGACCAATAACTAGACCCGACAACTTACTACAACATTATCACGATTATATGAAAGAGATTACAAATCTGTAGCCATTTCTTTCATATTTTGATGGTCCTAGGAAATGTTGTACGTAAAATCGGCTTACACATGGTTACACCCTTTTTGAAACATCATTGTCGGATCATGAAATGATTTTCTGCTATCAAATGTTAAGTAAGCTAAATTGCATCTGTGTGAACACCAAGTGTTATATAGTAACTCAATTTAAAATTTAATTGACTTAAAAAACAACTTAATTCAAAAAAATTCAGATTGAATTTAGTATCTAGAATTTATAAATAATGTTGCAGGGTATCACGTGGTTCGTCTGTAATTCAAAGTATGCACCTGTATAATGCAATGTGTGCTGACATTGTACGTGCTATTTGCGTTTTTCTTTCCCTTTCTTTTTTGCAACCTTCCCCTTTACTTTTGCTTTTGCCTCTTCTACTTTGTTATTATTTTTGTTTTTTAGATAAGGAAAAGCAAATAGCTAATAGGTTTAAGTTTGTAACAAAATATGCTTGCACACGTATGCTATGGGTAAATCACCAGTGACGGGTACAATTATTTATGCACTTCCTTAAGCAGTACGGAAAATTTAGTGAAGGCATATTGCACAAAATGGACAAATTTATAGTTACAAAAAATTATTTATTTTATCATATATGAAATAAAGGAAAACCTACTTCGTGGAATTTTAAAGCTTTTTTCTTAAGGGAAGACTTCGATTGCTAGCGTTCTTTAATATTAGGCTCCGTTTTGATTGGTTTCATTTAGGGTTCAAAATAATATTATATTATTTATTTGATATTCCGACAGGGTGTTTGATGTAGATTTTTGGAACGAATTTCCGTCATCCCTTAGCAAGTTTGGTTTGGAGACAAACTGGCTTCGCGAACGAAAAATAACATTTAATTGGACTCATAGCCGAAACCGGTTTGTCTCTAACCGAAATTGACTGATGACAGAAATTCGTTCCAAAAATCTACATTAAAATTGCTCTTACTATTGATGTGATGGTTGTAATAAAAAACTATTACAGCAAATACACTGCTCTGAACTATATTGCAATTATTTTTCACTGCATGCTAAAAGGATATTAAAAAATATAAAAATTTATTTCTAAACTGTAGCAGCGAAACCAAAATATTTTCTATACTGTTTTTGCTGTTTTCGTTGTGCTAAAAAAATAAACCGGCACAGCAATATTAAATGCTTGCTCTTGTTATTTGTTCATTTTTAAAAACTATAATGGAAATTCTTAAACAAATCCATTTACATTTTGTCTTATCATAAATTCTTGTAAAGATTGATTTTTTTTAGCTACTGGAATACTTAGCAAAGAATATAAAAGAGTAAACAAAAACTACAATGGAGTTCCTGATGCTTAAAAATTAATAAATCAAAGTATGTGTACTTAAAATTATCTAATGTGTAAAGCGCGATGTTGTGCTATCTCCCAATGCTGTCAATGTGCTTGCTGTAAAATTTCTTATGCTGCTGTTTTCGTCGCCATCGTATTTTCAATAGTGGGTGCATAGCAAACAGCATTAATAAATGAATGAGAAAAAAGTGCTGTTTTGTGACAGCAAATGATTTTTGCTGCAGCAAATTTGGAAAATTTTTTAGCATAGCTTATTATTTTTTGTGTGCTATTTCACTAGTTTTATTTTACAACTATGAACTTTTTTGTTTTTTTTTTCCATTTGTAACAAGTATGGTTGTCTCAGATTTAATCGTTTGTTCGACTGTTTGTTATGCTTTCGAATTTTTGGACAAATTCTCTATTTGTTGATGTATTTTAGATAATGATGGAACTTAAATCTTTCGATAACATTTAGATTTTTTTTAAAGCTCGATTCCTTGGTGAAACTTTTAAATTGTTTATAATTTTAATTTACGAAATTTCGCTATCATATCAAGAGTAAATTTTAAAATCGAATTCAAGGTCAGTGTTGCCATAACAACGCTAGATCTAGAGGTTTTTCGCCAACAAAAGTGGACAGTATGCAACATTTTTATAGCTGGCGGTTTCTAGAGCTTTTCATGGCACATCAAATAACTTGAATGTAGTAGAAAGTGGCAGTGGTACAATAAAAAAAATCTCAAAATTGGAAAGAGTTTTTTGAGTTAGCTAAATCAAGCCGCATCGAAACTCACCGAGGAAACAAATTTCTCAAAAATTAATTTAATAACTGTAAAGCCCAATAAAATGTTCAGTACTAAAGGTTAGCGGATTCAGTTGGCGTTTTTTTTTTTAGCAATAAGTGGTTTCTAGCTGTTTTTTCAGAGTGCTATGTGTTGAGAAATGTCTTAAGAATTTTTCCAGCACTAATAGTCAGGACCAATTGTCGAACTTTTTTAAATGGGTTAAAAGTAGGCAAGGATTCTTTTAATACGCCTCTTGCCAATCGGGAAACTCAAATAATATCGTTTGCAAAATTTTTTAAAGTTAAAAGTCGTATGTTCTTAGTCGCATTTAAGTTTCAAGCCTTTTGGCCACCGTTCCATTTGTATAAGATCGACTACGAAAATTGTACCAAAGAAAGCTGTAAGATTTCTTTTCGAACTGGAAGACCAACAACATTTAACGTTTATTATTTGTCTCCAGCTTCTCGCAAATAAGTATGTGTACAACGAAATACATACACTTTAAGTGGTACTCCGGCTCAAGTAAAGCATACCACAAATCAGACCAGTGCGGGCGTAATATGGGCTTTACTAAAAAGGTGTACTTTTCAAAACTTTTCAAAAGCATATTCGCAAATAACCAACATTAGTTGGGATTTTTTTTTAAATTGATTTCATACTTAATCAATCTGAATCATCTCTTTTAAATCGAATAAATAAATAAACCTTTCACATTCTTTTAATCTTAAAATATTCAGCTTCAGTTTTGCAATTTGAAAGTTTTATTATTGAACATTACACATCTTGTGAGTTTTTTAAAGCACAATAAAACATAGTCATTAAATTCGTTTAAATAAATTCTTTAGCTAGTACGAGGTGTGTATTAAACCAGTAAATGCAATTTTTGATTTCACGATTTAAATGTTCGCAAGTCTCCATAGTGTTTGCTTTCACATTTTCTGTTGATTATAAAACGCATGAGGCAAGTAAACGTGTACTGCAAGCTAGTGATGGAATGTGTTCTAAAACTAAACAGACGTGACTCGGTGAATTAGGTAACGTTGGTGTGGGTTAAAGGACTCATAGCTACAGCTGAGAAAACAAAGCAGTAGACGAACTAGCAAAAAGAGGGTCTGCTGTGAATTTCTGAGGATCAGCACGCAGTAGGGAGAATGGCCTACTGCGAGCAAATGTTATGTAATAAGTAGACTCATTAAACCTGAAAAGGTGGAGGCAGGCTACTAGATTAGACAGTCTGAAATAGTACTCCAAGAGCCTCTCGACAGGAAGACCAGTAATGTGCTTAGATACAATATTGGTACCTCAAGCTGGATTAATGCTTTAGTGACAGGTCATGAAAACTTCAAGTATAATCTGGCCAAGATGATAATCGAAGAATATGACACTTGTAACCTGTGCTTTAAGAGACACATTGTGTGTGTTCAACACTGGCTAGCATAAGGCTTAGGACCATGGGCAAATACGTGTTAAAAATATATCCCATAGCAGATCTAAGGATGCTAGCAATTACAAGAAGCTCCGTGATGAGAAAGAAGGTCGATAGTTCCCAGTCGACAGTCTCTTTTTTTTAATTCATTATAATTTACTTTAATTTCAAATTTTCTTTAAATATCTTAATGAAAGCCCGCAAAGCCCAGTAAGGCTTGTCTGCAGGATGTGCATATGTTGATAATATTATTAATTACAAATTATATATTATGTACGACATACGAGTAAAGACTTATAAAGACTAGTGTTAGCACTCAATGAAAGAAAGGTCGCAAACTGTAAGTTGGTTTCCTAAAGTCTATTCGAGGGAAGAAGGGAGCGAAAACGGACCCATAAAATAAGCAGTCTGTGTCGATACCCTCTACATTGATATATGGTTTTACATAGACGTGTCAAATCATGCTGCTTCAAATGTAATATGAGTATTGTAAATATTAAGGTATCTGCAACTCTTGATGTTCTCGGCATGGAACTCAGTGCGCCAATTGATTTTTAAAGCGTGAATAATTCTGTGCCATCCTTGTGAGAGATAATTTACTCCTTTTTAGCGAAAGTGATACACAACTCTCACGTATGTGCCGGTTAAAGAGCGTGCAGGATAGGACTATGATTCTTTTTGGTAATTTTCGCAAACCTTTAAGGGATTTCCAGTTCCTTTAATCTTGGTTAATAAAAAATATCTGCCAAACCGAAGATTTTCCAAATCAGCTTAAAGACGTTTTGAAAAGTACTTACCCTTGTAGCGGTAGAAAAGTATATGAAGTTTTAAGAACTTGCTCTTTCGCCGAATCAAATGAAAATCAAACATCTAACTACTCCGATGATATTGGCAGCAGGCTTAGATCCAAGAAAAGGAAATTGGGATACTTCCTGCTCCAAACTGATTAAAAATGTCTCGTTTTTTTAAATTTTGAAAAATACTTTTATTATTAGTGATATAAATTACCCTGATTGAAAACCATTAAAGGATGGAATTGAAATTTAAATATGAAGTTAGAAAGAACACAGCTCATTTTATGTAGTGGCAACAACAATGCTAGCGTCTTTATCGATAAGTCATCAGTCTTAGAATAAAACAACCACAGAACGTTTGACAAACGTGAAAACAAGTCTGCAGCAGCAGACAAGATAAAAAAATAAAAAGTGTGGCAAAAAGTGGGTAGAAGTTTAAAAGTTACTCATGCCTGGCAGCGACCCCACATCGCGTAGCTTGTTTTACAGCACAATAAACTATTTATTAAATGCGGTAGATCTTCTTCTTCTATTACTGGTTTGTCTCTAAGACTGAGTGTGTAGTTTCTTTTCTATGTTACTACTTGTGTTCTTTGTCAGTGAAGCATTTAATTTCATCGGTGGTCAGTGAATGGTTTAAGGTTTTTGTGTAATTTTTATTAAAATTTTCCCTTTTATGTTCTTGTAAATAATTTGTACCTATTTTTTACAAATATTATTTAGATTTCTTAGGCACGGATACAGGTGGAAAGAGATTTGCGTTGGTTACATATTAAAATCCATTAACTATTTAATTAAATTTTATTGTATATATTTTGGATTAAGTTGAGCAGCACTCCAGTAACCTTGTTTCACGCATGTCATGTGATGAAAATACCCTTTGATATCAATAATTTCTAAGTCAACAAAAATAACATTTTTTTGTAGTAAAAAATCTTTTTATATTCTTCTATGAAGCCTATTACCCATCCTCTTAAGATTTAATTGAATCTTAATTTGATCTTAAATACATTCTAATCCTTTCAATATTATTTAGGTCATGAACTACTATTCGTAGTAGATTTTTAAAAGATTATAGCAGTATAAGAATTATTCAATTTACAAACGCCTTGGGTTTGCTTCTAAACAGTCAATTTTATTGTGGTATTACTGGACTTCTAACGTCAAAACACTACAAGGTAACAAAACACTTAAGGTAACGCATAATGTCCTCAGCAATAGAGCATATTACTTATATTTCATAAGTAACTTCATAAATATTTTTGTTAGTTTTATAATTATACGTAAATACTGAGAATGTTTAACTTATTTAAACATAAATTTTTTAAACAAATAACATACTCCCAGGTATGGTGTCTATACAACATTTCAACGTACAGATTGCTCTTCGCACGGGAATATGGCTCGTGAAGACCGTCGCTGTTGATGGTCTGCTCGTGTTCAAACATAGCTGTCCGAACAGTTGTTCGCACAACGCAATTCTGGGTTCACACTAACAAAATACACACAGGCAATATAAAAAATATATGTGTGTACGCTCCTCTGTAAACACCCGTACATAAAATATACTGAGAACTTTGAAATACTCTCAATGACAAACAAAAGATTATGCTCAAACTGAGGAGAACCAGCTTCACGTATTCTCCACACAGAAGACAGCAAACAAATTGCCTTTTCTTATTCTGCTGACACTCTATCAATTTAGAAACAAAAGACGTACTATTAAATGAAGTTGTGTTATAATATCACATATCGTATTATAATACACTAATACATTCGATACAACAATAAAAGGCGTTTGTGAATTGAACAAATATTTACAAAAACAAAAAATTGTCCACAAAAGCAAAATTTTGTTTGTTTATTTTTTAAATATTCTTAAATTGCTAACACATTTTTGACATCATTTCTTTACTGTAGTATGGTGTGACCAGATAAGAGCGATAGGAAACGAATTTAAAATAAAACAGCAGTGGTGGGAGATATCAGATTGTTTCTGGCTTTATTTTGTAGCTTAATTTATTTTATTACGTTTGAAATAGCATATCATTCAAATGGCCGCCTCATCTTTTGTGGCAATAGGTTGCTGATTTTTTGTACAAAATTCAAGCCCCCGGCCAACATTTCCAACGCACAATTACCCAACTCACGGCGGTGATAAGATCGTGCGGCTGCAACCCTACTGTCAATACAACCTTATACGCTCCAGTCTTTGTCTGGTTGATTGCTTAAAGATCACAAGTGCGTATTCATGCTCAAACTTTTCCACTTTGCGACGAATTAGTATCTGGCCACCCTATGCATTCATAGTTTATAATCGACACAATTTAAATTGCTAAAACGGCAACAATTTACATCTTATTTTGCCTTTAAATGAATCTGCGCACATTTATATATTTAAATGATAAGCGTTTCCTCAATAACTTTTAAGTCATTTCTGTAATTTACTATAATTAATTTAGCAGCTAATTAAGAAAGATACGATTTTTTTGAGTCTGTTAATGTGCTACCCGACTTTGCATTGCTGATGATTTATTTATTTCGTTCATTACGTGGTACAAATAGCGACGTATAACGATTTTTTATTTTATGTGTATTTACATGTTAATTTTAATAAAAGTCTTCTAAAAGTAAATATAATTAAATTGGCGCGGAATCGCTTGTCTTTAGAAATGTTTCAGTGTTGTAAAAATAAAAACTACTAAAACAGAATTTACTATGCGTTGCAAGTGTTGTGTCTAAACTAATCTGCCTGAGGTAGAGTAGTGTCAGTCACGAAGTAATTTGCTTAATTGAGAGATTATTTCGAAAAGGTGGCAGCAACTCTACAACAACAAACACATTCCGAGTTTATTTTAAAATTATTATAAAATGTCTACTACCTTTGTGAACAGCGATTTCAAATTTAAAACAACAGACCTGTACTGCTGACAAGTGGTCACCACTACGCGAGTTAAAAGCATATTTTTATATATTAATAGATTTATTCAATAAAACTATTATTGTCATAATTTGACCATCCATTTTGTGCTTTCAAGTACCTCTTGTCTTTTCTTTTTGCTCTGTTTCCCTGGAAAGTAACTAACATACAAAATTGTGCTTTTTTCTTATATTGGTGGTGAAATTCTAAACAAATGAGAGAATCATATTTTAACAGCTGATCCCCATTCACACTGAGAAACTAGTGACTAATAGTCATATGCAGTGTTGCCAAAACTCTTAAGCTCTTTCCCATCAGTTAGCGCTCTAAAACAGCTAGAAACCACTAACGGCTACCAAAAAAGCCGCCAAATTAATCCTCTAACTTGTCGTATGTAACATTTTATTGGACCTTGTAGTTAATTATTTAATTTTTAAGACATTTTTGCATGTACTCGTATATATTTTAAACACCAGCTCAATCTAAATTCATCACATATCCGTCGCGCTCTGGGAACGCGATTAAATTTCAGCGGTTCTTCTTAAACTTGAAAATTTTTTTTCGAAATTTCGTAATCGAAACAGCGTTTGTCCTGATGACGAAGTTCATATCTAATAAATACCTTATGAAAATTGAATTAAAAGCAAACTATCAGGTATGTTAGGAAAATCGGCTGATTTCAAATATTATTAGGAGGTGACCAATTGCTGATAAATTACTGATTTCGACTTTTAGCTTATTTTTTCGAACTTATATTAATTTCATGAAATTACTCGATGTTACTTCGCACTTACCATACCAGTCCGCAAACGGCTTCTGAGTTGATATGGCTAACATAAGCTGATCGAAACCTCGCTCAACTTTTTGTATTTTTAGAAACCGCCAATTTTAAAAATGTTGTATTTAATAATGAAAAACCTGTAGATCTAGCAGGAAAACCGCCACTTTGGCAACACTGACCCGCCGCGAAGTATGGCGAACAACAAAACTGACCAGCATGTTCGATAGTGCTTTGCCTTACACTAGACTCTAGTGACTAGATCGAAAACTAGTAAACTATTATTTTGTTTGGTTTTTCAAATATACATTCACTTTCAACGGCATTCAAAATCAATAAAAATTTATACGGCACAATTGCAATTTGAATTTCAAATAAAAATTAATAAAAACAAATTACCTTTCTCTTCTGTATTTTTTCACTAAACTGAATAAACATGTGTCAGTTTCTGGCGTACACCAAAGAAAATCTGTGATCAAACCTAAAAATATCAAATTGGATTTATTTTTGCCCGACAAGTGCGACCATGCAAAAATCAAAGTATTTAAATGACAGGGATGTATGTTCAATACGAATATGTGTTACTCATATCGGCCGGTCTAAAGTGCGATTGAATACTTGCGTAAATCTGATGCATTGTGATTAAATTATATATTTGATGAGAATTTGTGTGAACGATTCTAAGCATGTAGTATAAATTTGATTTGGTTCTCAAATAATGGCTTCGAAGGGTAAACAACATAAGTATGTGGGTGAATTCAATAGTGTCTTTGGAAGTCGTAGCGGAATAACTTAATACTTATTTAACAAGTCATTGCCCTTTTATTTCTTTATATTTTTTTTATCTTTAAATAATTTAAATTGTTCTCTCTCTTTCTTTACAGGTAAGTGAATATGCCGCCAAATTTTATGTGAGTAAATGCAGCAATATTCTTCCAAAATAAAGTTTTTGGGTTTTTTTATTCAAATAAAACATTTTCTACAGTAAAATGTTGTCATTAAAATGACGTCATTAAAACTAAGACAGTACTGTGCTAAACAAGTTGCCACATCAGGATTCGCAAATACCACTGGGGATTTAAACGCAATCACACGCTTATTTTATCTAGTGCTGATTGCTAATTCAAACGTTTAAATACCAAACTATGGTTCTTTCGCCAGTATTTCGATATGGCTTGCCGTAATTGAGAGCACTGTCTAAAGTTTTGACTTGGCGACTCCTAACAGGTTCCTTTCGCTGCAAGGAGTCTAGCCAAATTAGTCGCGCGGAGAGAAAAAAAATCCCTAGGGATGCGCATCCATTACAGTATGAACCAGGAAGCCTCCTGAAGAAACTCCGGTTTTAATTGGCCAAGGGAGGAATCCGGAAGAGATGGACAAGAATGCCTCGCGAGTGGTGGACGTGTAAATTATAAGGCGTTGGACCGAGAGATTCCAATATATATTGGCAATGAGGCCTCACAAGAGGTGGAGTATTTATTGGCCCACAGAGGAATTCTAAAGAGATGGACAAGAAAACCTCGCTTAAGTCTTAGATAAATGCTAGCGATTACAAGAGATTCCGTAATGAGAAGGAAGGCTGAAATCGTTACAGTTAAGATTAAAGGATAGCGGTAGCATGGGACTCGAATGAGAGTAAGGTAGGCGTAAATTACAAATCGGTTGCCTGTGATCAATGCGCGGAAAGAAGGAGAGAGCCATGAAGTCAGCGGTCTGCTTGGATATCCGCCCTATATTAATAATAATAAGTTGAGGAAACCATAATCTAAGACAGAATATTATGGTTGATTTTGTAAGGTTGTAAAGAAATAATATTGTTCTTGTAGATAATAATTATACGGTCCTCTTGGAATGATAGAATAATTTATAGGCAGCGGCTGAAGTACAAAGATAAGCGACTTAAGCCTTCAAATGCTTAATGGTCAACGCGTTACCTCACCCTTATACTTTGATTAAACATCAAATCAGTTTTACATTTGATGTCTATTAAGATGTTCTAGTTAAAATACGTTGCTTCTAGTTAGAGTTTTAATAAAAATTATTTTGTTCGACTCCAATTTTTAGGGATGAAAATCATTTAGTGATTAAATGAAAACAATAGCTACCGCAACTAAAGTAATGTTTCAAACATTTTCAAATAACAATCATAATTTGGCACAACACTCAAAAATGATATATTCTGCCTATTTCAATTAATTAATTTAATTAATCGTTCGATCTGATCGACCGACTGACACTGCGACAGCTTATGGAGCTTTGTGCCTCAGATCATTAATCCGCACAACGCGCCTAATCAAGGTCAGTACCCCAAAAAAGAAGAGATCAGCTGAAAATTACCGGAGAGAAAACAATTAAATATCGACGGTTATTCGTGCTTACTTCTAGGATTTTTTTGTATGAAACGGGTTTATCAAGGATTACGATTAAAATAAAAGCCGGTGAAAGAAGCCTTAACAAAATTTTCACGATTTTGAAGAGGTATTTTTTCTATAAATTTCTCTGAGCATTAATCTATTCTTTGAGAATTAGGAACAGAGTATTAATATTTTCTGTCTGTTTTAAACCATGACCTTACGCGTCTTTATATAAATTAGTATACTTCAATATAATGTCTGCTGTTTTTTCTGTGTCTGTCCCTGATATAAAGCATTCATCGGCATTTTTTATTTGTAGGCTACGTTGAGTTATTTACATTACGTCTATGTATGTGGCGAATGTTAAGTTCAGTGGCTAATTTAGGTCATTATTTCAGACTACTCGTATGAAGGCAACATTTGTGCAACAGCCTATAACACCCCCACCCAATACATTGTAAAGTATTTACAAACTAATAGTAAATTGTGTCGCTGTCAGTTTACAGGTATTTTATCTGCTAAATCATTCCATTCAAATGTCGAAAATAATTGTCTTGTGTTTCGTCTTTACAATAACTAACACAGACTGCAAAAAATAACTAAACTAAAGCAAAAAAACGCAGACCTACAATAGGCGAAAAAAGTTAAATACAAGAAACATATAAAATAAAACTTGCAGTTCACAATTCATACAATTTGTCTGGGTTTCATTTGGTGGCAATAAAACTAGCCCGCTTGTTTGTTCCTTGTGAACACATCATGTCGCTGCTGACTGAATTAAGGCAATATTTATTGTTAAAAAGCGGTGAGCAAACAAAAATAAATTAAAAAGGAACATTTGAAAGTACAAGTTAATGATTAGCTTGTACAAAATAATGAGGGAAGTATAGCCCTAGGCCATATTTAGAAAAAAACACAGTCACGTCATTAATTTAAGCAGATAGCAGAAGTACTGCCCATTAATACTCAGAAGTATTTTGCTTGTAAATCTCTAAAGTTGTTATTAAAAGTGTATGGAATCGATTTTCACAGTGTAGGGAATCAATCATTTAGAACTGGCCGGTTCGAATGGCGTAAATTTTAAAGAACTTTCATTTTACAGAATTTTCTGCTCACTAAACACATTTCACCAAGGTTGTATGGGCAATTTGACGCAATTTATGATGCAATTAAGTACTAATTACTCAATTTATTAAATGAATTCTTGCAGGTGAATTGAGCTCAATCAAGGATTTAATGCGTAAGTGTGTTCTGCATCGATTTACCTAGATTTCTTTTTTTATATGGAAAGTATCAAGTTAATGTGTCCTCTGAAAACTTAACTCAAAAAGAAAAATTCTGTTGCCTGGGCTTCGGTGTGTCTCTCACATCTGAAGAAGCCCGAGTAACAATTGGTAGATCACAATTAAAAATATAACTCAAATATATCCTAGCTTAGCTGGTTTTCTTTTTACTTACCCCTAAATTATAGTGTTTAACATCAGCAGCTCTTTTTCGACTATAGCTGGCAGGTGAACACAATGTGTCCACCATATCCCCTATACGCACAGTAAGCACGGTCCCTCACCAACAACCAGTCCAGAACTTATGGTGGCGGAGGCTATTGGTTCCCGCAGTACTAGACGTTTTAATACTGACGACATCTCCTTGTACTTCACCTTAACACGCCAGACGAGCCTCGATGACTGGTTCGCACATATTCCCCGGGACACCGAAACAGTGAGGTGGTACGTTCTCGTTGCACGTTTGATTGCTTTTCACATACTCGCCATATTATTTGGCATCGTCATTTTAGCGGAACGAATAAGATGACATTGCATAAACATCCGTGTTGCATTTAGAATGGGCCGACATCAAACTTTTAGCTCGATGAAATTTTACTCTTCGATCAAATTCTAGGATATAAAATCGTCCGACATAGGAACAGACCTAAAACGGACCGCACCTGGGCTCGAACAAAGTTAAGCTGAATGCTTCAGTGATTATATTGAGACCAAATAATGAGGCTCTTTTTTTGAGAGGACAGACTCCATCGAAAATGTAGGGGGATTTTAGTTTCCACTGTTCTGGGAGCTGCTTTCGGAAATTTCTTGAAAAACTCCTGTATTTTATCATCACCACACTGTTTTTAAACAGTGTTCTTCGTTCTATAAATGTTGCCACTGTTAACTATGAAATTAGTAAATGAGTGATTAAAAAATATATTTTATAATGGATTTAAAACCTTTTGATATAAACGAGAATTGTACTTTCACAAGTGGAGCATTCGTATGCCATCTTAGTTGCAATTATTTTTAACACTACTCTTCCTTAACATGTGAGTTTAATAATTTTACTCACGTTTGGCGTTATTGATACGAGGTGATCTTTATTCTATTGTTTCTATCCACAAGCTTTTTTTGAAACCTTGAATTTGATTAAATTTCCTCTGCTCTTACTTTTTTTTCAATTGCCATAAAATGTATGAAAAACATGTTCTTCCGGTACTCTTCAGAATGCCCTATAAACCCATATTAAATTTCCCTGAAATGAACAAAAAATTTGTTTTTTTTTTTGTTGCTCCCTATTTGACTGCACAAATCTAACCCTTCTGAAAAGGCGATATGGGCATGATTGGTAACACTGGTTATTTAAAGTTCGAAGCTTCTATATGCATAATTTAAATTACCTGCTGAGAGCAGGCGAATTGATGTCTCATGATTAAACGACAGCTTTTCTTTTGCCCATGCTACTGCTGTTTAATCGTGTGTGCACGCGTGTGTGAATGCGTATGTGCGCGTGTATGTTTTTTGTCTACAACTCTTTGTTGCCTTCTAAATCAATTCATTTTTTGTGTTGATTCAATGCCTCATTCCCGGCTCCTCATTACCAGATTATTACCTTAGACGACTGCCTGTTGTCTGTCGCTTTATACCTCTTTGTACAATGTTCCATATTTTTTGTTGTTGCTGATTCTTTTGGTTTATTGTTCTACATGTTCTACGATTTGGCGGCATTCTTTCCCTCTCTCTGTATTTGGCAAATAATTTGTTCGTATGCCTAAGTTTGCTTTTGTCACACACAGTCGTGTGTCTGACATTGCAACTTGACCATATAAATTGTTGAGTGTTCGAATGTGTACGAGTTTAATAAATGTCTGCCAGACATTTCAAAATTGGTGTGTGCGTGCTAATGCTTTAGGAAAAAATTTTTGAAATGTAAATGAAGGTTTCAATTTAAAATTTTACTTTTAAAATTAACTGGGGCTATAAACTCATTCCGCAGTGCTGCTGGTGCACTTCATCCTAATAATTTGTTCTCCGCTTGTTTTTTTGGCGCTTTGGTTTCTAATTATAATAATGTTGTTTTTTTTAAACTTCTTCCGCCAGTTTATGTTTAGTGTCTCATTTTGAAGTTAATAAATCTTATTCTTTGCGCTAACACGATGTAAATCATTTAAGAAATATTGAAATTAGGTTAATGGACATATGTATGTAAGTATTTGTAAGCTAACGATCTAAGCTTACACATTTTTGTTTTGTTTTAAATTTCCAAAAAAGAAGCAAGCAATAGAATAACTCTCCCTTGATGGCGTATTTCTTCAAATCTCGAGTTCAAAATGTTTAGTTTATTATTTATTAAATGTAGGGCGCATTTCGCAGTAGACCGCATAATTCATGGGTACCTTTTCAACCCCCTTTTTCCGCGAATTTATTTTAGGGAACCGATTAATAGTAGTGCTAATAGTAGCCTTTATTCTTGACTGTAATGATTTTAGACTGTCAACTGGTTATTGTCGACCTTCTTCCTCATCACGGAGCCTCTTATAATTGCTAACTTGTTGTCTACGAAATAGGTCCCTCACATCATTCACATTTAGCACATGTCTTATGCTAGCCAGTGCTGGTCATTCGCACACAATGTGCACTCAACCTCTTCCTCAGGAGTATCTTTGGAGCCTGATGCGGCCATCCCTTGCGCGATTTTCTTGTCAATCTCCTCAGAATTCCTTCTTTAGCCAATAAGTTCCTACAGAGATTTTCCTCCCCACCTCTTGCGAGTCTTTATTAAACATCCCTATCGAAATCTCACGGCCCGATGCCTTGAGATTACCTTTTGATACTATCCCGTCCACCCCTCGTGAGGCATTCTCCCGGATTCCTCCCTTTACCAATTAAAACCGGAACTCCTTCAGATAATTCATATGATTCCCACAAGTAATGGAGAAAATGATGTTTGTGAACATAGCTACATATGCAAAGCTAAGTTTGTATTAAAACTGTACATCAGAGTTCCCATACTAGAGACCACGCGGTATAGTATATATGAAGTATACTACTCCACTGTTCATTAGGGATTTTCATAAGAGAGTGTTAACAGCTCTCTGCTCAACTTATTTAGAACATACAGGAGTATAAGTCAAAACTTCTGACAAATCAAAACAATCGACATTTACTAAAACTATGTGGGCAAGATCTTGACATCACTGGTCGCAACACGCCGCCAGGAAGCAGCTTTACTTTGTCGAACTTGTGTTTATTGGCATCAGTCTCGGGGAGTCTTAATAGCAATTATATGTAATTGAAAAATTTCAGTTTAGTAATTAAGACCGACGTTATAATTAACTACATGTAATTGTAATTGGGAATAATTAAATACAAATGACAAGTAATTGTAAATGAAAATAATGTAAATAATTGTCATGGACTTCAGTTATATAATTGTCGTGGAGTAATGGCAGCTTTATTAAATTGCAAGGAAATAAGGTAACGCCATATTACGCGTTAAAGGTGTGACTGAAGAGCAAAAGTGAAGGTCTTTAAATATGACCAAGTATCTCGCCAATCCTAATTCTTATATTTTTATTGCGAAAATGATTTTTTTTATCGCCACGCGACGAACTGCCATTCACTGCTTCTTTGTGGAACTGAGAGTGGTTAGTGAAGGCGTAGACAACAAGAGGGAGAGAACCAATAATTTTATTCTCCCCTCGGTCCGGATTTACCTAAACGTATTCCTTATTTAACAATTATTTGCTTAATTTAAATCTACAAAATAACTACGTTTAGGTAAATAAATGTCTGCAATTTAAATATGTCTTAAAAGTGACTTTGTTCAATGACAAACTGTATGGAATTGGAATTGGTTGAATAATAAAAACTACAATTTTAGAAGAGTAACGAAATTCAAATTCACTGATTTCATATGATTGGATAAATTGCCGTATCTACGTATTAAGCCTATAAACCACATGTTAGTGCGACTAATCAAGTGAATAGTTTGCTACCCATCCCGTAAATAATAACACACCGGCCTCTAGTTTTTTTTTATAAATTTTATGGCTTGACTGTATTTGTGTATTCATATGCGTGTGTGTTTGAATGTCTAATCCTATTAACTTATCATCTAAAAAAACTATATGCTTGTCCAGAAAGTCACCAATTAATACCCTTCTTATCTTGTCGTAATGCACCTTGAAAACTTTATTGGCCGTAAAAGTTCACAAAAAATATATCTGAGTGTAGAAAATTGCAATATGGCTGCCTTCGTTCCTAAATATAACTTATTTTTTCGTTTCAAAGGTTTCAAATTAACCACAAATATTTAACTTAAAATAATGTTGTATCAACATTGATTCTACTTGGATGAACACATGTGTCAAAATTTAACTAATTTCTTGCCATTATTAACCCTAATCAAAATTAATAAATTACGAAAGATTCGTTTGATACTGTGGGGACAGGTGGCGAACGGCTAAACAAATTATCGAACAAGGGATCAGAGTTAAGAGCAAATCACAAGCAAAAGATCGTTTGAAAAATTGGCGAAAGCCACAAAGATTTAATGGCTGAAAGATTTTGTTAACTTTTATTCAATTCAACAGAAGTCAAAATGGTATTAAATGAATTCAGTTCAAATGATTTCAATTAGTGCTGGCGGCTTTTTGTGCTTAATTTTGTGCTGTGGTCAAAGCTTATAGTTAATTTGTAAGGCTCTAAATATTTGATGTGCCGGCCAATTTGTTTTAAATGACTGAATGATAATGAAAACTCTGTGGTTCCTATGCATAACCGCGTATGTCTATTTGTAATGTTTTTGAGTTACTACTGACAAATTTTTAAATGCTTGCGTTAAAGTGTTTAGAAATATGTGGACTACTTTAATTTTAATTTTTTTATTATTATAAAGTAAACATAACCTTAAACAGACAAATACTTACGGACTCGCTAATGGACTAATGGTATGGAATTATGTCCTGCAAATCCTGTACGAAGGTCCACTGTCGTTTCTATTTTTAGGCTTGGGTTGGGTATTTTGATGTACGACCAATGTTGGCAGTCTGTGATTTAAGGCCTTGCCGGATACTCAGTATCAACTTTTTATCTGAGACGACATCAAGGTTACTCATCTGAATCTTCGCCGTCGCATTTAAGTTGCCCTCAAATTGCCGGTATGATAGTTGGCCACTGAGCCGTTTAGAAATCTCAGCTAAGGAATCAACTTTAGCTCTTTCCAAGGGAACAGTAATCAGAAATTTTGATCGCCTTTACGAAAAACACCATTCCTCAACCGCATACGAACTTATTATAAATTGTTTCATTCCTCTTTTTTCTAACTTTTACATTTTTCAACACATTGTCAGCACACATTTTGCCTCTCATATATATTTTTTGTTCCTAAAACGAAGAAAATAAATTACTAAAATCAGTTTCTTGTTAAACATAAGAGCATATGTGGTTTCTTAAACCTTTGGTGTCTTTAAACACCATGTATGTAGATCTTCAACAAAACGCTTTACCGCTGCTTTGTTTTCTTGCGAATTTTTCGCAACAAACTCATAAGGTGTCTTAGATAATTTTTAATAAATTTTTATACACTGGAAGAGATGTTTTAAATATAAGCGAATAAAGAATAATATATTTCGGGAAAAAAACGTGTACAATATGACCGTTTTTACACGTAGCTGGGATACCCCCAGCCTACAAAAAATGTCTAGCCCCCACAGTAACGCAGATAGTGGAGAATTGTTGCCATACCTTAATTGGCTTGTTACCTTAACCCTTTCAAAACGAACTTTTTTAAAGAATCAAACCTGTTATACCCTTCACTAAAGGTGAAAATGGTATATATAGGTTTATGATTCCGTTTGTAATTTCTGCAATATTCACTTTCGACCGAACAAAATATATGTTTTCTAGATTCCTAAAGGTATGGAAGACGCCCTCTTATGCGATGTTAAAATAACCTTTCTGGCGGCACTAGACATATTTATATATATAGTAGAAATCAAGTAGGCTTTGTCTTTATGCTCGATAATATTTTTTGAATACTAAATTATAGATTTTCTTGACCTGCTTTAATTTAGATTATTAAAATTCTTCAAGCTTGAAGGTCTTTTGTTAAAAATTATATTTTTATTTGTCGATATTTCGCTACTCCATTGTGTAGCATTATCAGAAAATAAAAATATAATTTTTAACAAAAGACCTTCAAGCTTGAAGAATTTTAATAAATTTGTTGAATACTTTAATAAAAAAACATTACCTACAAAAATTTCCTCCGCTTTTTAGTTTTCTTTGTGAAGACTGTATATTTATATTGATATTATCGTACCTCTTAATGTTTCATTAAGTCGATCGTAAATTCACTAGAAACCCAACTTTTTTAGTCACTTAACTCGCATGTGCACCAATCAAAATCGAAAGAAGAGCTCATTTCTGCACAAATTCAAAGAATAGGGGAATTAAACAATGCAAATGGGATGCAAAAATATAGGATTATGTCTTAATAATTGTGTTTTAGCTAAATGTGAACTCAATGGGACACATGTGTCCCATCAGTATTAAAAGGGTTAAATCTAGTTTGGGCATAGCCTAAGTTTTACAAGGTAGGAATGTTGAGTAATTTTGTGATATTTTGAATTAAACAAACACGTGTTATACCCTCTTTTCTCTCCCCGTTTAGTCGCGCTAACCTTAAATACAATATTTTTAATTGTTAATTAATGAAACATTCAAAATAAAAGATAAACTATTGAACAAATTTTTATCTATGAAACTCGAGGTGTTTCGTTTGGTTTTCCACAAATATAAATTGTTGAATCGCTTCTACTTGCAGTGTTTCCAATAGCTACATTTCAGATGGCCATTTATAACACTTGCCTACAGGTTCGGCTCCAGCTTAAGCTTTGGTGGAAGTATTAACGAAAACAAAAGTTGTTCAACTTTTTGTATGGGAAAAAGTTAATCTCTAATGGTTTCTGAGGGGGAACTCCTCTTTTCACCCCCTGGATCCGCGCCTGCTTGCAATGAAAGTAAAATTAACATACATATATTTTTATCGTAGTTGTGTATCTTGGATATGATATTGTTTGTATACGAGTAGATACAAAATCTATCAACCAAACCAACGGATATGCTTAATAAATTTTTTCCATTAAAATTAGAAATTGATGTAAAAAAACTTTGTATTCACTACAAGCATGTTGGTATGCGCTGAACATTTGTTGTTGTTTTAAATAGAAAATCTATAGAAGAATTGCATTTGAAATTTTTCAATATTGTTGCTATTTGATGTTTCGGCTGTTGTTGCTGCTATTTGTAGGTTTGGTGTTAATAGCTTTTGAAAATTGTTGGTGGTTTTTGTTTGTTGTTGCTACATGTTTGCAGATCTTTTCACAAAATTACCCTTCTGGTGGCTTTAAAGGAGTCAATTGTTGAGGAATATGCAAATAAACGTGTGTATTGGCTCTACGCAAAAGTTTTAATAGTTTGCCAACAGGGGACTCCATATATTGCTTAAAATGACAGCAAAAACATGAAACATTTTTAAACAAAGAAAATGTTTTGGGGAGAATTTTTCATAATTATTTTTGTATGAAAAAAGTGCTGCGGAATCTCACTATATTCTAGTGATCGTTTATGGCGAGCATACTTTCTCTCTGAAACCACTTGTAAAGCTTGGTTTCGCTGCTACAAGTACATTTGTGAAAGGCCATAAATATTTAAAGATGTGCTGCCGAAATGTTTTCAGACTATTATGACGGACTGGTCAGACAAAAATCGACTTATATGAAAAGAGCCATGAACGCAAAACGTCTAGAATATGCTACCAGTCACCACCATGACAATCTTTGCCCTTATATTGCTGTACAAGTAAATATATTATATTTAGAAAACAGCGGATTGGAAGTTTTACCTCACCCGAATGTTCGCTCAGACTCTGTCACGTCTGACTCCTAAGTGTTTCAATCACTGCAGAAAGACCTGGCTGAGATTCATTTTACTTCAGTCTAAAGTTCCGAAAATTGGCCCAATTCGTTTCTGGCCATACTCTATCGCACTAACTCGTCGGCGAGGTAAAATAATTAATACAATGGCTATACTAGCTTCAAGTAATGCGCCTACATAACAACAGCGGCGCTGCAACACTGTTCTGAAAATAAAAGCGCAATTGGGGAGTTTGTGAACACTGAAGCTGTTCTATCCCCCTTCCTACTTCTTTAACTTTCTTCACGAGTCTGTCCTTTTCCAAAGGTAGTAGCACAATCATTCAAAGTAATTAGTAGGTATTAACTGCCTAAGTGTTGCTTTCTTAAAAAAAGGTCAGCAGAGCTTTTAACGCGGAATCGAAAGATGGGGAAACTTCGCAAGTAACGACGGCCTAGACTTTGAGAGACATGGTTTTTAAAAATTTCATCAAAATAAAGCCATAACTTTATCAGAATTTTTGGGAATACAAAATAAGTCTAGTGCTATTTTTAACTTTTAGGGCAGTGATCTTATTATGAAGATTGTGGTCGGCTGGTTAATTCGCTTGACGATCGCTAAATTCAATCTAAATTAAATACTTTTTAAACATTATTCAGCTTTGGAATTCTACACTGAAAAGTTTATCAACAAACAATACATTCTCTTTCACCTCTGTTTTAATTATACAGCTTCATTTATATGCATATCGATATTTTTGTATGTTTATTTTAATATTTGCATATTTAAGATTTTTTTAATGGTCATGGCTTATTCCTTTTTTTCTCTCTTACATCTTGCATTTGTTCATCATTGTCAGCGCAACTCAATACACATGTATGTACCTCCTGGATTTCATTTTGCTGCTTTCGTTTTATTTTCTATTTGCTCTTTGTTGGTGTTGTTCTGTTTGGTTGTTTCTAAACAATTTACAAATATTTGCCTTTGGCATTTAACACTTTCGTTGTGAGCGCGAATGTGTGACGAAGTGCTTTGGTACCCTTTTGCAAATAGCATTCTTAACTCGTTCCAAGTACATACATTTTAACACGCCAATGTGTTGCTTTATACGCGCCTAACATGCCACATATTTGTTTTGTAATGTTTCGTTGTTTCTATAGAGGACTTATAAATTAATTATTCTCAAAATACTTGTGTGTACGAGTTTGTTAGATATTAAAGATGAAAATTGACAAATTTACATAGAATTGATTTTTGGAAATATTTAATTAAAAGGCACCGACCGATTGACATTGGGATAACAGAATTATATGCTCACACTGAAATCTTCTAAAGATGAAGCCCTTACTCAATCACCATCTTCTTCAGGACTCTGGCCCTACCTAAGCTTATCGGGCCTCTTCCTCTTATTCGAGTGCAGTACACTGTGCATAAGGCAATACAGGTGATCTCATTGTTACATATCACAGAGTCAATGAATGAATTAATCACCGTAGGCCTCTGCGTGAAGTACCATTTGCTCTTTCTCTCCGTTATACCAACTCATTAAGAAGTAATAAAAGTTTGCACACCTCCACAGGGTAAGAGTTCCTATATTCCAATGTCCCAATAAACACAATCGCATTTGACATGTGATTAGTTTTGTAACGTCAAATTCCTACATTTGGCATAGTTGGGTCACATGTTTCCTGCAGCTCGGTACTAAGGCTCAATAGCCCGTCTTTTTTGACGATTGACAAGACAGCAGGACTGCAGCGGAAATCAGTTATTTCTAACTATTACGTTTAGAGATACTTGTCACTGCTTGTTTCGAATCCTTCGCATAGGAATATATGCCATCATCATCAGCCTATTTCGAACCATTAGTATCAATTCAAATTGTCCCATAAGTTATCCTCAGGAGGCAATAAGGAAAAGTGTCCACAAAGTTAACGTTTTGCCGCACTGTAGCCGTTTATTAGATTACTTGTGCCGGTATAGAAACAGAGCGTATGATAGGTAAGCTGCCTGAAACTCAAGCTCACGTAGCTCCTCATATCCGGCCTCCTTATGTTACCTGAAAGAGAAGATGAAGAAAAGCGATAGGTAAAAATGCAAACGCCTGGAAAGAATAGGGAAGATTGGTAGCAACGTGTAGTGGGGCGAAGGTTGATTGATCGCTGTAACTGTGCCGATGTGCCAGTTGATACTCCTGATGAACGAGTATATTCCTTGTAGGCCTACCTTCGATGTTTCGGAGAGGCTGAGTATTGTGGTACATTTGATGTTGAATCTTCAAGACAGGACAGACACACATAAAATAAAATACTGTCGACTTTTCCCACTGGCATTAATTAATTATTCTAGGCGAAATAATAATTTTGAATGGGACGGCATTCAGATTCTTTATGCACGACTAACAACATTCGTCGCTATAATCACTATTTTAGTCTTACAAGTAGGTTCCCACTGCCACCTGAGGCATGATATAACAATCTTCTTTAATATGCTGCTTGCTGGATGGAAGCGTGATGCCTCAGTGTTCAGAGTTTGAGGCTCGATTTCAAATATATACCTGCCAGGCTACAATTAAGAGATTTGCTAGCGGTGAAGGATTCCGTATATTAGTTTATACAATACTACATGTATTCGGGTCTCTTGAGGAAATACTAAGTGAATTTCAATATCCTCCTTTTTGAGGAGAACTTAGACTAACTTATACTCCACCAAGAAGTTAAGTCTCGTATTTAGGAAAAATCCTCTTTTTTAATAATTATTTTCAAATAAAACTCCTTATACGATTTCCATTAAAAATTCATTTGTTTCAATGAAATTTTCAGTCACCGCAGTATTGAAGATCGTTAGGCTTGACTTATTTCTATAAATGGATTCCACGGCAAAACAATTGATGATCTTATAAGATCAGAAACGAATCACTGAAGTGACGGGAGTTCCTTCAGAGAGACTGTATTGATCGATACAAATGGCAGTCAGACGAGAGAAGATCTGGGCTATAAGACGCTGTTTTACAAATATTTTTTAAGAATATGTATTTTCATATGAAAGGAAAGAACTCATTGACTCTACAACTACTTCTTGTGTTTGTCACGGATCCTCATCGAATAATGCCTCTAATACACCATATTCAAACTTTTGTGGCCTACGTAAACGTTCTTTGTCTGCAACATCAAAACTAACATCTTTGAGGCATAGAAAACAATCTCTACAAGTGGTCAGAAAGAGAGCGAGACAGAGAGAGAGGGGGCTATAGAGAGAGCTAATCCTCGAGATTACGGCTACTTTCCACAGCACAATTTTAGTTTAACATTTTCCATTTTCAATGCAATAAAAAAGACCTTGTTGTGAAAAAGACAATTTGCAGTTTCGAAATACTGATGCGAAGAAAAGCTCTGTGATCGTTAGTAATATATCACAAGTTGAGCCATCTGTTGTCAAGCAGCAAAAACTTTTCTGCACTACACATAGTAACCCACTGTCATGAAATAGATTTGGAAAATTTAAATTTTCTTCACTTAATTATGTAAAAATCGCTGCTTGTATTTTCTTGTTATGGTTTTTTTTGTTGGCTTCACACCGGTAAAAATCAAAACCTATTCGAATGGAGTCTTATGAGAAACCACTTGAAATGCAGAAATATGAGCACTGCTTGTACCAGCATTTTAACACTCGTACCTGCAACATGAAGCTTTATTATTTACTTTGGACTGCGGTGTCGTAAAATTTTTGGTTGTACTGCTTGTAATGTTCATATGCTTTACGACATTTTTATGGGCATCCTTAAAACAAAAAGTAAACTCCATAAGTACTATTTGCCAAGAATACTCACAAAATTTGCAAAATCCAGTAACTTCCTCGCAAATACGACTAACGTACTTACACTGCAATTGCTATTAACTTTCAAATGTTCAACTCACACATACGCACGCACTCGCTTAAGCACTCTTTAAGTGAGAGTCACTACAGTTCGATGTGTAAGAATATGTGTATTTTAGTCCTTCTAAACAGTTTGTGTGTGGTTAACCCCAGTCCACATACGCATACATACCTACAATCCATACATCCCACAAACAAACTTAAATACATGAATACATGGAAATTTACCCCTTCTTATGCAGTTTTCTAAATGCAGGCATTTAGTTCTGTATCTTATCACATCTCTTAGATCATCATCACCATCATTGTTATACGAGTATGGACTGAGTTTTCATACTCTTGTTCTTATTTTTTTTTAGCTTTAAAGACGTTAAATTTCGGTCGTTGGCCATAAACATTTGGTTGATTGTGCCATTAGCACTAATCTTTAAGCATATTGGGTTTTTTGGTTAAAAGTATGGGTGCCAAACTTTACGGCAAGCACTTGTTAACCAACATGTGTTAGTGAGTATTTGATTAAAAGATATGAGATGATTTACACTAAAATCTTTATTATCCCCGACTCGTATCTATTTAAGCGCAAATATTTGCCAGCTTTTTACGATGATATTTTATGTTGCAATTTCTGGCTTGATGCTTCAAAAACAACTAAATAGGATTTTCTTTTCTTTTTGGTAATTTTCGTATGCAAATGCAATTTATAAACATATACGAATATTTTTTATGTTTGCATGGCATATGATATTATATTCTTACTAATTTTTAATGATCTGCAGGCGAGGTGCTCTTTAAATTAATGTGCGTACATGTTGTGCAGGTGTGCTAAAATTTGAGGTAAAAGTCTTGAAGTTGTGTATAGAAATCGGTAGTTTTACACACTTTAATTAAAGACGTTCGTTCGTACGCAAGTGTGTTTGTGTGGAATAAAACTTTAGAAATCCTATTTGAGGCTGCTTGTCTATGAAGGACTGTTTTTAGATGTCTATATAACAATTCACTGCAAGTTTAACATATATAGAGTGTTTTAGACATGTATGATCAGTATACTCTGGCAAATCATTAACGAGTAGATTGATGCTTGAACAACACGCCATAATTTTCCCGATTTATTTTGAAAATCAGTTAGACAATCAGCTAAACGGGTTTGTTTATAAACATAATTGTCGCATATGGAGTGTAACCAATCCGCAACAGGCACCATTACATCCAGGAAAATGCACCGTTTGTTGCGGTTTACACGCTTTTTTTTGTGAACATATGGATGACATTGCTCCGGGTGAGATGTAGTTTCAACAGGATGACGCTAGGTGCCATACGACGACCGTAAAGATCGATTTATTAAAATCAAAATTTGGCGTTTAGTTTATTTCGGGAAATGGATCGGTCAATTAGCCTCTAAGGTCGTGCTATTTGACATCTCTTTATTGTTTTCTGTATGGATACTTGCAGCCACTGGTTTTTGCTGATAAACCGGCAACAATTGCCGCCTTGGAGTAGACCTTCATTGTTCATGTTATATGCGATATATAAAACAAGAAAAACGCCCAGAAATGTTGGTCGTAAACAATTATATTTAAACACACTACAAAAATGCCTTTTTTGAACGTTCACGTAAAACACAATAAACACAGGCCAATGAGGATAAAATTTTAAATTACATCGAAGTTTTCACTTCAAAAATGACTACAAAAAACAATTTTTTCATGTTAAAAGATTTAAGCCTTTTATTCCAAATTATTACAACTCAAAATTTAGTTCGAATCAAACAATATGACTAAAAAGTAAAACCAAAAAGTAATTCAGTGAAACTAAAATATTTTATAGCAATTATTGCGAGACTGACTGAGGATAACGTAAACCGATAAAGCCCACTGCACGTGAATGCCTCTTCGAAACAAGATTTTAATCTTTTAAATAATGAAGTTAAATGTTTTTCCTACACGAATCTGATGCAGCTAAAAGCCTTGGTACATGCAACGGTCACGACAACCATATTATGTTCTATAGAACAATATTTTGTTATGGCAAACATAATATGATTATTTTAAAACATTTTAAACATTACGTTAGTTGCAATAAACAAGTTATGGTTTACATTTCATCCTCAAATCATTACTATCCGTAAAAATTACAATATAATTGAAACAAAAACTTTAAGTACAACCCAAAATATTTTACCTATACTAAAATAATAATTTAATACCAACCATAAAATGTTCATAATAAACATAACATGCACATTTTTCTGCTGTTTAATCAAAGTATGACTAACAAGCAATCATACTATTCTTTATTTTCGGGAAAAAAATTGTTATCAAACATGGTTGATTGCTTTCCTTTGGTTCTAAGAAGATTTGCTTACAACCATATGCTTCAATCATAATATGTTGGTCTTGGATTATTGTGTGTAACAAAATTGATTCAGCTTCCAAATAAAATTCAGCTTCCTTAAGGAGAGTTTTCTGTAATCTTTTCTTGGGACTTAATTTCACTTAACATAAATTTCAAAACATAATAAATTCTTAGAAAAGCTAAAACACTCCAAAGACAAAGCGACAAACTTCAAGACCGCCTAGAGAAGTTTTCTGATTTTCAAAGCGTAACTAATTTTATTTTCCACACAGTGCGCCATTAAAAATTAATATGCGTATAATTGGCAAGCCGTTTTTTCCTCACTGGGCAAGTAATAAAATTAACATAAATAAAACTATTACAACCATTTTACAGCTCAATCCTTAATAGATTTGATTAAATTCTCTTCTTTTAATGATAGAAAATTATGTTCAGAACACACACGCAAACATTCTTAACAAATTCATATGGGCGAAATGCTATAAATTTAAAAATTTCTGATAAAAGTTAATGAAAAGTATTCCGTCCTGCTTGCAGACCCAACACACCAAACATTCTGCCAATTAATTTATACATTTATGAATCTATTGTGCCATACAAGTCCACCACTCACACACTAATGCAGCAGTCTTCTTTCGCAATTATTCTTATAGATTTTATCGCTTTTTTTTAAATTCGTAGTTTTTTTTTTTTATGTGAAATATTTTTTTTTTTTTTAGTTTTCGTTAAGCGAACAAATTATTGCATGTGGATGCCAATTAAAGAAGAATCATAAAATGTTGTTGAAATAAATTTTTATTTAAATAAATTTTATAGCTGAATAATACTTATAGGCATTTCATTGCAAATAGAAGGTGTATATACCAGTGTTGCCATGTAATTTTTTCTTTTCAAACAAATTTGGGTATTTTTGGAAAAAGACCCGATATTACAGTTTTATGAAGAAGAGTATTTTTTATTAAATAAAAAATTTAAATAATTTAGTGAGTGACTTTAATAACTTCTGCTCTAGGAGGTGAAAGTTGTGGCATTGAAATGCTTTAAAAAATTTAGAAAATCCAGTCTATAAATTCAAAACAAAGAGGTCTTGTTCATTCTTCTATGAGATGGATAAGATTGAGATGCTCATGAGTCGGGACATACCTGCATCTATTGGTAATGATATAGGTACAATTATCCTACGTTGGTGTCCTCTGGTCTCTTATGATCGACGAAACAGGTCATTGGTTACGCTAACGATTTGATCGTTTTAACTACAGGAAGCTTTGGTAACATTTTGTCATGGTGCGGTACACATAGACTCTCAGTTGTCTTGTGAAAAACTGTTCTTGTACCTTATTATATTGATAAAAAGTTAACTTGGAATCGCCAAGTGGAGCATGTCACATGAAAAGCCAATAGGGATATTTGACCGGTGAAGAACTGTGTAGGCTGCACCTGGGGCATTAACCTAAAAATGGTATGATCATATGGTGGACTTAAGCTCTGTCGGCATTAGCAAAGCCATGCTTATTCGATGGGTCTTTATAACTTCGTGTTATGCAATGGCAACGGGCATACTCCAATTCTGAGAAACAATTATCCAAATTAAACATCCATCTCAGAAAATGGAGCCCATACCCCTAAAAAATGCCAGCTAGATAGCAAAACCTTTAAAATGCACGAATAGACCAATAGTGCCCGAAATATGATGTTAAAAATCGCCAAAATCTAAAAAGAGAATATATATTCGAAACAGAGTTATTACTTTATAATTTGAGAACAAATTATTCTTTCTAAAAAAGAGAACTAAGTAAAATTAGTAAAAATTAAGAAACACAACATGCAGTTTGATTTAGCAAGATAGAGCAACTATTCCTATTAATTAAATGCCATTTTCATTACAAAAAAACTGACGAAAACGAAAGCTTTGTTTTTTATAAATAAATTGTTGACAAATTTATGTCACCAAGTCCAATACGTGCTCACTATTAAAAGCCAATACATATAGGCGAAATTTACTGAGGCACTGTGGGACATTCATTATAAAATTTGCCTTTTTTATATGCTCAACAATTTTGTTATATTTCATTAGGCATTTTAAATGTTGTTCCATTTATGAAATTCTAAATAGGAACAAAATTATGGCATTCAATTTCAATTGAAATTTCTATTCCATTCGATTGAGTTTCTGTTATATTCAATTTAAATTACTATCGATATCGAATGCCGTAATTTTGCCTCACATTTTTTTAAGTTAAAAGTTAAAGTTAAAAATATAGAATATCAACACAAATACAAAATTGTTCTAATTAAAAAAATATATTTTTGTTAATTCTATGGTCTTAATTATATTCAAACTGCTGAACTATATTTTTTACTTATTGAGATTAAGGGAGAACGAATATAAGGCATTCGCCTCCCACGAAACGACTAAATTTACGCGTTTTTCCATTAATTTTTTTATGTTCGAAATTTCAGTCTTAGTTTTCATGAAAATTAACCAAATACTTAAGTTTTATTATACCAGAAAATTTAAACCTACTTTCGAAATTTCCCCATACATCAACTTTCGTCTTCGACATTACGACACCAGCTTGTAAACTTCGACAATGACGCATGCCCCTAAAACGTGTTACATAGTAACATTATTGATGCGCACACTGAGAAAGCGGATTCGTTATGACAACAGTAGTTATTGCCAATGGAATTTTGACGGTTCTGTGTACCGTCATATGTTTTGTCTATAGCACGCAAAGAAAAAACATGTTTTTGGCAGGGTCACCACAACAATGTTATGTTCTCTACAATAATATATTGTTGTAACAAACATATAATGGTCAATTGCAAACATTATAAACACTACTTTAGGTTCGATAAACAACTTATTGTTAACATTTAATCATTAAATGATTACCATTCATAAAAATTGCGCCATATAAAATAATATAAAAATTCTAACCACAAAATGTTCTTAATGAATATAATATGTTAAATTCTTTTGATGTAAATTTGTAAAATACGAGACTTTTTTA
The DNA here is from genome assembly GCA_963932375.1 of Phania funesta. Taxonomy (NCBI): domain Eukaryota; kingdom Metazoa; phylum Arthropoda; class Insecta; order Diptera; family Tachinidae; genus Phania; species Phania funesta. The sequence goes on from OZ010652.1 coordinate 105,715,884, forward strand.
AAGCACCACAAGTTAATTAAGTTGTAGCCCAACCAAATTTATTGTAGACCAAATACGAATGCATACCCTTGCATGCCCATGCGATAAACAATTTCAAGACATTGTTCAACACGTGGTTTGGCCATTAAAAAGAAGAGATTAGAAGTATTAACGAAAATAATAAATTCTTTAACTTATGTAAAATTTTTGTATGAGAAAATTTCAAGTTTTATTGGTTTGAAGGGGCAAATTTTCATTTTTCATCACTTTCCCCCCTGGATCACCGTCAGATAGTGACTAAAGTTATGATTAAATTATTTTACAATATTCATTATCTGGAGGGTTAGTATGTTATTTGATTCGATAAGAAAGTCATTCGAATTTTTATGCTTAATACATTGTCTCGAAAATGTTTTCTTTCGAATTAAATACCCCCCGCTTACCACTACTAACGTTACCGCTATCGTTGCAGTGAGCATAATTAAATTGTCGCCACCATGCCGTGTTTTTTCTCTGAGTGTAAGAATGTTGACGCATTACTGACACTTTGTTACAAAATTATATTTTGCTTTTAACCACAGATGAACAAAAAACTAAATATTATATATTTACGTAGAAAAACTGGACCCGCGAACTGAAGTAGCATTAATTAACTTTGGCTAAGGCTTTCTTCATACACATTAAGTCACATTAAATTTTCCAATGTAATAATTTCTGGCATTCTTTACGCAATTCAAATTAGAGTCTTCCTGGATTTGTCACAGACAAAAACAAAACAAAACAAATTTTGTATACCCTTAAATAAACTAAGTTGGATCTTTAGATAGGGTGTTTTTATATTGCGTGCAAGCAAATGTATACGATTGTGTCTCCCAAAAGAGGTTACAACTAATGCTCCAATATTGAAGAAGTTCAACTCAAAGACACATAAATTTACTTTACTTCTCCCCAATATAACTTATGACCCCCTCAGTGCCCAGCTTCATTTTTTACATCATTGCTATTAAACCAAAAGCGATAATTTTTTCTATTTGTCCAATTTGGCAGTCTTATTCATTTTAATAAATAATTTATAAATAGAATATTTATACTCATACAGAATTTGTTGCGATTTTTCTATTTCCTTGTTCATTATTCACACTGTTCGGTAATTGTTAATATAAATAATGCAAGTGTGACCAACCTCATGCAGCTTTAGGCATTTTAACACAGATAGACAAATTGTATGAGATTTTTTTTTTTAATATTTAAATTGAGGTACGACTTATAAATTGAATGCTTTCATTATTAGGGTTGTGCACATTTTCGTGGTTGAAATTGGACCGACAATTTTAGAACAGTCTTAATACATTCCTATTTCAGCTAAAATAAGTTATGTGAATAACTAGATTATTAGGGTCATTCATATGTAAGCAGAGGACTCATCTCAACCTTCTTTTTAAGTATCGTTTCTATCGGTGCAGGTTATGACATGATCGGTCGAAAACAATTACAACTTTCTTAATCCTTTAAATAAAAGCACACGCAAAGAAAAAACCTTTTTGTGGTGACCGTAATCTAAAAGTAACATATTATGATCGAATTACATGGTTGTAATTAAAAAAAGTAATGTTGCTGATTGGCAGCAGCTGAGGTACGCACGCAGACGACTAAAGTAAGACAAGCTTAATAGGGTTGAGTAAAACACTAAGCTACATTTAGTTGAGTAGAATAAATTTCTGGCCCAACTATATGCTGTCTGCGAATCTAATAGTATATACACAATCATATAATATATAACAGCTGATCATTTCACCACATTGGTGCGAACAGTAATTCTCGTTAGAGGGCGGTGTTACCTTAACATTTCCGTTAAATTAAAACCCGAATCATTAATATTAATATAAATTACGATTTTAATCAGATGAAATAAAAAAAAAATTATAACGGCATGTGACCAAAAACGAATAGAAGAACTTTTGGTCGTCACACAATTTAATTGTTCGTCAATATTCATTACTTTTTTTTCCCGAATCTTAATTTGCCAGCAATTCGTTCCAATAATTCTTTTAATCCACAGACGAATTTCCCCTAACTTGAAATTGTCTTCGTCTGTATTTAATAATCATTCTTTTTTATTGCCGCTATCGTCTAAACATATCGTACCGCAGTCTTGGTTAAAAGAAAGTCACCGGTAGTCATGTCAGGCGGTGTAAATTTAATACTATTGAATACGCTCATCTAAGTATGTTTTCTCTAAGCTGACTACATAAATTCAAAGTATAAATACCATGCCATTAAAAAAATACGGCAAAGAAACCTCAATTTGAAATCACCTGGCTTTTTTCTATTTTCGCTTACCTGAGAAGCGCTTTTAATACCATTTTCGGCAAAAAAAAAACACTTCTAACACTGCCTTTCACTAATAAATCGAGTAAAAAGACTTCTCAAATATTCAAGAAAGCGAGGAAGTATTATAGTGTGAATTAATTAGACTGTAACATAATACGGATGGAAATATGAAAGTCGTACGGCTCGCATTATTTTTAGAAAATTTTCTAAACGCTGAGACTTTTTACAGAAGCAAACGAAGAAAATACCAAAAGCAGCTGTTGAAGCTGACAACAGGCTGCCGCAGATATTTCCTTTTTAATCATGCGCCGACACAAACACATCCATCGTGCTGATTGGTTATCAATAACTTATTTTGTTAACTCTGCAGCTGAGAATGTGTGTACTTTGTTGCCACTTTATTTTGCTACTTTGTTACAAAACAAAACTTAAACCGCCGAAAATGTACTCAACAGAGTCACCGTCACCGCTACCCACCCGAAATATCCCAACCTTCGCCACTTCGTGGACAATTTTTTGAACTAATGAGAATATTTTGGTTTAGATTTTTTTTACAGTCGGAACGATTATCGCCAGATTACTCTCTGCAAAAAATCCAACGAAAATCTAAACACTTGTAGAATAGTGTAAAAGGGCTTAAGCAACAATAGTGCTACAGTGCAACAAACTTAGCACTCTTGGGGTTCGACCGTATGCCTTTTTTTATTGTTTTCTTCAATTAGACGACCGGAATGAATATTTTAACAACCGCACCACTGCTCACTTTAATCGCAGTAAAGTAAAGAATATTTATTTTTTAATGGGGACAATATTCCTAAATCTCGTTTAGAAAGAAAATATTTATTTTGCACGCCTAAAAATCTGCACCACCTTAGTGTTTGTATTCTACAGAAAAGCACAACACATACCAACACACACCAATCACACTCCTACTAAGCACACACATAAAGAGCATAATTTTAGTGCACAACAGACATTGTGACTCCCCTGATCATAAATAATTGTAGTAAATGGTCTTGTTTAAATTATAACTGTTGCTTGCGGATTCTGTCTCGACAAAGATTTTAAAATTCTCATGCATTTTTATAAATATTGTTCTGTTGCAAAATGTTTTACCAGGGGTGAATAAAAAATGTTTTTGTTTGAATTTTTGCTTGTGTATTTGAAACTAAACCTTTGCATCTGTTTATTTTGATTCAATTGAAGTTCGTTTTCGTACACAAATCTGAATATGTAACAATAACAACTTTTGTATTTGCTTCTTTCTGTCTGTGGCATTTAGGAGTGAGATGCAAATGTACATATGGCTTTGAGAAATTTATTATAAAGTAATTAGGAACTTAATTGAAAATGTTCTAGGAGCAAAATGTCGACTGGCCTTTGTAAATATTAGAAATGGATTAGCTTTGAGTTAATTGCAAAAAAAAATAAATAAACTGGAAGTCAAAATCATCATTAGACGATGCTCTTATCGAGTTGCAATAAATCCGATTTTTATACACTTTTATTAAATGCTGTAGAACGTCTGTTTGAGAAGATAATTGATATACATTTAGTCGGTGAATGTATTTTATGGCATTCAAATTTACTCCATATACGAGTATAAAAAAATTTGCAAATTGTGTTCGAATTTCAAGCACAGACAAATTAAAAAAAATATATTTTATTTATTAATTAATTATTTTAAGGACTTAAAATTTTTTTTCCTTAAATATTTTTAATAAGTATAAAAAAAAGTCGAAGAAAATCTAAAATAAATAAATTTTTGCTTAAGATATAAAAGTTTCTAACATTAAGGCTTTAATTTAAATTCGAAATTAAGTTCATACCTCAATAACTTATATATACATATATATATATATATTTATTTTTAATTTTTGTCCTAAATCATTAACTTTTGCATTCGAAATTAAATTGAAATTAAAAAAAAAGTTTTCAACATCGATAAATTTTCTTCAGAAATAATTTTGCTGACGTGAAACCTTCTGCGGTGTGTGTGAGTGTGTTTTACAACAATAAGAGTTTAAGAAAATATATTTTTTTCAACTTGGCAAAAATGTTTTAAATAGCCAAATGATTTCACCAATTGAACTGGCGAACATCTTTCCCCTACTGCTCGAATTCACGTCGTCGCTATGCTAAATGCTTTTGATGAGTGTTCAGGTGTTCATATGTCAACGAAAATTCATTTCTTTGGTTGTTACATGGATTACTTTAACAACAGAAGCCGTTGAACATGGTGAACAATTTGATCAGATATGTGCAGCTATTGAAGAACGCTGTAAAGTCAAATATGCCTGATACTGTTTGATACTGATAAAGAATTATCTAGAGCTACAACAAAAATATAATAAATATGCAAATACTTTCTGAAATAACCAAATTTTCCTTCATTTGCTTACTAAACGTAAAATATATTTTCAATACAAACCTCGCCTCATAAAATTAGGTTTTGTGAGATATTTTATCACTTATTGTTAATTAACTCTTATACATATTTTTAGTTTTGACTTATTTCCGACGCTAAAGTTGCATATTTAGCTCTGTTATCTTTAAAGGCTTAAGAGACTTCTCAGCCAGCTATATTTCTGCTTAAGGGGAGCTTTTTTTCATTTCTTAAGAAAGGTACAAAAAAGACCCAAACAGCAAAGAGCTAAAGGGTTAAAGTGTTCCACGTAGTGTTTTATATAAAATTGCTAAACATACCTTATACCTAAAATGTAGGGATGAGAACATTTCCTATGCCGATTCACTACAACAATGTACCCCCTAAAATAATGGCCAGACGTAAACTCTGAAAACGTTGATACACGGATTTATTTTTTTCTCTGGCGGAATCCGTTTTTAGAATTTTGTTATTTTATGTTTGTTTCTACACGCTTTCCATAAATATGTGTTATGTCTTACAACAAGGTTCTTTTTTTCTTGTCTCCAGCGGTTCTGGATTAATATTCTGTTTCTTTAATATTTACAGTTAAAATTAAAAATACGCAACTTGAAATCGATGGCCCATAGATTTGTAATCTTGGGTAATTTAAGCCATATTTGGTTGTCAAGCTCTTTAAGTCTTTTGTAAAATGACTTCAAAATTGGTGTCAAGACTCGCGATTGACTGCTTTTTCAATCGCAAATATTAGTTTTCCATTATACACACATGCATGCATATGCAGTTTTTCGTTTTCAATTTCCGTTTGCATATTTTATGACGGCAAGTCGTAAAAATAAGTAAGATTTTGATGGCAAAAATGAATATAACTGCTTTGTTGTAAAGAGTTGTAGCAGTCCAGAGGGGCGTTTGTAAAATTTTGGCGACTAAAGAAGTAGGAGTACAAATATTTTATGTCCATAATTTCCTATTTATTTGTTAATAATAGTTTTTTGGTTATGAGTAGACGGCTTAAAAATATTTTTATTACATATTGGGAGAGCATGTAATATTTAGTAGTGTTAAAGTATAAGTAACAGCCGATTTATGCAATGACTTTTTAATTTACAAAAATATCTTAAGGCCACATTTAAAGTATATTTAATTCACTTAACAGGACATGAGCGTATTTGTCTTTGAAGGTTGCATTTCACACTTGTTCTGTTCTATTATCGTGTATTGCAATTTGCGACTTATTTTTTATAATGTTTTATCGTTTTTGTTGAAATATTTGTAGACAATTTCTCTATAAAATAATTTACAATACATATTTGCTTTCAATGCCAGATGTGTTTCACTTAAATATTTATGTAGAAAACTGTTATGAGTAAATTTAATTCCAATAAAATATACACGCAAAGAAAAAACATGGTTGATGTAACCATAACAAAAGATCAACATATTACTATTGATATTCATATACAGACATATGTTTATATATAGTTATAATTTGATTATAATTAGTTTTGTATGTATTTAAATAAGGGCGCTTTTTAGAGCCATAATATTGCCTAGCATAATAATAATATCGCGTGTTTTAGAGCTATATAACATTAAGTTAACAACACTGATTGATGTGTGGGCTTCTTTGACAGCTATTACTTGTTTTGTGTTTAGTTTATTGTGACATTTTATCAATGTGATGGTATGATATTTCACTGCCACCTGAACAGTGCGTGTAAATTGTGCAGACCGAAAAAACATTGTTTAATTCGAGAAACTCCTCACAAATTTCACAGGTAAATTTTTTCAGCAATAAAGGTCATTAAGCTCATTTTTGCTTTATTGAAAACTGCTGCATTTGGAGAGAATATAGTCTACAAGCAATTGCCAAAACCCCTTCCTTAACTTCCAGAAAAAGTCTCTGTGTGGTCTGCTTTGTATAAAAACGTGGCGAGTGCCAGAATGGATCTATTGAAAGAAACCTTCATTTAACGCATATCTTCGCGTAATGAACCCATAAACTTAAAAATCCTGTGATTAAACACTGCTGGACTATTTTTTATGGGACTATGTGAAGTCTCTGTTCTATGCCAATAAGCCTTTGGCCACTGACGCCTTGGATGACAGCATTCGCCATGATATCACTGCCTAAATTGCTGCAAAAAGCCTGAGAACATGAACAAATTTTGACCTTTGAGGCCAGGATCCGCGCTTTGAAATAGTTACATGGGAGCTTTTAGATTTAAATTCAAAGTAAAGGAACAAGTGGTAAGGATCGCCATATAACTACAATAAATATAATTTTTCCTAACTATTGATGATATGATGTGTACACAGGCGCGGATCCAGCTTAAGCATTTGGAGGGAAGTATTAACGAAAACAAACAATTCCTCAATTTTTCTAAACTTTTAGTGTGGGAAAATGTTTTAATCTCTTTTGGAACGTGCAATTTCCTATATTCTTTGGATGTGTAAATCTAATTTCCAAAAATTGTCTGGCAGGTAATGTTCTCAAAAAGTAATACAACATGGTAAAAATGTGTTTTATAAAACTACAAATTGAAGAGTAGGAGCGAGGACTCGATATTGTTTTACTAAAAACAACACTGTATAAATATTGAAGAAATTGCTCGTAAACTATTAAAGCATAAATGTCCAAGGTTAAACTGATATTTTAAAAAGTTCCCTATATCTGTCTACTATATAATAAAATCGAAAAAGTTGTTTACGTCAGTTATCTATTATTTTATTACGCATAACGAAATAATAAAGAGAAATTGGAATAAACCAAAAAAATCAGTTATTTTTTTAAAGGAACAAATGAATGTTGCACTCAAAGTTTTCTTTTTTTAACTTTTAATGTATTTAGTTTAGTAAGCTTAGGCTTTTTGAGAGGATTAGGAATCACATCCCAAACATCGTTCACTCTTACCCAGAGTTCGTTAACGCCACTCGGAGCTTTCTGGACTTTGCAACTTGTGAGTTGCTGACCATTTCATTGTGTAAAATGGCTGAGTATTCAACAAATTCCTTACGATTTTGGCAGTGTATTTTGGGTCATTGTCATGCTGAAACACAACGTTTGCAGCACCAACACAGCTTTTCATATTGCGGCTGGCAAATTATTTAGCAAAAGTGATAAGTATGGCTCTTTTCGCATGATGCCTTCAATTCTTACTAATAGACAAACTCCATTTCTAGTATTACAAACCCAAATCATAATTTATCCTCCACCGTGTTTCATTGCTTGAGTAACACTTTTCGAGTTAAGAGTATTTAAACCAGCACCATGCTCGAGCGTCAGACTCGTGATATTTAAGAATAGAAAAGTTTTAGATTACAGAATCATATACCACTTAATCTGCTGCAAACGGCTTCAGTCAGAAGTTCTTGGCAAAGACTAATATTGTTTGATGACGAAAAAGGTTTCTTTTATCAGCAGATTTTGCTCTTGGTCCTTTGAAACAACGCCGACAAGTCCATTCGCTAGCATCAATATTGAATATTTCAAGAGCCTCAGCTGGAGTAATCGTATTGTCACTTATTTTGCAAGACGACGACCGATTGGTCATCAATTACTCTTAGCCGGCCAAGGCGAGGTGCTGAAATTTTAATATCATGTTTTACGAAAAACTTTTTACCAAGTTTTCTAACAAATTGCCTATTTTCTAATTTTATGTTTAAATCATTTTTGATCATTTATTTTTCGAATAAAAGTAAATTCAAGTCGGGTTTTTTCTCTTTATTTAATATTTTGATTTTGAAAAAGGGGTTGCAAAAGTGTAACATTTCTCTTACCTTGCAAGATAGAGTGTATTTGTTTTATTATTCTGCTAAGATACGATTTCTTTTTTATTTCCTTGTAACAGGAGTATAATAAATAATTTAGGAGAATAAAGTTTGTCGTTCCATCACTGGTTTAAAATTATACAAGCTTTTATTCGAAATATTCGTTCATTTATGCTCCTCAGTGTACTATATACACAATTTACATCACAAGATTTTAAATATCAGTAAATGCAAAATTTTAAGGCAAATTAAAACAAAATTTTAAATTTGAACAACCAATTTATTTTGCATTTTAGTTCTGCTCTTTAATTCAAAGATAATATTTTTTTTTTTCATTTCTCATATAATTACTTCGGAATAAAAAAAGAAAATTTCTTTAAGGAAATAACATTTTGCAACAACATAAAATTATAAGTTTATGAAACTTAAATCTCATATGTTTTGTTTTTTATTTACTTTGAGCATCCATGCATACCTATAATTCAATATGCAGTGCTGAACAAGAGCATGTAAGATATTTGCATTTAAAGACAACGTAAGTTAAATTAATCACATAAAACTAATCTGCTAAATACATACATATGCACATACATACATACAAATACTCATGTGGCATAATACTCGTACGTACGTGTTTAACGTGGGAAACCCAATAGGTGGTATACGACTTAATTACCGTCATTTTTATTTTCTGTACATAAAAGATATAAAAAAGAAGCACAGCCATTAACGAATAAGATTTACGATTTGAAGACAAATATGCTTGGAAAAAGAAAACCAAAAACAACATCGTTATGCTGCTTATATGATATACCACCCCCAAAGTTGTTTAAACCCAACACCAGCTCTTTGTTTAACTACATCTACAAGGGTATCAACACAAACCCACACACACACACTAACACCAACATGAATGCTTGCTAATGACATCGTTTACATGCACCTTAACGGGTGTGGTATGCACATACATATTTATAGAGCATGTACATGAAGCTATAAATGCATTTACGCTGTACATAATGTGCAGAACACGTATATAAAAAAGAGAAGCAAATATGTAAAAGAAAAAAAAAAAAGAGAGGAAGAAGTAAAAGTTAGCAAAAAATATAAACAAATAACCAAAGAGCACAAAGTGGAAAGTACAATTTGAATGTATAAGTGAGGAAGGTGGTTGACGCGCGCATAACGGAAACAACCGGATATGAAATTGTTATAGTTGTAGTAGTGCTACTTGCAAAATGTTCTTTCGAAAAAAAAGAAAGTTTTATGTAGATATTTATTCCCATAAAACATTTACGGTTTTATAAGAAGGAGGAGCTTAGTAATGTGTACAGGGTACATTTTCTGAAGTAGCAATAGTTTGTTTTAAAAGATTGGAACTCGATATATGTTGATGCCTTTAATAAGGAAATTGTTTGTTCTCAAAGATACAAGTATTTGTTTCTTAATAATTTATGTTTTAATTGATAAGTTAATCGGAATGAATGCACAACCGAACAATCTCCACATACTCTTAAAGTTATTAGCATTTTACAAACAATTATGAGGCTTCCGTGTTGAAACATTTACAAAGTGTGAACAATGAACTAAGTCTTTTTGATTTTTTTTTTAATTGAACGAAAACTTGTGAAAGGTGTATAATAATTTACTTCTTGGGAAAAACTGTGTTTTTATTAACTATTGAAAATAATTTTAATAGTAACAATATTGACATTTATAAAAAATAATATCAGCAACCAAATAATCCCTAAACGGGGAAAAAAATTTCCGGGAAATCTTAATTTACATAACTTTTTGCAAATAAATTTTTTAATTATTGTTTTAAGCAAAATGTATGAAATATACTTTAAGATTTCTTAAATTTCCCCAGGTTAAACCGAAGGCACATTTTTATACGATTCCTTCCTATGGGCAAATTTTTTCTACATAAGTTTATAAAATTTCCGGAACACAGCAAAACAATTTACATTACGTAACTTATTAGGTTTTATTATCTCTAACATCATTTGAAAATATTTAAAAAACGTTCGAAAATATTAAACCTTATTGGTTTGAAGCTGGTATAAATAAGCAGCGAAATATGCACAGAGATTCTCTTGTCGCACAGACAGACAAAGTTTCACTTTTATATATATATGTATATAGATGTATATATAGATACAATAAATTGTGATAAAAAGCGAGAAAATTTTTTTTAAATAACAGCATATGTTCCCATGAGTTCTTGTTATTAAGCCATATTTGTTATTTCATAAAATTTTGCCAGAGTAAAAATAATTTTGCCAATTGGTAATATTGCATAAAATAAACTGTGGCTAGCGAGGGCCGGATTAATCGGAAGACATAATCAGTTAATATAGGATTGATTAAACGATTATTTCGATAATAAGCAAAGCAAATATATAAACCTAAAACTTTTAAATTAATCGATTAATTGATTATTATTTTCGATTAAATGCAATTAATAATTTTCCTAATCGATTAATAATTTTTTTGCCATCACTAACTGTGACTGCTTTTCTTCACAAAATTTTCCTATAAATATTTTTGGGTTTATTATATTTATTTCGTCGAAATTTCGTAACTTTTGTTAGCGAATGAATTACCTGAAGAAGGGTAATTTTTAAAGGGGAAGTTTTAAATAAAAAAATATAACATTGTCAAAAGTGAAACAACGCACTTTACATGCGTCGCCTAATCAATAGTTCTCTATGCCTTCATTTGAAGCTGTTTTATCGGCATAGAAAAGTGACTTCTACTATCCCACAAAACAAAAATGCTGTAGACGTCTGATGGCGCGATCTAATTTTTCAACTGACTGATCTTAACGTGGAATAAATTTCCTTTCCCGTTATTTACATCTTGACCAGATTCTGATGATCGAAACACTGTACGCCAGCGTTAGTGCTTAATTTGTATTACTAAAATTCAGTAATTTGTGTGAATTATTCGAGTCTTTGATTTAATATTTTACACTGTAAAACCACTCAGCATAACCAAGAAAACTAAGTATTTGTATCATAAATACAGAGAGCAAAAAAAAAATGCAAACGAATTTCATGGTTAAATTAAAACACCTCATGTATTTACAACACCTAAGTTCTAAATTTATTTCCGTAGTAGCATTAATGTTTGTGAAATTTTTGGTAATCATTTTATTTTTATAGAAATCCAATTAAATTATATTTTTTGTGTGCTTTATACGCACCTAGCATAACATGCGGAACAAATAAATTCTTAAATATTTTATTCATGAGAAACATTCAACACTGGAAATAATTTATGCCTGCACTGCTGAGCACTACAAAACAAACGTTTTATCTTGTACATTTTCACTGTTAGAATTATAATGCGAGATTCATGTACATATTTCCAGTAATTATATTACAACAAATAAAATTATTAAAAATCCGCAATCGCTTTCATGTTAAATTAATTGCGATTGTTGTGTCATTTGTGTTGCCACGTTTTTTCAATTCCTAAAATAAGAACTTCAAAATATTTACTCTAAACATTTGCTTGCATTATTTAAGTAACGGCATATGACCCAGTAGCATTGTAGCTGAGATAAATTTATTTTCTGATAATTTGGCGCCTATGACTTCATTTTCCATTAAGGATTTCCTGTGAAAGGGTTACCAGAACGCGCACTAAAGGAAGCCAAGGTGGGACTAACGTCAAGTTCAACGTCAAACGTCAGGTCGAGCCAGCAGTTTTTGGGACGCATATATTTTTTACAGCTGTTGGACTGGTTGTAATAGCAAGCCACAAAAACTACAACCTGCTGCCCTATGTAAAAGATTTTACAGGTTAAGCCCACAGTGGCTGCATGTATTTCCAAACTTGAAAATACTGGCCAGCGGTAAAAGATTTGGGGACGAATGAACAGGTCATCACTGAAGCAAACGGCTACTTCAAGGGCCTGGATATTATTTGGAAAGAATAAAAAACTGTAAATTCGATGGACTAAATGCAAAAGTCTGATTGACAGAAGATACTAGATCAATCACATGCTAAGGACTAGTAGCCGTTCCCACAAAATAAATATCACAGACAGGGTGGAACGCGGAACTCCACAGGCGGGAATTTTTTCCCTCCTGCTGTGGGTAACCACAGTCTACTAAGGTGTTTCCACCTTATAGGGAAGATGATAAGAAAGGCCCACATATGTTGGTAGCTATGCAGAGCCTAAAATCCTCAACCCGAACATGTCGCACTGGCTCTACCGATTCATTTTTATGCCAATAAAAGGTGGAAAATATGTATGACATATGTAGTTAATTTAGATATGGTTCAACGAACCTTGGAATAAGCAGTGCAATCATATCTACACCAACAAAATCGCTGGAGACTATAAGATATCCAAGCAATAGAAGTCTAAAGAACATCAGAGGCGGTTCTTAAAGCAGCATGCCTGCAAGCGATGGGTGATAGGATGAATCGTGATTACAAATCATGAGATTAGAAAATGTGAAACGTAATGGTCGGTTATACACAGAGCGCGGATTTAGCGGGTCGGATACCTGAAATAAAGATTATAGAAAATTGTGAGACACTGATACTAGAAAGGCGCTCCTGGCCAAATGGAACCTTAACACAGATGCCCGAGGTAATCAGCTCTTTCACAGACGGCTGGTCCCAAACTAGGGGTTAGGATAGGAGATCAAGGAGTGTCTGAACGGGCTCAGTGATACCTAGAGGCCTAAGGAGGATGACATTATTACGTAGAGCCAAATAACAATAAAAACATTCGAATCCGATAGGGTTAGAACCAGGAAGATTAAATCACTAGCGACTGCTGAGGAGGTTTGTTCAGGGCATAAAGTTTCTATGGTGAGCACACGTTGAGCCGAAGCACTACCGTAAGTGTATGGACATTCGTGCCTAAGGGCAAGGCACGAAGGTCCCCTCCTCTCGACCTAACCTAATCCAAAAGTTACGTAGTTTTCAAATTTTGAGTACTTAATTGCTTCATCACTAAGTAGAAACGTACTGTGTTTTATGGACGATTTCGACCAATACCAAATACTGGCCGAAATTGGATTTCGGGCTAAATGACTAAACCAATGGTCGGTCAAACTGTGTTTAAAAAGTAACCAAGCACTTCCTTCTGCACGCGCTTACGATTAAGCCGTTATTAGATCATCAGTTTCTGTACTATTCCCAGAACTGCAGGGCAATTTAAGACGACCTAACATTTAATACGAAACTTATAATTAGAAAGAACTACAGTATCTTTATAATTTTATACAATAGATTATACGCTGATGGGAATTTAGTTTTTGATGCATTAAATATTCAAAGTAATGGTTGTAGCCATTGTACTTATAAATTTATATAACACGAGTAGTGTTTGAAAAATTAAAGTGCTACGTGCACGATTTTTACAACATGCAAGACATTTAACAAAGAAAAAAACATTAATTTATTAAAATATTTTCACCAGTACATTATTACTATTTGTTGAAATAAAATGCCAATCAAGAGGTCAACGTGATATACATCATGTTTTTGAAATTAAAGAACGGTCGAGGACATCACATTTATTATGATTGCAATCTAAGTAGATTTTATAGATGAAAGTAGAAGGGGTGTATCTGTTAGAAGTGTAACAAATTATTTTTAAAATTAACATGAGTGATTTCTATGCACATACGAGTTATTAGAAACGGGGTTTCATTAAACAATTTTAAGTTAAATTCACGGGTACCGAAAGGCTCCGTATTTTCTCCTACACTATTTCATATCTTTCCACATGACCTCCTGTCTCAAACTTCCAATTCTATGTATTCTTCTGCAGATAGGCCAAACCTTTCGTAGCTGTGAGCCACCAGGCATAAAATGAATGATATGCTCAACCGAGATCTTGGGATAATCTATGAATGGGATCGTGCCATTCGTTGGTTACTCACAAAACCACGACAGACTGTGTTGCTTCATGTGGCGGTATAGATGTCATTAAGGAAAGCTCTTAATGTTCTTGGCATGAAAATGCAGTGTTATGTTCATTGGACTAAAGACATTTTCAGATCGCCAAAGAAGCACTCAAGTGTTTCGTTTTTTTAGACCGGTGTAAGAGGTACTCCATTCCATCTGAGTTACTTATTTTGTACACTACATATGTACAGCCGAGCGACAACTGAATACAACTCCTATGTATCGACACGTGCTTCAAGGTCTATTTTCTCGATCGCGAGCAAGAGAGTGTGAAGGTGCTTAACAGTGATAGTACATTCAACGCTATTGGCAGACTGGACCCCAAAAATTTTGTTTTCGAAGAAATCGGAGCCACTGATACCATCCGTCTTTAAAGTGGCTTCTGTAGTAACTTTTTGTAGTTTCTTTTCCACTCTGTAAACTTCGAGTCAACTGAATTGAGAAGAATCAACTGCTTGCTTTGTCTTGAATGCTTTAATGAAATGCTCTCAGCTGATCTGACGTTGAGTTCCTACAGAGATTAACCTCTCCACCCCTTGGGAGGCTTCATTGCACATCCCTATCGAAATCTCACAGGCAAACGCCTTGGAAGTACTTTCAAATATTGACCCGTCCACCCCTCGCGAAGCATTCTTCTGCATTTCTTCCGGATTTCTCCTTTGGCCAATTAAAGCTAGAAATCGACTCGTATCCAGAGTTCGCATACTAGATTCCCTGCCTGCTGTTTTACCGTGGATCAGGGATTTTTATTATAGAGCGTTAACTTTTCTCTGCTCGACTTATTTGACCAGACTCTTTGCAAAAACAGGAACCTGTTACCAGCTTCGGCAAACCGTATCTTTGTACCTGTCAGCTGACGTCTACGGTATCATAGGCGGTAAGCGAAAATTTTGTCATTTGTACGAGCTGCTCAATCGTATAACTTGCTATGGTGACTTGCTGAAAATAACAGCCGTCGCAGACTGCCAATATCAAGCCGCCCTTAGGGGAAACCACTTTATACATAATATAAATATTATACGCACACTTTTTTGTATACCTATATGAATGACCCAAATGAATATTTACAACATCAACGTGGTCGAATGCATTTACAAGAAAAATGTTTTCATCTCAATGGCAATTAATCAATTTAATGAACATTTGCGCACGTTTTAAGAGCATGTAACCTGACTGTCATTTGATATTAAAGTGTTGGTCCTTCATTTTTTTTCGCATGTTCACTTACTGTCACATAAACAAACAGCTTTAATTTTACTAAATGGCACTTTTATTTGGGAATTGGTTGCATCCATGATGAAATCCAGGCGGAGAACAAAGCAAAATAAGAGAAAAATATCAAATTATCTCAAATTTTATACGTGTTGCCAAAAATTCAGGTAGGTAATTGCATTTTAAGCAGCAGACTTGAATTAAGCTTTATCAAAAATTATTAAAGGTCATTGGCTTGTCATAATAGCTTTTTCCCCGAAACAAATTTTTTCTTCGAAAAAGTGGGTCACCATACTGTACGAAACACTTTAGTACTGCGTGCTAGAGTTAGTGTCATTTATGAAATATGTTCAAGAACACTTTGAGTGGGCAACGTGAAAAATATGTCGTTTAGTTTAAACTTGTGTCACCTGTTGTAGTATTACTCCATTATCTCTTACGAAAAGTAAAATTTATTTAAGGGCAAATAAATTATACAAGCATTGACTGAATAAATATTCATAACCTTAATATTTAAAACGTTGGTGGTCTTACCACCCAGGGAATACGATGCATCGTACACCGCCTCGATGCACACTTAACTAAGCTGGTAGTTCATCGATCATTCATCATAATCTTCTCACCAAGAAGGGTCTAAGCCACATCAACCACGTTACTTTCCTGAAGAGGTTTCACTTATAACCCGCCTGGCACTTTTCCTCGCGGGGCCTACTGAATCTCTTGTCACCAATCGTTTAGTTACTGGTGAAATCTAAAGGAACTTTAGTTGGAAGTTGGCCGAATCGACATCAAACCATGTCTCCTTTCATATATATAGGGTGTTTTTTTAATCCCGATAGAACTTACGAAAGGGTTAGTTAACTGTCATCATACTGCTCTCAATTTTTGACTTTCAGGATCAGTATAGTCTGGATAGCGATTAGGCTTATTTTTGCCTTAACGGATTTATTAATGAACAAAACTGGGATGTGAAACCAATCCACAACAAACCATGCAGACTCCATTACACCAATTGTTGCTGGTTGCACACTGGTGGCATTATTGTGCTTCCTTTAAAAAATTAGGCCGGTCAATGGAGATCGATAGCGCATCAAGATTAATGATTTTTGAAATATAGATGACGTCCACACGCAATCATCGACTTCTTGAAATCAAAATTTGGCGATAAGTTGATTTAGAGAACTGAGCCTATGAATTGGCCTCCGAAGCCGTGCAATTTCACACATTTCGATTATGTCCTGTGCGGCCACGTGAAGTCACTGATTCATGCTGATAAACCAGAAACAATTGACGCCTTGAAAGCCAACATTGCTCATGTTATTCCTGAACAACACAAAACAAGTGGTTAAGTGTGTTTTAGATCGTTACTGTACATTCCACAAGAACGGCCTTGGCAAATGATATCATAGTATTTTCTCTTGAATATTAATATTGGCCAAATGTCGTTCCAAAAAAATGCTTTCCAAATAATTCTTTTACCTCCACCGTGTTTGTTTTTACGGTCTTTTGAGGGTTTCTATTGGAATTTTTTGATACGAAAGCTTTGCCTTGTGCAATGCTCCCGCGAAGAGAAGCTTCTTATTGATACGTGTATACCGTGTAGGTATGCCAGATCAAGATTCCCAAAAAGGTGGACATTGTTGTCCGAAAGTTGCAAAAACTAAATAAACACAAATCTTCATTCCAAAAATCATCTTTTGTTCTCATAAATTATTTTTCTGACAGATAGGTATACTATACATTTCGTATTTGGCCTTATAGAATTGGTCAATTCGAAACCTTTCAGAGGTTCTTTAGAAGATTTCTCGCAGTTGCTTTCAATTTATCGCAAAAAATTGTGAGTATTCTTTTTGATAGATCTTTATCAATTTCAGCACGTTGTTCTGGAAATTATAAAACTTAATTTTCAAACATTAAAAAGGTAGACTCCGGTACAGTAGCGGATGTCATACAAGCTCCATGCCTGTTAAATTGCTTATTTCATTTGTTTTTTTTTTTTTTTTGCAGAAATAGTGTTTGTACTCTAGTTTCGTTTATTTCTTTTGGCAGAAATAATTGCTGTTTCTTGATTTTTTTTTTGTAGAAATAATTATTAAATTCTGATTTATATCTTTTGGGCAGAAATAAGTGCTACTTTCTGAAAATTCAAGGCTTGGAAAAGGTTAGCTACATTCAATTAAATAAATAATTAATTTTTATTTTCCAAAAATATAAAAATTAAAAAGTAGTAATTATTTCTTTCAAAAAATAAAACTCAAGAAATAATTATTTCTAATAAAAAAATAAAATAAATCACGAAATAATAACTATTTCTGCCAACAAATATAAAAAATTAAAAAATAATAATTATATATTAATGTTTATTGAAAATTTCATGATTATTACGGTCCATGAATAAAATACATTGATAACCCATAAGCACCCTGCCACTTTGCCGCTTGGCAGCTGAAAATAAAATTTCTGCGGCAGCGCGCTATCGGCGGCAAACCAGCCGACTTGTATATTTCTTCAATAGCTGCTTTTAATATTTTCTTCCGTAAAAATGCAACACTGATCAAATGAAAAGTCTCACCTTTTTTTAAATCAGATTTATAACACAGAGTCTCGCTTCAGGCTTTCTCATTTTATTTGAATTTTTGACAAGTCGTTTTACTCAATCTGGTAGTATTAAAACCCCTTTATTGTTGTTTTTGAACTTTAGGGAATAATATTATTGTAAGAGAGAGAATTTTAATTCTGTTTAGGCATTACAATAAAACTGAAACTAATGAAAAGAAATATATGTCTCATGCCTGTTTCGGTATTACATATATCTAAACTAACAGGAATTGCAAATTATGATACTCTTTCTGCTATTAGAAGTCATTAAGTGTTTATGGTACTAAAATTCCCTAAAGTACTTTATTAATTAGCAGAGTGTTTTTATATATAAACTATAGAATTAGTTTTTAATTTAGTTCTTAAATAGCTTATTATGAACACCTTTAAGTTTTAAACAACTCAAACAACGTCATAACTCAAAAAATGCCTTTTTGTAGGTGGGTAATGATGTAGAATTGTTCGCTTAATATATATTTTTTTGTAAGTGCTGGGAGCAAATAGTAGAGTACCTTCTACCACGTTTATCTCGAAATGGTGTTTTTTTTTGGAGTTACGACGTTCTTTCAGTAATTGAGCGAATGTATGCATGTAAATATTTACTGAAAGTTTATTTGATATTTATGGAAAAAACTTTATAATTAAAATATAAAAAAAAAATTTTAATAAAAATAAAAACTTATTTGGAAAACTTTCATACATTTACTTTAGTTGCATGTAAAATATATCTTCATGTTGTTCGGTAACATAAAAGGTGGAGTGTATAAATGTTGAAGAGAAATCCTTTAACCAATCAGTGGAAACTATAGCTCCGCCTTTTAATGCCAACATAACAAAAAAAACTATTTACCAAATGCACACAAACCATTCACACATAAATAGATAAAAAAAAACAACATGCTAAAGCAATGGCAGAAACAACAACATGGCAAACACAAACAAGAAGAAGCAACCAAACTAATAAAACACACACAGTTACAGGCACACGCAGAGGCAAAAGTAATACTACACAACATGAAGAACAACAAATAGTAATGTTAGAAAAGTAAAGCCTAAATGGAAAAAAATAAAGTTACTGTGGGCAGAGCTGACTTTAGTTGTGCACTACTTCTGCTAATATATGATTTATATATAAATATTATTCTACTTAATTTTTTAAGAGAATATTAGGGAATATAAAACTTAAGAAAAAGTAATTTTTAATTTCTAGGCATGAGTTCGTTTTTATTTCTATTCAGAAAGAGCGACATAGAAAATGCATTCCATTCAGCTGGATGTCTAATAAAATTAAAAACTTTTACTGTTTTCAACGTTGTCCATGTTAAATAAATAATTCTCTTTCTGAATAGAAAGAAACACAGACACATGCCTAGAAATTAAAAACTACTTAATATTTATAATATTGTAGTTCGTCAAAAAAAAAAAAAAAAAAAAAAAACAATAAAACTTAAGAAAAAGTTATTTAGAGAATAATAGAAATTCAGAAAGAGTGCATAAATACACTAACATCTCTAAAAAAAAGTGTAGTGAAACAAATATAGGTAGTATAGCGAAAAATATTTCGCAGTCCTTAGGATTTTATTTCAAAACTGACTTGAATGTTAAAAGTTTTGTTGTTTTGTAGGTATAAATAGTAAATTTTATTTATTAAAATATTTAAGCTTGACGGTCTTTTTATATAAAAACTATTTTATTCTTCTCGATATCTCGCTACTGCCTTGTGTAGCATCATCAGCAAATAACATATTTTTTATAACAACCAAAACCAACAAACTAAAATTATGTTTTGATTATTATAAAAAATATTTTATTTCCTGATGATGCTACACAATGGAGTAGCGAAATATCGAGAAGAATAAACGAGTTTTATATTAAAAAAAAAAAAAAAAAAAAAAAAAAACATTCATAGAAACTTACAATCGGCATGCCGCGGCATATACTATAAACCAGTATTAAGCAAAATATTATTCAACAACGATTATTAACATGTATTCAATTGTAGGTTCAGAGTAGGTATAAGACACCTATAATAAACCTTGAACAAATTGTCATTGGGAAAAAATTGTTTTAGAAGTAATATTCTGTGAGAAATATTCGCCCAATCTTTTCCGTTCGAACTTTTACATCTTCATAAGCGAAAATCCTCGTTTTCATTATAATTTAAATTTTGATTATTGATTTTTCATAAAATTAATAGAGAATTTAATGTAATTTCAAAAATTATTCAAAGCGAACATAAAAAGGAACGTAGTTCGATTTTCAGCCCTTACCAAAGTAAGTTGTGCAAATTTTTTTTTAATTTCGCTTAGTACAATAATTTATATTAATTTTTATGAAATAACAAAATGTTTTTTTTTTAACAATGAAAACCTATTTATAAATCCGACTATATAGATCGATTGAAACATTTTTGTGCAGCATTCATCAGTCCAAATTCGTTATATATTTTATTTTAATTCTGAATAAATAGGAACCATCAACCAACCAGAAACGAGTTTCGTTGCTAAAAGAGATAACCGTCAAAAGAAGCAACATGTTAGAAATTGGAACATTAAAGACTTTTTGACTACAACATTTCAAAAAAAAAAAACTATGGATGTTTCTCTACTGAAAAACAGCAAACAAACACGCTACAACAAAGTAAATCATTACTTAAACTGACATACAAATATCAAATATATATGGTTACACAAACAATACTAAATTTATAATGAGTTGAATTGTTGTTGTGGTTTCTCTAAACATTAAAAACAATACCATGTGTAAGCAGTAGAGATAAATAAAATGTCTACACAACAAACATTAAGAAAAAGATAATGTATGGAGAAGATAATAATGCAAAAGAATGCAACAACCAAAAACTTGTTATACAAGATTCCATTGCTTAAGCCACAGCAACAACAACAACAAAATACTCTACATGAACAACAAGCATTAAAACACATTAAATGGCAACCATAATAAATTGTACAACTACATGCAAACAAAACGACACACACACTTGTGTTTTATAGTTATTTTGTTATGATTATTTTTATTATGTGCCTAAACTTGTTTGATTCACAACCTATGTTTCGTCATTCAACTCCAAAGTATTTGCACAAATATTATAAATTTTAATATAAAAAATAAAAATTCTTTTCAAAATTACTAATGGCGTAGTATAACAATTCTTTGCGTATCCAACTCACTTGATTGACTTGCAAAATATTTGCTGATTTGCATAAATCAAAATAATATTGCTTGTATGAATTCCATTGAATTGTTTATTGAGTTTTGACATAAGTATAAAAACGCAACCTAAGGACTGGGTGTTTACAATAATATGCAAACATACACGGACCCATACATACCTATTGTAAATTATATTCCAGATAATTTAAAACTCTACAATGGCTGTGAATTGTACAAATGTTTTGTTGCCATTTTCAACGTAAAGCCTATTCACTCACTACAGTTTCAGACAACAAAAGCTAAACAAGACACGACCCTATGTACAATGATAAATTATAGAAAAACAACAATAACAGCCAACCGACAATACTGGTGCTTTGCATGTGTAGAGCTACAGCTAAGGACATGGAAATAGCAGATGTTAATGCTTTACAAATTTTATATGAAGTATCTACATTTGAATATTAATTAATAAATAGAGTTCTATTTTGTATTCGGATTCGGCAGGGAATTTAAGAACCGACCAAAGACGAAATTCTTCTGTGCTAAAATAAATATAACCAATTTAACCTCGGACAAATTTTGAGAATTTTTTATAATGCCAGATTCCTTAGATGTGGATGGGAATGCCAGTCAATTTAAAAATTAGATTAATTATAAGTAGCATAAACGATGTATTTAAATTTGTTAAAAAAGTAGCCTTTTTTAATAACAGCAACCTGTTTGGTTATCGGTTTAGAATGCAATATATTTATTAAAGGGAATTAACAATTTTAAAATTGCATTTCAAGATAATTGTTCAAGTGCCATAAAACAGACGTTCAAAGAACAGAAAATAAATACAACACAAAAGGAAGACACTCAAAATAGAATCTGAAACAAATTATATGTATATCGTAAAGAAAACAAAGTTTTCAAAAATCACAATGCGGGAAAATATTGCCATTTTTGATTAAAAAATCAATTAACAAAATTTTTATAGATATTGCTTGGTTCAACTAAATATCGGAGTAGACGGACTGCTGCTATTTGAAAATAGTTTCGTGCAATTATGTCCACTTGTAAGCAAAATCATGAATTAAAAATAAATTGCATTTTTCGTATTTTGTAGGCACAAGCCAAGAGTGATTTTTGGAAAGAAAGTATCGCCGAAATTTTTATAAAAATAATGATATTCATGTGATTGTGGTCTATACAATTGTCAACGAAAGTACGCATGGCACCATCGCTAATACAGTCGTGAGCGATTAAAGTACGATTTGTTCAAAAAGTCGTTAATAATTTACTTGAACTACCCGCAGTGTGTCGCCTAGGATTTCCTATCTGCACGCATTTTTTAAAATGTCTGGAAGACATGGTCAACTGTTTCGGACGTTTTTATGATTAATGTATGAGGAATATCGAAGCAGAGCGCTAACTTTATGGGTCTTTTGTCGACCCCGTTCTTTCCAAGAATTGATTTGGGCAACCGAATACCTTACTCTTACCACTAGCCTTTACTCTTCGCTGTAGTGATTTCAGGCTGTCTACTGGTAACTGTCGGCCTTCTTCTTCATCACGGAGTCTCTTGTAATTTCTAGCATTTGTCTAAGGCCTAGGTCCACAATGGCATTCACTTTTATCAAATGCCTGCCAGTGCTGAACATTTGCGCACAATGTGCACTACCATCTCTCCCTCTTTCTCAGGAGTTTTTTTGGAGTCCGACTCGACCACCTCTTGCCAATAAACACCGAAGTGTCTACAGAGATTAACCTCCCTACCTCTGGCGGGGCTTTATTGCCCATCTCGGAATCTCACGATCCGACGCCTTAAACGTACATTTAAAGATTGACCCGTCCATCCCTCACGAGGCATTCATTACCATCTCTTCCGGATTCCTACCTTGGCGAATTAAAGCCGGAGTTAGTTCAGAGATGAAATGCTTCGCCTCTTGAGAGGCTCCTTCTTCATCACTGTAATGGAGAAAAAGATCTCGACGCACGCAGAGTTCTATATGCACGGGTAAGTCTGTATTAAAACTGGATAACGACTAGTATCCAGAGTTCGCATACTAGATACCCATCTGCTGCTTTGGCCGTGCATCCCTGGTGTATGCCGTTCCTTCGTGGTTCGTGGGTTTTTTTTAGAAGAGAGTATTAACTTCTCCCCGCTCGCCTTATTTGCGGAGACTGGAAACTGTTACTGGCCGCAACCTCGATGAGGTATAATTCAAAACTTCTGACAGTACACTCAGTTACGGCAAACAATGTCTTTGAGCCTGCCAGCTGAAGGCCTATGGGAAGTTTATATACTCTAGTTATTAAATATGTATGTACATATGTACTTGGATTATAATAGTTGCTTGCAAATATTGGCATCCGCGGGTATATAAGAACTGTTAGTTGAGTTTAATCTTAAGACGAATTTTATAAGCAAATTTCTGTTCAAACAGTGCGCTTTGTTTTGGATTCGGTTGATAATTTTTTTCTTTTTGCTGCATAAAAACTTATGACTACTTGTACTCCTGAATTACTTGAAGTGTATTTAAGCAATAAGCATTGCCTTCTTAAAATGTAAAGTTGACGATGACGTGTGAGCCGTTATATATGTAGAAAGCCGTTATAAATTGAAAGTATGTTGTGAATTATGTAATTCGTGTATAACATTATGGGATTAATAATCCAACAATGCCATGCCTCGTCGACATTCAAAATAAAATTACATGGGGAACCATACTTTAGTCAACTTTATAAGATTCCTAGTTTTACTATCTGTTTTTCAAAAGATAAATGTTTGACACAAGACTTCAAAATATTTTCAGTTTTTGTCTCTTATACCATGACTTAGGATTTTTACTTTCCCTTCCACTGAATAGAAAAGCAATCCCTGGTCATAAGTTGGTAGTTTACTAACAAGTTCATTTACCCATTTTTTGTTATCACTCTTTACTAGCACTACGTCTATCATTTTGCCCAACACTGCTCGCTTAACACAGGCACACAAGTATTTTGTTTTAATTAAAATGGGGGAACAATGGCAGACTAAAGGTAAAAAAAAAAAAAATGGCTCGCCAAAGAAAAACAAAAATGGCAAAATTGTATGGTTTTTATTTATTTAATTAAAACTATTTGTAAGTTTGTTATGTGGACATATTTACATGTATTTATTTATATTATTTCCTTGATCACATTATCATATATTAACCAAACGAAGGGGGTTCAGTCTGTATAAAAATAAAATAAAATTGTTAATTTCCTTGTTAAATATGCAATTTTACTTCACTTACCTTTTACATTTAATTGTAATAAATTCACAAGAATAACACATTTTTGAACATATAAAATAAATTTCGTTGTTAATGTTTAGCTATTTAATTAAAATTCAACATATGTATTTAATTATTTTAGATTTCACTGCGAAAACATATGTATACTACATACTACATATAAAAATGGTTTTTAATCGGTACATTTATTTTCTAAGCATATTTAAAGAATTGAATAATTTAAGACTGAACTGGCTGAACAGCATTAACCTCTAACTGACTAAAATTTATGTGTTACAGTTAATGCGGTTGTTAAATTAAAAGTCTTTTTAAATTTTGTTCATGTCTATTGTTCAGTTTATGACTTGTTTAAAACAATCTTTATTTAGGTCTAAAATGTTTAGAACGAATTCGAATTAATTTATTCTTTTTGTTAATAAAAAAAAATCTTTTAATATTCAAATGGATTTAAGGGCTAAAGGTGCGTTTACACTACGGGTTTTTCATATGCATTGTAATATATGTTAGATATAAATCGGAACTGAATATGTATTGAGACTTTTCACCCTTTCCATAATTTTTTCAGACACGTAAACACCTAGAAGATTAGCTAAGCTTTGCCATACTGAACTGCCCAAGCAAGCCGCCCTATTTTTTATGACTAAATTTTCCAAAAACATAACGGAATTGTACCGTCCAGAAATGGAAACCCGCACTATTTATTGAAGAATCCAAATTTATGTTGATACTGTGGATCGTCTTATGAATGGATTGTTTTATGAACAATACCATTTCATGCCAATCAAAATGCTTGCAGATGATGAGTAAGCTTTTGATCCGAAAGACACAATGAAGTTGTTTAACGAGCTCATAGATGGGAGCGGAATTTGAGCTCTTCAATGGCCGCATTGTTATCCCATTAAGAATTCGTTTGGAATATTGAAGAGGAATATTTTGGAAAGAGAAAACATGGTTGAGGTACCCATAAGGCCACACCATTATATTGTTATAGAGAACATAATATGGTTGTGGTGACCATGTCAAAAATTTTTCTTATGAAACAGTGAATATAATTTTAACTTAATATAATATAGGGTGTTTTCTTAAGCAATATATAACTTACGAAAGGGGTAACTGTCAAACGAACTTTCAATCTGCGCTAATTTTTTACCATTTATGATCAGTATACTCTGGCAAATCGTTATAAGTGGATTGACGCTGGAACAACGCTACCAGATTAACTTAATGTTTCATTGCAAAATTGTGTTCAGTGATGAAGCTCATGAATTAAAAAACTTAATTTTTTGTGGTATTTGTTACAATTTAAAGTTCTCTCGGGCTTATAAAAACACCTTGTACTTGTAAAAGTAAATAAATTATGGAAACAGTAGCGGTATTCTGTGTTTGGTGCAAATGAAATATATCGTAGCTGTTTTATCAAAATTTAACCCAAATTTTATGTGGTTTGTTGTTGGAATAAATAAAAAAGCTACGATATTTGGCGTTTTCAAGACCATTATCACAAAATACTGAATACCGCTAGTGTTTTTTTTTTCATAAAAAACAATATTCCGAAGTAAATAACTTTATATTTAGGATGTTTCGTGCATTTGTTTTGCACCACATTATAGATTCAAATGACACCACTACAATCAAACTTTGTGGGCCTGTTGAATAATAACAGATATGACTATTTACTACCTTATACCTATCAGAGATAAAGGTTTTTCCTCTCGGCTCTGCGTATTAATACCCATGCATGGGTTTGAACCTTTCGTTTGCTTTATAATCTTCTAACATTTCTCGTATGTTCTCCTTTTTCAATTGCAGATCTTATATTAGATTATTGCCAAAAATTAATAGAAAAATTTGGTTATCCCTGGGAAATGATGCCACTTATGTATGTGATACTTAAAGATGCTGGTGTTGATATTGATGAGGCTTCCAAACGTATTGAAGAGGGTAAGTTGAAAGAAAAAAAAAACGAATTATCGAATTCCAAAAAAGAAAAAAAAATTATCAGTGTTTTCTGAAGTCTGAAATATTTAATCAAAACTTAGGCAAAATTTTAGAAAAGATAATCCCGTTGTAAATATTGGAACATGTATGTATGAATATTTTTGGTTTTTAGGCATTCAAGTCTTTAAACAATACAATAAAAATATGTTCGATGGCAATGATTTTAAAGCCCGTCACGAAACCCATGATGCCAGATCAGAATGTGATGAAACTACCAAACGAATAAGACTAGAGGGTAAGATTTTTTTTATTATAATAAAGCTAGTTACTCTATTAGTTATACGTATGTATGTATTTCAATTATTAAATTATAAGTTCAGGGAAAAATTGAACAGAAAACACTGAAAACAATAATATTTTTCGTAAATGCCCATAAATGTTAACGCTTTATTTTGGTTTAATTTAATTTAGGACAACATGTTGTTAATGAATATTCACGTCAACATAATTTAAATATTTATGACGGTTGTGAATTACGTTGCGCCACTCGACAATGTGGTTGATAGAATTAACATTTTTCTTAACAATATGCGCCCTTTATTTGAAATAATTAAAGTTTTTACTTAAATATAGAATAACTTAACTTAAAAAGTCTTTGTTGAATAACTTTAATTGTACATAATAAAAGAATAAAATAAAAACTTGCTAAAAAATAGTAGGGTGCGTTTCTATTACAACTGCAAGATATTTTTCATCCAATTTATGAGCTTACAACAGTCTGGCAACTACTCATAAAAATAATTACATTTAAAAACGTTTTAATTTTAAAATAAAAAGATAAAGTGTTTAATCAATCATTATTAATCAACAAACAACAATCAACATACCAACAGTTAATGAAACATGACGTTGTATAAAAATCAACAAAATATTTTCATCAACTCAACAATCAACACCTATAAATGAAATGTTCGCCTCAGATGCTAAGACAAAACATGTGTATACTAAACTATTTATGGAAATAAAAATACAATTTACAAACAAAAAAAATTCTAAAAAATATTTATTTAAATTTGTTTTTATAAATACACGACATACACTCCTCGTACCATGTAAAGTTTTGTGTTTGATGTCAACAAATCTACAAGCAACATACGATTTTGAAGACATTTTGCAACAATCAACATACTCAAATATTCTTGATATTATTCTGCCAGGAAGTCAACTGGAAAATACATTTTAGCGCCAGAAATCAAATAAACGTTTATCTGCCCTCATCAATCAACATACCAAAATTTCGGAATCAGCCTTCAATCAACATACCATTAACGAGGACTCACTCATTGAAATGCTTAATTTTAAGTTTATAAAACCTCGAATTTTATTTTTAGTTTAAAATAGGTTGGTTAGAAATTTTACAACGAGATCTTACTCGAATGTTTTAGTTGGTACAAAATGTTGGGTAACTCAAGGTGCTTAATGAAGAATCGATTTAGAATATTTAATATAAGGTGGTTGTTATTTCTTTTTTTTTTGGAAATTGAAAAGATAATGTTCTTTTACGAATCGAAGAAATATGTACGTCAATTATTCAATTTGGACAATCAGCCTCTAAATAGCTTAATAAGAAATAATTCCTTTCAATGTAGCTCCAATTGAAGAATAATACTTTAAAGTTATCAAATGCTTCAGCGAATATGAAACTTTTAGTTTCAGCGCCATGTAAAAAAATATCTAAGCAGCTGTTGTTTTATTCAGCAAATCATGGGTAGGATGTACCCACTAAGTTTTTGTAGTTCGTATGCACATTGGCCAGCTACTGCTCAAAGAAGGGGGGGACATCCAAGCAGACCGCTAACTTTATGGATCCCTTTTTGACCCACTTCTTTCCTCGAATTAATTTCAGGCCATCGATTTGTAATTTACGACTACCTTACTCTCATACGAATCTCGTTAGCTAGCCGTTGCTTTTGACTGTAGTGATTTTAGACTGGAAACTGATAACAGTGGGCCTTTTTCCTCAAAAGGAAGTCTCTTGTATTTGCTAGCATTTGTCTAAGGCTTAGGTCCACCATGGCATTCACATTTAACAAGTGTCTGCCCGTGGTCCTAAGCCAATGCTGAACATTCACACACAATGTGCGCTACCGTCTCCTCTTCCTCAGGAGTATCTTTAATGGCTGACCCGTCCACACCTTGTGAGTCTTCCTTCAGAAAACCTTCATTGGCCAATAGAGATTAACCTCGCCACCTCTTTCGAGACTTCTTTGCCCATCACTGTCGGAATCTCAAGGTTCAACACGTTAGAAGTACCTTTAAAGATTGACCCGTCCATTTCTCGCAAGGCATTCTTGTCCATCTATTCTTCTTGGGCCAAATAAAACCTGAGTTTCTTCAGAGATTAATCTCTCCACCTCTCCCTATGATGGTGCAAAAAGGTGCCCTTCCACACAGAGCTCCATATTAAAGTTAGATTTCAACTGCTATCCAGAGTTCGCGTACTAGGAACCAATTACCTGCATTGGGCACGCATTTAGAACTTCTGACAGTGCACTCAGTTACGGCAAGCCATATCTTTGTGCTTGCCAGCTAACGGCTGAAGATAGAAAAAATATTCACTCCCACTAAATGTGTTGTTTGATTTTAGGTTGAAATTCAATTACGTTTTTAAATGAATCAATTAATTACTTTATACAAGTTTATTTTAATTATATATTTTTTTATTAAATAAACAATTGAAAAATTAAACAACTTTTTGATGAAATATATAATAAAATAATTAAAAACTTCATTAAATGTCCAAATATGAGCATCTCCAAAAATTAATAATTATGAAAGTTTTTCAAAATGGAATTTTTCTCTGTTTCTTAATCGTTTTGTATTAAATTCGAACTTTCTTTTAAGACATCTTACATAATGTTTGATATAAAATGTCAGAAGGCAAAATTGAAATGGCTTACGATTCAAAAAAGTACTATATTTCAATTCTTTGGCTATTTCATTGGGAAAGAAAATAAAAATTATGAATTGGTACTATTACAAAGGAAAATTTAGTACTTAAATACTCCTTAATCCTGCTTATGACGGACAGATATTAATTTCATTTTGCTAATCGATTTGTCTGAAACACTTTGAGCTCTTAACGTTTAAAACGGCATCTTTACTTTATTTTCGAATTTATTTATTGATTTAAAAGTTTTGTTGTAAATAAATATATGTTTTAATTATTAATTAAGTTAAGGGTAGATATATGGAAATCGTTTTTAGTTAATTTTTATTTAATATTATATCGATTATTTTAGTTACTAAAATTGTGTAGTACTTAATTGTATGGAAGGAAGTATTAATAAAAAAAAAAAAAAAGATTAAAAAAATGCTAAAATCTAGACACTTATGATTATGTGTAGGTACATACGAGTACATAACATATACATTACATACATATGTATAATTCTACAGAACTCATTTAAAAAAAAAACTTGAAAAATGGTTTAACAAATATTTGTTTTATATTTTATGGCATTTTCAATATTTAACACTAGAAATTAAAAATAAAACTGTAATCAAATATTTTTCAAATATTTTAATTTAGCACGGGATGAGATACTGGTTACATTTTGCCTATTTGCCCTCAAATATCTTTTTATTTTAATTATATTTTATGATTTTTTTCGCACACCTGACATTTGGAATACAACCCAAAAAGCGCCACAAAATTGTAACTTTAAGTTAAAGTTTTTTTTTTTGTATATAGAACAAAAAATTTATTAACTGGGCTTAAGAAGGCGCTAGAAGTACAGCTCTTGCAGATATTGTTATTTCATAATCTTATAAATACAGTGGACCTTCGATAAGCCGATATGTTAAACTCGTTTAGTAGCACACTTAAGCAACGTGGTACAATTTCAAACTCTTAGATCAAATACGATGTTTAAGTTAAGTTATCTAAAGACTTAAAGTTCATTGTTAAGGGGTTCTTTTTTAAGAGGTACTTTTCGAAAAAGTACTTTTTAAAAATAGTATTTTTAAAGCAAATTTTTTTTATAATTTAATATGTTTTTAAAGGTTTAAAAAAAAAGGAGGTTTTCTTTCAATAGCTACTTTATTTATTATTATTTTCTTGTGTGTTATTTACTCTTTTCTATATATAACACATTACAATAACATGACAAAACTTTGTACGAATTCAGCAGAAAAGTTAAAGAAAATATTTTTATTTAATTTCTCAAATCCAAAAGTCTGTATTTTTTTTTTTGTTGTTTATTTCATCGGGTATTTTATGAAATTTCTTTAAATTAAATATTTAGAAAAATGTATACAAAAGTATAAAAATCGGAAATAATTTATTTAGAATTTATTATAACAAAATACCAGTTACATTGATAAAAATAAATGCAAAAAAATTATAAAAAAATAAAATTAATGTTTAATGAACTGCTAATGTATATTTAACTAAACTAATAAGAAAAAAATAAATAAATAAAAACCCAAATTTTAAAATATTAGGTCTTCAAAAATAGCGAGAAAAAAAACAATTAACTTATTTAAATGTTGAATAAAATGAAAAGAAAACATTCAAACCCAAAATATATGTAATAAAAATTTAAATGTTAAAAATAACCTTAAAACAATAAGAGTTTAATTTTTATATTCACAATTTTATGCTTCTTCTACGCCTGCATACAAATTTAAAAACCTCTTGCCTTCCGAACCTACATTGAAAAATACTTATTACCACTGATTAGACGCGATGTTCTAGCTAGAATATTTTGGAGCCAAGATTTTAAGAAAACTTAAAAATTGTTAAAATGCTTAAAAACTCGTGTTTGGGGGAAAACGTTTATTTTTAATCGCTTGGTGGGAAATACTAAGGCGCATGGTAGTGCGCCAGGCCAAGTTCAGGTCTAATGCCACAGTGTGTATATTACACGAAACTATACGCGCTGTTTTTATCCCCCTTCATGGCTTTGCTTCCTTTAATAAAACAAATTAAACCGGAAACATAAGGACTCAACGTATAGGTAACCTCATAGGGCGACTGGTAACCAAAGTTCACACTGTAGAGACCAAGCACCCTCTTGGCCACGCATTGCTGTATGCTGTTCCTCCATGGATTAGAGATTTTTATAAGAGGGTATTAACTTCACTCGGCTTGACTTATTTAGAAGGTCAATTGTGTACAACAATATATTCACGTAATGTTCCAGCGCCCATTTTCATAATACGGTCATACGATCACATTCGTCGGTTGTGTAGCCCTCATATCGACTTGTTTTGTAAAGGCTGCTGGAGCATTGACTTCAATGTCTAAGCGATAAACATTCTTTAATGTTTGTTGTCATGTGGAAACCCAACTTTAATCAGCCTTTATAATGGGGGGTTTTTTTTAACGAAGTCAACAATTATATCTTCTCAAAGATTATTTAATTATTTAATTAGAAATATATTCGCACTGAGCTTAAAAAAAATGATATTCAAATGCCTTTTAAGACAAATTTATTTTTCATTATTTTTTCTTTGAACAATAAAAACTCAAATATTTTCTTATTTTTGCTTAAAACTTTCTGGCTTTTGATGTTACTCTCTGGTGGCGTTAAAGAGAGTTAAACCCAGGCATTTGAACTTTTGTTTCGAATATTTCAACCTTTTTTTTTGCAAACTTTTAACTTACACTTAAATTCTTCTTAAACCGTAATTTTTAGGAAAATAAAAAGAAACAGTTGTCGTTTTTTTTAATATCAACTTCATCGTACTGACGGATAATTCTCATTAAACACACTCGTTTAAAACACACCGTCAATAAAGTGTTATGGCCAATATACCAATAGTTTAATAAATCACTTCATAAATAATAACTTCTTCAATATTTACTTGTACGCATACTACTGGAAAAAAACTCACTGGGCACACACACACACACGTACAAAAATGTTAAAACATTAAAAAATTCGTAAAGCAGGCATGTGTCATAAATGGTTGCAACAAATTTGATAAGAAAATCATAGCTTACCTCGACGTATCGACATATAATAAGAGGTTGCAAGTTTAATTCGCACAAACATCATGCATCTGCAATTACCACAAACATTATGGAGGATCCCATAAGAGAAATTTATAAAAAATAAATGAGTTTTTAACTTTTGTTGCATGGTGTTATTCTTTACCTTTTCTCGCTCAGATATTTCTTTTAAAAGGTGTTTTTTCCACATACAGAAGTTTAAAATGGAATAGAAACCGAACGCTGATGAATTTTTTAACTTTATTTAAAAGCATAATTTTCGATTTTGGCACTTTCAGTTGAATATAATTCTTAGCATATGGCGCCCAGGTCATGGGTCGGATCGTTAAAATTTCGGATGTATTTTTGCTGCACTTTTTATATGAGTTGTCATGCGTTTTATTGCAAGTCGTTAATAATCTCTGCCTTATCAGTGTATGTTAGCGATTTCACATTAACCCTTGGTCATGTCGTAGTTGATTTGTAGGTGAAGGCCTCATAATACATTTCCGGACATTTTATTCCAATAAAAATGCGTTAGTTGAGAATCACGCTTTCGATTCCCACCAACGACTGTAGTTCGTGTTACCGCCTTCGTTACTATGCTCGGTAATTGAAATTAGAATGCAATTTGAAATTTTACTGTAACTTTTGCTAAAAGTCCACAGGCAGAAAGGGTCACCCTTTTACATACAGTCATGCAGGATAAAATAAATACAGCAGGTGCTGAGAACACGTCGGTTTTAATTGAAACCATTAAAAAAGTTTTTTTCACTCCTTTTTTGTCACCTACATTAACACCACATTTTGATTAATGCTGTACGCGCGTACTACTTGCTGCTCTTGAATTCACTTTGGGGTCCAAAACAAAGATACTTGCAATAAAGGATAAATATGGTGTGAGACAGATGAATATTGTGGATCATTTCGAAGAATTATTATGATTCCCTTAAGGCAATTTTCGTTTTGGCCAATTATTAGTGAACAATGCGTCTAATAATTACAGTGATACGTAAATGAAAATGTTTAAATTGCTTACATAGCAACGTGTATGCATGTATGTGTTTTTAGTTTAGTGAAAATCTTTAAAGAATGTTTGGAGGAAACAAATTTAAAATGCTTTTGAAAAAACAACGAGGTCTAAGTGCAGAATGTGCTTTTTGGATACCGTAAACACCTGATGCGACATCTTAATATGGCATGAATGGACAAGACAATGCATGCAGGAACGCCGCTATAGTCGAGCCGTTTTTATTAAAAGTGGCATAAGTCATTTTATTTTTTAATTAAAATATTTCGAGGTTTACACTTTAACATGCCTTTTGAGAAGATATACATATCTGTATTGATTATATCATGATAGTTACATTTATGCCACTTTCAAAAATAAATAGTTCGGAAACACTACTGACTTTTATTAATTCTTGATTTAATATTCCGACAGGGTGAGTTGATATAGATTTTTTGAACGTCATCCCTTATGAAGTTTGGCTTGGAGGCAAACCAGTTCCGTTATCTTCAATCTGCAGTGTAATTTTTCTTTCTGAGAAGTTTGTATCAATTCCTTGGTGTTTTATTAGTTCTCAAGTATCAATTTGTTATGTGAGCTATCTGTCAGGTGTGACCAGGTAGCAGGTAAATCTCGTAGGTCGGGTGGTTTTTGCAGGGATTGGTAGACGTTAGTAATTACTGTTTTGGTGCTTTGTATTGCATCAGAATATGTGTTTGCGGATGGCGGGTAAATGTTACAGGCAGAGCTTTGTTTAAATTATTTATATTGGTGTTTTTTTGTAGGGGTTGAAAGAGATCAGTGATTATTGGATTATTCATTTGTTTATTATTTTGGTAGTGTGTTTTTTGTATTGTCCGTTATTTTTGTTGAGTGTTTTGTATATTAATTTTTGAGGGTCGAATGTAAAGTCTGCATTCGAATTTGTTTGGTCGTTTATGATGCGCCCGTCAAAAGTGTTTTGTATGTAAATTTCGCTGTTTTCTAGGATGTCGCCGTCCTTTGCGCTGTGTAAGTAGTAGCTTTGCCCTTTTTCTGATGTTGGGTTGGCATTACGTGTCTTCTTATTATAGTAACATATATGTTTACGAAATCTTGTTTTTATTTTGCGTCCTGTTGTCCTATGCCTGTGCTGACAGGTGCACGTTTGTTTGTAAACCCCCTGCCTGGTCGTCTTTGTTTGTGTTGGTCTGTAATATTCGTTCTAGGTTGTTTCTGGTGTTCTCTGATCCTTCGAACGAATCTTTTGACTTTGTCTACAGTGATTTTCTTGTAACCGCTATTTGCTACTATGATATATGTATATCGTATTCAGTTCTTTGTTATAGGCTTCCTTTGTTAGTTGTGTTTTTTCAGTCTAGTTATTAGTTCTCTGATCGCGGCGTGCTTGCGTGTGTTGCTGTGGATAAGTAAAGGTATTGTGTATTATAGTCTCTGTGGCCGCAGGTTTTAGAAAGTTAATAAATATGGCCAAGCGCAAGCCGTCTAGACATTTTTGAATAGGAAGTTGACCTTGCTTGATTCCTTTGTTTCAAGTTATTTTTTTTATGTATAAAACTTCTTTTAAGGTAAAGTTCACAGATAGTTGGGTTACACCAAATTTCAACTCTCTAGCTGTAGCGGATGTGTTCCATAAGTGATGAGTGAATGAGTGAACATGTTCTAAAATATGCACCTTTCATATCTCGGGAAGTTTTTATGGTAAAACTTTCAAACTTCACCTATGAGGTTAACTGGATGTAGGGGCCTTATTTTTCAAGTTTCATTATTTTCCGATTATAAGAAGCAACGTCATGAGGAGGGTAAAAACAGCGCGAATGGTTTCGTGTTATATACACACTATGTGCAATTATTCTAAAAAAATAATAATGCGCATTTACAGCTACTTGATTGCATAACTAACATAAGTATGTCTTATATGACCCAATGTCTGGTAAAATTATATAAAAGTAATTTTAATAAAGTAATGTTAATATGTGTACTACATATATTAAACACTACTATAATATAATTTATAATACTCCACCAACCTTACTCACTACTCCCACTTATGAAAAAATATGTCCACTGATCACAGCTTCTTAAAAACGACTGAAAATAGTTCAAAATATTCTACGACATAACCACTTACCTTAATTAAAAAAAATAAACATTAATTATACATTTTTTCTCATTAGTTCATAACGTATTAATAGATTTTTTTTAATGAAATCATACCAATAAATTTATATTAATGTTAATCATTAATTTGATTTGTTTGGAAAAGTGATTTATACCACTTTAAAAAGAAACGGCTCTTATGCAATTCCTTTAACTATATAAGGTCTAGTTAAAATGGCTTTAGGAACATGATAATATCATATACTATTTTGCTTTAAGTTAGATCGTAGTTACGTAAAAACTAGATTACTCTGTACTTAGCCTCGGCCCATATCCTATACGCCTGGTACTCTGTCAAACTGCTGTCAAACTTGGTAAAAGAAAAATTAATACGAAATGTTTATACAATAATGAGGCCCAGGATGTACTCTATTTTGATTGTGAAAAAGATATGACATGTATCTCACAACATTGAAGCAACAATTGTTTCAAAGTGCAAACTAATTTGACCGGTCTTCACTTCATATGAAACTTTAAACAAACCATTATCAATTATCAAAGAAAACATATGTATCTGAGATAAGTTCCAAGACCTACATTCCAACGGAATTTGTAGCCACATTCGAAGTAAAGTAGCCTTTCTCACTTGTGTCCTGGAGTTATGAGCTCTTTGGAGACTGTATGCCATTCAAAACTTCTCTCGTAGCGAATACAAGGACTTATGCGTATAAATATTTGTTGAAAGCTAATAATTTTATATTTTTTCACTACTAAGGGGAAACTTTTATTCGCAAGCCATAAGAAAATACATATTCAGAATTCCTACAGAAATGATTATCATGTCCACTTCCTAAAAAAACCGAAATTTCACTACAATTTCGAATTCACCCAAAAATCTACAAATTGCCAAGAATTTCCTTTAACTTTCAAGGATGCAAAGTTCTGAAAATAAAGCCGAAAAAGAATTAAATTGTAATTTTTGTTTATTTTTTTGTTTGCAATGTATTTTACAATATTAAGCAAATTTGTTAACGAGTTCCTATTTCCGGAAAACTTGCTATGTGTAAATGCGGTCTTATTTCATTTGCTAAAACAACTTTACGCTTTTAAAATATTTTTACAAATTGATTTTTTGTATTTATAATTTTATGAAAACCATATAATTCCTGTAGGCATTATAGCGTTTGTGACATACAGAATATATGGCAGGACGTAGAGTCCTTGGTACAGTAAAATTAAAATTAACACGCTCGTTGCTAGTTGTATTTATCTCAGCAAAATATAGCTTTTCGTAATTTGGTATTTATTCCTTGGTGCGATTTTTATCAAATCTAAAATTGTTTTAACAAGCTTTTTCGTGTTACTGCACCAAATTCCGAATGCCTAATTTTGCCTCCTTGCTATGGGGAAACAAAACACCGTGTCCGCGTTCCCCAATTACATAGCACCAGATGCATTAATTTCGTATGAGTAGACGAATGCCGTGTTCTAGCAGCTGTGGAAAAAAACTTTTTCAAAGACAGAACTATGCATTGCCAGCCTTCGGGGACTTCAAGTACGTTTCGATTACAATTATGATTACATGTAATAGCTAATTGCAATTTGGTCAAATAACTACAGGTTCGGTTAGGTTGAGGGACCATTTCGTCACTTGCCCATAGGCATACCTAGGCTAGTCCCGTTATACGCTTTCCATTTCGAAAAAGTCTCCACACTCATAGGAAGTCTGTTCCCTGAACAAACCTCTTGAGTTAGTTTCCAGTATAGACCTCTCAAATCAGACACGTCCACGAAATAAAAGATCTTCAATAGTCGAGCAGCGGTACAGGAATCGTGCCATCGGTTCAATGTCCTCCCTGCATACCCTGCACTCAGCACTATCTCACGTCTTATACGGCGTAAAAGTATCCGCAAGCCCCAGTGACCCGTCAGTACACTCACCATCTTTTTATTTTGAGATGGCCTTAATTGTTTGACCGTTGGCTCGTTCATCTCCGACCTCTCTTCGGGCATCTGTGCTAAAGTTGCGCTTGACCAGGATCGCCTGTCTGTTATCAGTGTCTCACAATTTGTTATAATCTTTGGTTCCGGTCCGCTAAAATCGGGCGCTGCGTATAACCCACCATTACCTGGTGTCAGGTTTAGTAATATCGGTTGATGCAATCACTCATCGGCTGCAGGCATTCTGCTGTAAGAGCCGTCTCATATTTTATTAAGAATAGAATAGTCTCCAGCGACCTAGTTGGTATGGTTCTGATAGTACAGCTTATTCTAAGGCACTACGTTCGTTGAACCTTTGAACCTCTTCTGTACAACTAGTTGTACTTAAAATAAAGAATTAAACTTAATAAAAAAAAACTTGTAAATGTAATTTAAAAATTCCGTTTATAAAAACTATTAATTGGAAGGACTAATATTCATTAAAACCGTACAAGAGTTGTAATTGAATCTCAATTACAAATTAAAAGTAATTGTAATTCATAATCTGAATTAGATATCACAAGTAATTCTAATGGCAAATATCAATTACAAATGACAATTAATTGTATATGAAAAGTTTAAGTACTTACAAGTAATTGTAATTGCAAATAGATAGTTTTCAATTTCAAATAAAACAAATCAGTTAATTATATC
Organism: Phania funesta; assembly: GCA_963932375.1. Lineage (NCBI taxonomy): Eukaryota > Metazoa > Arthropoda > Insecta > Diptera > Tachinidae > Phania > Phania funesta. The sequence goes on from OZ010652.1 coordinate 105,754,217, forward strand.
AATATGATTACTATTCCTATTTTTTGAGTTTTTTACATTATTTGTAATTTGATTTTTTTTTATTTACAATTTCAAGTTATTTGTTATTGAATGCTCCAAATTGCTTCGTTAACAATCATCCCAGTTATATTTTCAAAGGGCCCAACAAATTTTAAGTTTTTCCACAATTCAATCGGAATGAAGAATAGAGCGGCTCCAACATTTATAATCTTTAAGCAAATTTGATATCTGAGTCTTCATTTTGTTGCGTTAATTTATTTCAACAACTGCTTCAGTCAAATTTTTAATTTTTCACACACTTTTCAGCCTGAGGCTCCAAACTGCAACGGCCACATTGTGCAGCACTGAAAGTGCATCCATATTATTTTAGACTATAAATAATACTTTTTTTCATTTATGTTGCTGTAGTTTTTTATGTTTCGTAAGCAATATCACAAACATGCACAATTTTGCACAATTGCCACTAATAGACACACAATCACACAACAACATTATGTGGAACACCCTTTATCCTTTCGAAAATATTTCAAGCGTTACTGAATTTTGTTGATGCAAGGCATTTCGTGCCATCACGTAAATGCCCGATAATCCTCTTATTTCTAAGAGTAGCACTTCTTATTCTATGAGCAGTATGTATGTACGTATGTACGAGTATATGTTTGACTGTGCCAGTGTTGGATACAGAAATGAGCTATAAAACTTGTGCACGAGATTCATTTCCTAGCATTGCAACAACATTTTTATAACAACAAATACGTAAACAACTTTTAACTCCAGCAAACGATCATAAAACGTCAAGTGTTTATGGCCTTCTGGAAGGAACTAAGAAACAAAACGACGTTTCGCTATAAATCCAAAGGCAATACAACGCCAAATATTTATATCCTGCACTTAAATAAAGTATAAATGAGCAGAAAAAATATAACTGGGAGTTTGTTTTACAACATTTGCTGTTAGATTGTGTTATTGAATGTACGAGTATGTAAGAGTATGCGAATACAAAGGTAATATACATTGTAAATGTCATAAATATTTAATATGGAAAGAAAATCTTTAAAGATCTGTTTATGACTTAAGCAGAAAAATACGAAAAATAAAATCTCTAAAATTTTATAATTTTTAAAATGTGCGAGAGCCAGTCTGTCTAATAAGTAATTTTCGCAAATGTTTGTTTGTTTGAGCGAGCAAGTTTACAACAAACAAATGAATGAATTTGCGAAACTTCGAACTTAATTTCGTATTATTTAAATATACAATAAAAGTTATTTTAAGGACTTATAGGCACAAACAAAGCTATGTTCTTGCGCAATAATAGAAGACCCTTAAATCGAGTATTTTCGAAATTTCGAATTCAATTTCGAATATTTTAAATATGGACCAATCGTCCTAAACAAAGTTATGTTTTTGTGGGATAATACAAAGATCTTAAATGTGGAGGGGTTTTCAGAATTACGTACTCATTCTCGATTTTTTTAATTTTAAAACAATTTTTATTTTAAATTCGAATTGAGACAAACAAATTAATAACGAAAATATTTTCGAGTTTTCGGCAAACACTTTTTACAGCAGCTGTAAATCATTTTACAGATGTCGTGAGTGGTGCAGCCATAGCTGCAACGCCAACAAAGCCATCAGCTAAAATAATATCGTACCAGGCAACAGCAGATATACACATGCTCGTCATTGAGAAAAGAAGGCTAAGAAGACAATGGCAAAATAGTTGTTCTCTACACAAAAAAATGCAAATGAACTTATGCCAAAAAAACTTACGCAGGAAATTCAGACAGAAATACGAATTCGTTATAGACAACTTTTTAAAAAACTTGGATCATATGAAAAACACGGATTATACCTTATAGGACTATATCTGTAAAGCACTTAAAATGTCCTATTGCTTACAAATCCCCACTAAGACTTGAAGACCGTATTTGGGCTAAAAACTCAATTGAAAAGGCAAATGCGTTCGCAAATCAATTAGAGAAGGTTTTTGCACCACATGATATAAGTAATTCCACTATCCCAATTATTAGTGACACCGTGAATAATCCCAGGAAATTTCGGTTGTCTTCTTTAAAATCGACAATTAAAAATACGGATATGAAGAAATCACTCGGACCTTATCGTGGTACAGAATCAATGATAAAAAACTTACCTAATTCAGCTGTAATAATTTTACTTTACATATTTAATGCCATGTTGCGCGTCGGCTTCTTCCCATGCTCTTGGAAAATGTCTGAAATTGTTATGATTCCGAAACCAGGAAAGGACTCAAATCAGATTACATCCTACAGGCCTATTAGCCTATTGCCAGTTTTGTCAAAGATATTTGAAAAATTATTCGCGTCGAGTGTAACCCTTTTTCTAAGTGAACAAAACGTTATTCCAGATCATCAGTTTGGTTTTCGAGCAAGGCATAGTACTATTAAACAAGTCCATAGAATGGTTACCATTATTAGAGCGGCTTTTGAAAGAAAGCAATACTGTTCAGCTTTATTTATAGACATTTCCCAAGCATTTGATAAAGTCTGCCATGATGGGCTACTTACTAAAATAGTTCGGGTTCTTCCAGAAAACACCCACAAACTTCTAAAAAGCTATTTGTCAGATAGAACGTTTAAATTAAGGTCAAAGGATCAGCTTTCAAGAAATGGGAAAATCAGTGCAGGAGTACCTCAAGGTAGTGTGCTAGGGCCGCTATTATATATCATCTATACAGCGGATATGCCGACAATCCCACATATATATACATAGGTCAACGTTTGCAGATGACACTGCATATATAAGTGTTAACAAAGACCTGAAAGTGGCATCCGGACCACTTCAGTCGCATGTTAATGAGCTAGAACATCGGCTAAAAACGCGGAGAATACATGTAAATCCATCGAAATGTTCTCATGTAACTTTTTCCCTCAGAAGGAAAAATTTTCCACCTATAACAATCACAAATGCCCACTGTTCCAGTGGAAACCAACGTGAAATATTTGGGTATCCACCTAGATCGACGAATAACTTGGTCGCTTCACACTGAGGCAAAAATAACGTCCATAAAGCTTCGAACAAATCAACTGCATTGGCTAATAAGTCCTAACTCAACTTTGGCTTTGGAATATAAAGTCCTCTTATACAAATCCGTTATAAAGGCAATTTGGTCATATGGCATTCTGCTGTGGACCACTGCCTGTGCATCAAACATCCAAAAGCTACAGAGAAGAAAGTTTAGGATTTTAAGTCTTATCGTATGCGCCTCCTGGCACATAAAAAATGAAAACATCCATAGGGATGTCAAAGTTCCCACTATCCAAGAAAAAGTTAAAACGTACACGTGCAAATACGTATTAGGTGAAGAATATCTAATAAGGTGTCAACCTCGAAATACTTTTTTCTTATCAGTGCGAAAGCTGGACAGTGACAGAACAAATTTCCTAATTGCATTCCCTGCAGACTTTATTATCTGCTCCTGTTATTCGAAGTATTAACGAAGCGCTTGTAAGCTTGAGTGACTTGTTAGAATACCTGTAATCCTACTAATTTCGACCCTGTTCAGTTTCAGCAGGCACTTGTTTGGGGTTTGGAACACGCCACCAAATTCTAGCCTTTGGATTATTTAACTTCATTACCTCTACTTCTTTGGCGTTAATTGCCAGAGTATTTGATTGTTCATTATCATACACTCCGTGATGACTAGGCATCCAGATGATGCATAGTCTCCCATTTATCGAGTAGCCGTTGATAGCTTTTTTGACGTCCTTGTTCTTATTCTTTCGGCCTCAATTGCCTATCAGTGAAGATGTTGCCTTGTGTTGGCCTTGTGGTCTCACTCGGCCAGCGATCTTATAAACTACGTGATTGACCGTATTTCGACTGATCAGGAAGTCAGAAGTATATTTTGGTCTCTGGTTCTTCTATAAAGACTCCCAGTTCTATTTGAACCATAGTTTAGAGTTGTTTTTGTAGCAGATGATCCCAACATGTAACTGCGCTGGGGTTTCATTTGACCAGAAGTATCTATTTACTTATTTATTCCAAATTCATAAGATTACAGCCTCTGCAGGCCCACTTAATCTAGAAAACAATGTGGCGTAAAAGTAGCAAACTTTTTATTCACTTGTAAAAAATGGATTTATTGAATTTCCGTTCTCCATTAGGAAAGTAGTTATTCAATTATTTTGACACCCTAACCAACATGATTTAGTCATATACCTGTGTGGTATCAGTATTTTATACTTAGATTGCACTTGGCTGTTGTTAGCAACAATAACAAATAAATAAACCATGAAGAATCCTGCTTCCAGAGAAGGAAGATATGTATGTTAAAATTGTTCTCCGTTCCTCCAAGATTTACAAGTGTGAATATTGAATAGTTTTAGAATTAAATTGGAATAACTTTATTAAGAATTAAGTAATATAAATAATATTATGAAAGAGCATCTTCTTTTATACGGAAGGGTGGGGTGGAGAAATGTATTTGCACAGTATTATTCCGGTCAATAAAGTTATTAAATTTTGAGCAGATTGATGAGCGTTTTTAAATTATTGACTCAATATTTCAACTATAACTTTTTATTTGCACAATTGAGCAGCGCGAGTGTTGGGAAGTTATTTGGTTTTTGTAAATTAATTTTTGACAGTTCATTAACCAGAATGCAAAAATACACAGTTTGGATATTTTGCGAGCAACAAATTATTCAAATGTGAACTTGTTTTTCTTTTTCGATTTATGTAAATTTTATATGCAAATAAAATTTTGATTTAAAATTGTCAATTGTTGCCTAAGGTGATATAAACACACACGTCTGTAAGTGTAATTATGAAAGTAGAATATTAAATCCATGTGTTTTATGTAACAAAATGAAATTTCCATGTCAGCAAAGTAGACTTACAGGCTCGTATTTTGGTTTTAAGCTTTATTTTCAATAAAAAGAATTTTTTTTGACACACCCTAAATCAATTTGTTTTTAGTTATAAAAACTATTGTGCGAAAATGCCAAAAAATAAAATCGAAACTTCGAAATTTGTATAAAATAAACATTTTGAAGCCCCTACGAGTCTCTTTTTTTTCTAGAATTTGACAACAAGCAAGACACGTACTCGTATTTCCAGATATTATCGAAGTATATTTGACAAATATCTGAATTGTTAAATGTGCTGAATATATACGAAAATGCATACCAATATCACACTTTCGAAGGTGCCTAGAAATGGGATGGCATTGCACACATGAAGAACTTGGTCCTCATTTTGATCTCATTACTTTTTACGCCCGAAATTCTTGGAGAGGAACTTGGCCTTATGTTTTTGTGCGGATCTGAGTACTTTTTTCCCAGTCATTTTTGTTTGTTAATGTGTGTATAAAACCTCTTTTAACTTAAAGCCTACAGACGGTTGGGTTATATCAAATTTCGCCTCTCTCGGTAAAGTGGGAATGCATTATACTAATAAGAGGGAACCGTAGTCCCTAATTACTTATTATCCAAGGCCTACCTGTATGTAAAATTTAACGTCATAGCTGTAGTGGAAGTGTCCCATACAAATAAGGGGGAACCTTAGCCCCCCATCCCCCACATAAAAAGTGCCCGTTTTCAGATTTTCCTGGTTACTTGTGCCCTGAGGCCTACCTGTATAGCAAATTTCCACTGTAGCGCTCTAGCTACAGTGGAAATGCCCAGGGAAGTAAGTCAGGGAGTCAGTGAATATGTACAAAAATATGCCCTTTTCACACCTTCATATCTCGGGAAGATTTTATGGTAAGTCTTTTAAACTTGCCCTTTCCTTGGTTGCTTATATGTAGAGTCCTTATGTGTCAAGTTTCATTATTTTATGATTAAAGGAATCAAAGTGATGCGGGAGTAAAAAATAGCGCGAATGGGTTAGTGTAATACAGGGTCTCTGGTAGCAGATTTATATTTTCAAACTTAAATAAAAAACGTTATAATTGACACAAAGTTTTATTAAGAGCATTGAACGATAAATTAGAAATGCGTATTTTATGTTTTTAAGAGTCTTCCGTCGAGTTGAACACCATATTCAAAACGAAGCCTTGTGTTCTGCGCCACACGCTGCAGTAAACTTGGTTCAATTGAGGTGATTTCTCGACGAATATTTTCCTTTAAAGCCACAAGGGTTTGGGGATGTCATTATAAACCCTCTCTTTGAGGTAGCCCTATTAAAAAATACATGGGAGTTAGATCGGGCGACCATGGGATGTCCTCAAACTGACTGATCAGTTTTTGGGGAAAATTTTCCCGGAGCAAATTTATCGAAGCTCTGGCTGTGTGTCCAGTCGTGCCAAACCACGTGTGTGAATAGTACGATGGATGAGCTCGTGAATAACGATCTTGGAAGTCCCAGTGAGGCTGCTCTTTTCCGTATAGAAACTGAACTTGGCCTGACGCACTACCGTGCGCCTTAATCTAAGACTAATGACTCTTAGCGACAGTGATGATGGGAAACATCTGTGGTGCGGACACAGGCGACTAAGGCCATCGAATTCTTAATAACCAATGCGCTAACCTTTTACGTCAGAGCATCTTCATACCTTGAGTAAACACCAAAACAATTTCACGCACATTTTTTTGTTAGAGTTATTATATTATTTTTGTATAGTTGAAAAACTTTGTTGTTGGTTAGAATTTTAGTAAAAAATAGTATTGAGCAACTCAACCATGTTGTAATTTTATTGGTTGGTAAATAAACAATAACTTGTTTATCGTAGCCAAAAAAAAGCTTAAAATGTTCAAGTAATCATTATATGTTAGTCACAACAATATAATGTTGCATCGAACAATCAATCAAGTGTTTTCTTTGCGTTTATGTGGTTGGATGTGCTTTAATATATTTAATGATGATGTTACAACTTTCTGATAAGTTTGTATTTCATTTTAAAGTTAAACAAAAAAACACTATTTATGTATGTATATCACATGCGTTTTATAAAAAACAAATAAAGGACAGAACAAATGTCAATAAACTGTCAACGCCTTGCATATTGACATAATGATAGCCATTAGTGGGATAGTTATGAAATCAGTCTTGGCATACCGCATAAGCATGGACACATTTAAGGGAATCTCCAATACCGAACACAAGGCAACAAGCAGAATAATCAATTATCTTTCAACGTTCACTCTGGTTCATGGCACGATGAAGATGTCGTCAGTCAGTTCTTCTTTTTCAACAGCTTGCATAAAAAAAAGTCACAAAGAATTAATTCTTTGTAAAAATTTTGAACGGGCTTTTATTTTCAAAAGTAAAAAACAACATCTAGACATTTTTTTATTATGCGGCTATTTCGCCTTTTCATTGACTTCATGCTGCTCTGATGGTGTTCAGACAATTGAGTGAGATATTGGGCCACGACAACATTTTCGTAATTTAAAGCTTTAATGATATGACGCTAATATACAGATAAAGTCGAATGTGTTTAACTTGAGAGGATGTTAGTGGCACTGAAGGGCGTGTACAAATTGTTGGCACGAGATTTCAACACCTGTCCTTTTTTTGCTTTCAAATAAATACTTCAAAACTACTACCTGTAACCATTTAACCAACTGAATGCCGTTTGACATGTTAAGAAAGAATAAAAGATTTATTTGAAGTTTTTCTTTTTGCTTTAATAGTTTGAGTTATGTCAAGGGTTCTTTTGGTTAAAGAACACACAAATACACAAACAGTTTTAAGACATTCAATTGATTTCGAAACATAGTTTGTTCGTTATTAAAAATTACGAAAATAAAATCGTATTTAAATTTCATTTCCTGTGACGGGATGCAACGACCGACTTAGTTTATGAAAGAGATACATTTGTTTTGCTTTCAAATCATGATTCTTGCTTAACAAATGCCACGTTATGTCATTCGGCAAGCTGCTAAAATCTCAGCTATATTTTACGTTGATACAAATCAGGCTTTAACTGTCGAAAAAGATGTACGTATCGCTCATTTACTTAAAGAACGTCATAATTCAAGAAATACATTTTCGAGATAAACGTGGTTGAAGTTCACTATTTGCTCCCACTATCTAGAAAAATTACCGGCATATTCTCTTCAAACGTGGAAAGCAGCAAAGATATAAAGATGAATTTTATATGCAATATTAAGCATGCATTTTTGGAGTTATGACGTTGTTTGTCTAAATCAGCAGCGATATATATTAAAATGGTAAGAGACCAACGCGTGATAGGAATTTTTAAAAAAGCTTCACTACGTTATGATGGGGGTCAGTCATGCCTCATCAGGAGCATTTTTTTAATTACGTGAGTACGCATGAGCGTGAGTTGAAAAATCGTGCATTTTGTGAGTTTTCCATCCCTGGTATGTATTCTAATCTAATATGGTTGGTTATTTTAAGATTTGTTTAATGTTGTAACGTTTATATTAGAGATGCTTGTCGTTTAAGTGCTTACCGTGTATCACGAATGCACACGCGTGATCACCTTTCATGAATGAAAATTCACTTGCAATTTCATTTCTAGCTTAAGAAATATACTAATGCTTTTTTAACAATTGGAAATTAGGAAATTCTAAAAATAATTTCGAAAACTGGTTAAGAACATTAATGCTCTAAACACATAGACCACAGCAGACTACACAGCTTCATGGCTACAAATGCAGTTGACTTCATATGTCGCCGTGTAGTCAGCTACTTAATTTTTTGAAGGCATCAGCTACGTCATAAACAGCTGATAGGAAGATTGGCATTGCATTATTAGTATTTGTGTTTGGCGAACAATGTTGCCACTTCAACTTTTCTTGCCTTAACGCAAAAAGGAAATCAAATAAATAAATAAAAAAGAAAAATTATTTAACAGGTCTGGCCGTAAAATACTTTTTTTCGCACCTTCCATGTGGTATTTCAGGTAAAATAACTTGTTTTTAAATGTATATAAATATGATTCATTCCATACATTCAAGCTGATTTTTTTCTCCGCGTTCTTTGTAAATTGTCAACACTTTATTTGTCAATTGTCGTCACTAAAAATAGAAATTAGTTTAAATTGGCGACAGCGGCAATTGTAATCTAGTAGTCATGTAGCTGAGATGCCTCCAAAAAATCGCCTTCATATGAACGTGTGTATTTTACTTTTCACAGATTGTAGTCTGTAGCTCGCTGTGTTCTATGTGTTTAGAGCATAACTTGTTATTTGAGTGTTGTACTCTTACTTTTTTTAGGCGCGAATACAGTGTAAGCTTTTGGTAGATGAAGTGTTAAAGGAATCTTAAAATTCTCTTCGCTTATTTTTAAGCGTTTTGATAGAGGAGATAGATATAACATTTTCCCTGCCCTTGCGTTTACTTCTTTTACAGCTACAGGTGACTCTCGATATATTAACACTCTTGAACTTGGGTTTAATAAATACAAATTAAACGCATATTGTTCACCATCACTCTTTCATTTAAAGTCAGGCTTCCCAACTTTATATAATTTGTCGGCGTCGGTTAGAGCACCGTGAACACTAATATCATCCTCAGCTTGACCGTGGTTTTCAAGATGCCACGTTCAAGTTGGGGATCATATTAGTGTTAACGTTGCTCTAACCGATGCTGAACTTTAGAAATTGACCTATCCGGATGATTAATTAAGCGAACATGAACAACCGCCAATTACATTCACAAGAACCCCAGCAAAAACTACTTCTTCGCCATCAGTAGCTTTGTAAAGAACTTTTGGGTTGGCATTACATACAAACCTGCTTACGCATGACATGATATTTGGTTGCTATTATTCTGTCATGTTTTGTTCGTAACTCATTGTGAAATGTATCCATATTTATAACTTTGTATTCATTGCTGATATGCACGACTGTAAACGAATGTGTAAAAATATGAGATTTTGTTTGCATTGCTAAAAAATATACCAACAACTATTATAAGTTCCACCTTTTTTGCCGAAGAGCCAAAATATATGCGGTGCGCCTATGAAGAGCATTTGTGGGCTAGAAAAGATATGTACCGGTTCCAAAATCTGGATTTTATTTCGAACACTATGACGACTGTTGATAACTTTGCTCATGGAAGTTTGTCCATAGTGTCTCGGTAAACGCACACGTCGCAAAGCAGATGGTCGATCATCATTTAGCAATCTAAAAGAGTTTGAAGATTTAACAATATACTACGTAATTTTTCAACTCAACCTGGCTGCAAATTTTTTAAGTGTAAATCATTTAATGATTAAATATAAACAACAACATTTTTGTTGCAACTAAAGTAACTTTTAAAACGTTTTCAAATAACCATTATATGTTTGCCACAACCATATATTTTTGCAGTCTTTTCTCTGCGTGTATCAAAAGATCATGAGTTACGAAATTTTTGATTTTTGCATACGAACAGCTTAAACAGCTTAAGTCGCAAGTTTGTTTGCTACATATAATCAGTGGAGAATAATTAAAATGTAACAAACTGCAATTAAACAGTTATTGAATTCTTAATATATAATTAAATATACCGGCAACTATATAATTATTTTTATGAACATGAGCATTTATGTCACGACTAAAGCACCATATAATCATGACAAGAGTTAATAAACTAATAGATTTAGCCACATTTTTCTTATCTCTTCCTTGACCACCCTAGTTCTTCTTTATAATTCAAATAACTGCTAACACTGTATCGCTTAGTGTGCAGGCTGTTTTCATTTTCCTTTTCAACTTTCCACTTGAGTGCATTTCAGAATAATAATTTAAAATCTTTTATGATTTCGTACAGGAAAATATTTTCCTTCTCTCCCCAGTTCGATGTCTCTTCTCTTTGTGTGAAAAGAATTATATCTTGGAAAATGTTTTTATTGCATAGAAATCAAGCGCAATAAAAGTTGCAAATTGAACAAACAAAATCACATATAAATTTCTGCTTTTTATTATTAATTTAACAGAGAAGCGTCTGAAAACACACCCATTTGGTTATAAAAAAAATTAGATAAAAAAGTATTATTTAAGTAATTTTTTATGACAGCTAAACGAAACTAGGAATGGTCGGCTAAAAACTGCATTTATATCCTTTAATTTCAGGTTTTTCATTTTAATTTGAGAAAAACCTTTAAAGGGATAAAGATAACAAATCTAGATTTTCTTATATTAAAAGAGAAGCAGAATTAGAATTCATCGTAAAAAATGTACTTAGGCGGTAAAGCTTTGTACGTTTTATTTTATACAGTGGAATCGATCGTATAATAGTTTTCATGTAAAAGTTTTAGAATTTAAGGCCAAAAATATATGAAACATTTTGGATAATGCCAGAAAAGTTACTTTTTTAATTCAGTAATTGAACATTAAAGCGCGGTTTAGACGGTCCGACTTTACGTACGTAAAATCGAGGAGAAAAAAATTCCATTAGCATTTTTTAAATGAGAGTAAAAATCATACGACAGATATTTTTTGCTATTGCTTTACGATTTTTATCATTTAACATTTTAATAATTAATATGAATTAATTAATTTATTATTCTTTCAATTAAGAAGGAATTTTTATTTTTATTTTATTAATGCAATTTGAAAAGGTTTTCTACACCAGCAGAAGAGAATACATGTACTCGTATTGTCTGTGCCGCTACTCACGCCATCAGCGTTCTCTGTATTAGCATCTATTGCAAACATCGTTCTAACCTAACAGAAAAATTACCGATAAATATGAAAATAATGAGAAGCTCTCGTATTCAAATTTTCTTCATTAGGTCGGTAAAGTAGATAATGGCTTGATCAGCTGCAGCGCAACCTACTTTAAAAATTGCATTCACTTCTCATAATAGTGCTTCTGCGTGCTTTTCTAACATGAATGTTTTCAAGTTCTTATGCAGTTACGAGATTTGGTTTCTTTCCGACAGGGTGTGTTCTCATGAAGATTTTTGGAACGAATTTCCGTTATCCTTTGTTAAGATTGGTTTGGAGACAAATAGGTTGCGGCTTTGTGTCATTTTTCGTTCTCATTGTATTTTGTATTACTTGTGTCTCTTGAGGGAGATGTTGATAACTCATACAGTAGATTAGCTGATATTCTTCTTCCTGCTGCTCTTAGTTTTATCTCAGCAGTCATTAATAAATGCTAGGAATCATTGGATGTCAAGAGCATTTTAGCATCCCTTCTTTTTAAGCGCTTCTTCAGAAATCGATCGTTTGTGCTGCGCAATAAAGCACAAAGGAAAACGTAAAGGCTTCACAAACCCATTCAGCTTTTCGTAGTCGACTTCGTTTCCACATGCACTTAATATGTGATTGAGTAATGCAAACTTTGGTAACTCGTTTCTTTTTCTAGCCACACTGTGAATAAGGCACTTCGTAGTAATGCCTTCTTGATTTATGTTGCTTATTCCCGGAAGGATTGCAAGAATGCCTTCACATTTCCACTTGAAATGCTTAAATACTAAGTTTTCAAATTTTAACACTAGTCTAGATTACCTGCAGATAGAATCGTTACTGTCACACCTGCGTTTTTCTATCTGATCTACTTTTATGATTTTTTTCCGACTTTAAAACAAGTTATGACAAACAGAGAAGTATAGATAACCTGCTTGGAAGATCGTTATTAACACAAATCGGTGATTGCGGTTTTAAAACAACCGAGGATGTTTTAATTTGTAAAAAATAATATACGTTAGACCGGCTCGACCCCCATACAAAAAGGTTCTCAGTCAAGCGCTAGGGTGAAAAATATTGGAATGACGATACTGAAATGCCCATTCCTTTGTTTTATTTTCAGTTAAATTTTTCATATACTTTTAAAATCAATTTTGCTTGCTGACGTAACCATCGTGTGAGAAATGGGCTTCATCGCTGAATAATTTTTTTTTTGAAAAATCAGTATTGAAAGCCTGTTGCTCTAGCACCCAAACAGTATATCTACGGCTTTGTGAATGGGCAGCCGGCTTCAAATGTTGCGCGAGGTGGACGGTATATGGATTGAAGTGCAAATCCAAATGCAAAATACGCCATAATGAGCCGTAATAGAGGATTAATTGCTGAGAACGCCGTGGTATTGACAAATTCGGATTATCCGTGACACGTTCACTAACTGAAACAATTTTTACGGTATTGCAATGATCCACAAGCCTGACTACATCTTTAATGATTCCAGTCTCTTCTAATTTCTTTATAATCTTGAAAGGTCCATGCACAGTAGGTCGAGTATGACTTTTGAACCACCACTTTTGCAGTAAGTTTTAACAATTTTTACGAGTTTTTCGGTTGTTAAACGATCCATATTCGTAAATTGCAAACTTTTCACTCAATAAATGACACTTCAGATGACAGATATTTAACAGCTGACAACCTTGCCAGACTGGCGGTTTTGAAACCCACTAAATGGATAACTCGTTATATCTCTTGCTTCTCTACTTTTAGTGAATGCTGACTTCAGGGACTTTTAACAAAAATCGTATGTTATTTCACTGAAAAACTAACCAATTGTATGTAAACTGAACCAGATTTTAGGAAAAATGTAATAAATATATAATTTCTTCTGTTGTTTTTATCAGCATATTCTTCTATTACATCATCTCTTGTCTATCACATATTAAAAAACCGACAAGATCGGTGAACTTTTATTTTTTTGAATTTAGGCCACCTAAAAGGACAAAAAGTCACAGTGTGTGTTGAGATCATTTTTTTAAGACTTGTTTGTAAAAGAAAAAAAGTAAAACATGTCAGTTTAATGAATTATTATATATTTTTCCACGTAAAATTAAGCAATAAGAACTTTAAATTTCAATTCCCTGTACAAAAGACGACTTTTGATCAAATATTATTTTGGTTTTCCTCTTTTACTTCGCAAATTCAATTTTTATTACAAAAACTTCGGCATTAAGAACATTTTACGACCAGCACAGCAAAATCTATGCATCATATGACTCTTTTAAAATGAAAATGTCCGTGTTTAGAGGAGAGTCGTAAAATATCGGTAGTTAAAACTTAAAAAGCAACACAAAACTAAAATACTATTATTAAAATTATATTTTTCAAATTACGTGTTCTGGAGCATTTTATATGCGAATTATAGTTGGGGCAGGTAATTTTAGTTTAGTAATGCAATGCAATCAACCTGCGATTTTGTTTAGCATTTGAAATCCTTTCGGTAATAAAATTAAGAAACAAGCAAAGGAAAACTTGTTAAAATGGAAGACGTCGTAAAACAACGTTTATTTTTACTACCGTTTGGAGTTCTTTTATTATTATTTTTTCTTGCAGAGTTTTGTTAACAAAAAAAAAAAATGAAGTCACCTCTTCTTAATGTTTAAATGAGTAAATCTGTAGGAAACATGTTTTGTTTTGTTTGTTATGTATGTGAAATTATTTTGTATAAAAATTTTAAAGTCTGGCTAAAATCCGATTGACACTTGATGACAAAAGTGTATAAAAATTTGTTGTTGTTTTTAAGATGAAAGCAAAGAGACGTCAAGTTTTTCTCTTTTACATTGGAAAACATTTATGTTGAAATTAGTTGTATTTATTTCTTTACTGGTACAATTGAATTCATTAACAAAAATAGCTGAATGCATTTTTTATTGTTAACAATAAGACAGATGTGTTAAGATTTACGTGTATACCTGCCAGCGATGGCTCAACCTCACGGTGGTCTAACCACGGCTGTGACATTAAGCGGCCAGACCGGCACCCCTATGCAATTCGCATAAGCACCACCGGAGTAGCACTCATGCACATCCCATAGGTAGCAAATTAGGACAGAGGATGCTAGGCCCCCGATCACACCCCTTGCTGAGGGGTTCGGAGCTATCTAATCTCCTGCCGTCAACGAATGACGATTGCCATCTTGCATTCCAATGCAACGCCACATCGTTTCTGCAGTGAACCTTCTCGCTTTGAGTATAAACCACAGCCCCCGAAGGAGCCTCGCCTACAATCAGTCTGAAACCGAAGTTCCAGGGGCTACTGGTTTCCGTGGTACTAGTTATTTTCGTTACAGGTCCAACTAGAAGTCATACTTTCTTCCAGTTGCAGATTCCTGGTACCGCTGTTTTCCCCGCATGTCGTTGTTGACGGCTTCGCTTTAATTCTCTAAATGTGAATTTCGAAATCTCACTTAAAAGCAGTTGGTATTATGGAGGTTGGAAAACAAGATTGCGACAGGGGTGACTGGCTTAACTTTTTTTTTTCAAACATCCCTAGTCATCATTCACATATTTTAAGAATGTTATTTCCACTTCCATTTCGGAAAATATGCTGCGTTATGATTGGGTAATACTTTTAGAGATTAAAAGAAACTACATCAGCTTTATCGTTAATGTTCAATTATTCTTTCAACAAACTTGCATTCTTACTGTCTATGATGTAGTTGAGATATTCTTAAAATGAGATGCAGTTCTGGCCTAGGAAGCCGAATCGAAATTCCTCAAATTCCCCAAGACTCACGCACGGTTTCGTTGTGATACAGTTTCACAAAGTTTTTTAATTGCTGCCTTTACGGTTAACAAATTTAAGTCAATGAGTCGACTACACGCAAACAATAAATATGACTGAGCTGGCAATAATCTAAGACCAACATATTATAGCTGAATTACTTCAAAAATATTATTAATGTAGATAATAATAATATAGTTCTCTTAAAACGATAGAAAAGCAAACAATTTATGTTATTGAAGGCAGGGACTGATGTACGAATACAGGCGACAAAAGCCATCGAATACTTAAGAGTCAACGCACTAACCACTTTTGTCACAGCACCCTTATATTTTGATTTAACGTCAGAAGAATTTTTGTATATTATGTTCATTACGAACGTTTTATGGTTAGAGTTATTACATTATTTTTGTAGAGTTAAAATCCTTGCTTGTGATTAGAATTTTAGAAAAAAAATTATATTGTTTAACTCAATCATGTTGCAAAATTTATGAATGAAAATCATTTAATGATTAAATGTAAACGGTAACTTATTTATCGCAAATAAAGTAATGACTAAAATATTGTCAAATAACCGTAATATATTGGCTATAACAATATATTATTGTAGAGTCTCATAATGTGATTGTAAGGACCATGCCACAATCATGTTTTTTCTAAGCGTTTATAATTTGTGCGAAATTTGCGAACTGTAGTATCTAAACTTTTATTATTTAAAATATTGTTCAAATTTTACATTTAAAGGGCCGAGGAGAGCAACATGCTAGATTTTACGAGAAATTGTACTCGCGTGAGCTCGCTTTACGTAACCTAACTAAACCTAATAAAGGGTGTCTCAAAAAGAGTGCACTATGAAAACCGTTGCCGCAAAAAATCGATGGTATCATGCGCGGTATGGCAGCTGGCGATTTACAGCTTAAAACAACATGTCGTACAGATCAATGGCATTCAGTTGAGGCCGCAAGAGTGCCGTTATCATGCTCCTGTAAAGAATGAAGTTCACAGTAATTGCCCAATTGATAGTTTTCGGGTTTCGGGACACCGACCGGTACATTAATGCACAGGAGACTTGCTCTCCATAATCGCCCTAGTTCCTTAAAATTTATTGACCGCTCTTCGAGTGCATTACGTGCTCTTTATCTTCCGCAAATTCGCCAAAGTTTGCGAGCGGTCGCAGCATGAGTGTACACAAT
Source organism: Phania funesta (assembly GCA_963932375.1). Classification (NCBI taxonomy): domain Eukaryota; kingdom Metazoa; phylum Arthropoda; class Insecta; order Diptera; family Tachinidae; genus Phania; species Phania funesta. Next base: position 105,770,756 of record OZ010652.1, read on the forward strand.
GATACACGTTTTAATTTTGTGTAGCGCTGCATTTTTAGTAATCCAAACAATCATAGGTCACAGCTGTTGAATATCAGAGTTGTGGCAACATTCTCGAAAAATAAATACCGTCCAAAAATATAATAGTGCATTCCTATTGATACACCATATATTATTAGAGCATTTTCTCAAAGTGTTTTCAGTTCTAGAATTTATTTATGGAAGTATTACTAAGTTTTAAACATTTTAAAGCTAAAACTTATTTACTCACGTACTAATATATTTAATTTTTTTTTTTTTTAATTTTTAACATCCCTCTAACCCCTCTTGAACAATAGCTACAGAACACTTAAATCAACTAGCGCAGACCTATTATTATCAACGATTGTTACCGCCAGCATATTGGCCTTATTCATCCATACAATTTAGTCGTGCCATTTGGACTGAATTGCCAAATCCACATTTCGCTGATATCATACCGCCCCATCCAGCACTAACCACTGAACAGTCACTGGCCCTCAGCAGTCGAAGGTCTCCGAGTCCGTCCAAATTAAGTCGGTCGGGTAGTAGCGTAGGTGGTGAATTTGTAACGACTGCCTCAACTCCAATCCCGACAACAATAGCACCGGCGCCCGGAGTTATAGCCGCAGCTGCATCAGCGGTCGCAGCAGTAGCACGAGCCGCCGCAGCTACGTAGCAATATCAAAGTAAACTAAATACAACAACAGCAGCTGATGTAGCTGCAGCTGCGGCGGCAGCAACAGGTGTTTTGCATGTGTGAGTATTTCATTTTACATTTTATCTATTCATTTTTTTATTTCTTTTTTATTCGAAGCCTCCACCTTTATAAATTATTCAGTTTATTATCTCTAGAGACATTTATTATTTAATTTAATTTAATTATATATATAATTACGTTTTTCATAATTTAATTCAGTTTTGCCCTTTTTATCTCTGTACGAATGTTTATTAGCTGACCAAACTAAAATAAATTACAAAATTAAGTTTGTTTGGGAGCATGTGAAGGGTACGAAGCGTCTCACTTAATTCATGATTATTTTGTTTTCTTGGCAAAGAGTCTATAACAAAAATATAAAAAAAAATTTGTGCACAATATCTCAATGCTATATTTATCCAAAGGGGTTTCCAATAACAGCATGTCGATATTTACAGTCAGTCACCTTGTTTTGGGGGCACCTTTTAAATCTGTTGTTTATAATCCAGTCACTGATGGAAAATTTGCGTGCTAAGTATCACGTTTAAAGAGCACGTCCAATTGATAACATTTTATTATGAACATTTTGCCGTAACCTTCACCATCGAGCGCTAAAGAGTTATACCTTAATTAAAATCGGCACCTGTCTTTCTATATAACCAGACATGGTCTTAGCACCGGGTGGAAATAATGCGACCACCAACGCCCCTATACGCATTTGTATAAGTAGCTATGACCATGGCTACATGCACCTAGGCAACGCTACATCGAGCATGTACCGCAAACTTTCCGCGATTTAATTCTAAACCTCAGTAACCTCGTGCACCCCCGAAGAACTTACATCCCGGGTATAGATTTATATATCAATAAGCCGCTATTAAATGATTCCTTGAAAAACAACATAGCATAGGCCATCGCACAACATCACCCATATTCATGCGGTAGAGTCATTGAAAGATACATTTCAGATTCTTCACGCAAAGAAAAACCATGGTTTTGGTAACCATGAGCAACAGATTATGATTGAATTATATGGTTGTAACTAAATCATAATATTATTGTAAATGTTATACTATTAAAACGATATAAAAGCAAAATATTTATGTTACTGATTAGTAGCGGTTGATGTGTGAGCACAGGGCACAAAGTCATCTAATGCTTAACAGTCAACGCGTTAACCACTTAACCCACAGCAATTGCCATACTTTCACTTTATTATGTTTATTAAAAGTATTTTATGGTTAAAGTTATTATGTGATTTTTGTATAGCTAAAACACTTGGCTTTTGGTTAGAATTTGAGTAAAAATTCGATTGCTCATCCTAACCACGTTGAGTAAATGAAATACAATAACTTGATTTATTAATTAAGTATTTAAGCAAGGAAATTTTAATTATTTTGTATGTTTTTTTTTTGGATCAGACCTTTTCCTCTGCTATTCAAAAATGAAATGCGTTTTTCATATTTTTTATAAATTTGAACTTTAATCATGAATTGACATGAAAAATTAATGTTTTAATGCAAAATTGTAAAACATATTTTCTCCCGCAATTTTATGAGTAATTTCCAACTGAATTTTGAATTTAATTACCCATAATAAGAAAAAAATAAGGGGTAAAATTCTAGGGGGCAAATCATGGCATTAGACATTAATCGAGGTTTCTATTAAAATCCTAGTGAAATTTCGATCAGGATTGGATGCCACAACTGGACCTTTGACCATACGATCGAGAAATAAACCCAACAACTTTTAACTCTTTTCGAATTTTTATAGAATTTTAAAAATCATATCAATTATTTTTTTTATGTTTGCTTACAATTAGTTTGTACAGCAGCCTTTGGCGCCGCACCAGAGGCAAAAATGTTTTAACAATAACTTGGGATTTCATTGTTTCACGAAAATAATTTTCCATTCCAAATGACTTCATATAATCCCTCAAAAATCAGTTAGAAAGAGTTAAGTTGCAGCATCTTAGATTAGATATTCTTCGTTCGTTCTGAACTCATATCACAATATGTAGATCCATTGTTTCCTTGTCGTGCGGAATGTACCGATGACCTAATAAGATCAAAAAATGTCTTGCATCAATACTCTGTCATAAAATTTACTATACGCCGGATGTATAAATAACTACTACCATCACCACCAGGCTAAAGTAGTAATATTTTCCCCAGCGCACCCTCTCTACACACGAGTAGTTGAGTTATAGGTAAAGCTTTGATTTGATACATGTCACAAATCACGAAGGAACTGACTAAAATTCGAACATCCAGACAGGAAAAAATCCTTATAATCAGAATAAATAATGTAACAGAGTATGGGACTTTATTACAAGTGAAGAATAAAACGACCTTTAAGTATTATTCCTTATTACAATTTCCTTGTAAAATAAAATTAATCTTTCGGAAAATATGGCAGTGCCAGAGCAAATACCGATTGACCACTTTTGAGAGTTGTTTTTAAAAACAAACAGTAGCAGACGTTGTTTTTTATTTGTTTACTCCCAACAAACAAATACGTATATCAGTGATATTTTCTGTTAGTTTAGTTATTTTGTACCAAAAATTGTAAAACTAGTCTGTCCGTTAACATCCTGACTTTAACTATTGGCAAGTTACAATAATGGCCCTAAGACATCAACTTTAACCACTAACCGCTGTGAGAGACAGAGAGAGAGAGAGAGAAAGCCGATAAAAATAAAACTATTACCCTAAACACAAATGTTGCCTTTTATTTTATCGTTTACGTTACATAAATTCAAACAATTTTTGCTGAAAACTAACGTTTTTTCTACTTCTGGCATAATGCTTGTGCAATCTTCTTCTGACTATATATTATATATGCAGTCATGCTTTCTCACCTCCTCTATTTTTTAGTATCATTTTATTATGTATGTATGTATGTCTGATGTTCATATGTACGTGTACACTCAGGCAAAGAATGCCTACTAATTAATTAAATTAATTGTGTTACTTTCTTTGAAAAGGCGTAGACTAGAAAAAACAGGTGGTGCAGAAGAGGAATAAAATGATTCAGTGTTTACAACTCTGCAATTGCGCGTTATGTTTATTTCTAGAAAAGACTGTTGTAGCGCCCCTGGTGGTATGTAGGCGCATTACTATTTTACTTCATCGACGATTTAGTGCCATAAAATTATACTGGCAAAGAAGGGCGCTGTGATATATATCCGCACAAAAACGAAAATGTCAAAATAAGGCCAAATTCCTCCAAATATGTCGGCCGTAAAAACTACTGAGATCAAAATGAGGACCAAGTTCTTCATATGTACAATATCATCTCATTTCTAGGCAACCTGCCAGTTCGGAAACATTTTTCCCATAATCCCTTCTTATATTAGAAAGGAAAAAATTTGGCCAAGCTATCAAGTTGCCTAGAAATGGGATGGTATGTTACATGTGAAGAACTTGGTCCTCATTTTGATCTCAGTGGTTTTTACGGCCGGAATGTTTTGATAGGCCTTATTTTCAAATTTTTTTTTGTTTGTTAATATATGTATAAAACCTTTTTTAACTTAAACCTTACGAGACGGTTGGGTTATATCAAATTTCAGCTCTCTATCTATAGTGGAAAGAAATGCTCCATACAAATAAAAGGGAACCCTAGTGCCCTAAATAAAAAGTTATAATTTTTTCATTCCTTATTCTACAAGGCTACATGTACACCAAATTGTAGCTCTCAATCTATAATGGAAGGATTTTTCTGTTTACTTCTGCCCTAAGGCCTACCTGTACACCAAATTTCAGCTCTCTAGCTGAAGTGAAAGTGCCACATTATATTGAGGAGTAAATCAGTGAGTCAGTGAATATGTACCAAAATATGCACTTTTTACACCTTCATATCTGGAGAAGCGTTTATGGTAAAACTTTGAGAATTGTCCTATAAGGTTACATACCTATGTAGAGTCCTTGTTTCAAGTTTCATATTTAATGATTAAAGGAAACAAAGTTATGAAGGGGTAAAAAAACAATGCACTACCGTGTGCCTTAATCCTTTAGCATAGAATAGAAGCTTAGACACCGGCTGCGATTCGAACTCAGGCAACTAAAGTCATCGAATGCTTATTAGTCACCGTGAAAACTATTTTAAGCTGCATGTTATTTTTCATCTCTTGTTATTTTTCGCTGCACCAAATCTTTACCACGTTGAGTGCCACCTCAGTCACCGATGACTGACACCGATCTTTCCGTTTAGGTCGTGTATAAAATATGATAATAAAGGTAAAACTTGAATATTTTTTCAGAAAACTTTAATGGATTTTATTGAAACAAGGTAAACATAAAAATGCTTGACCCTTGCAAGTGTCACAAAATGTTATAACCTGCTTGGTCAAATTTCGTGCTATTTTTCTGCAATTCTGTGCCGCAGTTTCTTCATAGTACGATTTGCAATATTTTCGCACTGCTGAAACCCGCGCGGCCTGAAGGTGAAGTCGCTATAAAACCGCATGGCACTCCACGTGTTAAACATTTTAAATACCTGTGTTTTGTTGCCAAAAACGTGAGAGTGAGTGTCTTAAAATGAGAGCATAAGAACAAGCAGCTTGAAAGTAAGATAGACTGACTATCTAACGATTACATAGTTCTGCTTCATAATTAATTCAGTTTAGTATTCTTCCTCATCCGCTTTTCGAAGGTCATTTCTAGTAATGGCGTTTGGTATATTTTCAGAAAAGAAAAATTATAAATCTTTTGTTTTCCGGAATAAGCGCATGTGTCAATTTTTGTCCAGTTTTTTTGAATAAATCCACAAAACTCTTAGCTCGTAATTTCAAACTGTCCTGGGAAGTACTTTTTCTTCTTTTTTAAATTTTCCACTCGCACTGGTGTGTTGTTTGGTTCATTCTCTGTATCGTCGTAGTCCATCCCACTTTAAGTGATACAAAGTTCTTATTTAAAATACAATTTAGTTTTTCTGCAAAAACACTTTTATTTATTTAAATGCTCAACATTTTCTTATTGTTTGAGGGATTTTTTTTATGCGTTCATTTATTTATTTAAACCATAAAATGTGTTTTTGATTTCAAACTTGTTTTAATCACCTGTCCGACTGATTGTTGTCAGTATTTCATGGTACTTTTAGGTCTTCTGTACGTTTCACAATTCCTCGTTGTTTTTTATCCTTTAACATTTAAAGTGCTTTTTTGTTTGTTTGCTTTTTGTTTTTTGTTAAGCAGTATTTTAGCTGTTTATGCATTTTATAAGCTCAGGCTTTATTTTCATTTGCAGTTTCATTTTTATTAGTTCAACTCATTTCATTTATATATTGGGCAGACGCACATGTTGGGAAAGAATACTTAAGCTTTTGGTTACATCTTGTCTCGAAAGGTAGTTAAAAATATATCGTTGAGGGAACAAGTCTGCAGCAGTTCCTCAGGTGCATTGAGTTTCAGTTTATGGCCCAAAATGAATTTAATGGTTATGACCAACTATTATAATGGCTTTAAAACAGCCCACATGCTAAAGCTGCACAAATCCCTCAGCGCGCAGAAATACAAAATTCAACTTAAAGAATTAAATATTTATAGATTGTTGCTAAATTAAATTTGCACTAGCATATGGCTGCGTGTGTAGGATATATGTGTGTGTATGTGTGTGTGCGAGCGTTTGTGTAAATTTTAATAGGAATTGCATTTTGAGAATTGTAATACATAATTGTATTGCCGTTTGGGTTGCAATTAAAAATGAAACGCGCATAATTGCGTTTCTGTGGCGAGTACGACGTAAGAGTGGTATAATTGAGAAAATTTACTAAAGTCGTAAAAAGCGTTAAGAATCGTCTCGACTTTTATAGCTGATTCTTAGAGATAAACAGAATCTTAATGTAACTTTTTACAATTAAATTTATCAAAATGAAAATACATATTTCTATATTAGAGATTTAGGTTTAAACGTTGGTGGCAAAATCCGGCTGTAAATAGAAGAATCCACTCAGGGTTAAGCAGTCACGCGCATAAGAGGTTAGTTGGATATATAATCTATAATGGTTTGCGTTTTAAACATCTTCTTTCTTGTTTATGTGAAAAACTGTCTGCTTGTGAATGACAATTACAAACAACTAGTGCCATTTGTTTTCCTTGGGGCATTTATAAAAATTATATAAAAAATAGTTTTCAAGTGTTTTTTTGATTCTAATGCTAGCACGATATCACTTTATCTAATCGTTTTGTTTTTGGTTGAGATAATTGTGTATTCTATTGTGGCCCTACAATTTTTGGGCAAAAAAAATCATCTAAGCACTTGCACCCACCTCAACGATTTTAATTTTATTATCTCTTTGAGGTCATTGTATGATCGTAATAATCGAAGGAGTTAATTATCAAGAATGTTGGTAAAAGAACTATTATTGAACAACAGCAATTGGTTGATTACCTGTCGCAGTATTAAGGTGCACGGTACTGCGCCAGGCCGAGTTCGGGCATAAAGCACACGAAACCATTGGCGCTGTTTTTACGCCTCTCATTCCTTGGCTTCCTTGACACACATGACATAATGCTTGCGACTCCAGGGCACCTAATTTGCAACTTCAATTCCTAATCACTAATTTCATGCGATACTGAGCACATGGTTTTAATTGGTCCGTCCGTTTAGCGCATTTTGTACGATAAACCCAATGCTAAATTATTATAAAAACATCTCAACTCTGTTTTCACAACTAAATAAAAAAAAGAAAATGAGACGACCAACAACGGTCTTAATTACCTTAACTTGCATAATCACAAAGAAATGAGCATTATCTTCAATATTTCATCATTTTCCAAACAGCAACAACAACAGCAGCCATAGTCCTTAATGGGAATTATATGATTCTTAAAAACTTTGAAGTGGTTTTATGGATTATTTCGTACTTTGTCTACATCCTATCAAGAGGGTAAAATTGTTGCTAAACTATTTTATTGTGCAGAGAAAAGAAAAAAAAAACAACCGATTTTTATTATTCACCTAACAAGGAGGATGATATTTAACATCAACAGTACCATAACACGATGGTTAAAAAAAACACTTTTGTTTAGTAGAATTTTGCAAGCAACCCATTGAGAGATACCTTTCAGTTAAAGGATCTATTGTTAAGTTGAAAAACCCAGCTTGCAAATGATTTCCAATGAAGTACGTAAGAAAATGAAGTAAAACTTAAATAACGCCGCAGAGAACACAACTAATTAACCACTTGGTTTAAATGTATAAAAAAAATTGTCTAGGATAAAAGTCAGTCAGACTACACCTATTAATATAATCCTTTACGTGCTAAGGCAAAATCTATGCCTGAGACCAAATACATACAGTCCTCTAGACCCGCAGGCCATTGTAAGTAGTGTACAAAGATCCTGTTGCACATATGGCTGTAAATGAAGAACTTGTTTATCGCAACTAAAGTAATGTATAAACTGTTTACAAATAAACATTCTGTGGTTGCCACATAAGAATATAATATAGTTGTCGTGATCATGCCACCACCATATTATTTATCTCCGTGAAGAGCTGGGGGCGAAGTTCTAAGACCATATCTTTATTTTTGTACAGAAAATATCAGTATATAATGAATTTTTAGCATGTATCTTGACGATGAACTGAGTGGGAGCTTCCAGTATTATATAAGTAACCTCCTGATGATCTAGAAACAAAGCGATTTCATTTTTTTCATTTTTGGCAAAATGAAGCTCCTTTTGTGACATTCTTTTTTATACTAGAAACCAATATGTAAAAGCCAGACTTCACCGGTACCATTTGAATTATGAAGGCGCCCCAGCTAACACCTTTTAAAAAGCGAACCACTTCACTGTGTTTTCTCTCTCTCTCTCTCTCTATCGCTCTTGCATTGAGGAGATAATTAAATAGCCCAGCTCAGTGTTGTCAGTTATTGCGATTTGTCGCCAAGCATGACGATAAACAATCCCTTTTTGGCAATGTAAATTTTAGAATTGTGATTGGCGAAATCCTTGGCGATTTTTGCCGACCTTGGGGATTTTTTTTTATTTTTTATTATAGATTTACGGTAGAATTGCATTAAAACATATGCGTATTTTCTATACTTGTATGATTTTTCATTGTCGCTCCATTAACGTTTAATATGAATGTAAAACGTTTTCCAAATTCCTTAAAGAATTTGAAAATACAAATATTTTTTTTATTTTGGAGATATTCCACAAGCCAATTGGGGGGGAAGCTAAAAAATCTGACAACACTGGTTTAGTTTCAAACTGAAAAAAGGCAATGAGCCGGCAAAGCCAAAATAATAACGTAATGAAAGTTATGAAATCAAAATTATCCTTGACCTTTTTCTAGCAGTCAACTTCTAAAGCTCAATAAATAAATGATTTGAATATCTTGTTTTATCTTGTTTGCTTGTATGTTGATTCCTAGGACTGCCTCACTGATACATAAGTGTTTTGATCCACAAAGCTGTAAAAGCAAATATGCCAGCTCAATCCGATATATTTCGACCACTGCTATTAATATTTATGCATAGATTTTAATTCGCTCTTGTCCAAAGCTCTTGCAGCACTCCTTGCCCCCCTTCTAATCAATTGTGATGATGGCTCATTATGATTGCATACTATCTGCCATTTTACAACTTGTAGTAAAAAACAAGAAAAAAGTTTTATTGTTTTTAACAAAACAGCAACAAAAAAATAAGAAGGTGCAATAAAAGTCAATATACAAAATAATAACCATAAATGTCTTGTCCTCATATTTGATGTTGTTGCTTTTTCGTCGGTTTTTGGCTGCTTTTGTTAAACGTGAAGACATTTCTTTCCCCACAGTCAAATTCTGTCAGTGAGCAGTGAGCTCTGTTTTGCGTTGTTTGTTGTTATTTTATCTTCAAGTGATGCCCATTAAAATGGCATCATCTGTGGCAAATAATCTCTTTTCAAATTTGTTATTGTTCATTATTTTTCTTGCTTTGAAGTTGTTTAATTTCGGCTTTGGTGTTTAGTTTATTCTTCTTTATTTTTATTTTTATTGTGATATTAGAGCCTTAAGTCCAAAGACGTCAATGTTCGCTTATCTTGCTAAAATTGGCGCTTAATTTGTGGTTTTCGTTTGAAAATATGCTGCTGTTGATTTATAGATTTTCAAGGAAAACAAATCAAATTTGAAAATTAAAAAAAGCTGATAATTATTATTGAAATCAATACAAATAAACAGATTTCTGAGAAGTATAGTTCATTAAAATGAAGTTATAGGAAATGTATCGAGAGGAACTTAATAATATTTTTCAAATTAAAAAAATGTATATTTCAGTGTAAAAAGTTTTAAAAATTTTAAAGCAGTTTTAGCGTAGCGCAAAAAAAAGAGAAAATAGTTTTGAAAGCAGACAACTGGCATTAAAAGTATTTCAAAGCCATTAAGACTTAGGAAGACTATGTTTCTTTTGATTATACATAATATGCACGAAATCGTTAAATAAAGCCGGTGTTTGCCACAGAAAAGGAAACCTCTGCGCGCACACCAAGAGCAAAGCCGCTGTTTAGAGTAAAAATTTTCAGCTCATAGATCTTGATAAATCGAGCAATTAGCACATGTTATTGCTTAAAGTAAAGAATGCAGTTTCGGTCATTAGCTTTTCAAAATTGGCTAGATATTTACACAAGTGGTTGGTGTCCTGATATTTCGTCTAATTCCGTTGTGTTAATATGACGAGTGAAATCTTTTTGAAAAGAAAGTGTTGCAGAGGCAGGGTAGATCGGAATAGACTCGTTCCGTTATTTAAATTTTAATAAAAATTAAGTCCGTATATTTTATGTTTCATTGATTTCTAGCTTTGTCTCCCAAATTTGCGAATTCTGTTCGGTAAGCTTACTCGTCCACTGAGCCAACCACTTAAATTGCATACAGCTTTTTTTGGAGCGCTTAATAAAATCACTCTATACACACTAAAATACCTGCTTAAACTACTACTGACCATTTCCGATGTACTCCCGATAAGCGACTTATGTAAATAAAAGCGTTTTTGTTCATTATAGAAGTGCTTGAAATTCACCCTTTATATGCTGTGCAGGCGCTGAACTAGAGGGAGGAAAATATAATATTTTCCCCTGGATCCGCGTCTAATGTAGGAGATTAGTGCCATAGATAAGTAATCATGTATACATGGTCCGCAGCGAAATCACGCTGGGGATAAGTGGCATAGATAAGTTAACATGTATACATGATCCGCAATGAGGAAATGAACGTACAGCGAGACCTCGCTCAACTCTTGGATTCTGGCAACTGACAAACTATTTACATTGTTGACTCTGTTGGCACAGCTTTAACAAAAACCTCGGTTAACCCAACTTTGCTTTCAAAATTTTGTTGTTTATATTAAAAGAAATGAATGTATTTTCAAACAATTTAAACTAATGACCACACTTGACTCGCATATAAAACTATAGCTTAATTCGACACAAGTCTTCAAATAGGAATGATACACAGCTAGACATTATTGGGGCCCAGTAGGTGCTCCAAGCAAACTTAATTTTTGTCACAAATTTATATTAGTTATATTGAGCGCGGTAACACTGTATTTTGCGAATTGGACGAAATCGGCTTGTGTTGACCAAATCCCCAAATTTTTTTTTTTGGTACATTAGGTATCCCCTTCTTCATTTCAGGTGGCGAAAAAGTTATTGGTGCCGACTTTTTTATAACTTAACTCCACATATTTTTCTTGTGTAAAAATGACCCAAATTCATTTTAAAATTTAAATTATTTTTTATTTAAATCAAATATTAAAACGCCAAAAATGCTGAACAAATTCCTCCCGGAGTATTTTTATAACGTGTTGGCAACATATCCGAACTTTTCACCTTCGATAAATGATTTCATTTCTTATTGATCTTCTTCTTTTAATATTCTAAGCCCTAAAAACACTGGGGTAATGGTCCCGTTACATGAATAAAAAATGGCATTACGACGTTTGACAAAATCATATGAAAAGAACACATACGAGTATCAAAATATTTTGGGAGAACATATGCACGATCCCAGTTCTACTTACAAGAGCAGCCGACTAGACAAAAATTATTCAAAATTTTTGTAGTATTGCGTAATGCTTGTGTTTTAAACACTGTTTTTGTCACAAACTACTCAAACAATAATTATTTTAATTGTTGTTCAATTAAAATTTTATGGTGCTTATTTCTTAATTGGCATTTTATAACTGAAGTTTATTATTACATGGAGAATAAGTTAATTGTAAACAATTATTATTTTTATAATTTTCCATGCTACAATGTTGCCATAAAACAATATCAAGATATAAAGACTCTTCAATTAATCGTATTGCTTTAAGTGTTGAGGACAATAAGATGTTTAATAAAAATTTTAATTGCAATTGAAAATATAAAGTTATGAATAGAAGCAGGTGATGAAACAATAAAATCTAGTATTTTCAGAATCTTATCGATCAAAACGAACATAATATATCAGTATCAAAAAGAAAATGATTTCGCATTAACTTCACTTATACACAGATGCATTAATATCATTATTTAAGCATTGATAACATTTTTCCAAGATCCAGTGATATGGGTTAAAGGTACAGCGAGCACAATACTAATCCACAGTGCTGTTTGGGCTCTCTTTGTCCAGCCTTTCAGCTCGGATTTCGTGGCTTCAAGCGGCTTTGTGCTACTTAAGCCGCCCTGTTGAATGCCTTTGGCCTAAATTGCTAGACCGTTGGCTTCTTCCTTTCCAACCACGCCATAGTAACCCTGAATCAATATGGTGCGCAGTATACCATGGGATTCCTCTTCGATCTAACTGTAATGAATTCCAGTAACCTTTTTGTTGTTTGGCTGTCCGTAAAATCTTCGCCTTTACAGGCCTGTCAGTACCTACCACTGAGGCCGTTCAGTCACTCAGTGATCGCACAAACTTCCGCTTAGGGGACTGTGTTTTGATCTGAAATTAGGAACTATATTTTGGACACTGGTTCCTCAATAAATATCCTCAACACCATCCTATCACCTAGCCTGGAGCCGTCTGTAAAACAGTTGATTCCCTCTGGCATCTGTGCTAGGGTTCACTTTGATCAAAAGCGTCTGTCTGATATCACAATTTGCTACAACCTTTGTTTCAGATATTCGGTGTACTGCTTACGCGCCCTAGGTATAACCGACCATATCCCATATTTTCTAATGCCTTAATTTGGTTGATTCACTTACACACTGCCTGCAGGCGTGCTCCTGTAACAGCCGCCTCATATTTAATTTGGACTTCTATTGGTTGGATATCTAATATAGCCTTCAGTAAACTTGTTGGTTGCTGTCTTGCAGCTGTAATTTGGAACATATCCGAAATCGAAAACTGGAAAAAAACAAGAAGTTTGAAAAATTTTTTATTTCTCTAATCAGGCTCCTTTTCAGAGAAATGACCACCAAAGACCCCTTTGCTATAGTTCTTTAGTGAGTCGTTATATTAAGTTGGCAAGCCAAATTCCAGGGTTTCTTATAACTAGTTAAAGTGATCAGCCCCATCAATATATAGATATTTTGTTAAACCTGTGTTAATTATTCTTCTGTCTCTCGCTGTTTAGAAGAGGGCGCTAATTTGAGCCGAAAAATGGAGTATAGCATTTTTCCAACTTTGCTGTGAGGTGAAAAATTGATATGTACATTAGTGCAACAATCACTGCAGCGGTGAGCGCTGCAGATCAATGTTAAGTAATTTTTTTACCGGATTAAACGATATGAACGTGTATAAGGCGTGGTTGCATAAGAATGATGCGAAGCGCCACAGATTTTAGGCCCCTAGACGTTTTTTGGTGTGATTTGTGTCAATAAGCAACAATTGATGGATAACCTAATTCTTAACCGCTCAAACTCCAAATCATTTTAAATTTGACCTCTCTGATCCCTACACCGTGCGAAACCGCAGCAGACATTCGAAATATGTCGTATTCCATCGTTAATACATCGTCCCGCGTTTGCGGCAATATAAATTAAGAAACGAAACTTTTTAATTGCTTCAATTAAATGTTTAAAATGAACAATATTTTACATTTAATTATTGTCAACTGTGTATTTTCATATTTTGTGTTTAGGGACCTTAATGCATTACTCATAAAAAATTTCGATTTTTAGAGAACTCAAGTACTTTAAAAACTTTCACACACGTCACATCTGAAAGAACGTATTTCTTACAAAATATAGCAGTCTTGCACTTTTGTGTGACATTTTAATTTCTCTCTAGTCATTATAAATCAAATTTTATTAAACCTGAAGTAGTCTAAATCTTTTAGAAATTAAACACTTAAAAACTGTGGTATTCGAAACTACAAAAATCATAAATCTTTCTCAAAGAACCGAAACGAATCTAAATAAACAAATGTGTGATGTAAAAAGTTTGATAGTTTTATACCAAACAAAATTTTTAATGCTGACGATTGCTCAACATTCTTTTAAATTTGACGAAATTATTTCATGGATGTGTTAAAACACAAATCCTAGTGGCGTATAAACGGCAAGAATATTTATGTTGAGTAAAAGGAATATTTTTTCAACCGAAAATTGAAATATTAAATGTACTCGTATGTTTGAAGAAACTGCGACAAACATTTTGAAAACACGACACTTCAAAACACATTGAATTTAATAATAAAAACTACAGGCATAAAGCGTAAAGAGTTTTAAAGATTTTATAGCCCTTCAAGTATAAAATAAAATAAAAGCGATGGAAATTAAAGAAAGAAATCTCTAGTGTTTCATGCGACAGGGATTTCGTTTAGATGCGACTACAGATGTTATAGGGTGACCAGATATGAGGATAGCATAAGAAGTTTAAATAAAACATCAGCGTTGTGGGATATGAAAATACTATTATGTATAAAATAGCACATCATTTAATTGGCCTACTTCGCAGGAAGTGCTGCCAGATAATATTTGCGTAATCCCGATGTCCGGCCAACATTACCAGTGCCTAGTTAGCGAACTCATTGCGTTGTTTCAATACGTGCGTTAGCACTATCTTATACAGCCTTAGGCCAGAATTCAACCGCAAAACATGTCAGATTGATTCCTAGGCGATACCCAATTCAGCTGCTCAGCGCCGAACAATATTTGTGGTTATTCTTTGGTACCGTCCGCTACGGCTGCTATGTACCAATCTCGCAATAATCTCTTTTCTGTTTTGTGTTTAAGCGGAGATTTGACTGCTTACTGAACCAGTGCGGACGAAAAACACGACGAAACCTTTTGTATTTACGAATGAGCCGAAATTTCGGTTAAATGTTTTAATAATTTTTACACTTTGGGCTGGCGTGAAGAGGTGATAATTAATCAGCAAAATTTACTCAATATTTTGCCAGCAGAATAGCATTGATAATTATGAGAGCTTCTAAAATATGTATCGGGTGACTTATTTGCTATTTGAATCTTCAGTGTAAAAAAAGGTTCGTGACATGTGGCAATACCAAACATGTTTAGTAAGGTTTGCCATTTTACCATGAATAGACTAACAAATAAATAATTGAAAATCATAGTATTGTATCATAAAAATTCGTGCTGTGTGAGAATTGTGTTTCTATCGAAAAATTGTCTTCAGCGACGCAGCCCTATTTTTGCATAATTCGTATGTCTACAAACAGTATTGCCGAATTTAGTGTCCTTAGCAGGCAGAGGCAGTTTAAAAGTTGGCAATGCACCCTGAAAGATGCCCTGTTTGGTTCGGTTTTATGGGCCGGCGGCATCATTAGACCGTACTATGAAGGTCACAACGTTACGGTCAATGGACTTACTTGACATGTGGTTTCAACAAGAAGGTGCCATATGCCACATAACACGCGATACCATGAACCTATTGGGAGACAAATTTGGAAAAACGCCAACCCACGATATTATTTTTTTAGCGATACGTGAAGTCTCTCGGGACAAGCCCGCCGCAATTCCAGCCCTGGAAGACAACATTACAGCTGACATTGGTAAGATACCGGCCGAAATGAAAAAGTATGTCAAAATTAAATCTCAGGGATGGACCAACTACGGCGTAGCCGCTGGTAACATTAACATGAAATAATCTTTCAAAAGTAAATGGCAGCCATTCGTTTATCGTCCCAAATGAATATTTTATTAACTTTTGTAAATTTTCTGTTTTTTTTAATCTTTAAAACCCAAAAACAACGAATGCAAAAACTATCATAACATTTTCTGGTCACGATATACTGGCTTCATCTACATACAGGTCCACTTGCGATACTCGTTTCAGTGCTAAGCCTATCTGAAGCCCCCCTAAATTAATCTTGTTGGCAAATATTGCAGCTGAATATCACTACTAGATATTGCATTGATATCATTTGTATCGTTCTTCTGCCATCCAACTGCAATGGAATCATACTATGTGGTTATTAAATCGCCTTCAGTGTATACCTTTAGTTAAGTGCCCTGTTACCATATGGTCTCCATTTTCATGTAATCCGCCACGGCCTGTGGAGTTTTTACATGTCTTACTGAATATGACATTAATAATGGTAGACGCGAACTTTCTGTTCTATCTTTTATTCACAATAGGCAGAATTGTGCTTCTAAAAAAGCCTCAAGTAAGAAAGCTTCACCATTTACCTTTGATATATTGGACAATAAGAAACAAATTCGAATTTTGTATAGTCCTCCGAACTATTGAGATACCCTCTTTGGATAAATAAGACTTGGGCAATTCCAGCCACTTACTTAAATCAGTTCGTATAGGCTTTTAATACACAATAGATCATTTTGGTCGCAGTATCCTATTTATCCCCTTACTTCTATTCTATAGGCTTTGATGACGAATATATGTCATCATTTAGAATCGCGTAGAAATGTTTTTTTTAACACGTAAATGCTGCATACTGATGTAGTTCGCCTGTCGCCTTCATTGTAATTATTTCTTTAAGTGGCATCTGTGGCCACACAATACAACAAATTGTTTATTTTAATAGTGCGTAACGATTAGTAATTTTTTGTGCTGTCAACAGATAAAATACCAAACAACAATAGAAGAGTTTTATAAAACTGCTTGCGTTTGTCCATAAACGATTTCACAGTACACAAATCCACACACACACACACACAGACAAGTACACACATCCATGTGTGCTTTGAATGAGGAAGAATTACAAAAAAACAAATTTTTATTTATTTTGAGTACTCTGCTCCTTTCAGTTGCTTTGTGTAATATGAGAAACAAATGAAAGAAAAGACATTAAAAATGTGAAAATAAATATACATCATTAGGGAAAATATTTTGTTAAAAAATATATTAATTAGTGAAAGAGTGATTCATCTATGCCCGGCCCAAACGAAAAGAGGATCTCTGGACCCCTGGTGGGTGTCTATTCGACGTCTTAACTGGTTCAGGAATGCCGAGCTTTCTTAAATCGGATGGCAAAGATAGAAGAAATGCTGCAGCAGTCGCACATCGACGAATTCTGTAGGGTGCCCCTCTGGCTTTACTTTCTATGTTATGGCTAATTCAAGATGGTGGAAAGAACCGACATGCAGGAATACCACACTATTCAACCCAGGTTAAGATAGAGTTCGAAACAGGGCCCTGCTAAGTTTTCAGAAGAATCAATTCAGGGATATCGTGGCAACGATGTTACAGATTTGGCAATCGCGCAAATTTAATAGGCTGTTTTGTAAATGACTTCTGTAGAAGTTTTCAAAGTAAGGAGAAAGAGGAGACAGTATAGGAACTACTGTACTGTCTCCTCTTTCTCTTCATTTGGAAAACTTTTACAGAAGTGTAGGAATTCCTGTGTGACTGTCCTACCTTAGAGGACCAACAACAGACTTATCTCGGGCGAAGGTTCTTCGTCAGCCGCATAAGGAGAAGCAACTGGTTTATCAATATCTCCATATCGGCACAGTTGTAATGATCATTCAACCAATCCATTCTTTACTTTTTGACTCTGCCATAATCTTTTCTTCTGGTAACACAGACGGACCAAACTTGCGGATCTATTTACATGGCCCGTGTAGCAGACGGCCTTTAAACCTAACTTAACTGAAAAGAAAAACCCAAACTCAACAAGAATGTACAAAAATGTGAAACAATTTGATCAAATTAAACAAATTACCATCAGAAAAATCAATAAATTCTACATTAAAATTACAGTTGAAGAAAACAAGGTTGAAGTCACCGTAATCTAAGTGCAATAAAATCTACTACGAGTATGATGCAGTAATTACCAAAATCAAATCATATTACTTTCGTAGATAATAAAAAGACACTGCTTAGAAAAATGTTGGTCTAATATTAATAGCAGTAATGCTATACCATACAGCCATAATGTTTAAAATATTGGCATTATAGTCATACAAAAATATTAAACATATTACTACCAAGTAATTTATGGAGACTATGGCAAACATTCGGCTTATTTATTTAGATATTTAGAGTACTGACGACCGCCAGTGGAGCTTCCGGATATTTTTAAAGCATTTGATAGTGTGTTACATGATCAGGTGCGGATCTGACGGGGTGAAAGAGAAATACAAAGTTTAGAAAATGTAAACAACTGTTGTCTTTCGTTAATATTTCTCGCGATAGCTTAAGTTGGATCGGCGTCTGGGCATGGTGCACCACTGTCAAAAGATATTGCTTTTAGTGTGGTTAGGGATTTCTCATCAAAAGGGTTCAAGACAAATGCAAGGGAACCGCAAGTCTCCGTACTTTTAGCAACACTATTTCTTATTTTTCTAAATGACCTTATATGTCAAACTTCCAATCCTATCTTTTATTTTGCGAATGACAATAGCATTTGCCGTTCGTTTTTATTAAGTAATATCACCACCTATATCCGACAGAAGCATCGGCCGGTGCTTCAAAGTCTATTTTGAAGCTTCTCGAGAGGGCGAAGATGCTTAACTGTGACAGTAGCGAATCCAACTCTAGTGGCTCACTGGAACATCGACTTAGTGTGGTTTGTGGGTGACTGTTATATCTTTACTACAACAGAATAGGTTCAACTAAAATTAGGGGATTTGTTCTTGATACCCGAACATATATACGTATAACACGCTTCTCCTTAAGGGCTCATCCGCTCGTCGTGCAATTGCCACTGGAGCACACAACACACTACACGGAAAACTCGTTCTATAGCCGTCGTAGCCCGTATGTAGAATATACTCCCTGAAGTAGTCTTTTCTGCCACAAGACGGTGCAAAAGTAAAAATGTACTTTTGAATTGACTTAGTATATATTGTAGGTTTACTGGAGTAAATAATTTTATCATTTTTAAAGGTTCCATTAAACCCTCGAAATCGAAAGATTATACATATGTTTTTTAAGTGAATTTCTGCTAATACTTGAAATACAAATGCTTCTTATTGTACAATAACACTACTTTAAGATCGAAAAAGGTGGAATCTTTTTTATCGCTTAATGTATATGGACTTACTTTTACTCGATCCATCTAAGAATAATCTTGAACCCTCTGTTCGATGTTTATAGTTGAGATATGCAAATAATACATGATCAATATACGTGATCTTCATTAGTTTTATAAACTGCTACTTCAAAAAAGAGGATTTCAAACAAAGTGCTGTTGAAAACAAATTTTGAAAATTAAACATTTCCTGTGTCATATTTATTCAAAAAATTGCTCGATTGTATGTAGGCTTAAGAGAAGATTTTCGTCCTAAAAAAAATTTCATACTAAAAGAGAATGATGCGAGATACCAGAAATGATATCAAGAACTTGATAAAAAGGAAAAGGAGCGGCATTTTAGGAGTGACAAACAATTAATATTTGATATTCGATTGAAAAACCTTCAAGGGCAAAATTGAAGTCATTTGCGAACCATTAGCAATGATATGTATGGGTTGTAATCAGACTTAAAATGATCGAAACGGTCCATTCTACATTCGTCTCATGTGTATAGGAAAGTTAATGAAATACATATATAAAATATAAGAAAATATTAAAAAATTTTTGCCATACTTAGCTGCGCCAACAACCATTCGATCAGCTACACATATTTTGAGTTTTATTAGTGCAAGAGATAACAAATAATAATCTTGCCTATTAAAAAACTAAGATACTGTTGAAAATATTGTAAAAAGAACCAAAACATAATCATACACTGATGTAGAGAATATAATATAATTGTCGTGACCATGCTCCAATATGTTTTTTCGATTCATGCACTAGTTTTGTAGGCCTATAAGCCGAGAGAATATTTCCTAACTGCTCACTAATGGTTTTTTTATTTAATAATTTTGTGTTTTAAGGGAACCTCCTTGTAAATATAATTTGTAACTATTTATGATATTACTAATAATTTTCCTTCTTTTTTCTTTTCCTTTTTCTTTACAGAGATGAATAAGAACTCACTATATAATATATGTGTGTGTGTGTGTCAGTGCACGTGCATGCATAGAGGTCTTCAACTGTCAATAAACTAATTTAAAACAAAAAAACTTCTAGACATGTTGAAATCCTCCTATAAATTATTAACAACTGCGAAGTTAAACTATCGAAAAAAAAGCTATTTTGTTTTTACAGGAATAATGGAAAAATAAACCAAATATGGTTGCAGCCACTTAAAGAAATGATTTTATTATAATTAAATAAAAAATACTATAAGTAAAATTATTCATAAGAACCTAAAAGTTTTCATCATTAAAATTAGTAAAATGAAAATAACTATAATTGCAAATAAATTGTTTAAATCATAAGCATTAAATATATAGTATGTAATTTATACAGTAGAGAGCAAAATTAATTGTAACAAAATATAAAAACAAATTTTAAAGTCAGTAATTAGTTTTGTTTTTATTTCAAAAGTACAAAATTAAACATTAATAAGATTAAAAACTAAATGCATATGTACGATCTCAATTAAAACTGCAAAATAAACACAAAAATTAATTAGTAAATTTAACAAAATTTATAAAAAAAAAAATACTAAATTTAATGACTTAATGAATGATATAAATATAAAAAAAAATTAAATGTGATCTCTTTTTGAATTCATTACTAGAAATATTTTTGTATATTTTTTTTATCAAGTTAAAGCGGTTTTAAGGAAAGGACATAAAGGTAACAAATGCAGTCAGGGGTACTCTAAAATATATTTAGACGGGTTTTTGGCTTTAATGGAAATTTCCAACAATATTTAGGCACTAGCTGTAGGCACATATGTAAGTATATACTTATGTATGTTTCTGTAATTTAAGACATGGGGGAAATCATTAGGCATAAAGAAAATTATTTAAAGGCTGCCACGCTTCCAGGAAAAGGTTTCTTTTGTGTGGTGACTTATGGTTAAATTTTACCTAAGACGTATTTTCGATATAGACTTCTCTCATAAAAGCCAGGTTTGTGGAATCTTTTAGCAAGAATTGTGACTAAGTACAAAATTAACTCTTAGACAAATTTTTGTTTTGACTTATTTCTCGTATTCAAATTGAATTTAGAGCTTTGGTGTCTTTAAAGGTTTATAGTAGAATTTTGCAAATATTTTTGTAGGATATTTTAGTGCACTAGATCGTGGTTTATGGAGATTTTTTCCTCCTTTTTCAAGAAAGGAACAACAAAGTCCTGTACAGCGAACAACTAGAGGGCTAAAATGTTGACCATAAATGTTCGTCGTACTGTGTTACATAAAAATGTTAAACGCAGGTTATATCTAAAATATAAGGATTAAAGGATTTCCTTTACCGATTCACCATAAATATATGCGAGAGGGAGAGAGCTTTCAATCCCTGGAAAGTACAGGCCAGAGGAATACTTTTGAAATGCCGATACACGTGTTGGTCCCCTCTACCATAATGCGTTGTCAGAACATTTTTATTTTGAAACAAATATTAATTTTGTTGCACAGTGTAATCTTCACCAGCATTTAATTTTAAGTATGGATAAAAAGTTTTAGGCGGTTTAATTTTTAAGAGTCTTCTGAACAGTAAATTTCACAATAGTTTTATCTTAAGACGAAATTTGTTAAACATTTTGCTATTCGATCTTGACAAAAAATTGCCCCGATGGGCTTTAGCCCTTGGTTGAAAAATCTATTATTATTTTTCACTTTTTTGTCAAAAATTAAGTTAGTCCATTGTTATGTAAAAATTAGTCAGACTAATCGGGCCCCTTAAGGCCCTTTCACACTATTGGATTGAGTAAAACGATTTGATAAAAATTCAAATAAAATACGAAACTATTACTGTGTAGATACAATATAAAATTAGTTCGAAAAATACTGATACTGAGCAGGGTTGGATAGTGTAGCCAAATTATGTAATGAGAATAGTTTTCTTTTGATTTGTTTGACAGTCAGAACGATTAATAGCAGACTTCTCTCTGCAGTAATTCAACAATAATCAAAACACTTGTATAATAGTGTGAAAGGGGCTTTAATTTTATCATGGAAGAACAATTTGTTTTGTTGAAAGTTAAAGTTTGTACGTAGAAACCTCTTGCTGTTCGGTTTCCGATGGCGATTAGCTCCGATTAATCAACTTGGCTTATGTTTTTTTTTTTGTTCTAAGATTTTTTTCAACCAATTCCTTACAGGGAATAATTTCGTAGATGATTTAATTAATAATACCAGATTCTAACAATAATAATGTCAAAAATTCTTTAGACCTATAGAACTTTAAGAAAAAAATTTAACGCAGATGAATCTATTAATTGCACAGAATGAAGTTGGCTTTGTTTGAAAAATAGCGTTTGGCCATTTGCAGTTGAATGGAATTTTAGGAGTTCCATCGAGATGTTTAATATACGATAATTTTTGGCAACACTTGAGGTCGTGTACCCGTTGTGCCTCAACGCGTCAATCATTATATACATCTCACAATCTTGGAGGACAACTCTAAGCTTGCTTCAGTATACATATCATTTAAGGTGCGTAATGCCTGACATGTTGAAACGTTCTGTTTAAGCTATACACGCAAAGAACTACCATATAAGAACGACATATAATGATTGAATGATTTGTAAACTAATGATATTATTATTATCCTCTTAGAACTAAAGAAAAGCAAACAGATTATGCTACTGATTGATAGTGGTTCAAGTACGACCACTGGCGACGAATACCATTTAATGCTTATAACCTGCCTAAACACCAAGAGAATTTTACATATTATGTTTCTTAGTAATATGTTATGGTTAGATTTATTATATTTTTTTCTTGTACAGGTAAAATATATAATTCAACCCAATCACGTTGCTAGTTTTATGGATGAAAATCCTTTAATGATTATATATATGTAAACAATAACTTGATTAACGCAACAAAGTTTATATGTTTACACAACAATATATTACTGTAGAGAACATAATGTAGTTGACGTGACCACTTCAAAACTATGATTTTTCTTTGCTTGTATAAACGTTTGGCCGAGCCAATGAACATCTAATTATAAAGCAAACCAGTCTAGCTCTAACCGTGTCTGAACAATGGCTTGAAAATTCTCTTACCACAATTTTATCAAAAATGATCTTTATCGATGATTTTCTAGTTAAATTTTGAAACAACAGTAACCTGTAGGCAATAGAAATTAAATAAGAATTTCAATCGAAATCGAGGGCATAATTTGTCGGAGTATATTTCAATTCTGTCCAACCTTATTGCATTTAATTAATTTATCATTGTTTTATTTTAGAATAAAGTTCAATAGGTCTAATAAGCCACCTTTTAATTCTCTAATTAAATAAAAATTAAAGGAGTTTCAGTCTTTTGAATTGTCCACATTAAAAACTCCAATATGCAATATAAATTTGTTAAATATACTAAATAAAAACATAGTCTCAAATAAAGATAAAAAACATTTATGAATCAAAATGAATCTTATTAAGTCAACTAAATATAAGCTTGTGCTAGAACTATTTATAAAAAATATCTTCTAAAAGAAATTAACATAAATAATTGTAATTGTTATTGAACATAAAAAACTACATAAAACTACTATAAATAAATAAATAAAATAAAAATATATAAAGTCTTTGATAAAATTTATAAAGTTTTTATTCCTTCAACAAAAAAATAAAAAAATTAAAAAAAAATGGTTAAGCGAGAATAAATGGCAGATGAATTGGGCTTAATTTTTTTAGAGACGGATAACTTCAACTTTAATGTCCATGAAATTTGCTTAATTGAAAACATCATTTTGTTGAGGAACATGGTGTAATCTGCAGGTCTGTAGTGTTAATCTACTCACAAAAACTCGTACTGCATTTCGCCAATAATGCGTAGAATGTTGACTTCTATGTGCTCAATTGTCTCTAGTTTATAAAGGCAGACATACAACGGACATTATATATTTCCTGGCAAATAATCGCATAGCGTGAAATCCCAAGAACAAGGTAACGAAATAACAGGTCGACTTAGTGAAATAAATCATTTGCCACATGTTTCCTTCAATGGCATGGGGCGCTGTCTAATGAAAACTTGTAGCTGTTAATAATCTGTTGAGTGTAGTGCTCTGACCTAATAACTTTTAAAAACATATGATCCCATAAATTGCAACCAAATAGACACGTATTTTTTCGGATGTCAGGTAACAAATATTTTATAAAAAATTCGGGAACAATAGCAATGTGTCCTTCGGTCCATACATCCCATGTTCGGTTCGAATTGTGATCGCGTGACTTCAATTTGTGTGAATCTTTTTTTTTACGTACAATTTTATTTCGATTTCAGCCTGTCATATAATTTAGCAGCATTTAACTATATTTCCGGGAAGGCTGCGCAAATAATGCGCTATGATAGTGAGGAAATAAACTCACATTTCATTTACTCCAATGAGCTGAAACGTATTCCTGATGCTATGGAATTCATAGAACATGGGATATTTCGATTTCCATATTGACTTTGAGCTCAACTATTTTTTGGAGGATATAACCCAATCCATAAAACTACATAAATGCCCATGAGCGTGTTAGCCACACGACAGAACCGTTATTTCGATTCGCGAACTTCGTCATCAACAGATCAATTATTTGAACAACTGTATGCCCTGTAATATCGTTTTATTGCATCAATTGATATAAAAAACGCCTAATTTGGGCTGAAAATAATGTTCGCAACAAGGCGATCATATTCGTCATGATATACCTACATATGGCTTAGTTCAGGGCAAGATAAAATAAGAACATAAACATCGAAACGTAGGCAGGATGCGTTTAAGCACACCTCCAGCATGAAATAGGTACCGCGCTTTCTCTTGTGATCAAAATTTGTACTCGTTTGCATTTCGATGTTATAAGATCACACAAAAAATTAAAGGTACTTGTATCTTGTCTATTAAACTCTTTCAACTCGTTAGAAATAAATGCAACCCTAAAAATCTACTAATGTGTTGTGATTCAATTATTTTTCATATCGTTTCGAAATATATACTTTTTCAACAGCCTAAAAGTGTTAGACTAGCAAACCTAGTTAAATGCCAACTGCTCGATTAAAGGCTATAAAATCTGCTATTAACTCTTGCTAACCTCAGTGAAATGCACTATGAAAAACTGTAAATAATTGTGAAAGTTTGCCTAACAATTTTGTCTCCTTAATCAAAAACAATTAAAATTTATAATCAACTTGTACGCAAACAGGTCTATGTACATATTTAAGCCAACAAGTATAACATAACCATTAATTATAAATGTCATGTGTAGTAGTATTTAGCAAATAGCAAGATAAATTTATTAATTAAATTGATAGGAAACGATATTTGTCCTAAAATATGTAAATTACATAGTTGTTATTTGAAGCTTTAAATATTTTTCTGCAAACAAAATAATAAAACTCGTTTTGTATTTGTAAAACAAGTAAACACGATGTCAAACCAATAAAGAATGAATATTAATTAAATAATTTATTAAATGTGTATTGCGAAAACAGGCAACAAAACATAAGTTAAGTAACAAAATGGAAATAAAAAAGATTAAAAACAAACTTGAAGAAAAAAAGGAAAAATTAAAATAATAAATGTGAAATGGTTTTAAATTAAAGAAACGCATTTTTATTCAGGACATTAGGCCGCTAGGAAAAAAAAGTCTACTGGGCATTTCTATGCCAGAGATCTTATCGTTACCTTAATATAAAAAGGTCCCAACTCATCAAAAATACTTTTTACAGGAGAAGGAAAAAACTTAATAAAAGCTGAAATAATATAGCTACACAAACATTGGCAAAAAACGTATGTATTTATTAAAATTAAACGAGGAATTCAGATTGAAATACATATGTATATATTTGTAAAACAAGAACAATTCTAGAAATGCAAAGCCTACTTTGTACGTTTTTGCAGAAATGTATGAGTCAGTGCTTTTTTCTTTCGTGTTCTGCTTATAACTTCTTTTGTGTTCTGCTTATAACTTCTTTATTTTTATCTAATTTTAATAGAATGTGTATTAGCAACCATTCTACAAGAATCAATCAAAAAACGAATTTCCAAAAATAATGAGTTGGGGCCTTTTTATATTAAGGTAACGTTATATACGATCCCCACCTAAGTTGGTATTTAGGTTCACATTGATGCAGATGCTTTTTCGCCCTAAATCAGAGTGAAAAACCGAACTTGATTGTAGATTTATGTGAACTAAGGAAGTTTCTATGGCTGGTATGATGGCACACTTTGTAATATATACACAGTTTCGCTCCGACGCTTTTCCAGTTGAATCAGCTGTGATGGTAATTAGCAGTATACTGATTTCGCTGCGAAATGTTATTATGAAATATATTTGCAAGTTTTCGATTTCAATTAGAACGAGTAAAGAAAGAATATGGTAGTGGCATGGGTACGACAACCATATTATGATTCCTACATTGTTGAATATAAAAATATATTGTTGAGGCAAACATATAATGGTTATTTAAAACCATTTTAACATTACTTTAGTTGCGATAAATAAGTTATTGTTTACATTTAACCATTAATTGATATCCATTCATACAAATCTTAACATGGTTGAGTTTAACAATAAAACTTTGACTAAAATTCCAATCACAAACAAAGTATTTTAGCTAAAAAAAAAATATTATAATAAGTCTAACCATAAAATGTTCTTAATAGACATAATATGCAAAATTATTTTGGTGTTTAATCAAAGTATGAGGGTGCTGTGGCTTAAGTGGTTGATTAGCGCGTTGGCTATTAAGCACTCGGCTGGTTTAGTCGCCCCTGTTCATATCTCAGTCGCTGTCGATCAGTGAAATAAACTTTTTGGCTAAGAGGAACATAGTAATATGATTTATTTATAAAATATGGTTAGATCAACCCTGCCTTTCTGACTCTCTCTACACGACTTTAATTAGTTAATGAATTAAGTCAGCTGAAAGACAGCGAAGATATTTCGTATCATTTCTTACCAAATTGACAATTTGTTGATTGTGAAATTTACTAATGGTGTAAAAGTGACAAACGTGCGTGACTCTTTCTCTCGTATGCAGAGAAAAAGGAGTATTTATTTTATTAGTTTCAACGAACAAAAAAAAAAAAAAAAATAACGCAAAGGAATAAAAATAGATTTTGGCGAATAACCATTAACAGGGTAGCGGAGCAGCAGTACGAGTAGCAATAAAATGTAGTAGTATTTTAGTCTTAAATACAATTGCCAACGATTTAGTTTGAAAACATGCAGTTCAAGTTTTTATTTTTGCCGCTCCTCAAGGCAGTGCTGCACCACCTCTTGTCTGGTTAACTCATTCTAAAGTTTGGCTTTTGTTTTTATTTTATTTTTATTATTTTAAGATTTTTTTATTTTTACAATTTTTGCTGCGAAAAAAGAGTCGTAAAATCGTAACTCATATAAAGTTCATTTTTGTTAGTTATTATGCCGTGACTTTTTCTTCGTGTATGTATTTTGAGCCGTTAACACTATGACGTTAACAACAATCAAACATTGCCATACTACTTTAAATAGGATGTGGAGAAAATGGCACTATGGGTTACATATTCAATAAAATTACTGTTTTTCATATTCAAGAGAGGTTAGAATGCTTGTAGAAAAGGGTATTTAAACGAGAGGATCATCATCGGAGCAAGTGAGCGTTTAGGTTATTTATTAAAATACCTAAATTTCAAATAAAGAGGAGCTATTTTATATCAAAGGGCTGACCTCCTTAAATACCACGTTGGTGACACAAGAGATATTCGGAAGGCGCTTTGTATGAACGATTTGAGGGTTTATCTACCTCTCACAGAGTGAATTGATATACAAGATTTGCTATTCTAGACTTTTCCTTGTGCTATTTTCTATAGCCGCAATCGATCGTGGAAATTCATGACTGAAAATTGAACGATGTCGTATTCCATTCAAATTGGCATACAGGGATTTTTCGATTAATAAAAGAATATCGTTAATATTTCATACATAGCTTGCTGTATTGAATTTAAGTATCCACCCGCCTGTATTCGAAAACCTTTTACACGCAAGAAATTCAAGTTTCCTGAAATTTAATGTTTCCGAAATCTGTTGGTTTTAGAAAATTGGGGCTGTTAAAATATTCAAGCAGAAAATTAATGAACACACGTTATCATGACTCTTTTTTTTTCCTTCTATGAATGTATATGAATGTTAGATTTTTGCCGGTCACGAACTAGTTATTAGGTTATTTTCGAGATTATTTCAGAAAGGTAGTAGCGACTTCACATCACATACAAAAACAATGAGAATTTTTGTGAGTAGTTTTTATAATTGTTGTAAAGTAGCTACCACCCTTTTTAAATCATCTCTCAATCAAATGAACTAGTTCCTGACCAGCACAACTGTATTGAATGTGTGTTTTCCAACATTCTGCGTGAGGGAGATTATGTCCACTCATGTAAGCTTTGATTATGGTATGCTAGTCAGCGAAAGTTTAATTACGATCCCATTCTAAGTATTGCGATAGTCGTTTTTATTTTATAGTTATGAAATAATCTCTTAATTGAAGAAACTAGTTCGTGAACGGCACAACTATTATGAATGTAAGTTTAAGCACATTCTGCGTAAAGAAGAGTGTATGCGTGACTATGACTATTTTTCCACCCACGTAAACGTTGATGATGGTAAGCCGACTATGAGTAAGTGTGCTAGTGAGCATGCATTATCGACCCCATTTAAAATATTAACATCCCACGAATTGAAGCATGTTTGTAAAGAGTATTAGTCTACTAAGTTTGACATTTAATAAAATGTGATCTAATGTGATTGACGTTTTCATCATATAATCAAGATATCAGAAGAGCTGGTGTATCACGGTTATACAAAAATGTTGGCAGTCCTATTTTATACATACTACTGTGGGCAAAAAATAATAAGACTTTGTTCATAATTTAAAATTTCTTTATTTATTATGGCAAAACTATTTCGTCCTCCTCAAAGTAATCCCCTCCAGCTGCAATACACTTATGCCAACGTGTTTTCCAATCCTCGTTTATCCACGTTTAATGTCTTCTATTGACTCAAAACGGTTTCCCCGGAGCGGTCGCTTGAGTTTGCTGAACAGCCGGAAGTCACACGGAGCTAAATCAGGCAAATACGGTGGTTGTGGAACGATATTGTTTGAATTTTTGGCGAAAAACTCACGAAGAATTAATGCGGTATGCGAAGGTGCATTATCGTGGTGCAAAAACCAAGAGTTTTCGGCGCATAAAATGGTTTTCACTGATCCCTCCGATATTCCAACGCTATCAGGAAGATCTCTGACTGTTAATCGTCGATTCTCAATTACCAATTCCTTGATTTTATTGACGTGTTGATAATCAGTTGATGTTGATGGCCGTCCTGGACATCGTTCGTCGTCAACGCGTTCTCGACCCTCTTTGAATAATTTGCACCAATCAAAAACACTTGCTCGCGACATACAATTATCACCAAAAGCCTTTTGCAATATTCTGAACGTTTCGGCACCAGTAATTTCATTCCGCACACAAAATTTAATGGAACTTCTTTATTGCATAATTTCACTCATTGTAAAAATCGCCGAATGCTCTTGTTGTACTTCAGAAAGACACTAATGATTACTTTGATGTGATATTTGGCACAGATGTCACTGATAGTCATACCAACGTAGAAAAAAAAATTTCGACGAATGGATTTCCGCGCGTAATTTAAATTAAAAAGTCTTACTATTTTTAGCCCACAGTAGTATTCCTAGGTTCTAGGCTAAAAATTAAAAATATATACATAGATGTCATAAACAACCTCACTGTTTGTACCCATTGTGCACTTTTGTTTTCCTTATTTCTTATTCTCCTATTACATTAATGCTTGCCAGACTGTAGCATCGTAAAAAATATCCTTGGTTGGCAGTTTTTTCCATTCTTTAATTTTTGTTTGAGTATTTTCCCTTCATTTCAGTAATTTTTACGATCATTGTTGTATTTGTATTTTAACGTGCACATGACGTGTTTTAGTTGTTTTGTTGTTGTTTTCCTCTCAACGCTTTCAAATGGAAGGTTATCTGTACGAAGTATTCGCATAATTATATTAAAGGTTCTTAGATTTTTTTTGCTTACTGCTGACGCATTCACCTTTAGTTTGTTAAGTTGCAAAATTTTAGTTGGTTAAATTTAATCTTAACGCTTGTAGCATGATAATAAAACTTAAATATAAGAATTGCTAACTTTGATGAATGTTCAAATAAAAGGAAGAGCCAAGAGCTTATCGTAACGCCGTTGTCAGTTGTCTTGTCATCAGTTTGATAGCACTAGTGCTTTGTTTGAACGAATAACTTTTCTATGGTTGCGTTATTAAGGCAAATATTTAAATAAATGCTATTAGAACTTACAAATTTTGTTTAAGTAGTTTAAAAAGGGCTCTTTTACTGATTAGCTAAGATATTTTCAAATACAAAATTTGAAGGGTTTCACGAGGAGCACAACTCATAAAAAAGATTTTGGCTGATTTGGACGCACAGTGCTTTGATCCCATATAACGATAGGACAAAATTGGAAGAAGTTGTCCTTGATTCTTTAAATTTGATATTATATACTTTAGTTAAGAAAAGTAATGACTTTTGCAAAAGTCTGACAAACGTTCCATATGCCCTTAAAATGTGTTTTCAGCTACATGTGTGAACAATGAATAAAAATTTATAAAAATCTGCAAGTGTGATATGCATAACAGCAACAACTAACCCGTCACTTTTCAACGTAATCACATCAAGGAATTTGTACTTGCGTTTTTCAAACTCACATTCGTGCCAAATATAAATAAAAGTAAATCATTTTTTATGTATTAGGAAAATACGATATATATATTTTTTAAAGCTTAAGTTGAAACATTTTGAGGACGATGAAATAACATTATGACATTACAAAATTCGCACAGCGCAAACAATGTGCGTTACCGTCTGAGCTCTTCCAGGCACAGTCTGCAAGTAACTTCTTCTTCGATTTTCATCTTGGACACATGATACTTGAAGTTTCCATGACCTGTAACTAAAGGTATCCCTATTTTTTCTAAGTAGCCCAGTTGGCTTCCTGCCAATTTGTTCTTTGAGCACCATTCGAGCTTGTCTACATGCCTTAGCCTCCCTCCACCTTTTCAGGTTTAATGAGTCTTTGCACGCACTAGGCCATTCTGGACTGTCGCTCTGGGTTCGGTTTCGCAGAAATTCACAGCAGATTACTTTAGTTCGTCTGCTGCCTCATTCCCAGCTATTAAAGTTACCTCATTTCCCGAGGCACATCTATTTAGTTTCAGAAAACATTCGAGTAATAGTTTGGAGTACACGTTCACTTGCCACATGCGTGTTAAAACAGACTGATTGTAAAGTGCAATGAAAACCTTTCTTATTTACGCCCGACTTTATAGCATGAATCAACCCAAGCAATTCCACCTGTTAAACGGACACGTACTGAATAAAACGTAGACTACTGGACAAGTTCACCTGCCCTAGCGACCGTAAGAAAACTATCAGTAAAAATGCGGATGTCGTTTGCCATACACTCATTGTGTATAACACTTTACGCAATGAATGTCCGATGCAACCTTTCGCCTACTTTTGTTGTACTCATACGTTCCATCGGCATCTCCTTGTTATTAAATAATCATTGCGTTAACACTATGAAACGCACTCATCTCTTGTTCAGACAAAAAATATCGGGAAATTAACAAACAAAATCAAAAAAAATTAAATGAAATTATGACGATAAGTTTTGCCTAAATTATCCGTTTTATTGGCCTATAGAGGCGGAAGAGAATAAATTAGTTTGTGTTACTATCTTTCATCCACAAATACAGGGTGTCTGGTAGCAGATTTACATTTTCAAACTTAAAAAAAAACGTAATAATTGACACAAAGTTTTATTAAGAGCATTGAACGATAAATTAGAAATGCGGATTTTATTTTTTTAAGAGTCTTCCGTCGAGTTGAACACACTATTCAAAACGAAGCCTTGTGTTCTTCGCCAAACGCTGCAGTGAACTTGGTTCAATTGAGGTGATTTCTCGACGAATATTTTCCTTTAAAGCCACAAGGGTTTGGGGATGTCATTATAAACCCTCTCTTTGAGGTAGCCCTATTAAAAATACATGGGAGTTAGATCGGGCGACCATGGGATGTCCCCAAACCGACTGATCAGTTTTTGGGGGAAATTTTCCCGAAATTTTAAATCCACGTGTGTGAAGAGTACAATGGATGGGCTCGCAGGTTTGGCAAAAAGAATTACGTAATCATGCGTCGATAATTTTCACCGTTGACATTCGTCGCCTAGCCTCGAGAATTTGCGAAAAAAAATGGTCCAATTATTTCATGCGTGGATAAGGCACACCAAACAGTTACCCGGAGGCAATGCAATGGGTTTTGATGTTTCAATCGAGAGTTGCGGATTCTTAGATGCCAGTAACGGCAGTTTTGCTTGTTGTCGTGGCCGTTTAACTGAAAATGAGCCTCGTCGCCCCAAAAAATTGGATTTACAGTGCGAAAACTCTTTCAGTTCTTGAACGATTTGAACTTTAAAAGGATGAAACTTTAGATCCTTTTTTAAAATTCCATGAATAATCGCTCTTGAAAGTCCCAGTGAGGCTGCTCTTTTCCGTATTAAAAGACGCGGATTTGCACGTAAACTGTTTTCAACCAGTTCAATGTTTTCGGGAGTCCTTGAAAATCGATTGGGCCCTGGCCGTGGGACATTCATAGCTGCAGCAGTTGCGCGGAATCTCTGCACCCACGAACGAATTAAATTTACACTCGGTCCATCACGTATTTACCGAATACCGAACTTTGAACAAAATTGTCGTCGAGCAATTACGTAAGAATCATTACTCTTAAAAAATGTCTCCACAGCGAACGCGCGATGCTCACTCGACCACTGCGACATCGTGACTGACAAATCCGCACAATCGATAATTCCAACGGCACCACCCTCCCTCCGCACCGTTTAATACTTTTTGGAATAATCGTATTTAAAAATATAAACTTGCTACCAGACACCCTGTACATTGATACATTAAACTTAATAAAAAGCGAGCAAATTTGATAAGCATGAATATTTTTTTAAAAGAATTTAAATAAGTATTTGAATCAAATCAATAAAAAATAATTATCGCAGACGAATTCGCTAAAAATTCTTCACATTTAGCTGCAAACATACTTAGCTATTACGAGCCAAAGTTTCAATTTCCTAGTCCAAAAATTGATTTATTCTCTTGAAACCTTTAAGTTTTTGTTTAGTAATTTTTACTGAAAATTCTCTGACTTTGGCGCGTTCTGGTGGCGTCAAAGAAGCTCTTTGAAATTATTGTCAGTTATTTTACTATCTACCGAACTATAATTTTTTTTACAATAAAGCGTATATTTATTTCTTATTTTTGTCTATGGAACAAAGCGCTGTGCGGCGTGGTGTAAACATCAGGTCGGTCTTCTTCCTTCTAAAATATGTAAAACAAAATAATCTTTAAACTTTTTGGATAGTTAATTTTCAACTCTGTAACGTACAAATGTGCTAACGACGTTGTCTGAACAAGATCATAATGTCGAGGTGAGTGAACTAGAAGTTGTCCTCAAATCGAAAGCTCGCCATGATTGGGATGTGAATTAAAGATGACTTTTAATAGTCAATCAAAATGTGATTTCTATAAAAACAATGTAAACTATAACAAAATGGCAACTATGCCTATAAGGTACCAATATTTTAATAGAAAAATTAAAATTTGCATAAATAAACCCCAGCGAAAACGTAGCTTTTTTAAGGCAAAATGGACATGCCTATTTTGAAACGCGTGTGTGTGGCATGAAAAGTATTTGCTGATTTCAAAATTTGGCTTATTTTTTGCTGGGAATCAGTTTGTAACGGTCTTTTTCTCGAACTATTACCAATAATGATGAACAAGAATTGTTTTTCGTATAATTTTTGTATGTATATTAAGGCCATCATTAAAGAAGTGGTAAATAAATCAAATGCTGTAGATTTTTGGAACGAATTTCCGTCATCCCTTGTCAAGTTTGGTTTAGAGACAAACCGGTTTCGGCTATGTGCCATCCTCAGTGTCATTTTTCGTTCTCGAACGACAAGAGAAGGGCTGACGGAAACTCGTTGCAAAAATCTACAACAAAACATCCTGTCGGAATATCAAATCAAGAATCAATCTTATGCTTTTATTGCAATGTAGTTTCTTTTCCGAGAGAGATATCATCCAGTCATCCCATCGTCTTACCAAAGGTCCACTTTCTTTGTATATAGATTTAATTGTTCATTTTACTTACGAAACTACAGCTAAATTTTAAGGTATGATATACGATAATTACAAGGTAATATCAGGAGACTATGTGTTCAACTTCGCATGTTACATGTTACAATAAATACAAGATCATTTTAGGATACCCTATACCCAGCTATCATACAAAGAAGCTAAAATAAGAATAGACAAAATCATTTCGGAAGATTTTGTATTCGGCTAAATAGAGATCGCACTACAAGTGGTTTGCTTGCAAGTACAAGCAACGAAAATAATGGTTGCGGTAACCATAATCTTAAAGCAGTAAATTATGATTGAATTATATGGTTATAAGCAAATCATATTATTATTGTAGAAAGCATAAAAATTTATGTAACTGATTGGCAGCGGCTGAAGTACGAACACAGGCGAATAAACCCAACGAGTTCTTAATAGTCGACGCGCTAAATATTTAAGCCAGAGCACCCGCATACTTTTATGAAACACCAAACGAATTTTACACATTATTACTCTTAATAATATGTAATGGTTAGAGTTATTTATGACATTATTTTTGTATAGTATTTTACTTTGATTATAATAATTTAATCATTAAAAATAAATAAAAAAATTTTTACCGCGACTAAAGTATTGTTTAAATAACCATAATAAGATATGCCACGTTTTTTAGCGTGTACGATTCTTACGGTATCGATCACGGCTTGTCATCAACGCTTTATAAAATTATTGTTATAAACTAAACGAGAATTGTAGAATACAGAAAGTGCAATGCACACTATTGATCTGTATGTAGAATTCAATAGATTGTACCTAATTTGGTCAGAGGTTTGTAACGGCATGTTACATCATCCACATTGCTAATTGGAATTTTCCTCATACAATGCTTGCACTGTGCTTGATGCTTTGCCTCGTTTCCGACATTAATACTAAATCATTAATAAGGTTACGTCAATTGTCGCTAACGATCATCTTATTAGTGTTAGGGAGATAAGAAAGGATGTTGAGTTCTTGTTTGTATAAGATGAGTTAAAGTGCGGCCTTTCAGAGAGTGCTGAATTTTCCAGCACCCATTTCGTTGCTCCAAAATATTACC
Source organism: Phania funesta (assembly GCA_963932375.1). Lineage (NCBI taxonomy): Eukaryota > Metazoa > Arthropoda > Insecta > Diptera > Tachinidae > Phania > Phania funesta. Next base: position 105,806,128 of record OZ010652.1, read on the forward strand.
GAAGCCATCATATTTGAAAATAACCAACAACTATTGTAATAACGCTTCTTAAACAAGTCAAAGCATACTATACTTGGGTATAAGGGATTATTTAAGAAAGGTGGTAGCAACTTTACAACAATTACAAATACAACACACAATTTATGTTGGTGTGTCATACCCAAGAATTGAAAATAGCTTGTTTTTTTGTAATTGCTGTAAAGTTTCAAGCACCTTTCTCAAATAATTTGTCAATTGAATGAAAATTACTGTAAATCAAAAGTATTATTATGTTAACATGTTGAAGCGTTTGAGAGAAAATTGCCAACGCAAGAGGTCGTAATCGTGGTTAAACAACTCGTGGTATCTAGGAAATGCTTTTACTATCACTTTAATCGTAAGTTGTGAAGTGCTTTCTAACTATGTTGCAATTTTCTTTCCTTGTGCACTCGTGGTATTTAGTACAAACGCCACAATTTCTCCCAAATTCAATTAATTTTTTATTGTTCTATTGTAAGCGACTAAAAGTACCATGTGTTCATATTGATCACGTTTTATTAATTTAATTCAATTTCCATTACAGTTTCTTATCATCCAAAAGTACTTAAACTCGTAATCGTAATAAACTGAAGCGCATTCCCCAAAATTCCTCTTAATTTTTTTTATTAAACTTAAATCAAGCAAATGAATATGTACGTTGAAGTACGGGGCAAGAAAATCAAATAAATACAATAAATTCATTTTAATCTTTGCCAACGAACAGATATTTCTCTTATGTATGGCAAATTGTCATAAACGTTAATCGTTTATCGTATAAATCTCGTTTAAATAAATAAGAGGGAAGAACTTGGGCAAATATTTACCTCATTGTGTGAACGCTCTTACGAAAGGGTAATTGTAAAAGAGCTGTTAGCACAGGAAGCTTAACTAAAACTTTACTTTTATCGTCTTTTTTATTGCACTAAAGAAAACTAAGAACATTATACCCTCTTGTTGGAAAAACCTCTATTTTCTTAACGTTTGATTTTAGTACTTATTTGTACATTGTCTTTTCTTACAAATAATGTTCGCAATGATAAACCCAACCACTGGAAGCCATTCTCATACACTACAAAATGGTTTGGCTTGGTTCGGTTTGTATTATTTGTTTGTTTTAGCCTTCAGCTGAACTTTAGTTATAATTTATTATCTTTGTGGTCGGTACATTGGGCGACCACGAAATTTTAAGTAGATGTGTTTTCGTCGATTATAGATAAATATGTACGAACGTTTATACAAAATGCTACAAACTCGTGCATGCACAGGAAACATAGGTACATGACCTACCCCAAATAAAATTGAATTAATGTATTAACTTAATAAAGTTGTATTATATTTACACCCTAAAAATGTTGCATGTTCTATAGAAAGGGATTTGTATGGCAGCAAGCAGAAGAAAAATGTGAAAGTGATTTACAACAAGCGGAAATAAATTTAAAGAAGAAATGTTGTATTTTTCATAATAACGGATAGACTTTAATTGCAATCGTAATATAACTAAATAACAATAATTCGAGGTTGCTGTTTATGTTTGGGATATGGCAACACCGCTTAATATACGTCAAATCTGGCAACCAAACCGTAACGTTTATTTTCATGTTCTTAGAAAGTTTTCTGATACATGTGGTAATTGTGTTTTCTAAAGTGAAATGTAAACATCAATATGGATTTGAAGGATGATCTATTACGTACAATTATTTCCCATGATTGGTAACATGATTTCACTCAACAGGAATCTTATCTTATTTCAATTTGTAAGCATATTGCAGCACATGTCACTACTTTGTATCATCGATATGCGGAATTTCGCGGATGTGCTCGCTTTACGACGCAGTGGAGTAGCCTGCTACTTGATACCGTGTTAGCGCCTCTCTGAACATATTTTCGGCAATTTTATATAGAATATGATCTCACTCGAAATAAATAAAATGAAAAATATACAGGAATGAAATGCCTGCTTTAAAAATATTATACAGTTTTTCTTCTTTAAAACTAAATATCGATTTTTTGTGGCTGGAATTTAATTTACGTACTTTTTTAATTTCTTACAACGAAATTTTACTGAAACTAAGGGTAAGTTTGCGTGAATTGATAACATTTTATGATTTCAAGGCCAGTCCCGAGAATTGGAGGGAAAAGTACAAAAAATATTACCAGAAACTACCTATAAGAAAATTTCTCGTTTCCAGACTTGGATTTATCATACTATAGTTTATTACAAAAAACGATTAATAACCGAAGTTTTTTTTGGGCTATTTGAAATGAACAACACCGATCATGTTTGATCATTGAAATATTTACCCGAGGGCGCCAATTAAGCTGCGGACCTAATTCTTTAATCATATTGAAAATTCACTAAGAAATCAACAAAGAACTACACTTAAAAAAAATCTAATATCGCGAAAATATAACCTAAACCCCAAACTTCACTAAACTTTAAAATCTCACTACGAATATAAATTTTTACCAAAATGTCGAAATTTCATCGAAAAATTTTTTAAAAAATTGAACATTTTTCCAAAAGTAAAGTAAATTTTATTACAAGTCGTAAATTCACAAAAAAAAAACCAAATTCACCAAAGAATTATTTGTTTACGAACTCGTCAAACTGAAATTTTTCATAATTTCTTATTCACCAATAAATTTTGCTATCACAAAATAATTTAAAAATTGTTAGAAACTATACGATTCCCCAAAAAAGAAAAAATCGGAAAACCACGAACTTTCACCGACAATCGGAGTTTCTTCAAAAAACGGGAACCCACCAATGATCGAATGTCCATTGAAGAACGAAAAAATTAAAAAAAGTACCAACAGAACTGAATTTTCCAAAACCCAAATATCAATACGTGTCCTACACTAAGATTTGAACTAAATCATCTATTTTAAGCGTTAAAGGAAGATGCATTGAGCGAAGTTCTATATGAATAAATAATTAACACAAAAATTTGATGGTTTATAAATTTCATGAACATTTTTAATTGAATATAATTTTTAGAAAACTGTTTTTAGCCAAAAATATTTCACTAAGGAGCGGATGTATTATCGAGTGTAATAACTGCTGCACTTATTTTAACACTATCATACCTTTCAACTCCGTAAACAGCCACAATAACTGCCGATATTGCATGAATTTCATAATTTAAATGCCTGAAGTGAAATTGTGCGTACGAGTACATGTGTACTTATGTGTCAAATATATTTTGGTATCAATAATTTCCTAAACGTGTTTCACAAATATTTAAAATTATTTGTCAACTTAAAGCGTTGCTTCCTTCCATTATTAAATTGTCTTATTTGAAGAGTAAAAATGTCTTATTGTTACTTGTTTTAGAATGAATTAGTTTTCTTTACATATTTAAATGTTTCGTTGTTTTGTTGAATTCAAAACGAAACCAAGAACCGCAAAACTTTCATTTCAATATAAATTTGTTTGCAAAAAGATGTTGTGTTTATTAAACAGGAAAACTATTTCAAAAGTTTGTTTAAAACTTAATATATTCTAGACATGTTTGTTTCTTTTGTTTCAAGAAATAATTGTAGTTGTTTGGCTTGTATGCATTTCGAAATAATACAATTGGGAATGCAAGTGCAAAGATACCAGATAAAACACATTTCAATGGTTATTTGTAAATGGAAATTTAAAGAAAATAAGCATGTGTGTACGTATGTATGTATGTATTTATTAACAAAGTTCCAGTTTTAATCGAATTATCTTGCATACGTGTAATTCAAGCGCGCTGCCTTAAAAGCGGAGCTGACAAAATTATCATACAAGGCATCGGAGTGTTGTTTTTGTGTTGATGTTGATGTAAAGGAGGCAGTGGGCAACATCGTCGAGATTCAGTAGCAATTGAGTTGTATCCGAGGACACTTGGTGTTTTTTGTTTTCATTGATATTACTGAATCAGTGATTCTATTAGTAGCTCTCAGCGGTTCAACCATTCCACTAACATTAACTCTCTTTAGCTTTGGAGTTACCTGAGAGATTGACCTCTCCACCCCTTTCGCCGCTTTATTGTACGTGTTGTTCGACTTTCTGCAGTTTAGTAGAACAAATATATCACAAACCTTTGCAGAGTTCCTCTTTACTCACGAAATTCTGTGTTAAGCTGGAGATCAAATCGTATTCATAGTCCGCATACTAGCCCCTAAGCTCCGCTGCTGGGTCATGCATTATCTGGCTTCGTTTTGGTAGGGGAAATATCCTAGATTTCCTCCCCTGAATGCATACATGCCTAGCAAAAGACCTCCCGAGCACTCAAAATGCTTAACAGAACAATGAACGCCCCCAAAGAATGCTCAGTGCATATTCCAGAAATTGTGCTGGCAGGACATGGCTTAGAAAATCCAACAAATAGAACAAAGCGTGATATATATAAACTAGATTTTTAAAAATTCGGAATGCAACCAAGTTTGGATAATTTTCATAAAATCTAATGCCATAAAGATATCTGCTGATATATGCCTCTAGGTGGAGACACGATAGACTCGGACAGACCTCTCTCGAAACTAATAGAGAAGCCAAAGTCCGACCGTTCCCCCTTCTACTTTCACTGTTGGTCTATCTTGTTCTTCATCTAGGCTTTATGCACTAATATGGGACTGCCTTGTTACACTTTACATCCTCGTTATCCAATCATTAACAGGCCATCCCTTCTTGATTTTGAAATGAATCTTATAAAAGAAATTACTGAATATTGATATGTTCTAGCTACTTAAACTAATTTGCTTTAACAACAATCCAAACTTATTTTTCAAAATATTCTGTGTAAATTAAGTTTTCCTAGTTATACAAAATTCAATTTCAAACATTTCTGGCAACAAATTTTGATGGATTTTTTACGTCTTTTATAAGAAACTAAAAAATTCGCAATAAAAACTAAATATACGCTTCCAGGAATAATATTTTTCCGAAAAAACTTTTGTTTTTAGCTTCGAGAAAATAAGAAACTTTTCCGAGATAAAGTCCATAAACTGAAAAGTAATGAAAAATACATAAAATATTTGGCAATAAATTCGTATGTACACGAGCGTAAATAGTTTACAAAACTGCACATTTTTGATGAATAAAAACGAAAAAGAACTAAAGAAAATCGTACTCTCCAAATACAGTTGTAAAAATTCCTATTGTAAAATACACACACATGCACACTCACATACATACTCGTATATATGCATACGATGTAAATATTTACATTTACAAATATATTCTTGTTGGCATACAATTGCTGAGTGAATGGACTTAATGTTTCCATCCTTTTTATCACCATATTTCTGTGTTTATATGTGTGTGTGTTTTAGCAAACAAAAAGGCATTTCTACCTAGACCAGAAGCATATCTAAACCATAGGTAGCCATTTCATAGCACAATTGTGCAGAGATAACTTCACACATATTCTGATGCTCTTTCATTTAGTCGTCGGTGCGAGAGGAATACTTATCCAGCAAACACGCGGGTTTAATTTCAAATTGATATGTGAGAAATTAATTTTCGAGGTTATCTAGATAACACACAACAAAGATAACGGACAAGATACAGAAAGCAACAAAACAATAAACACAAAATAATAAGCAAATTCATAATCCAATAATCCTTGAAACAAAAAACACTAAAAAAATAATATATAAAAATAATAATCAATAAACGTTGCCTCTAACGTTTACATGACATCTGCAAACACCAATTCTGATGCAATAAAATGGTAATCATAAACGTCTACCAATCCATACAAAAATATCCGACTTATGCGGTTTGACTGATACCTGGTCGCAATTACAAGTGGCTACTTGATAAACACAATACAAAGCAATAATGATGTTAAACATAGCCGAAACCGTTTTGTCTCCAAACCAAACATGACAAGAGATGACGAAAATTTCTTCCCAAAATCTGCATAAAATTACCCTGTAATTGGAAAAAATAATATAATGCCTTTGACTGCGTGTTTGATGGGTAGCTTGCTCACCAACACAACCTCAGTTTAAGCTTTGGTTACCTCTGATCCAAACAATACTTCCGTTTTATGTGCTTTTACTTACTTCCGTTGTTTCTCTTTTCGTTTTGTTTTCTACAAAATATAAATGCATCACTTCTAATTGCATAATAATATGAGCGTAGCTGGGAATGGGGGGATATCAATATAAGCCAAACAAAATAAATACTGGTTTTAAAAGGAAATAAAACATAAGACAACTTTTGAGCTACTTGAAATTGCATAACTCGACTCGAGTACTGACTTAATATATAATAATTAACGATAGGAATATCTCGTCCGTTTTCCTTTGTAGTAGTAAAGTGTGCGTTGAAATAAAATGTAACATTATTTTATATACATGTTTTATGACTGGAGTAAGTTAGAAGTTTAAATAAATAAAACGAGAATTTTATTCTCGTTACTTATTTAAATGTATGGGTAATTTCGTTGTTGGCATAAGATACGACAAACGCGACATCCCGAATTCAAGGATAAAAGTTATAAATCCTGGAATTTTACGTCACGAAAAGTATTGTTTTGAAATAAGATATTGTTATGCTTGAACTTTTTTAAACGTGTTTAGTTATTCGCAGGTTCTTTTAATAAGAAAGTCTATATATTATTGAATATACACGGCAGAATTTTACTTTTACACGCTGTTGCATTACTTACTGTTACATTACTTACTTAACACGGTTACGTCTTTATAATCGTTGTTTACCACCCCAGCCATTTTATAGTAGTCGTCTAGTTTCCAGAAACTTGTAGAATGCACAAGAATTCAGTAGATACTTCTTTAGCTATAAACACCTTTTCGGCTGTTTTTACATTATGATGTGTGTTTTTATAACTACTGTCTGCTTCGTTTCTTAAGTTGGTGGTGTCTTTGCGTTGTTTTTCTTCACCCCTACTACTAAATTCCTGGATCTTTGCATGTTGATGGTATATCGTTGTTGTTGTTCTGTATGTATTCACTTTCCTGAAAACTTGTTTGAGCATATACGTGTTGTGTTTTATGGTCTGTACAGTGGGTGCCAAATGTGGTCGCACTTTTTATTTCTGGACTTTTCTGTACAGTGAGTGCTACAAGTACGCACACCATTCAACTCTTACTGGCAAGGATACTTGTTCGCATTTATCATCGTAACAATATTTTAAGGTAAACGTTTTTAGCGCCGTCATTTTAAAATTCTTTGCAAACTACTAGTATATTGACTCGTTCCGGCCCAAAGAAATTAATATATCACAAAATATAGAAACATTTTTAGGAATCCGTAATTCGGAGGATTTATTCCTCATTTTAATAAACTTCAATAATACGTTGTTTAAAAATTAAGCCTATAAAAAAAAACAACAACAATAACGTTTAAAGCAATATTATTTAAAAGGTCCTTTAAAAAAATAATTAAAAAATTTCGTTCATATGATTACAACCACTTTAATTTATCCATTTACCTATTAGTAACAGAAAAATACTACTTGCTAATAAACATTAGTGAAAATTGGGCCATTGCGCGAAAAATCGGGCGAAGTCACAGAACTGTATGCGGTTACATGCAAAATGCTGAAAGCTATGGAAAGAATTAAACTTCAACCGAAAAGAGAAAAATTTTGTGAATTGCGTCAGTCTCTGCGATTTCAGCTGGTATCCAGGCAAGTATTGCAATAGTAAAAAAAGAGCCATTGCAAGCTGAAAGCATATGGCATGGGACATTCAAGTAAGAGGTCATGGTAAAGCATGTTTGGGAAATTTTAATATAAAAAAACAAAATTCTTTTCTTAAATTGTTTGTGATAGAGAGCGTTCGTTTTTAACCGCTTTGCATGATAATGCTCCAATCAAGTGTAGTACATTTGAATTCATTTAAGGATTATTTTTCACACATATACAAAGAAAAAAATATTTTCACCACCTATTAAGGGTTTGTGTGCTTTCAGCTTAAAGTGTAATAAGATTTTCAAACGATTCAGTTATTTTTATTTTGCCGCCATTATTTTTTTGTTTTGGCAGATAGATAGATCTCTTACCGATAACGGATAACGGAGGACCCCCACCTACTTAGAGCCCCTTGCTCACAAGTTTCTTGTGCCTTACCACTTCGCGCAACAGAACGAGTAAACTGGTGTCTACTATAAAAAAGCGTATAAAAACATTTCCCGCAAAGAGTGTGTTAATTGAATTAAATAAATGTTTAATCAAATTTGAAATTAATTGTGTTACTTTCATAGGAAAGGGATAGACTAGAAAAAACAGCAGGTAAAGTAGAGGGTTACAAAAGCTTCAGTGTTGAACAACTCTGCATTCCTGCGTTGTTTATTTTTAGAATGGTGTTCCAGCAGCTATAGTGTTATGTAGGTGCATTACTTGAAACTAGTGAAGCCATTTTATTATTTTACTTTGCCGATGATTTACCGCTACAGAGTAATATCGACAAAGGATGGCGCTGTGATTTATACCACTTGGTATGAAAAGAAACTAGTTCGTACAAAAATAAAACCTACTACTATTAAATGGTCGGGGCTGTAGCTACAGCTTTTTTTTAAATTTTGTTAACAAAAGTGAGCAGACACCAAGTTTCTTTAAAATCGCAAGGGGTTTGCGGATGATTACGTTCGAAACTTTTCGCAAACTTTTTTGACATTTACTGTAGATGTATATTTCAAATTTATAACTACTATATAGGTCTTTTTTATTTTCCTTTTGACAAGTGCCGAATATTTATCATTTGCCTGAAGGTCACTTTTTGGTACAAGTGCCATTGTTTTTATAAGACAACTCGAAGATATTTTTAATCTAGTAGATAATGCTAAATAAGGTGGGACAAAAACAGAGATTAGTGCCACTTCTCTTCATGGTAAACTAGCAAGTCAACAGAATTTGAAAACTCAAATCCAGTATTTAAAATGCTAGTTGCGAAATAGCAAAAGCAGAGAAAAATACTGTGCGATGCTATAAATTTAATAAAGTTTTATTAAAAATGACTTTGGTGTTGTTGTGCTGTTAAAAATATATACAGTCCAGCAATAGCAAAAACATTAATCTAAAACTTTTGCTGTTACAAAACAGTACGCCTATCCCGTTATACTCGTGCTGAAAGTACGCCAGTAAAGCAAACAGCAGCAGCAGCACAAATATGAGCAATCGCATTGACAGCATGGTAAAATGGCACAACAATAGTGCTTTGTAAAAATAGGGAAATTTTAAAAACTAATTTTTTAAGTACCGGGAATGCCATTGTAATTTTTGTTTACACTTTAGAGTTGCCTTTTTTAAGAATTCAAATATATAAGAACTCATGACAGAACAAAAAGTACAAATAGCCAGAGCAGGAGATGTGACAGCAAACATTTGTATTGGTATGATATTTTCATTTTTCAACAGCACAAGAGCAGCAAAATCAATTTGCTTTTAGCGCGCTCTTAGAAATTATTGCAGCATAGAACAGTAAAGTGTTTGCTGTCATATTTGAACTGTTGCTGTTGTGTTCTTAATAGAAGCTTCATAGCAATAGTAATACCAATTGTAACCTAGCAATTTTTTTTAACTCTGCTCCAAATCCAAAATAGTTGGCAGGGAAATCATACGTGTTACAGTTTCTTCAAACGCACAATTCAGTATTTACTAATATCCTCTTTTACAACATCGAACAGAAGTTTTTGTTGCCGTTGCTGTTAAAGTATGTAAGAACTTTTCAAATATTTTTCGTCCTTCCTATGCATTGGTCTTCCCATACATCTCATGCCATTGAAGTGTTTTACGTTGTATAAGTTCTTTTTATTTTTATTATATTTTTTTTTTTCTAAAACTTTTTCTTCCACTGCTGCTATCTATCAGTATTTTGTGATCTGTCGATATATTTATTTTTATTGTGGTTACGTTTTACGACTTTTCACTGGAATGCATCATTTCATCATGCTCATCATCGGTGCTGGTCTTGTGTGTCTGTGTCGTTGTGCCTTGCGTTCCTTTGAAACAATCAGTCATGCATATTTTTTTTTTTTTTACGTAAACGAAGTTCTGTGCTGGATGTAGTATGAAGCTGTTCGATGAGCATTTTTGCCAAAAATCATTAAAACAAAAGAAGTATTATTTCACAAAAGGGTCATAAAAACTGCACAAATTTACGCAAATTTCTACAATTTATATGGGAAATTTTCTTCCTAGTTTTATTTTTGCTTCATTTTCTTTCAACTGCTGCTGTTTTCGTTGATTTGGTTTTATGATTCGTTTCATATTATTTCACTTCTCTCTCACTCTCTTTCCAGTTGCATGTGTGGTGTTCGTTGTTTCTTTTATTTTGTATATTTTGAAAATTTGGGTTATTAAAAAGTTTTTCTTTCAAGGATTCTATTTTAATTTTGAAATGAGAAATATTAGTTTTTTACGACCAAGGATTTCTTTCCTGTTTTCTTTCTTATTTTTACGAAATAAATGCAGAGTCTTTATTTATTTCAGTTGTAAGTAAAGTTTTATTTAATTTGTTGAGTAATTTGGTATTTTGCATTGGTATAATTTGCATTTATAAAATTAAAATTGTTTTTAGGGAAAATACGATAGAATGAATAGGATTTTATGGCTGGTGCAGAAGTTAAATAATTAAAATTTAAATCTAAAATATACACAGTCTTTGCAAATAAGTTCCCCCTGTAAATCTGACTTTCTAGGATGGGTCGTGGATATTTGCGTTGTTAATTAAATTACACTGGTCTACAAAATGTACAATTTTTTATGTCACATGATGCACATCAATAGCCTTGTTTGCGTCGTACAGGAGCAAGCAAAAGTTATTCGGTGCGAAGTCAAGGGTATATGATACATAAGTCCGCAAAAAGTCACTTGTTTGAGTCGAGAATTGTCCGTTTTTCAGCGTTGGATTTTCCCAATTCTCCAAACAGTTTTCACAAATACAAAGTGTGCAGAAAGGGTATCGGGAGTTTTTTATGTTGTCAAAGTGGTACGGAAGAGCGGGATGTGGATAGCGCCACGCACTACTTTTTGGAGAATCACGCTCTGTTAGAATTAAGAAAACGTCGAGAGAAGTAGATGCTTCGGTGCGCCAAAATCCATCATTATCCATTCGCAAACGAAGTCAGTATCAAATATTTGTCTTTGCATTTTATTTGAAAAAATAAAGAAACAATAAATGGGTTTGGACCACACACATGTACATGCATGACACATTTTAATTGCAAACACGTGTGATCAAGCGTGATTCAGGCTTATTACATGATTGGTTAGTACAGTGATGCCAACCCAAAATCTGTCTTAAAGGTAACATAGATACGATTTGAAAAGGAGATGGTTTCCAACAAACGTTACTTTGAAAACTTATAGTTCGACCACCTTTATATTTCGAGTACTTTAAACATCTTAGAAAAGGAATTTTATACAATTGATTTTACATATGAAATATTTTAAAGGGAGCATTTTTTTGTTTGTTTTTGATTTACGAGGTGGAGAACTTTTCTTACGCTCACTTTAACTCATTTTCAAATTAATTAATCAACAATAATACTTGTTTGTATCAAAAATTTTTCTAGCAGATTTCAGCCCAACTCATTTTATTATAAAAATAAATATCATTACGAGGATATTGTTTATTAAGGAGCCAATTGTTTGATGTTTTGTTACATTTAAATTTTTTTCACTCGCAATTATTTTTTCTTCTTCAACAGCTGCTTAATAGTGTAATTAATCCCGCGTTTATTTTTCTAGACTCGATTAGTTATAAAAAAAATTTTGTTGTAAGTTTTTCTCGAAAAGCATGTAAGCAGACTGCCAAACAATAGGAATGGAAATGTGACAGTCGTATGGCTTTCATTCCTTTTAGAAAAATTCTGAACGCTGAAACTTATTATTTTATCAGGGTTGCATTTTCACAGAATCAAACGAAGAAAATATAAAAAACAGGTGTGGCAAAAATGAACAACTCATCAGTTTACCACCGACAGCGCGCTGCCGCAGATATGTTCTTAAGCTTGCACCGGTCATTGTGTTTATCTTTTATTAGTGTATTTTGTATAGCCTAGCACTGAAAAGTGTTGTGGTTTTTAACTTCACTTCATTTTGCTGTAGTATTAAGAAAAAATCTTTCAAAAACTTAAGCCGCCGAAAATTCTTCAGAGCCACCGCCGCCGCTACCCACCCGAAATAACTCAGCCATCGCTACCGAAAGTACTGTTTCGACTGCTTTCTCTGCTACTTTCTCAAAATAAACCAACACGTCTCTTTCATATATTTTAAAGTGTAGACAAACAATGTAATGCGTTTAGATTGTTTGACAGTCAGAATGATTACCAATAGATTTCTCTCTGCAACTATCCTATTAACAATAACTTATTTATCGCAACTACAGTAAAATAATCATTATGTATATGCTTGCCACAACAATATATTGTTAGAGAGAAAATAATATGGTTCTCGTGACCATGCCAAAACTATGGTTTTTCTTTGCGTGTGTATCGAGAGACCTAATTCTTAATCTAAATTTCAAATCGCTTGTCAAATCAGTTATTTTTTGTACAACATCACATTCTTCATGTTAAAATTTCGCAAAAGGTTCAATAGTTTTGTCGGAGGCTCTAGTTTTTCTCTTAGTGATAAAAAATGTCCAAGACAAATTGATAACAGGTAAACACACCGGCGAATCTAAAGTATTTCCGGCTTCTTTGACAATGTCAAACTCCATATGTAAAATATGTACCGGAAATGGCGAAACATTTTTTTATGTAATTTGACATCCAATAAAATAAAAAAAAGTACTCAGCTGTGCTGGTGAGTTTACCTACTTAGTCTACCCTGAAAATGTCTTTCATGTGCAAGATTAGATAACCCTGGATTATTTTCAATTGTTCAACATACGTACCACTGCTTGTAGTAACTGCTTTCACTTTTCCATCGCTACTTTAGGCCTCTCTGCTCACTTAGTTTTCAACAAATTTGTTCAAAATGTTTTCATAATCCACCATTTACTTTTTGAATTTATTTCAAATCAATTAAAACATATGTAAAGCTTTTTGTTTTTCAATCTAAAACACAGCGCTCCACAATTTTAAAGGAAACGTTGAAAAAAAATGAATTCCATATTAGAGATCACAGCGAACATAAAACAACAGGAATTATACACATCTAGCAAGTACTTAATATCCCGTAGATGTTAATGAAATGTTTCAACTTTATGTCTTAATTTAAACTTGCATTTTACTTGATGTTACTCTAGAAAATTCTCAAAGAAAACATTTACTCTTAAGTAGTAAAATTGTTGACAAGCATAATCTTTGCATTTAACGATGAAAAAGTCGCTGTTCATAAACAAAAATATAAAAATTAACTATATAAACAATATAATTTAGCCATTTGACAAGATTATGAATATGAAATAGCGTTGCATGGTGTGCGTTTGAATAAAACATAACACGCATTTTACTAGTTAACTTTTTTGACGATTTAACAATTCTTTAAATCTGTTAATTTCACATTGAGAGTTTAACGGAAATTCAGAAGAAAAAATTGGAAAAGAGCTGCATATAACCAGACAATTGACTTCTAAACCGACCCCGAAACTAAAAAGCAATCTAAGGATTGATCGGAGACTTGCATTAGGTTAAGAATGAAAGTAAATCTAAAAAGTTGGAAGGGTAATGTAGGGCTTAGAACGTTCCAAGTTCAAAGAGCCTCGCGTGGGACTATTGCGAAGAACTTTGAAAATAAAACAGAATAAAGCTTGTTTTTTTTACTTGGAACAAGGCCTAGGCGGTATTAATTGTCTGTGAGAGACATGTTTGGCGGCGTCTGTCAAATAAGTTATTTATTACTGAGCCAAATCACTTTGGTTACACGACTGAACAGCGTTTGCAAGAGTAGTAAAATGTTGGCCAAAAATTCGCCTTTGGGGAAGAGGTGCATTTTTATGTTAGATAGTCCCTCTCTAAGTTATATAATTATGTCAACAATCCAATTTGCCGTATATAGGACGACAGCAACTCATACACAAGATGTTCACCAAATAGCATTGCATGCACAAAAAGTTTAATTCGGATTTTGGACCACCGTAATCATTGGTCCGTACCGAGGACAGCGACGCCAACGGCGTCTGAACGGTTTGAATGTACGGTTATCTCTCGCGAAGTTAACATGAATTGGCCACCAATATCATGCGACTTGACAGCGCTGTACTTTTTCTTTTCAAGCTTTGCAAGCAAATTTAACAGCGTATCTTTGGACAGAGTTGTAACGGTAGAATGTTGTCATATTCCACACATTGGCCTTTCAAATAAAAAAATAACTCACACTGCTTGTTTTACTCCATTACAACACTATCGCCCCTTTTGAAAAACTCCTTTAGGATAAAGATTTTTCGACTACCAGAGCAGAAGTTTTATGTTGCAGATAATCAACGAAAATTAAAATTTTAATGTATTTATTGTTCTAAAAAGAATCAGCCCTCCAAACGGAAAATGGCTGACATTGAGCCCTTGTCAAAAAGAAAATAACGCAGACAAACCAAGTGCCCAAATACGAATTTAAAATACAAAAAATGACAGTTCAGAAAAAAAAGAAAATATCTACACCTGTTAGATGTGTTATTTGGTTTTAGCTAGAAGTGTAATCAGGTTTTTAATAAATTTAATTAATTATTCAATAGAAATTAGTTTTATATATATTTTAAATTTATTGTTTGACATAACTTTGTCGAACTACAATTATTAATATTAAGTAATTTAATTTTTCAGGCATAAGTTCGTTTTTTTTTTGTTCTTTCTATTTAGAAAGAAAATTTATTTTAATATGATAACTGTTCATACAGTTACAAATAAATTTTCTTTTTGAATAGAAAGGATAAAGGACTTATGCCTAAAAAATTAAATTACTTAATATTTTTAATTAATACACTAATTTTATGATGAGTATTTTTTTAATGAAAACAAATACATCTTTTTAATTAAATAAACAATTAAAACAATTAAAAACTTAATTAAATTTCAAGCTGAAACCGAAATAAATCAGAAGAAGTTAAGATTTACTTTATTTCTCACTTATTTTATTCAGAAAACATGCAGATAAATATATGTTACATTTTTTTTGAACGCACATTTTGTTATATTAAATACACAAAATTAAGGAAAACTCAACTCTGCCAAGTGTAGGGACTAAACAAGAACTGTGCTATAAAAACAATAGCATGAAAAGAACTGGCAGCTAAATTGTGTTTATCAACAAAAACGTACATTTAAAAATCGTAAAAAAATATTATTTGAAAAACAAACTGCTTTGACAACAAAAATGTTTCGCGAAAACAAAAAAGAAAAGTACAACAAACTGAAATTTGGAAACACATTGTTTTCTTTGCGAAGAACAAGCAACGTTTAAGCTGCTCAATTTGAAATATTTACAACTTACTCTTAATATCCGCATCAGGGAAATCCTGTATAATTTATGGAAGTTTATTATCTATTGTCAAACGGTGTTAAAGGGCTTAAGAAATACGAGTATATTAAATACTTCAAGAGACTTGTAGCAGAATATATTTTAAATTATTGAAGAGAAATTAGTAAAATTGTCGTCCTGTCATCATTGTTATTAACAAGTTGTGCAGGGAATACAGAATAAATCTCGAACTAAATCTTTTATTCCAAGCTAACATTTAATAAGTAATTTTAAATAAAATAAAAATAAATAAGTAATTTTAAATATTTTTTTCAAATTAAATAATCGTTAATTCATATTCACAAATAATGTACATGCAAAGAAAAACCATAGTAACGACAACCATATTATGTTCTCTACAACAATATATTGTTGCGATATGCATCTTATTAAAATTGCAACATGGAGATTAATACAATTTTTACTACAATGAATTTGAAAAAGAATAAGGTTATTACGGTTCTATGTAATGCATTTCGGTAATAATTTCGATACATTAGTTCTAATATCGGTTAAATTTTATTCAAAAAAAGCATAAAAAATCGTAAGTAAATTTTAATAAAAGTAAAATAAAATAAATTTGTTCCTTATTTACGGGTTATATTTTTATGATTAGCCTCCAAGAAGAGGCCTCGTTCAATTTATGAAAAAATAGTAGATAAATTTAACTACCGAATTAAGTACCTTTGGGCCGTCAATTCATGATGCAAGAGGTTGAAAAAACTAAGTTTAAATACAAGTACAAGATATTATTTTTATACACGATAAAAATAATCATTTTCCATTAAGAAGATCAGTGGCGTAGTGGGTGGGGCGCCAATCGAAGAGTACCTTTGTAACTTTTTATTATAAAAATAAATACATAGAACTTTGGTCAATGCATCTTCCTTTGACTCTTAAAATACATTTAGTAGTTGAAATTACAGTATCCAGAATAGGATATGTATTGACGTTTGATGAAGTTCGGTTTTTGAATTTGTGAAGATTCGATTTTTTTTTAACTTTCTGGTTTTGTAATGAATTTTTAATGATTTATTCTATTTTCGGTGAAATTTCGCGGTTTTCCGATATGACGGTTTTGGTATAATTTATAGTTGTTTTGTTGTGAATTTTTGACTTGTAATGAACTTAAAATTTTTTGATAAAATGCCCACTTATTTGATAAACTTGTCCGTTAAATTTCGAACCTTTGGTAAAAAAATGTATTTTTTGCTGAAATTCGTAGTGAAATTTCAAAGTTTATTGCAATTCGTTTTTAAGTTTTTTTTTGCGATATTTCGTTGTTTGGAAAATGTAGTTCTTTTGGTAATTAATTTTTTTCATAATTAATATGAATTAATTTATTTCAGGATTAAGCTCTTTTTATATTTTTTATTTTCCGTTTGTGCGAACTATTGCTTTTCGTCGCATTACCGGTTTGAAGTGAAATGCCCACTTTTTGAATTTTTTGCTTAAGTTCGGCTGGTAAAATTTATATCTTTTACTTTGTTTTATTTTTAATATTTGTTGGAAAATTTTCAATTTTTTCAAAATTTTCGAATTTTTTGTTAATTTGTGATTTGTTGTGAAACTAACCTGCGTTTTTTTATGATCTGGTAGCATTATATTATGGGAAAACTTAGAGGTTTTTCATAAAAATTTTGGTTCTATAGTAGTAAAATTTTGACTTCTTGGTGAAATTTAATTTTGTGGTAAAATTTTAAAATTTTGATTTTTTTTTTTTGCAAAATTTGAATTTTTTAAGTAAAGTTTTCAATACAATTAAACGTTTTGGTCCGTAGCTGATCTGGTAAAAATAACAAAAAAACTTGGCTTATAACCCATCTTTTCTAAAAAACTATAGTATGCTAAGCAGCCCAAACCTGGCAATAAAAAGTGTGTTATACGAAGTTTCTGACATTGTATTTTTCACTAAATTTTTCTGAACAGGATCATAAAATATTTATTTAATTTATAACTTTACACAAAGTTACCATTCGTTTGAGTAAAATGAGACATACACCAAACCAAGTCTCACCAAAAATACAATTTTTTATACATAAAATAAATTAACAAAATACACATGATTTAGATTTCCGTAAAAAAATCTTCATTTAGTTTTAAAGAAGAAAACTTGTCAGATATTTTTAAGGTACGCACTTCATTCTATTATTCTTTGAGAAAATCCATATACTATATAAAATTACTGAAAATGTTGTCAGAGAAGGCTCCGACAAGGTGTCAACCACCGGGCGCTATTTATGCTCGCTACGCACTGAATAAAAGGCATGACCTGACTGGAAGGGGTGTATACAGAACAAAACTGCAACCGAAAACCAGGAAGAAATTTCTACAGGAGGGAATTCATTCAACACTTTCGAAAAAAGTGAAAATAATTGGTCAAATACGTGGACAAAATACCTTGGCTGATGGAATAATTAACTCTGTCTTAATAACAGAAACCGAGTTTTCTTCATCTGATGATGAGACAGCTTCGAGGGAATAGTTAACGTCGTAAATCTTGCCTTTCCTGGCAAAGGCCATTTTGTTTATGTTTCGAAAGCCGTTGAAGTAACTTTTTATTCAAATTTACAAGTATTTGTCAATTACAAAAATACAGTTTAATGTTGCATTATAAGATTCCAAGTGAAAATTAAACAAAATTGTCACATATTTGAGGAGTTGAAAATGGCGCAAGACACATGCGAATTCTGCCACAAATCTGGCTGTGTGCCATGGATCACCTCATTGCTCAGCAAATCTTAATTACATCTCTTATTACTGTCATTAAACCAAGGTACATTTATTTAGTTGGTAGCCGCACTAGGGCAATAACTGCAGCCAGTTCAAACATACAAACAAGGAAAGAAATAAAAAAGAATAATTTTCTTAGAATTAATATTGAAGTAACTTTGGTTCTTTAGATTTCTTTTTTATATTCCACATACACACACACAATCTTCACAAAAATTTAAATGCTTTCACAAAATTGTTTTTTTATAAATCTCAATTTAGTTTTAATTTTTCGATTTTTATATTCTTTTTGATTTTAAAAATGTAGGAAAGAAATTTACAAAAATTTGGCTAACAAGGAACCAGAAAAATAGTCAGCTGGGATAGTGCTTTTATCTAGTATTATAAATATACATTGGGTTAAACTATTTCATTATTTATTAATTTAAAAAATGTTTATAATTAAAATTATAACAAACAATAAAATTACAGCACTAGCAACTTTGGCTAATTATTTTAAGCGCTAACGAAGTTTGTCGGCAAACATTCGTTTGCTGAAAAATCATTTTATTGCTTTAAAAAACCAAATACGTTGTTCTTTCTTTCAAAATATATCAGTTTATATATCTACATACGTTATTTTATCTGAAGGCCCTTTTTGGTGTCGTTTTCGTGGAATTTTACAAACGTATTTGTAAAATTGAAAATTGTTATTTATACCGAGCGCATAGTTTCGTAATGAACGTTTCTTGGATTATTCATGATAACGAAAGACTTCCAAATACTAGCTAAGGAAACATAGGACATTCCGTTAAGTACAATTATTTTCCAGTTTGATTTCGAATAGGCCTAGAGGCACCGGGGCCAAATATTGTACTGAATTAATTTGATTGAAAAAAGTAAAAAAAAAAACAACATATAAGCACGATAGACGAATTAGGTCGTCCCAAACTTTTAAACAAACAAGGCAAACGTATATAAATGGCTTTTTATTACAACAAAGTGCAAGCTACGTTTACTTCTTTGTTTCACTACATGCCCCAAACTATAAAAAAACTCTTTATTATTTGTTTCATAACTCAAGTGCTAAACTTGTGTAATAATCGAAAGCTCACGCATAGCTGTTCGAACGTATAAATTAAAATTAAACAAAATCATCGCTTAAAATCAGTTGGTGTTGGTATTATTAAACGTTACAAAACCCTCTACTCCACACTATTGGCCAATATTTATATGAAATTAACGTTAAAATTTTAAATATTTATCATTCATATACTTAGACTTAAGTGGACATCTCTTACACTTTTGTGTTACATATTTACAAGAGCGGGTCAAGAAGGCTGCGTCTCATACTTTTGTATTTATGAGCGCCTTATTTCTCCCAAGAAATACGGCTTCTCTAGGACATCCGATGATTTCACAATTAGAACTAACTTTTTTCCCGTCAAACTATATTATTTTTTTTTAAGTTTAGAAGGAGAAAATAGGCACTGGCGGCCAAATCTGGAGAATACAGCGGATTCATAGCCCACGTGATTATGCTCAACACATGCACTATGCTACGGAAAAAGCAGAAATTCGCTCGTTTTTCTTTAAAATCGCCATTGAATCGGTCTAATGAGCTGGCCAAGTATTCACTATTTATTGTTATTTACATTTGAAGGTAAATCAATGTGGATTATGCGGCATAAATCTCAGAAAACTGTCACCATGACATTATTAGCGAATAAAACCACCTTGGTTTTTTCACCGATTGTGTGGACTGCTGCTTAAGTACGACGTGTACACCGTCATAAACCGCTGGAAAAGTCAGCCGTATTTCAGTTCAACAACACTTCTTTGAAGTTGTTACACGAGTGCAACAATATGGTCAATTGCGACATCCATCTGGCGGACAGCTTTTTTTTTTGAGGACCATAGTATACTTCCGATTTCTGGATCATAACGCAGTTCTCCCAGCGGAAGTTTGTGCGATCACGGAGTATCTAAATGGGCACATTGAAACTGTGGTGGTAAACATTTTTACGGGCAGGCAAATAACAATAATCTGATAGCATTAGACAATTCTTGAATGAAAAAAACCGATAAATGACTGCTGAACGCATGGTAGACTGCGCATCATATGGGTGCTGAGCCACTGTGAATCGGTCGGTATGGCAATTAAGATCAGAGAGCTTCAGGGAGTTAGGTAATACGAAGCCGCTTGAGGCCACCAAATTCGATCTGAAAGGCTCATTTAACACTGTGGAGTGAAAATATGGTGGGGCGAATAAGAAAAGACCCTATGGGGAGACCCAAATCGGCATAAAACAAGGTGGGGTCACTAGGGCTTGCGGGCTTGATAAAACATTTCCTATGTCACTGTCCGGCTTTCGAACAGCTAAGGACCCTTGGAAAGTGGAGATTTTTTAAAAAATGAAAAGCTCACAACGGGCCGAAGTACTGGCCTAACCTAAACTAGAAACGAAAAGGCACATTGCACGATATATCCACCCATGTAAAGGCGTGTTTAATAGAGAGTGTGTTATACTCATTAACATTTTATTCGGTGTCAGATGTTTGTAACAGACCATTCAAAAAGTCAATACGATGACATATAGCTTGCGTTACTAGATTTTTTCCATATCATTTTTATTTAGTACTAACCTTCAAACGACGCGTGTATGTTACGTGAGAAATTTTCCCCACCTTCTTTCAAAAACAACTCTGCAAACTTTCCATAGGAAAAATGTAAAACATTTTAACTTTCGATTCGAAAACATTTCGAAAAATATTGGTTTTCGATATGAGGTACAAAGCGAACTCACATTCATCTGAAATGATTGGCAGCCAACAAGTTTGGAGTATTATTCAAGCTTTAGGAGGAGAGTTCAATTCATACCAATATGTTGAAGATCATATAAATACAGTAAATGAAAGTCATTTCTGTAGCAATGAAAAATAATAATAAAATTCGGAGTTTCGATATGCAATTGCATAAGTGCGCTGCTCCTTTTAATGGAAATAATTTCAAATCAATTCTATTTTATTGGGAATATTGGCTATCTCGATACTTTAGAGGAATGGTTTAGATGGTTTAGAGGAATATACCTTCATAAGTTATTCCTAAAACCTCCTTACACTCACCTCTTCTTGACGCCTTTTATCATGTCAAGTTTTTCTTTTTAGAATTCGTTTGACACAAAAAGTACGCAAAAATTAATAAATAAATAAGCAGCTGCAGCTTTGTGCCTTTTGATTTTGTTCTTTAATTCTTCCCTTTTTATTTTAGTAACAGAAAAATAAAAATATTGTCATAAAATTTTGCGACATGATTTTTTACGACTTACGCGAAATGAAATTTTCTAAATTTTACTACTTTTAGTGCGAGTACGCAAGATGCTGAAGAGAATGATGAAAATGATGATGAAAGAAATGTTGCATGTTGTTCACGTAAACACACACAAAAAAAGTACCAGTATGATGAAGCATGATATAAAATTAAAATATGTAGTAGAGTTATACAAGTACATTCTTGTAAATATTATGAACATGACATCATTTGGTTTTCGTCGGAATGCATTTTCATTTAACTTTTGTTACACAGAACAAACGCATTGTAATTTCATTAAATTTTGGTTCGTCTCTGTGTGTTTTAATTACTTGAAAGCTTTTGAAGTTATTAGGCTGTTTTTATTTCTATTTGGAAAATGTCTATGGTGAAGAGAATAAAATTGAAAATACTTCTATAATTAATTTGAACAAATAAAGCATAATTGTACGCAAGTAGCGTACGGCAAAAGGAGAACTTAACTCAAAAAGTAATTCAGACAAGAAATGTTTCAATAAAGGTTCTTTATAACCTGTCCACTGCAGAAGCAGCCGCCTACATTTTCAAAACATGAAAGTTTCAAAAAAAGTCATTGCAAGACTTCAGCTTTTGGAACTTAAAGACGTGCAAGCGATATATTCTTTTCTAGCCTAAAGAAGTACTTGACATAGAAATACTTAAAAGAGAAATTAAGGCGGTAATGAGGATGTTACTGAAAAATCTTACGAACTTTAGACTTCGACCAGAGTTCTTTTTGCCATGACAAGCTGTAGTTCGAACATCTTAATGGTTTTCTCTCAACCACTGTAATCCGTGCTTCTACCCAACTATCTCTGGGACTTCCCACCGGGAGCGTATATCATCTTGGTGATCCCGCCACCTTGATGGATTGCCACTGGGGGAAAACAGGGCCATCAGTTCCTGGGGCTTGTCAGGAGCCTGAAACTGGAAGAAGGTGTGACTTCTAAGTTCGACCAGAAGCGAGAAAGTAAACTGGTACCACAGGAAACAGTAGCCCCTGTAACTTTGGTTCCAGACTAGTTGTAGGTCAGGCTCCTTCGGGGTTGCACGTGGTGTATGTGGTTTATATCCAAAGCGGGGAGGTTCACTGCAGGACCGATGTGGCGTTGTATTGGAACGCAAGCTGGCAAGTGTCATTCGTTGACGGCAAGAGATTAGATAGCTCCGAACCCCTCAGCAAGGGGTGGGACCGGGGGCCTGACAGCCTCTGTCCTAATTTGCTACCTATGGGATGTGCATGAGTGCTATTCCGGTGGTGTTTATGCGATCGCATAGGGGCGCTGGTCTGGCCGCTTAATGTCACACCCGCGGTTAGATCACCATGAGGCTGAACCATCACTGGCTGGTACTCACTCAAATCTAAAGACATCTACTTCTGGGACTTTCTACGCAAGCAAAAACCAAGATTCAGGTAACAATATTTTAACAGCATTATATGGTTGTACACAAATCATAATACTATTGCAGATAATATTAACAGCCTAAGCCTATGGAAAAGCACAAAAATTCGTTACTGATTAGCAGCGGCTCAAGTGCGAGTACAGGCAAATAAAGCAAACAAATATTTAATAGTCTACGCTCTAACTACTTAATAAGCATCACCGTCATGCTTGGATTACCAAAACAATTTTACATATTATGTCTATCAAGAAAATTTTTTGATTGGAGTTATTATATTATTTTTGTACAGTTAAAACAATAACCATTATATGCAATAACCATTTTATGTTTGCCACAACGATATATTGTTTTAGAAAACATTAGATGATTGTCGTAACCATGTCACGACCAGATTTTCCTTGCCGTGTGGACTAGAAAAACTTTGGACAAATATTGAATATAAGCCATACACGTTGCAAGCGTTGGTACAACGCGGTTGGTAATCAAGTTGTGCGTATTGACCATGGAGAATACAATTTTATGCACAATCTTGCACAACTTGGTTTTACAAACAAGTCTTTATGAGTAATAATTGGCGCACAAAAATATGTTTTTTTCTATGTAATTACGACAAAAAATAAGCACAAAATATATTGATATTTTCCAACGTGCCCCTTCACATTGCAACCGAGTTATGCAACTTGCAAAAAAAAGCTCTTTGGTTATTTGTACAATCAGAACCCTACTTCATACAATTAGCCCATGCACTTTGTAATGCAATGTGTACCCTACACAAGTTGTCCAACATTGCCTTTGTGAATATCATGAAGATGCCACCTACTGAATGTTCAGAACGTTATTTGATGTATCATAGCTAAATGAACGAGTGTAGGATCAGCTGTATCTATCATGAGGGGTACCGTGGCAATATTTTGCAGGTTAAGATTTTACCCTAAATCAGGCAGCAAGTTCAAGTGGAGGCGAACAGAGGATATACGATTCCGAAGATATACGGATTTACACGCATTACAATTTCTTTAATATGTCTTCACCACACTAAAAAATTTCTTCAATGACAATCACCTCTCAGAGAGATTTAAAGTTGTCTTCTTTCTGTGACACTTTTGCCAACCAGGAAACAAGAATAAATATAATTAAAATTTTTAATAAGTAACGACTTCTGTAGGAGTTACCAAATCATAATGGGGAAACCTATTTTCTGTGCTTTTCTTTTCCAGAAAAGAGTCGATTAAAATGAAATCTACAATCGTTCTTTAAAATTTATTTTCTATAAAAATAAAATAATTTTCATATCTCACACACCTTCAAAAAGTAAACCTAAAATGAAAACATTACCGACGCAATTTTTATAGTCCTGTGTAAAATTCTCATATAGTTAAAAAGCAATTTGTTATAAAATGCATGCACACATGCCAGATACCTATGAGTACCAGCCATGGTAAGATAGAGAATCCTATTTACTTTATGGCTTAACTCATAAATACAAACAATATCAAACATAACACATACAAAGCACACCTACTCAGAATTAAATGGTGAGGTGTACGTGAGAATATAAAATAACACACTTACGCTGGTGCAAGTTAAACCTAAATCTGAATTACGAGTAGTTATTTAATGTAGTTTTTGCAACTTTATTTGAAATACATCTACATGAAATTTGACAGTATACGATGTTAAATTTTTCGAAACACTTTTGGTCTAGTGCAGAGAGTGTTTAAAGTTAAAAGTTTGGCATTAAACAACTTAAAGCCGACAAAAATTGGCATAAGATTATAAAAAGCACAAACATAGTTCCTTCTCTTTTTGGAAAGTTAAACTATTTTCTAATAATAAACAAAAAATAAATAAAAAATATTTTAATTCACAGATTGTGCTCAAATGGCACTGATTTACAAACGTGTTGTACTCTATTATTTTTATTTTGCTCAATAAGTTATCTTTTAAATAATTAAATAATGAGAATGAGTTTGTTTGTTCCAGATGTATTTTTTGTATAAATATTTTGATATGCAATTTTTTATATTAATAATTTAATTTTAACTGCATCCGCTATAGATTATGTTTATACATTTAAATAGTCAATATTTATTAAAAAAGTTTCATGGCACGCATTTTTGTATTTTTTATACCATTTGGAGTATAACAAAAAGTTTTATAGCAGGATCTTGAGTCCTTATTGTATTTTTATATTTTTGTCTTGCCAAAATATCTTTTAATTTAAAGCGTTTTTTATACTCGTTGTATGGAAGCAAAGCACTGTGTATAAGTTTGTAACTTTTTAACTTCATTTCAATGATTTTTTTCCAATGAAAAACGAATATTTTATGATATCAAAAGGAAAAGTTATAAGGTAAAATGTTTGATATATTTTATTTTCACGCACAACCAATTTATATCGGCATTGCGAACAAATTGTAGTCTTGACCATTATTAACTCAACTGTCCAGTTAACCGTCCTTTTATAGCCCCATATATCAATGACCATTTAGTTTGTTGTTGTTGTCTGTGGCATCATTTGTCTTGTAATAAAACTTATTTTTATGATCAATCTTAGGAAATACGAGTAAGTTTGTATAAGTGCTAGTGGCAACACTTGAACACCTACATTATTCCCTTTAACAAACGAAAATTATACTCATATACGTTGTTGTTACTTCAATGAAATATAAAAGAATTCAAATTATATGCATTTTCCCTCCTTTTAAGAGAATTTAGATAATTTAAAGAGCGTCGATGAAAAAAATAGTATATTTGAAAAACAAAGAGTATAATTTGACTTCAAATTCTTTATTCTTATAAACTTGAGGACACAAGAGTAGGCACAAGCATTCAGTATGTAATTATTGAATTACATGCGGTTTAATTACTAAAGTATACAACGTTTTGGACTGGAGCAACTGAATGAAGTTTCTTATGTTATTTAAGGTGCTGGAATTCATATCTGTACTCTATTTTTTAAATTAGTTCTGGTTTCTAAAATATACTGATTTATACAAAATGCAGAAAGTGTCACGATTAATTTAGACGCACGGTAGTGCGACAGATCGAATTCTCGCGGTGTGTTTACTACACGAAACTATTTGCGCTATTTTTACCCACCCCATAACTTTGCTTTACTTAATTATAAAATATAAGGACAATACATATAGGTAACCTAATAGGTGAAGTTAATTGAAAGGTTTACCATAAAAGCTTCCGATATTTAATTACCTATTCATTGCCACAATGACGCAATTCGACTGTAGCTAGAGAGCTGAAATTTAGTATTAATAAGTAATCAGAAAAATTTGGAAACAGGAACTTTTTTTGTCGGTGGTATGGGACACAGACACAACAGTCTGTAAACTCCATGTTAGAAGAAGAAGTTCAATTCCTATCCAATAATGTTGGCCGTTAAAATACTGAGATAAAATTGAGGACGGGTGTGTAACACCATCTCATTTCTAAGCAACCTGCTAGCTTGGCAATATTTTTCCCCCTTTCCTATAGGGGAAAGATTAATTGGAGAAATGTTACCAAACTAGGACTTTGAAAGAGCTTGTATTGTGCAAATTAAGAACTGGGTCTTCATTTTCATCTTAGGCCGAAATGCTTGTATAGGAATTATTATATACAGGCATGTTCTGAAAATCACTTTTTTGTAAAAGTGATTTCAAATCATGAAAAGGTGTTCTATAATAAATTTCTCTTCAATAAATTAGCTCCCGGCAATTTTATTACCTCAATTTTTACTTTTTATATTAATTAAGAATATAAAAAAAATAAACAAACAAAACAGAAATCTAAATACTCAGCTGTTTTCTCGTGTTTTCGAAAAAATAAAACCACGCCGAAAACCGTAAAATCTCGTGATTTGCAGAACAGCATCAAATCGTCGGCGTGAATTCAAAATCGTTCGTGATTTGAAATCACGTGGTTTTCAGAACAGACCTGATAGTAGCACATTAGAACAGTTGGTTCTCTTTTCCTGAGGAAAAACATTTGAAAAAAAACTTGTTTTTAAATTTTCTCAGTAGTTTCAGGGAAATAAATAGTGGTGAACATTTTTTTTGGCAATATAAGAACATATTTTTAAAAAATCATTAGAACTTTGATTATTTCTAATTAGAAATTCTATTTAAAAATTAGCTAGATATATTTTTTTTAAATATAATAAAATACAGGATCAAGTTAAGGTATCTCATAAATAAAGTTGCCATATGCAGAACATTTTAATGTTGGGTGCGTACGAAGCGAGGTAGATACCTTCACTTGATTGTGAATAAAATCAAAATGTCTGCATTGACTTTTAAAAATATCGCTGGAATACTAGTAAAAAAAACAACGAAGTTTTCGATATTTCTGAAACTACTGAACGGATTAAAAAACAATGTTGGCACGACCGTCGTAAATAAAATATTTTTGTCGAGTTTCGGATTTTTATTTTTATTTAACTCAACAGCACAAACCGTTTTCTACTCATGTTAATATTTGTCGTGTAACTGATTCTTTTTGACATAACGGTATATCTAGAAAACTGGAATAAATTTTAAGAAAATATCACCAAAAATCTGAACATTTTCCGATGAACAAAAAATCGATAAAACCGCAGGTTTACTAAGAACTTATTTAAAACCCCAAATATTTCCCAAAAATCTAAACTGTACTATAAAATCTAAAATTTCCTAAAAAAAAGTGTATATGACCATTGCAAAAGGTTCAAAATTTCACCATAAACTGAAATATCGAAAAAAGGTAAATTTTACCAAAAATGCAAAAGCTCAACAAAATGTGTAAAAATCACAAAAAAAACTTAAAAAATGAAATTTTTACCAAAAATCGACCTGCACTTATTCAAACCCCATTTATGTATGTATAACATGCATTTTTCAATTTCTATTTTAAATTTTGCTCGCTGTTTTTCTTTTCAATCTCGTCATAAAAGTTCGTCCTTTGGTGATGCAATTTTTTGTTTGGCGACATAGCGTTTTTTTAAAGTTACATTATTTTTGTTTTCAAGAAATACGCGTTTTTCATTAAATATGTGCAAATTTCTGCTACATTAATTAGACAGATTATTTCAAAGCTAAAATTTCAACAATCTGGGTTTTTTAACGTGTAAAGTTTATATCTACAGCGTTCTTCACGTTATTGGTTACCCCAACAAGCAACGTTTGCGTGCAAAGAGCTTTTTTTTAACTTGAAACATGTTAGCCTAATAAAATAAAGTATGACTTTGCTTATTGAAGTCGGTCGTTATCATAGCATCAGTGTGCAGGAAATTCTATGCACCATGGAAAAGTTTGAGGGTAAGTATACTCTTTTATATCTTGAGATACCAATCAGACAAAGATTAGAGCAAAGGGAAGAAAATAAAGCCGCCGTAGCGGCCAGTATCGAATAAAATCCAGAAATGCAGATTCGACGTCGATCAGCTGAATTGGGCATCGCCAGAGAGTCGACTCGGCTTCTTGATTTGATTATCCGACAAAGTGATTTGATTTAGATATTTGGAACGAATTTCCGGTATCCCATGTAAAGTTTGGTTTGAAGACAAACCCGCTTCGGCTACGTGCTATTTCCTGTGTCACTCTTCGTTCTATAAATGTATCTTCAAAATAAAGGCAGAATTAATTTGATACCTCATGCTGCTAACGAAAAAGTAGACAATGGAGCCAGTACGTCGGTCAAGTCAGGCGCCGGTAAAAAAGCAGAAACAGATGGAGGCTTTTACCGAACGAATTTCCGTCATCCCTTGTCAAGTTTGGTTTGGAGACAAACCGGTTTCAGCTATGTGCCATCTTCAGTGTCATTTTTCGTTCAAAAATTTTGTATTAAAATATGTTTAATTCTAATGGTTTTGGAGGGGGGAAATTCCCTTTTCATCATCACTCCTGTTGATCCACGGCTGATGAAAGAGATAGATAAATTGGTAACAATAAGATTTGTAATCCCTTTAATATAATCGTGGTAATGTTGTCGGTTATAGATAGTTAAGTCGATTGCCAAGAAAACATTCAAAAAATTACTTAAACTAATTTATGCTTTAGTGAATTTCTACTGGCAACACCATCCTAAAATGAAGCTATTGATAAACAAAAATTTTCCAAATTATCCGGGAAGTCGAATTTAAAAATAGGTTTTAATTAGTTTAAAATAAAGTAGCTTTTGCTCTTTTTAATAAAAATTAATTCAAATTGTTGTATAAAATTAACAAAATAAAGTGAATAAATAACAATTCACACAACTAACTTTTGCATAGTATGAAAATTGTACTCGAATAACTTGTCTTTTTTATTCGTTTTGATTATACGAGTATGTACATCGCCAAAATTATTGTTGTATTTACGTAAAGTTTTAATAAAAACACTCAAAATGATGAATGAAAAGAACGACTTTGCAATACTTGTTTATTAAAATTGGAACGGGATAGAGCGAATATTTGTACTGGGCAATCTTGTTAGTTTCAGGAAAAGAATTTTTATCCTAAATGTCAAATAAAAGTAGGTTTAGTGTAGGTGTCTACCTACCTTAAGCCTACAATAAATTTTTTCCATAATAGTAGTTGTTAAATAGATTTTCTTTACAATGGTTTTTAAAGCTTTGTTAAGTTTTTTGCATACGGCTGTTAATAGGTTCATCTTGCAGAGATTTCTGCTTACAAAACACATTTCACCAGTGCTGCATGAACCCTTTGGTGCAATTAAAGTGTATGGCTGAACATACTATTGGCGATATCTGCGATTATGTTAGACGCAAGAAGCGAAATGTTTAAAAATCCTCGTTTAGACTTTCCTTCACAAGCGTAAAAGAAAGGTCAATGACTCTATAAATCCTCAAGATAAGCTAAGCTTCCTTCTCAGCGTTCCAGTTCTCGAATTAAAAAGATATGTAGTTACAGCATGGGAAGAAATGCAAACAATATACTCTCTGCTTTACAAATTTGCGCAAACATCTGATTCGAATTCCGTACTATCAGCAACAAAGCGCCTTTCCGAACTCTTATTTTAAAACTCTGTTTTACGCATATTAATTTAAAAAACCCCTGAACCTTTGAACCAAACAAAAAATTTTAATAAACTCATTTATATTTTTTGCAATAATGCAAATAATTTTAATGTTTACATAACAACCTAAGCTAAATTAATCGATAATTCGACTATTTTTTCCGATTAATTGCAATTAATAATATCTCGGTTCGTTTAATTATATTACTAACTAGCCAAGCCCGGTCCTGCCCACTTTTCTAATCACGAAATTATATAGTTATGACAGTTTAATATGTGTGCAAAATGATAACTTATTTATTATGGGCGTGACACTGCCCACTTTTCTAATTACGAAATTGTATAATCATGAGAGTTCAATATGTGTACAAAGTTTCAGAAAAATCGGCCAAGTGCAAGTAGCTGAAAAATTAATATTTATTTTGTATGGGCGTATTTCATTTTTATGTACATATATATAGATGGGCGTAGCCCCGCCCACTTTTTTTTAAATTACCACCCATAAACACTCCCTGGAATGTGTACAACAACTTGACAAAGTTTGAGTCCGATCGGCTTTACGGTTTCGGAGTCTATAGCTAACATACACACAGACAGACAGAGTTTCACTTTTATATATATAAATTAATCGGCAAATATGTTTTTTGCCACCACTAATCACACCAAAAGAAAAACTAACAAAAACCACAAAACATACAAAAAATTATGCTAAAAGTTTTTCGAAAAAGAAAACATCATTGACAGGTTGAAACATGTTGACGATTTACTATTTATGTTAAATAAAATATGTAACTTCAAATAAAAAGAACACAACGTAGGCGTCAATGCAAATGACATTAAAAAATTGTAATTGGTTTTTGGCAAAGCTAAAAGCAAATAAATATATGTATGTATATCTGCCCATACTTACAATCTAATGCCCAGGTACCTATCAAACGGTTAAATACGTATACAACGTAAGAAAATGGGATGGGTTACAAACAACCTAGATATTAGGAATACACTGGCATTTGAGAAGCGTATGCAGCAAACATGAAGAAAATATTAAGTAAATTATAAAGATATTAAATTAAAAAAGAAAGGAATATAAATAGAGCACAATCCAGATGCAGTTCTTACCAAAATCAAATCAGAAATAAAATATTTAGAAAGAGAGAAAGAGAGGGCGTTGCTGGATTGTCATTGGCTCAACAAAAATATACATTTGGTTTGTGCAGCTTCTGAGAAAACATTATATAACATCATTATCTTAATGGTACATAAATATTTTGCCTTTACACATCTCTTTAAAGAGAGGAGAACATTGATTATGTAATAAAAATAATTACAAGCATTCTAACATGAACTAAAAGATGCAATACTAAAATTATATATACCTAAATACTGACATACATATGTATGTACATATATTTAATATTCTTCTGTTGCATTAAAGATGATACCTCTTCTGCTCAGAAATACTCATAACCAAACTTTTGCGAATTTTTGTTGGCTAAATGGATAAAAATCGTAGTTGCTACGTACTATAGGTATGTATGTATATGCTATACTATTTACGTTTTTACGTTGGTTTTTTAGTACAATTTTAGTTACGAGTATTAAGTTGTGGTTTTTATTACTCTCATATGTATGCAGTGTTTTTATCTCTATGTATTTCTCTATTTTATTTGCAATTTAATGCAAACAAAGCCATCTTTTGCCAGCAACTAAAACCAACAAACAATAATATCTAAATAAAGATAACAAAAGTATAATCGTTAATAATTCCAAGAAAACTAACCACAAAAAAGTGCAAACTATAGTTACAAAGACGCAATAAAATTTAAAAAGAAAAACTTGTTTTGAACAAGAATTTTATTCTAATCCATTTTAAAGTTATAGGTATCTTAAATTTTTATCACCGACACAGGATTAAAACTTTCTAAAAGCTATAAAAATTACTAAGGCATATACACGCAAAGAATCAACATGGTTGAGGTAACCATAATCTAATATTATGATTATATGTTATATCCTTTTGAACAAAGCATCATATTGTTATTGTAGATAAAAATAAACTTTATTCTAGTTTTTTGACCTTTATTGTTATTATGATGTCTAATTTTTCTAAGCTCCAGGTCATCAATAAAATCTTCCTTATTATAAATTATAATAAAAATTAATTTTATTTTTTCCAATATTTCGCTACGCCTTTGTGTAGCATCGTCAGGAAATAACGACGATGCTACACAAAGGCGTAGCGAAATATTGGAAAAAATAAAATTAATTTTTATTATAATTTATAATAAGGAAGATTTTATTGATGACCTGGAGCTTAGAAAAATTAGACATCGTAGATAAAAATATAAATATGGTCGTCTGAGAACGATAGAGAAACAAAAAACTAATTTTACTTATTGGCAGCTCATGAGGTGCGAACGCAGGCACCTAAAAACATCGCAGTCAATGTGCTGCCTAAGTAAGCCACAGCACCCTCATACTTTGATTAAATATTTAAAGCATTTTATATATTATGTTTACGAATTTTATATATTATGTTTGATGGTTAGAGTTTTAATATCATTTTTGTATAGCTAAAATAATTTGTTTGTGGTTAGAGTTTTGCCAAAACTTGTTTTACTCAACCCAACCATGTCGATATATTTATGGATAAAAACCATTTAATGATTATATGTAAGCAATAACTTGCTTGTTTCAACTAAAGTAATGTTTAAAATATTTTAAAATAATCATTATACATATGTTGGCCACAACAATATATTGTTGTAGAGAATATGGTTGTCGTAACCCTGCCACAACCGACCACAACTACACAAAGAGAGACACTAGAAAATAATCCCTTAGTGGATTAACCCTTCACTAGCACTTCATATACATCCAGTAAAACTCAAAAGGTAGTGTCAAGTCTAACATAATTAAGCACCCATATCGCAAAAGTAATAAGTTGTTTATATATTTCCTACAAAAACTGTATGACGAATATCTTGGAAGTAAAATGAACTATTTGAAAGTAATGTGAACTATTTGTCAGTGAATTATTTGCATGCTTGTAAAAGGAAAATATACATATTTGGAAAAGTTTGCAGATTTTATCTGCATTTTCTGATGCTAGAAGAGGAGAAGAAATCCGTAGAGAGATTGTAGAGATGATACATATAGACGCGATGAATGGAATCCGTTATCGTTAACAAAGTCAAAGTAAAAATAATACAAATCAAAGTAGCTTAACTCTAAGTCAAATGTTGTTGCGGATTTTAGGAATGTTACAGGTTGAGTATACATGGATTTTTATGTAGCGGTAAGATAAGTAATGCAATAGACTCCTACGTTGAAACCAAATTTTCAACTCCCTTCTCGTTCCCATTGAAATCTGTTGTGAACTTATTTGTGAAATTATTTGTGGTAAACATTGGCGATGCCAAATTTTTTTAAGTTTGTGAATTAACTCCGAAAAAAATGTATAATGAGGAACACTCACGATAGAAAATCAAAAACTTGTGGAGTTTTTGCATGGGCTGATTACCGGAACCATTCATTTGCTCTAATCCGACTTTAGTTTAATTACTTACCTCACGGTAAGCAATATTTTTGTTAGAAGAACGCCGACTTATTTAAATATCCATCCCTGTAGTTAACGCCTGTGGCAGCTTTGTACGGTAGCACAGATCCGAAAGGTTTTTAATGACTCTGCCTCACAGATCCGGCTCACTTAAAGCGATTATGTTGACCTTGAGGCCCTTGGTCGATTGGGACGTATTGGCACGAACCTGCGACTTTAGAACATCTCACAAGAAATTCCATACCATTTAATTCGTACCAAACGAAATTAGTCGTCACTGTTAACGCTAATGGCCTAGTTTTTGTCGAAAAATTACAGATGGGCATCGTCGCATATACCAAAATGTTGCTTATTAACACAGTCATTCTTTACAAAAGTGCATTTTTGTCGCTAAAGATAATTTTTCAGCCGAGTAGTTGTTCCAAACCGTGCAACTTGCCATGGTGATTTGGCATCAGGGACTTAATAGTAAACAACAGACTTGACAGACATCGCTAAACAACATGGGCAGTACAGACTGTGGACATCAACCGCCCTAGTAGCAAAAAGCTTTAACAAAAAATCTTAATTCTCTTTTATTCTCTTGCTTATTTACGAACGATGGGAAGGGGAAATTCACATGTATTTAAGGTATACTGGATTTTTTTCATTATACGAAAACTGTAAAAAGGATCAAGCAGTAAGTATAAGATAATGAAGGTGACAGAAAATATTTAGTATTTCAGTAACACAAAAACAGCAAAACCACTGTATCGTAAATATTATGCTTTTGCTGCTGCTGTTTAGCAATAACTTTATAACAACATAAGCACCATTATTGTTACCAATTTAGCTATCCCATTCATATTATAGTGGTGATTGAAATTTTGTACGTAAAAACGCATAACACTCAAACCTCATTGGCCGTTCATGAAAACATTTTCAGCTATCAAATGCTAATTGAGTAAGCCAATTTGTATATGTGTGAACACCAAATTTTATAAGTCAATATAAAATTTAACTGCCTCAATTAAGGCGCCTGTGTAAACATACAATCAGCATGCTGTTTAAGAATGATTGCAGCATGGAGCAGCGCAGTGTTTGCTGTCATATTTGAACTGTTGCTATTGCTGTTGTACTTCTAAGATAAGTTTCATAGATTCAGTAATAGACATTTTAATGTAGCATTTTTTAACTCTGATTAAAAATTAAATATTTCTAAACTACATGATTAGTTTTTTTTTTGCCATTTTTTCAAATAACAATTCTCTTTGGATAAAAACCACGTTTTGATATACATAAATTTATCAAACAAAACAAAATCATTCTTGCAATTATCTTTAACTCAAACTTCTGCCGGATACAACTGCAACCTTCAATTTGGTTTGTGTTGTAGTTCGATGTTTCACTTGTTGTAAGGTTTGATGTCCTGCTTCTTCCATGCAGCACATGTTGCATGTAACAAGATGCGTTAGTTACATCACACCTGGTTCTTCCACATACATACATACATATACATGTATGTATACTTATATATATTTAGTAGCAACATTTCTAATTGAAGTTGAGTTTCTGTTTTTTGTGTGATTTAAAATTGTTTTCAACTCTTAACTTTAAATTGGTTTTTGTATATGCGCTTCACATTTATGGGAGTTAACGACTGCTTTTATGTATAATTTTCATCGCTTCTTTTTCTCACAACATTCCATTGCGTGTTTGTACATGTATTTCAACACCGGAAGCAGGAAATGAAAATATTGCAGAGTAGTCGGTCTTACACGATACATGCATAAAATTCGTGCTGTTGGAAAACAAAACGTAAATAAGAAATAATAAAGAAAAAGCATATCTGGGGTGGAGCTATAAACGTATACTCACTAAATGAATGCATCATCATATCACGATTGTTTACATGGATTTTATTGCCGTTAGAGGGTAATTTCACGATTTACTTTATAACAATTACATGTGTACGTATATTAATGTGTGTATTTTATTATATGCAATGGTGTCACTTGCTGTTCATTTAATGTGCAAATTGAAATAGAAATTTGTTAATTTAGTCGATTTTTAGCTGTTCTGAGATTTTAAAAAACTACATACACTTCTGATCAATTGATTAGTCCCACATAAGTTCTGTTATTTAGCAGGCTAAATTTTGATATTTTATGGGTAGAACAAAAACTGCAACTGAGGTCAGCAGCATATGAAAGTTTTTGTTAAGGTAATATGCTACGGTGTTTTTAGCATCATTTATTTTATATTTTAAAGCTCTTTTGGAAAAAGTAAGAGTCGTTTTGCACATTAAATTATGCACTGATGAAATTCGTTAGTTTTTAGTTAACAATTGGACAAAATCGGTAAACACAAAACTGTAAGAAAGATCTAAAGTCTATGTGTATTTGTCGATACATGAAGCAAGAACAAATGTATGCACAAAACTACAACGGCAGTGATGTAACAGCTTTAACGCCAGCAGAAACGGGAAAAGTTGGCAGAATTTGTTTGAACTCAATCATGTCGGGATCAAAAATTATGATGGAAGCTGCCATACATATGAGTCATATGAGCACTTGGAGTTTCAATAATTAAAGAAAATATCCCTATTGAAAGAGACACACAAACAAAACCGATTGCAATTTGCCAGGGTGCATATGACATGGAGAGTAGAAGAAAGAAGTCACTTAAATTATTGGAAAGTAGTGGCTTTCACTGATGAGAAGAAGATCAACCTGGACGGACCAGATAAATATAACCACTATTTTCATGATTTGAGAAACTAAGATTTGTTTTTTGAACCGCCACCACGGCAAAGGGCAGTATGAGTGTGTGGGGTGCTGTAACGTACTATGGGACTGGAGAATTAATATTTCTAAGCGATAGTGTGACTGATGAAATCTACAAAACTATTCTTAAGTCGGCGTTTACAAAAGTAACTGCCATATTTGGACCGATTTTATGGATTCTACAACAAGATAATGCTCCTATACATAACGCCAGAGCTTTAAAAGAATTGATTTCAACCTAAAACATTCGCCTTCTTTGTTGGCCGTTTAAATTTTGTGATTGAAAATGTTTGAGGTTGGCGTACTCGGAAGGTATTTGAAGGAGTAAAGCAATTCAATGAAAAGCAGTCACTTATTCAAGACATTAAAGGATCTTGGAGAAAAATATCATTCGACGCTCCAAAAGATCGTACGTGTATTTGAAGTTATAGTAAACCCCTTTAAGTATTATAAATAAATAATTTTATTACAAATATAATGAATAAATAAGTTTTTAGGTAAAATTAGTTTGATATAATCAAACGAAAAAAGCTAAACTTTCTTTTTTGATTCGCTATTCCGACAGGGAGATTTGATGTAGATTTTTGAAACGAATTTTTGTCGTCCCCTTGTCAAGTTTGGTTTACAGACAACCCAGTTTCGGCTATGTGCCATCTTCAGTGTCATTTTCGTTCTAAACGACGAGGTATGATAGAAATTCATTCCAAAAGTCTACTTTCTTTTTTTAATTTAACACTGTACATATTTTGTTATACCCCTTAAATATCAAAATATGGCCTGCTAAGTAACAAAAATTATGTGGATCTAATCAATTGAACAGGAGGGTATGTTTTTTAAATTCTCTACCATATGTCTTACTTTATTAGAAATTTGTATAGAAAGTGTTTCCCTAGCAAGCCAGAGATTTCTGCAGCAGGCCAAAGATTTCTATAGGAAACCTCTCCTAGCTAGCTTAAGATCTTAATACTTTCTCAATCATGTAATTTCTTTGAAAATAGTAGAGAAAAATTACCTACCGCAAGCCCACATATACTACACATATGCTTATTTCCAAAAATTTATATTATTCACATGCTTAAAGTAAAACTGATCTTAACATTCCATCAAGAATTCTTATAAAAACCATAAAAAATAATTCTATGTGTTTTTATCTTTAAAAAACTTTTATTGATGCACATTTTTTTATAGAAATAATAAAGATAGAAAAATTGTAAAATAATCATAAAAAATATTTTTTTACGATTTTGTAGCGAAAATTGTCACTTAACGCTTGAAAAGAGGCAGGCTAAAATATGCACAGAAACTCAGAGAAATAAAAAATGTCTGCATATGTGAAGGCAATGCGAAGAAAATAATAAATATTTCACTCAATAATGTGAATAATTTTGCGCAATAATAGAAGCCATAAAATAATAATAAAAAGTGTGTAATGCTCATAAAAAGATTTACAATTACAAAGAAAATTTATTTAATATACGGAAATATGTTTAATTAATTATGCTACGCGTAGCATAAGTTGCAAGATTTTGTTTTT
Source organism: Phania funesta (assembly GCA_963932375.1). Lineage (NCBI taxonomy): Eukaryota > Metazoa > Arthropoda > Insecta > Diptera > Tachinidae > Phania > Phania funesta. The sequence continues at coordinate 105,843,841 of OZ010652.1, forward strand.
AAACATTTGCGACTAGACTGCTGTGAGTCATAAAATAGCACTTGCAAGTCTTTGCATTCAGTCAATAAATACGTTTGTAAGAATTATTAACGAAGACACCTCTAGGCAATCAAATCCCTTCATTAAGGAACATAAAGTGCACATTGGGCTTGCATATTATTAAACATTATAGTGTTAATAACCACAATATTCATAATACTAAAGTGCAACATAAGTTTCGTATGTGTGGGTGCAAAGGGTGTGTTTGTGCAGTGATTTTTAGTGATAAAAATGGAATTTAATTTTAAGATTAGTCAAGCATTTTCACATCAAAATTTTTATTATCATTAACGTGAGCTAGAGTTATTGTTAGTAATTGAAACGGCTTTTTCCAACATATGTTTGCAGCAAAAATGTATAGTTGCCGTGACCATCCCACAGCCATCTTGTTTCTTTAGTACGTTTTTACACAACAGCAATTGAATGACAGACAAAGTTTGTTGGAGCGGGCCCGAAGAGATATAGTGTGTAGAACACGACTATACTAGACATTTTTTGTTGCTCTTCTCTACTTTTCATTTTGTTACTTCATATTATTTTTCTATTGTCATTCTTATTTTAGTCCTGTTCACTGTGTTTTACAAAGCGGTAAAGTGAACGAAAAAGGAAAATTCAAAAATTTCTGTGTCTATCATTTCATTCAATTTCCTAATGTAAAAGGGCACTTACGCGAAGGGAGCAATTACATATATTAAAATTGGCAATATTCGTATGAGTATTGAGCATTAGGCGCTTAAATCAAAAGGTGCTTAAAGAACATATGGACAATATCTAATTGAATTGTTTTAAATTTTCACATAATTAACTAATAGTTCGAATTTGTATTTATGAGCAGAAATTTATGGGAGCGCCTAGAACACAAACATTTTTTTAATTGATTTTATACATTATTGCTCACATCGGAAGTTCTATCAGCTATTAAGGTCTACCGAATTATTTTTCCATTTCTGAACAAAACATCTGTGTGGCTTAGTGCACAATAGGTTAATATGCACAATTTATTTACCCATTTCAGATCACTTGCGTGAAGTCATTGGTTTATGTTGTGCTAATAAAAAAGGTTGGATCATTTACTAGAAAAAAACCAACAGAAAAAAAGTGCCGGGTATTTTGCACGGAAAATACGGAACTCGTACATAAGAGTTACTACAGACGTATTATTTGCACATGTTTAAACATCAGTTTCCACAAACATGCAACAGACACATGTGTTACTTGTGACAAGTTGTAAATTTCGATTAGAAAGTTAAAAACAGGCACTGCAACACTCAATTACGACAAAGACAATCTTAAGGAGTTTGTAAAAAATAATGCTACTAATACCATATGGAAGTTTGCGAAAAATGTAGCAGTATTGACATGTACTCAAGAGCGCTAAGCCCGATAATTATGGGCATACAACGTTTTCATCTACAACTTCTCAACGAGATGGGCCAACATGTATGTATATGCAGAATAAAAGCCAAGCTTTACTTGGCAAAAACTAGACCACAGGTTTTTACTTTCGGGCCACACATTTTTTAAACTATACAAATTAAAAACACATTAAAACTAAATTTATGTGCCCCAAGATTTGGAAACTTTATTTGGAGAATTCATTCAAATGGCCGACTCGTCTTTGATGACAGTTTTTCAAAACTGCCGAAATCCAGCCAACATTTCCAGCGCGCTATTAGTGAAATCTCTGTCTGATTGATGGCTTAAGAGTGCGCTCAAACTTTTCTACGATGTCAAATTTCCAAAGGTTTTGAAAACCTTCACAGCTAGATGGCGCTGGTTATTTATACAACTTCTAAAATATAACAACTGGAAAAACTAGCTTTACTATCTGGTCACCATATATACCCTGTAGTACTTTTAACAGTTATTCCCCCAGTAAACGTCTGATATTTCAGTGTTCACAATGCTAATCAGAATGGTGGTTAATCAGCTGAATCTTTATATTCTTTTGAAAATAAAAATGACTTTGCCCACTTTGATTCGTGCGTATATCCTCTCTCGATGACATGCATACATATTGTCAAAATTTGCTCTTCATGGCATATATAGATATTAATACACATAATAGTTCGGCGTTTAGAAGAGTCGGTGAACAATTGTCTATAATAAAGTTTAAGTCAAACAAAAAGACGCACCAAGAAAATCATTGTTTTAAAAGTTATTCCTTTGAATAATACCAACCTCTGGTCACATTGTCTTCTGTGACTAATTGAAAAATATAACGAAATTTTATGGAGAAATTACTTCAATAGAGATTTTACTTTAGTTTGTAATGAATTTATTTTTATCAAGTGGAGTATGAATACAGGAAGTACTGAGAAGTGGTTGGTTGATGGGATTAAAAAAATACAGTTCCATAAATTCGTTCAAACAAATAAAAAATTTGTCATTTTGAATGCATATTTAATTAAATTCCTTTATGCACAAATTGCTTTATAATTTTTTAACAATATGATATTTTCAGATTCCTTTAAAAAATTGCATACTTTTATTTTTTTCTTTCATTATTCGTCAATATAAAATCATTTGTTGAAGAAAACTAAACATTCTTCTATAAAAAGTCAACATTAAACAATAAATTAAAAAGAAAACACAGCTAAGAAAACTCAAACTACAAAGGAAAAGCTGTTAAAAACACTTAAATTTTAATTAAAACAAAATATTAAAACACAAGACCAGAACAAAAACTAAACATTCCAAGTGTTCTGTTAATGGTGCAACAGAAACACAAAAAACTTAAACTATTAAATAAGAATCCTTTTGAAGAAATGTTTAAAATAAAAGTGCAATTTTAATCTTGTATTTATAAAATACTAGTACGACCAGCAAAAGGACGAAGCTGCGAAGGTAGGCAAGAAAGGTATTTCAATCAAAGTTGTGTTTCTAATGACAGACAAAAAATATAGACTAAACAGAACTTTTAATCAGCTTGTTCTAATACGGGTAGCATAGGGACAGGCAAGGTTACTACTGGAAATTTAAAAAAAAAATTCCCAAGAAATAATCATTTAATCATTGAAATAAAAAACATTTAGGAAAAACAAAACAGAAATTAATAATTCAAACAAAACAATTTAAAAAAATTAAATTCATTGGCCTGCATAGTTTTGGTATTAGATTCACTTTCAGCCATTGTTTTTAATCTAACAAGATATCTATCGAGTTTATATAGTAATATATGAATGAAACAAAATATTTACCTGACCCTGAAAAAGTTGATCACAAATATTCGCCCTTTTACACCGTGCACACACGAAGTAAGATTAGAGGAAACATGGTTTAGAAACATAGTTTCATGTTTTGATACATACGATGAAACCACAGAAGAAACGAGAAACGAAACAACAGTTTTGTGTAAATATCTCACATACAACTATTATAGTAATATATGCGAGTGATCATAACAGCTCGACTTCTTCCAACGAACTAAGCCTTCGAAAACAGTAAACAGTGATACAGACGACGCAACATCGTATTTAGAAACACAAAAAATTTGTTTATATTTTGCGAACCAACAATGAAACATGAATTGCAAGAGAAAACAACAAATTGAACATGTCCATGACGCCTCGAATGTTCCTTCATGTGCAGCAGGCATTAATTAGACGCTGTTTCTCGCGATATGTGGTAGTTCTTAGTCAATTTCGTTTAGATACTACAATACACAGTTCAGACAATAGCCGATTAAAAGGCTATAGTTATATAAAGGTACTTACTTTTAGTAATAAAAGAATACAAATATGGTTAAACTTCAACAATGAATAGAGATATGAAAATCAAATATATCTTTTTATCAAGGCAAAGCTTTCATGTAGAGTTGTGTGAGTCAAGAACTAGTTCGTTCCTTTGAAAAACTATTTGCAATAATCACAAAAACAATACGCAATTTTCAATTCTTCTGCATGGCATACCAAAAGAAATTGTGCGTTAGTTTTGTAATTGTTGTAAAATTGCTAACACCTTTCTGAAATAATCTTATAATTGAATGAACTAGTTCGTCCCTGACACGAATCTACTGTTTATGCATTAAACGGATTTGCTAAGGTAGAAGACATCGATTTAAAAGAGAAATTGACGAACACAAAAGCATTTTTGTACACAAAGTAAATTAGATCACAGGGTTTTTACTTATCACCAGAAGAATTGTTAATATCTCATGGCTCATGTTTTAAAGGGACTTCTTTCACTTCCACTCGTATTCAAAACAATAGATAAATGTTTTCTTTGCCACCATTGTATTGTTAAATGACACTGATGCTTAAACATGCATTCACATTCAAACATTTCTGTTACAGTAATAAAGAAAACTTAACCTAGCATTTCATTGCATTCCGTCATTTCCGTTTCCGTTGCATAAGTATTTCTTTAAATGTGTGTTGAAACGAAAACTAAAACAAAAGTTTAGTGTGTCTGTTTTGTTGTCTTTATAGAGCAAATGGAAGAGAATAATGGCAAATTGTAACACAAAACTAAAATGCTACAGCACAAGTACGAGTAACAAAAAGAAAATTGTGTACGTATCATGCTCGTAAAACTATGCTTTTGTAAAATTGATTTGATTAAAAGTGGCTGCTCTGCAATGAATACAAAATTAGTCTGAACGGAAATACTACGCAACACTTGCCACATTTTTAGCCACACCAGCACATGCACAGTCAAATATCTAAAGAAATCTTTATTCATGGCTACGAGTACGAAAAGCAAACGAGAATCTATGAAGTCACACGCATACAGATGAATGTATGTAACATCGCACAATGGGGGACTTAAAAAAAATAATTGTAAAATAACTCGCAGTTTGTAAACGGGTAGTTTATAAAATTGTATAGCTGTTGGGTTTAAATTATAAACTTAGACTAAGCACGCCTGCGAAATTTATTTCTTCCCCATTTTTAATAATTATGTTATTTTTTATCTAAACGTTAAATTAAAATACAGCTTTATTCTCTTCTAGTACATCTAGTTACAATTTAATTGATGACGTGCATATTTTGTTATTTCTTTAATAACTCTTTCATGAAATAACAAAAGTTAAGAACTTTAAGATAAAACTTTTACTTGATAAAGCCACAGTATTGACTAATATTATTGGTAAATATACTAAGAGCGATTATCACCAATTGCCTTTTAAGTAAAAGTAACTTTAGCTAAAGTGAGGCAACCTCAAATGCGCAAACCTTACGTTAAAAGTTAGAAGTGGGAATATCTTCCCGAGAAGCTAAAGGAAGGAATATCTTCCCGATAAGCTAACAAGAATTATGAACGTAAATTATAATAATGGCCATAAGTGAAGGACTTATGGTACCTTTTTCTAGTGCGTTTAAAATTCGTGCTCTATTTGGTTCGCCTCTCAACATTCAGCTCTGGTATCTGCTCTCCATAACCTTAATATCTTGGTGGTGCGGTCACTTTGAGTCAATACTCATATTGCAACCCAGTTTATCGAAATTTCTGACTATATTTTCATAACCTGCATCTTTAAACAATTTTCATTCGTTCGTTTGGGTATTATTCATGATTTTTTCGTAGTTCGTGTCTTGTATTAACTTCCTAATGCCAAGGCCAAAAAATGCTTTCTTTGATCCTTGCATTCTTAAATTGATCAAATATACATAAGTAATTCTTGATTTGATATTCCGACAGGGTTATTTATGTAGATTTTTGAAATGAATTTTCGTCACCCCTGTGATTCTAAAAAAAAAATTACTCTGAAGTTGGCACATTGCCGAAACAGGTTTGTCTTCAAACCAAACTTGACAAGGAATGACAGACATATAAGTACTTAGAAGAGGGACCATCTTTACGTAGTGACTTTAGCAAAATTTTTGACCGATCAACCAGCGCTCTGTTAGAACAATTTTTGTTCCAGGTTTTAATGTTGCACTTTGTGGCCAATCTTTTCGGATTCCATGGATACTTTGTATGCCCTTCTTGTTGACGCAGAATCATATTCAATAAGGAGAATAGCGGAATATTTAAATGTCAGTAGTACTAGTAGTTCCACGTCTTCACATCAGAACATTTACAATCAGTTTTTAATCTGTTCTAGTGAGACCAGCGGATATAAAGACGCCTTAACTACTAGTATACACTATTATCAACAAAAACCCTGGAGCGGTAGTGCTAAGAAAAATGAACACGGAAATTTACGTAATGCGATTTTTTTTTCGTAGCTTAGTAATTAATTAAAGGCAGGCCTGTGTTAAATGGGAATCAGCGCATAATTTCGTACCCCTGCCGATACCAATCGGTATCATAACATTTTTGTGTATTTTTCGCATCTTCTAATAATACTAGTGCTGTTGGCATTTTTTAATTAATTTTTAATTTTTTACCTCTAACAATGGTCAGAGTTTTTAAATATTGAAGCTTAGTCACCTTCTTCACTACTCTACATATTTCTAAAGAAATCAACACATTAATTAATAGGCATCATTTGACTAAGTGTTACGTTCCTGTGTATACAAATGTAGCTGGCATTGCATAGCCTTGATTTGAGTGATCCATCTCGGAAAAAGAAGATAATTTACGGAAAGAAAATATATGTAAGTAACCCTCAAAATGTTGACAATATATTTTGTTTCCAAAGAAAAGCAAAATAGGCATCATTAAAAATTTACTAGCAAGCAAACACCAAATTAATATTATACGAGTAGTAACAAGTTCGAGGTAAATTTATTTCTGTCTAATCGCCAGTCCCTATTTTTTGTTTAATACCCCACTGTGCATCGAAAAGGTATACAAAAGTACATGAACAATGCGTAGGAATATATCGTTACAGTTGGACGTGTGAAAAATGAATATTTGGCTTAAAATTCAATGATGCCGATAAGAAAACGAGGGTAGAATTAAGTATTCAAAGCTAACGTATTTGGGTGCTTAGATAATATAAACTTTACATTAACTAATAAAATAATTATAGAACCCCTGGCGGAAAAAATTGCACAATTGTTTTAGACGAATTTATTCCGATGTAAAGATGTTAGGTAAAATTTTAAAGAAACCAACAATTTTCCAATTTGTTCTACGGGAAAACATTTATTTTTAATCATTTTTGTTACGAGGTATGCTGTTCCTATTGAACGAAAATAGCGTGATATATAGAGGTAATTGTTCCTTTGGTTATCAGTATGTAGAAGAATCTAAATACTAGTTGACAAATTTTCTTAGTGAAGTCAAAATTTTTGTTTCTGCTGTAACCTGTTCCAACATGATTGATAAATTCTTTAATATTATTCCGATTTAAGAACTCCTTAAGTATTCATCAAGCTTACAATATCTCCCTATTTACACAATAACACCAGCATTCTAAATCTTCCAAACCCATTAAAATGTCCAAATGTGAAGATCCTATTTATTAATTATAAGTATGTATTTATAAAGTTATTGAGAACAAGAAATCATTCCGCTTTAAAAACAACCCAGCAAATAAGTCAAGCAATTTAATGCGCGGCTATCATATTTAAAGATACAATTTTCAAAATTCTTACCTTTGCTTGATAATGACAACCCTCGTCCACATAATTTTAACCATACAGTTGATTTGATTATAGCAAATATTTTTTTTAAACTGAAAATAGTTTTTGGTATCGATGAGAGCTTGAATACAATCAAAAAGGTTTTTCGAATACAGCCAGCAAGGAACAATTTAAACTCATTTGAGAGTATATGTGTTTATAAAAAGTTTATTCAATTCGTTTAAATGATAAGACAAACTTAAATAAAAACATATTTATATTAAACAGAAATGGAACGAGAGATGAAATTTAATGGAGAAAAAACAAACATACCAAATGATTACAGCCCAAAGAGACCCTTTAAATCCTCCATAGTTAGTTTACTTCCCTCCGAGGCTCGGGCGCCAGTCAAAACACCATTCGCTAATTCTAACTTATGATCTTGTAAAGCTTTAATACGCTCCTCTACAGTATCTTTGCACATAAACTTATATATAATAACATCTTTCTTCTGGCCCACACGATATATGCGATCCTGGGCTTGGGCTTCTAGCTGCGGATTCCAATGCAAATCGATGAGTAATAAATGATTAGCACCAACTAAATTTAGACCCACACCACCGGCAGTTAGTGACAGCAAAAGTATACGTTTACTGCTTTTTTCTCTATTAAATTCAGTCACAATATCTTGGCGGTTTTTCACCGGCACACTGCCATCTAGCGAAAGAGTAGCATAACCTTGTTCCTCAATATGAGTTTTCAGTATATTTAAAACATTGGTCCATTGCGACACCACAATGGCTTTGTCACCTGAGTTGAGAACGCGGTGTTTAAGAGTCTCTAAAACCTTAAGCATTTTTGTTGAGGGCCTCTTATAATCAAATACTGGATTAGTACGTTGCAGAACACGAGAGGAAGCTTTGGCCATGACTTGTGCTCCTTCATCACTATTTACACTGTGACTTAGCATTGAATTGCTGTCATTGTTATCGGCAATGGCGAGCTTATTGAGTTGCGCCAAAAGATCAATTTCCGGCTGAGATACATCATTTTCTGTGTCGATATGTTGGGCATCTTCATCTTCTAACATCTGTGTGTGGAGATAAGAAATTTTTCAGGACGGGAAAATGGTACGACATTAATTAAATAGTAAAATTATTACAGCATTACGGCGAAAAGGGCCGCAACAAATAACTATGCAAATTCATATTTTTGTTAATATTTTTTTTTTCAAATTTTTAACTATTGTTAATGTCATTATGCTTATTTGCTTTTGGAATATTAATAAAAACAATTTGCTAAAATTTTAATAAAATAACGTCGCGAAATGAACGAAGATTAAACCTATACATTCAACCGAATTATAATTATGGAATTTAGTAAAAAAAAAGAAAAGTTTACTATTAAAGTTAGAAAACTCTAATGAAAGTAACTTACGATAAAATTTAATATCGACCCTAACGAAGACAATAAGGTATGTTCGGGAAATCACTTTTTGTCAAATCGGTTTGAAATCACAAAGATTGTGCACAAAAATTTGTGATTTCAATTCGGTCACCTAAAGCCTTTTCAAATCACTTACTTGTTTTTGTGAGTTTTCTATTGTCAATTTTGTAATAAATAAATTGCTTAAATAAATAGCTTAATAGTTCTTTATTGACTTGTGTGGAATTCAGTTATTTCATATAAAAAAGCACTAACAATAAATACAATTTTTAAGACTCTTATTCTCTGTGAAATTGTTGTGTTGGTTTTTCTTGTGATTGTCCGTTTACTCATAAAAAAATCAGTTATTTTAAGGTGATGGCTTAAAGTAAAAGCCACGCCGAAAAATACAAAAATCGTGTGATTTACAGAACAGAAAAAAATCACATGTGTTATTTCAGAACCACAAGTGGTTTTCAGAACAGGCTTGATTTTTAATACTCTTATCTATGTACATATATTTAAGTTTATGTCATATTATGTTTAGAATAACACTTTTTGAACTTTTTGTATGGCGTTTATAAAGAATCTGTAGTCAGTTGAAAAAGATTTGTGAACCCATGTGGGCCCAAGTTGCAGGCCCGTAAACTAAGTTGAAAAAAGGTAAAGATACATTTACAAAATAAATTAAAGCTGAAAGATTTTTCACCAAACCGTATTCTGTTTATTTAAAACACGATACAAAAAAATTTCATAACTTGATTTATGTTTTTATAAATCCTTTTGTGCTTATTTTTTATAAGCTGCTGAATGCTAAAACTAACCAAACATGGATACCATTGATAAAAATGTGGATTTAGCTCGACTCAAGAAATAATATTTAAAAAAAAATATTTTTTTCTTTTTAAAAGCTTCAGTGGATTAACTCTGTAATTCGATTCCAAAGCGAAAATTAATCCGAATTGTAGAGAAAACTTCCGCTGTTTCGTAACAAATAGTAGTATGATACCCTAATAAACAGTACAAATCGTTCGAAGTCGGAAAGTTTTCCTTTCGAATCGAAATACGCGGTAACCACCCAGATTATGAATAACGATGATTTTGTAATTCAAATGGTTGAAAGAAGTGAAATATTGCTTCCAGAATTTATATGGGAATTCAACAAAGTCCGTTTTTAAATAGAGCCGTAACCCCAAAATCAATCAAAACTTTTAACTAACAAAATCGAAAAAAACTTATCACAGTACATAAAAACCACCAAAGTAAGCAAGTGAAAATTTAACAAAACTTACAATACAAAAACGGATATTTCACCAAATTCGCAAAAAGTGAAATATTTAACAAAATGCTCTATTCATAATATATATTTGAAGAAACCCCCACCCAACCCGGTTTGTGGAAAATGTCGAATAATCCATTTCCCAAATACATATATACTAAACTTTGCATGAATAAAGTATTTATAAATGTTAAATAGATGGGACTGGTGCACTAAGCAAATTTATTAATAGTGCTAATGTTTCCACTATCTCTAAATGCAGATTAAGTCACAAATATGCACTAGATTTAATTACTGCAAAATTTGAACTAGCACTAAACAAAAAACATACTCTCACTAAATTTTCATTTGGTGCGTAAGATTTATTGCAAAATTTCTACGTTACACTAAGATTAATGAAGAAAAATTTGTAATAAAATAAATACTGACTTTTTTAATTAAAATAATTTAAGTGTAGTGCAAAATTTGTACACTAATGTTTAAGTGAGGCTACTAATTTTCAATTCACACTATCACCAAGTGTTAATTGAAACAGCAAAATTAGTGCACTGCCCTCATCTGTGCATTTTCCCCATAAAGATTATTTTAATTGCTTTAAATTACCTGCATAATCAAAAATTTGTATTTTAGGAAATCTATCATACGTCCACTGTTGTTAGTACTTGACTCTTGTTCTTTGAAGCTCATTACAATGGATAATAAATCTATACAAATATCTCTACTCACCGAATCAATTAAACCAGGATGACAGCAAATTTGTCTTAGTCTCAAAAGTAGCACTAAAATTTCATGTGATTTAACCTCTTTTGATCCTTGATGTAATTTTGTAAATTTCTGATGCATCTTATAGTAAGCACCATTGGGATCTTTTGTTTGCATAAATGTCGGTCTTGAACTTTGTTCTGCATACATTAAATCTGTATTACGCTCAGCGCGTTGAAATAAAAATTGCGCAAAGAGTGTACGGGAATAGATCATAATTTTCTGATAGACATTCATTTCATCTTTGTCCAATTCCACCTCAATTAATTCAATCGATTTTTGAGGCAAACACTTCAATTCACCCCGATCTTGCAGTTGGGATTTTGTTCGCCTCAACATAAGAGATTTCATTATGGTATTTAACCTTTGTTGACCACCTGCACTTTTGTCAATCCACTTTTTCCAATGGGAAAAATCGTCAAAGGGTGAACAGCGCAGAAACTTGAGTAGGGCATAAATATCCATTTCTTTATTTTGTATAGGCGTGCCCGTAAGAGTCCAACGAGCCTTACCTCTTAACTGACAAACAGCTAGGGAGGTTTGGGCTTTGTGATTGCGCACCACATGAGCTTCATCAAGTATTATTCTTTTCCATTTGATGCCAAATAAGGCTCCTTGCGTTTTCTGTTCTCTTGACACTATATTGTAGGTAGTAATTACTAAATCATAGGTACGTAAATGCTTGGGCTTTGTTTCGCGATTATTGCCATGATGAACACATACAGTTAAACGATGCCGAGAAACTTTAGTCTGAGCTTCATTCTCCCATTGACGCATTAAACTGGCCGGGCAGATGACTAACGTGCCTCCGTGATAATCTAAATGTATTTTAATTTTAATCAAATATACATATATCCAATGACATTCATAAATATATATGACTTACAATCCCTTCGTCCTCTTGATGACCAACCAGCATTATTTTTTTCATTATCTTCATCTTCTGTTTCGCTATCACTTCTACCCTCATTACCTTCTTCCTCATCACTATTTTTGCATGATAAAACTAGAGATATCATGGTTAGTGTTTTACCCAGGCCCATATCATCAGCTAATATGCCTCCTTTTGGTTTTTGTTTTTCTCGCCAATGCATCCATGCTAAAGCATGTTTTTGATGATTCATTAATGTTACTTTAAGACCCTTAGGATCATCTGCCAAAACATTTTCTTGCGGGCAGCTTTCTAAAGATCCATGCAAATCCTACAAAAGAAACAAGTTATCGTGAGTTGTCAGTTTTATATTTGTTTTTTAATATTTTTAAACAATTTCTTTTATCAGAAAGTGTGAGAGAATTTAATCAAATATGCACATTATCTTAATCTATTGAAAGTCAAGAAGCAAATTAACTCTTGCTAATGCTTTCGTGGACAGTTTAAAGATAACGTAAACATTTTAGTCAGATATCCGTTCTATATTTTTCATCATAACAAATTTATACATTTTTAATTGAATTTTTAGTAAAAAAATCTTTAAAAATAAACAAATTATTTACCTTCAAGCGATCCACGGTTAATACTTTTTCATTGTTAAATGTAGCCAAACCTTGTTTTCCTGTATGCTTGGGTTGAATTTGGTTAACAGCAGCCGATAATTCATTCCAATCAGGCGCCTCATTATTAAAGAAAGCCTTACGTTGTTGTTGTAACTGTTGAAGTTTTTCAGAAGTGGAGTCTGCTGGTTTCATCACAGGACTTTCACCTGGTACATCCTCCACAATCAACGAAGCAATATATTTGGCCTTAATGTCACAATCAGCCCGTAAACGTTCGATACGCAACGATAGCTGCCGGCCGCCGTCGGGTAGAGATGACGAGACTTTTTCTAAAAGTATTTCAGCATTAAGTAGTTCCGCCTTAAGGTCTTCAAATTTTTTTATTTCTTTATTGTAATACTCCTGCGAAACATATTTTAATTCCTCCTGGGGCTTGCCTGTGGACGTTGTACAATTTTTCAAATTTGGTACTTTGTTAAGAGCAGCAGAAATTTTGGGTTGCAGTAATTTTCCGTGTAATAAAAGATTAGTCTTGGGTGAGATTCTGGGTTGCTGTGAATTGGCCAGATTATTTTCTTTATCATCTTCCTCAGATTCCGAACTAAATATTTCAATTGGTTTTTCTTTCCGTTCAATTATTTGTATGTCACTTCCGGCGGACGTGTCTGCTTCAGGTGCCCGGTGCAAGGTGGAGGACAATTTATCTGTAATGGCACTTGCGAAATATGAAGTGTAGCGTGGTGTCACCGCTGGTGAATTAATTATACCGATATTACTAGCCACTTTAATAGGGGATGGACTTTTCTGTACTGATACAGAGCTTGAAGATATTTCATTAATTTCCGATTTAGATGAAATAGAAGATAACAGCAGTGCTGATTTTTCTTCTGCAGATTCGTCCACAAAAGATTGCCCAACACTTTCGCTTTCCGATTCATCTGCCGTTTCATTACTTTCGTATACTTCGGAAATATTACTTAATTTCGCATTTGAATTCTTATTTCGACCATCACAACCGCTGTTAACTGAATTTTGATCCTCGTCATCAGAGTATTCAATTTCACTCGAATTATCCGTCAAATCAGCAGGCCTTATGCCAGTGATACTCATTCGGGTGCGTGGTGATAAAGCACGATTTTCTATTTCATCATCACTTTCCGAATCTATAACTGCGGCACGTTTCTTTTTGGTCACCACTTTATTTCTGCGTAGTGTAATAGACTCATCAGCATCATCTGTAGCATCAGAATCTTCAACAGTCAAATCACGACTAGGACCATCACTTAAGAATTTACTTTCAGCCTCACTATCATCGCTAGTGAAAATTTCCTTCTCAGATGAAATATTTTCCTTTCCACTTCTATAACTCTCATCAGAATCTGACATTTTAACGGGTTTTTATAGTTTCAGCTTTGTTTTTATTCGAAACTTTTGCTCCTTTGTGCTCTTGTCAAGATGCCGTTAGAAGAAGCGCTTAAACTATATTAGCTGTCAAAACATATTTTGAACTCTTATGGGCATTCACAAAAAACTAATACTGTAACTTTCAAGAGATCCCACATATTTGTTGCTATTTTAAGTAATATATATTACATGCAGCCTTAACGCATAACATAAAGTTGTGTCTCTTCAAGGCAGCCAAGAAGGTATCCTAGTAAGTCCAGCTGTCAATTATTTCTCCTGTTTTAATAGTCAAACTCTATATATTAATAATGAGTAAAAATAGTCAGCAATTTTGTATATGTATGTGGACTTTGAGAGTTAATAAAGTGGTGATTATTTCCTCTGTACTGATCCATATATTTGTTAACTTAAAAATTAATTAAACACATAAGCAATACCGTCGGCAGAATAACGGCGCAAAAAATGTTATGTTAAAGTATGTATTCATGGGTGGAGAATACGTACTTTATGTTTGGACATATATATATTTAAAAATTTCAATAAAAAAGGATTTTCACATTTGCATTTTACTATGTGTTTAATTTTATTTATTTATATTTTGAATTAAATTTGCTACAATTTTTACATTTTCTTCTAATTTTTAATTCAAAATATTCAAACCTTTGTCACACCAAGACTACACATAAGACTAAAATCAAATCGCTTTTAATTTGATAGTTCCATCTTAGATATTGAAAAATTAATGATAGACAGATCAACTATTCGAGAGAGAGTCCGAAGAGATAATTTGTCATACACGTCAATCTGTACTAGATAATATTTGTTTCTCTCTCTCTCTCTCTATTTCTCCATTTCCACCTATAGTATTGTTGGCTGTGTATTACGAAGCGGGAAAATGAATGAAAAAAGAAATCAAAATTGCCTCTCTGTCTCATAAGTAAATAGTTTGGGCAAATTCAATAGAGAATTACAAAAACAACACAAAATTTATTTTGGTGCGACACACACGAAAATTGTAAATTGGTTGTTGTTTTTGTTATAGTCGCTACCATGTTTCTGAAATATTCGTTCAATTGAACTAGTTCGTGGCAGGATAACCGTACGTCATAATAATGACATGTCTCGTGTATACTACGTGATGGATATGCAGAGCATTGATTGTAAATTAGAACAGTGTGGCAACTACGTACTTTAAGAAAACTATGTTGTCAAATCTTCGTGAATGCCGTTTATAATCAAAAAGAAGAATTTCCTGATATATTGTGTCCGATATTAATTCAAGGAACACTGCTGTGAATAGTTTTGATAAATTTCCAATTAAATTATAACTTAAACATTATGACTGCGATCATGGATGCTATCGAAATGCCTAAATTACCAGAAAATCAGAAATCTTTCGCCGGCATACCAGAGGCTGTCTTTCTGGTAAGTTGAATTAAACTATTGGAAGAAAAGTTCGCAAGACGTTTACTCGCATAACCTAACAAACCAGCTTGATTTGGGACAACAACAATACCTAGAAAAAAAACAAACAGGGTGTTTATCCCATAGCATTAATCATCAATTTTAGCACGGGGCGAATGTTAAGCTGATTTGAATTAATATATATCTTTTTTTACTATGCTCTATAGGAGGAAATCGATAAATACATGGACAAGCCAGAAAATGAAGGAAATTGTGAAAAGGTTTTACAACGCTTAGATGAACAACACAGTAAATACAGATTTATGGCCTATAATTTGGAGGCCCGCAAGCGTAAATTGAAATCTCAAATACCTGATTTACAAAGATCTCTTGAAATGATTGATGTATTACGAAAAGAAACTGAAGAGCGTGAAACTCAATTCTTGCTAAGCGACCAAGTATTTATCAAAACTATGGTACCTCCAACTAAAAGCGTCTGTCTATGGTTGGGGGCTAGTGTTATGTTAGAATACCCCCTAGATGAAGCTGAGATATTGTTGAAGCAAAATATGAATTCAGCTGTTTCAAATTTAAAAACTGTCGAACATGATCAGGACTTCTTGAGGTGAGAATGTTTACTAGTTATTTCAAAAAATGTTTTTTTTTTAATATTTAATTGTTTTAGAGATCAAATTACTACCACCGAAGTAAATATGGCTCGTGTTTATAACTGGGGAGTTAAAAAAAGACAAGCAGCAGCTAAAACCGCATCTGCATCCTCATCATAATTTCAATGTTGATCGATTGACACCAAAATATATTAGTCTTATAATCACCACTCAGTCCTTTTTAATTTAGCTCAATATTTGAGCACTGATATACTTCTGTGTATTTTGTTTGAAACCCTCATTAAAGTTTGTTTTGTCTTCATTTACCCACTTTTATATTGCTTTCTTGCTGGAACTATTAAAATATTAAATTTTATAAAAAAACTACTCTCGTCCTTAAAGCTTTCAAACACTTGTTATATTCTTTATCATTTTGCTTATTTATTAAACATATTCAATTGTAAATTGAAAATTTAAAACTATTCGTGTGTTTTTGAAAAGATTTCGTTATTAGCTGTGTTCGAACGAGTACAAGTTGCATTTATAAATTAAGCTAAAAGGCTATAAAAGGAAAGTTACATGAAATGCTTGTTAAGAGAAGAAATTAAAAAATATGCATTAATAAAAAAATGGTACTAAAATGTGACGAAAAATTATATTGTAGATTTCACTTTCAGGTACTGGCCACAAAAATTTTTATTTTTTGAAGTAATGTATTTCGATTAAAAATACCTTTTTTTAATATAATGTATTTGGCATACAAATTCGAACAACTGTGGTTAGGTATTGAATTACACTGTAACCCCTGTAAAGATAAGGTCAGACGATTCAAACCGACGCACAGTGGCTGAAAGTCGTTTTTCATTGGCCAAAAGTCGAATTTTTTTGTCACCGATTTTTAAAATTTTTACGCCTTTTTGGAGCCAATATATCCATATTAAGGTCGCCAAAAAATTTGGTTAAACTATTGATGATTGTGGGCGTGGCATGCTGTCAAACTCAACTGTTTTTTAATTTCAGAAAAAGGTGTTTTTATATGTTTTTTGTCAAAAATATATGGTTACTAATGGCCTGCGGTCTTTTTTATAATGTTGGTAGGATTATAGCCTTTAGTTGTTATAAGTAGTTACCGCTCTAGTGTTTAATATTAGGGGCGTTATGAAATTTTTATGAAACGACTATATTTTTCTGGAATTTAAACTTTAGTAGAACTTCTAGAGAACAAAAGGTAACAAGAAACGTATACCACCCGAAGAAAGGTGAAAGTGTCTTCTTTAACCCTATATATACTTTTGCAACCGCCACGACCCGCGGGTAGAACACTTTTTTAATTTTAATGAAATTAATCAAAAAAGATGTATTAAATTTTCACTTTTTCGCCTAAAGGTTTATGGTTTTTTACTTTAGACTACGTAAAACTAAAATAATTAAATATAATACCTGCGAAAGGGTTTTATGTCTTTGTTTTGATCAGCAAAAAAACAAGTCATAAACATATCACAATAGGTTCTACAGTAAACATATGATCTCTTTCTAATATACCCAGGCAGTAGGATATTAGTTCCAGACAACCCACAATGATTGTGAGATTTATCAAAGCTGCAAAATAGATATAAGGTCGCGGTGGTATTATAGCCTCTATCAAATAATAACAAAAAACCACAAATAATCGTTATTTGTCAACAAACATTTTAAATAAAAATTATATTACGACAAAAAGATAATTCGATTTTTTTAGTATAAAGTGAACATAAAAATGTATTTCATTTTTTTAAAAGTATATCAAAAATTAATCGTATTATCTTCGGTGCCTGATAGGTTATAATAATATATTTTTTTGCATTTTCGATTTGTGTTGATGTATGGGCAAGTCCTAGAAACAGTCCACTAATCAAAAATTCTTGAAATTAATCCAACCTAAAATTTTTTATGGAATATTAAACTGGATATATAATTTTATAAATATAAAAAAAAAGTATTTCGATGATAATTAATACAACAATTAATACCAAATCCTACTCTACCTCAGATCTCTTAATGTTATACATTTGCATATTATAATTTTATTGTTAATATAGATGGTCCGAACGAAAGCCATATTTTTATTCATTCAATACTCTTCAATTTTAGTAAGAAATATTTTTGTTTCCTATTTTGGAAAGCTTGCAATTAGGTATGAAATGTCTGGTCACGGAAAATAAGGGTTCTTTTTATATTGTGTTTTTTCAAGTCATCCATCTATTGTTTTAAATCACTTGTAAGCAAATAAAAAATGTAAAATCTACATTAACAAAATAGCATATTAATTTCTGTAGCTTTCGTCACGATTTTAGTTCTCCCAAAAATTGCATTAAAATCCTTTACAAGTGTTATTTTGTTTTCTAATATCTTCGCTTCGTTCCACAGAATTTGCCCATATCGGTTTGTAATGATTTTTTTTTTTGTAAAATATCAACAATTTCGATTTCTTCTATGATTTTTCGGTTTAATTTAGATTCTTGGGTAAAATTTACTTATATTTTTTAATAATTTAAACATTTTTTGGGCATGTTTAAAATGTTTCTGGTTAATTTTAAATTTAAATTTTGATGTTTTTTTTTATAACATTTGTTTTTTGAGTAAAATTTTTTTTAAATTCATTTTGGGGAAGTTTGGATAATTTAATTTAGTATGTATTTTCGATTTCTTTTAAATTTGCAAATTTTTAATTAAGTTTTTATTTTTGGTGATATTCCTAATTTTTCGTAGTTATTCGGTAATTTTAATATTCTATTAAAATTGTTGGTTTAGGTCCGTAAGTGATCTGGAGCCCTCGGGTAGTTCGATACAGATGCGGCTTGCGTATACTTAATGGGTAGGCGGTAAACGTTTTGATCGTAAAAGTGAAAATAATAATAACAAAAAAATTACCTCTTGCTCAGATCTCGGGAATTTTTGGAGCAATGTTGCTACTTTTCAGTTTCTAGTAGGTTATCTAACGCCTTCAGAAAGTTGACTTTCGCTTCGGACAGACGCACTTCGATATATGGACTCCACTACTTATATTATTATGAATAAATAAATAAATTAGTTACGGATTCGGAAATAAATGTTATGGAAGTTACAAACGGAATGATAAATTCATATACACAACATATATAAAATGTTATGTATTAAGCTTATAAATTTAAACCCTTAACTCCTGTCTGAGTGTAATCAAGATATTTCAAGGTAGGTATTTCATTCCATTATTCTTCTTTGAACAATTGCGATATTATCTTTAAACGAGTAAAACTAAGAATTTCCCACCCTCGTGAATTGACTAGGGAAAATTCACTTTTTGATTTCTAGATCAAGAAGTTATAGTTTCGAAGCAGCCCTTTGGAAAACTTTGTCAATAGTTTTAATACCGGCTGATCGTATAATTCTATCGGCACCTTAATATTTTTTTATAATTTAGATCTATGAAAATTTCTATCGTATACTAGAATTTGTAGTGGTCTTAAAGGCAAACACCATTCTCACGAGAAGTTAATGCAGGTAAATATTCTTTGGTCCACCTTCCCGGTTAAGTTTCCCTTTAAGTTTTAAAGTATGCGCCAGTTTTTGCGCGCATTAACACTTCTTCTATTAAATTCGCTTGGAGTTTGAGTAGAATTAGTGGTTCACAATACAAAATTGTTTGGTGTTAATGGTGCAGGGTGTTGAGGGGTTGTTGGAATGTGAGCAAGTGGTCTTGAAATAATTATGTATATGCTTTTCGTAACGGCTACAGTACTACTTCGCTTCTTCTTAATTTACTTGATTCAATAAAGGATTAAGCATTCTTATTTCGCTGGACCAATCCAAAGCCTTTAATTCCATTTTGTTGTTGTGTTGAATTTGGTTTCTCGATGTCCGCTTGCAGACTAAATTTGTCAATATCTTCATGGAAGTCTCAGCTTAGTTCCCTTAATTCTGTGAATTAGGAGTTATGAAGACTTTATTCGGGGGTTCCTCAGGATTCAATACTTGCTTCCTTGTTATTTATTCTTTATATTAATGAGTTTCCTTCTTTGATTAATTCCTCCGTATGTCTTATATACGAGTATTTGCAGATGATGCATTACTTTTTATGCGTGATCGATTTTTTTCATGTTTTAAGGGCTAATGTAGAATATTGTCTGGGGGTCGTGCCTGATTGGGCTTTACACAACTTTTTGTTGATAAATGCAACAAAGGCTAAGGGAATCGTTTTTAGCCCTTAGGATCGGTTCCATGTAAACTTGAAATTTGAAAATCGGATTGAGTTCTTGGGAATTGTTTTGGATGCAAGATTTTATTTTGAGTCATATATTGATTTAACTGTAGCCAGAATACTTTAGGTATTGCGACGATTATATTCTATTAATTCATGATTCCCATTTTATACTGGTATTATGCATCGTTTGGCTTATTCGTTAATGATGTCGCAAGTTCTTAATGGGCTTGAGGTCATATTTGAAATAATTTTTAATACAGTATCCAGAATTAATCGTATTGTTAATTCAATTTTTCGTTTCGTCACCAACGTGCGACGTAAGAAAATTTTTGGGATGCACTTTCTTAAATTTTGCCAAATTGCGTTGTTTGAATCTCTTTCACAGGGTTATCAAAACTGGCAAACCAATGTTATTCTTTAAAAAATTTGCCTTTAATCGTTCGACAAGAAACCCTAAAATTTTGTTCCTTAGAATTGTAAATTCTTTTTTAAATCATTTCTTATAAGAGTAATTAATTAATAATGTAGGGGGGATATCGAAGCAGAGCGCTAATTTTATGATTCCCTTTTCGACTACCTTTTACGAGTACCTTACTCTAACTCAAGTATCGTGCTACCACTAGCCTTTTTTTATCGACTATAGCGATTTCAGACTGTCGACCTTCCTCATCACGGAGTCTCTTGTTAATTGCTAGCATTTGTCTAAGGCTTACGTCCACCATGGCATTCAAATTTAACAAGTGTCTGCACGTGATTCTGAGCCTTATGTTAGCCAGTGGTTGACATTCACACATAATGTGCAATAACGTCTAAGCTTCTTTCGAAGGAGTATCTTTGGAGACTCTACCCGTCCACCCCTTGCGAGGTTCTATTATATATCTTTTCAGAATTCTTCCATTGTCCAATCAACACCGGAGTTCCTACAGAGATTAACCCCTTCATCTCGTGCGAGGCTTTATGTCCACCCACACAGAGCTCCATTTGACGGGCAAGTCTGTATTAAAACTGGAGATTGACTGGTATCTAAAGTTAGCATACTTGAGACCAAGCACCCTCTTGGCCACGTATCCCTAGCGTATGCTGTTCCACCGTGACATAGGGATTTTTTAAAAGAGGGTGTTAACTTTCCTCCGCTCGACTTATTTAGCCAGACTCCTAGCTGAGACATGAACCTGTTATCGGCCGCCACCACGTGGAGGTATTAGCCAGAACTTCTGACAGCGCTGACTCTCAGTTACGACAAGCTATGCCTTTGTTCCTGCCAGCTGACGGCCTGGCTGACTTGCCGATTGAATTGCGAATTTTTTCACGGTCTAATAATGCTTTCCGACTTCAACTTTTAAATTTCTTTCGAACTGATTGATTTTAATCTTTTAATACAGTCAAGATTTGGAGTATTATATTCCACTTTGAATTTAGCCAATTTGACTAACTTCGTTTACCAGCGTTGCTATTAATTTGGACCTTTGAAATCTCCCACCGGCTTTTTCATCTTTCTGATTCATATTTGCCGTTATGTTAGGGTTGGTTATGGGACCAATAAATAAATTCTGTTTAAATATTTTTTATTTTAGATTCCCAAATTGCTGTTAATATTAATTTATTTTGATTCTTTTTTATTAATACTAAGTAATATGGCCTTAAAGGCTTCATTGAAGGATTAAAGAAATACAAATAAATATTTTCAGCCTCGACCCAATGATTTTTAAATATACGTAACTTCGACTTAACCTCTCTTTCATCACCACTAGCAGTGTCCTTCTAACGTTTCCATTTTTAAGTAATTGTGTCCTATGAATTTTGTGTTTTGCTTTGCTAATTTTTTTTTTTATTGATAAATTTATTTTTAATTCTTGTTTTGCAGATTTGTCTCTTATTCATTTCCAATGAATTGTTAATTCAAGCGTTAAAAATTATCCTTAAATATTGTCTTGTAGGTCAGTATTTAAATAATGCTGTTGGACTATTTATAAAGGCACAAAGTCATGGTAAACAAGAAAAATTTTAATTAGATGATAATTTTATGAAGCTTGTGGCTTTAATTTAACAATTACTACAAGGCAAGGGATCTAACAAAATGTCTTCCTGCTAAGGTCAAAGTAATTTATTATTCTATGGACAACTACTCTTGTATTTAAAATTCGAGTAAGATATTTCAATGATAAGGCTATCAGAAAGATTAGGTTACCGCATATTAATAAAGTTAAATCTATCTATTATAATCTTGCTGAAGCCTTATATATTCTTCCCTGCAGTACCTTGGCCATAAATTCCTTTTTAATTTGAGGTTATAAAGTACAGACTCTAGATGTTAGAGTTCTCTAATCAAACGATAATAAATATTTATTTGTTGCTGAAAATGCTACACCCATTTTTGCGATCCCGTCAACTTTTGGTGGTACTACAAACATTTAAAACAAAGTTAGTCACATACATTTTTAAGTACCGAGATATCATTACACTTCTTTTGATATAATATAATTAATATTAGTATTAACTATTAAAATTTCATACATGCAAAGAAAAATCATGGTTGCGGAATAATAACAATAATAACGAGTTATCCATTAAGTGGTTTCAAAACCGCCGGTCTGGCAAGGCTGTCAGCTGTTAAATATCTATCATATGAAGTATCATTTATTTAGTTAAAGGTTGCCATATACGAATATGGATTGTTTAACAGCCGAAGAACTCGTAAAAATAGTTAAAACTTACTACAAGAGTGGTGGATCAATTGTGGCTACTTTTCGAGCATACTACTGTGCAAGTAATCTTTAGGATTATAAAGATATTTAAAGAGACTGGAAGCGTTAAAGATGTAGTCAGGCTTGTGCATCATCGTAATGTGCGCACTACCGTTAATATTGCTTCTGTTAGTGAAAGAATTAGTGGATAATCCGAATTTGTCTATTCCACGACGTTCCCAATTGGGTCTATATTACGGTTCATTATGGCAAATTGTGCAGTTAGATTTGCACCTCCATCCATATAAGGTCCACCTCTTGCAACAATTATAGCCGATGAAGCTTATTTCTCACTCGGTGGTTATGTCAAACAAGCAAAATTGTCGCCAGAATTAATTGTGGAAAAGCTGTTGTAACCGGAAAAAGTGACTGTTTGGTGCGCATGGTCTAGAGGTGTCATTGTATCGTATTTTTTAAAATGACGCTGAAGGAACTGTTACCGTCAATAACCAATTTTTTTGCCTGCAGTTTAAGAGTATGAACTGGACCATATGTGGTTTAAACACGACGGCCACACAACACGACCGATTTTGGCTTTATTGTATGTAATGTCAGGTTTTGGCAACGTCAATTGGCCACGAAGATCATGCAATTCAACGCCGTTAGACTCTTTTTGTGGTTCTACGTCAAAGACCGTGTCTACGCGGATAATCCTCTAACGTTGGAACATTTGAAAACCACCAATTATCTAGTTATCGCCGAGACACCGTCCGAAATGTACGAAAATGTGGCCGAAAACTAGCTCAAGAGGATCGACTGCTGAAACCTATCTAGAGGCGGACATTTAAATGACATTGTATTTCGTGCGTAATGGCATGTTCCAAGCATTATAATGAAATAAAATGTTCAACGAAATCATAGCTTTATGTGTGTTTTATTTAACTTTACTTTCGAAACGTTTTAAATAGCGGGTTTCAAAATAAAAATATATAAAATTTAGAATAAAGAAGATAAAGGAAATATATATACAGGGCAATGTTGCAAGTTGTAGAAAAATATTGCTTCTAAAACAACTTTTTCCCAGACAAAATACAAATTTCACCATAAAATAGGTTTATTGTAGGTTTATATGTATGTTCATACTTTAAACCTATTTTAAAATTCCCCTATAATAATCCTTTTTGAATACAATTTTAACGAATTTGGCGTAACAAATGGTTTGAAAAGCTTTTTAAATGAATATCATAAAAGAAAAAAACTGTAGTATTAATAAATTTATTTATTCATTCGGACGTGCCTACGAATCTCCACTAAAACTTGAAAACCGCACTGGAACTGGATTTAAGAGGTTTATTTCACACCACATGCCCTAAATAGTTGCACCATTGCAATTATAAGTTGTCACACTCTAAACGATCTTATCAAATTTCGGCTGTCTTCATTAACGTCGACAATTAAACATATATATAGGAGAAAATCACCCAGACCTGATCGTATTACCGGATCAGTGATGAGACACCTAAATCAGCAGTGAGAATTTTACTATTCATATTTAATGTTTTGTTGCGCGACGGCTTCTTTCCATGCTCTAGGTAGATGTTTGAAATTGTTATGATCCCTAAACCAGGAAAGGAATTAAGCCGTATTAGATCATACAGGCCCATTGGTATATTTTCAATTTTGTTCAAGTTAATTGACAAATTATTCGTCTCGAGCTTAACACCCTATCTGAGTGACTCGGACCATCAGTTTGGCGCTTGGGAAATTTCATAGAATTACCACGGTTATAAGATCGCCATTGGAAAATAAGCAATACTGTTCAGCTTTATTTATTGATATTTCCCAGGCGTTCGATGAAGTCTGACACGATAGACTTCTCACAAAAATAACTGAACTTCTTCCTGAAAACTCACATAAACTTAAGAGTACAAGAGATACGAAGCTTGCATCCACTCATTCAGTCTCATGAATGAGCTAGAAGACTGGTTAAAATTGTGGAGAACAAAGGTAACGCTTTTCCTCAGAATGCAAAGTTGTACACCTATAACAATAACAAGAACCACTGTTCCAGAGGAAACACACGTTAAATATTTGGATATCTACATAGATAGACGCCTAAGCTAGTCCCGCCATATTGAGGCAAAAATGACGGTCATAAAATTTGGAACAAATCAATTCCACTGGGCAATAGGCACTAACTTAACCTTGACGCCGCCTAGCTATATTTTTGTATCTAGCAGGTCCCAAGCCAAGGATAAGGGAGGAGAGGACCCGGGACCCCCAATTGGTAGTAGTAGATTTAATGCGTTTTGGGAACTAGGAGCCGAGCGCACTGGCAAATCTCCAAACTCTGAAATACCGATTTCACCACGGTCCCTCGCCATTGAGAAGGTTGAGCTTTGGGCTAATAACCCAATGTCTTAAAAAAAGTATATAATGAAACGTCAACAAATGAAATTTGACGCCCTTTGTTTTTTATGAATATTTATCAAAATTATAAAATTTTTTTAATATGTACATACATATGTATATACATATGTATATATATATATATATATATATATATATATATATATATATATATAACCTTGACTTTGGAGTACAAAGTCCTTTTATACAAATCTGGTCGTATGACATTCACCTATGGGGTACTGATTGTGCATCAAACATCCAGAAGTTATAAAGAAGACCGCATAGGATCATACTCCTTATCGTATGCGCTCCCTACTATATAAGAAATAAAAATATTCACAGAGATCTAGAAGTTCTCACTACCCATGAAGTAGCAAAAACATACACGTACAATACGTAAACAAACTAGTGGTCGATCCTAACACTCTAGCACGCGACTTACTGCAATTTCATGTGCCACCAGAGTTTAAAAGAAAAACAAAGACGGTTAGCATGGCGACACGTCTCTCACTACCTAATCGTAGATAGGTTAATACGAGTAATATTTGAATATAATAAATTAGTTGTTACGTTGGTAATAACTAATAAGTAATATGTTAGAAATAAAATTTAAATACTTATCGCAAATTTCATTTATTAGAAATATAAAAAACTAAGGACCTGAACACAATTAAATTTATTGAAAGTGTCTTCATCAAATTGTTGTACTTGCTGTTATTTTATTAATTTCATGGTCTCCATCGGTTCAATAAAACAGGTTGTGGATTAATTGACACATGAGTCTGTCCTGTTTGGAAAACATCAGATTAAACAGTATCCAGTCCCGACAACTTTTGGTGCTACTATGAACATGAATACAAAAATTAGTCACAAAAATTTATGACATGGATAATGTGAGTAATTATGGTTCTCTAGCAATAGATCTGTACAGGTGCATAACAAAATAGTCCAAACTATTGAGAGTAAAAAGAAAATTACTCTCTGAATGTGCCAAAGTTGTCCGAAATCGCTGGAACGCAAAAAACCACAATTGAACATCTTTAAATACTAATTAATGGTGCCTACTTTCTCAATAAAATTTTATTTTAGTAATTTTATACGGTTAAAATAAATAATATTTTTAAAGCAAATCATTTGCATCATTGGCAGCAGCTATCCATAACTTCTTAACTGATCGATAAAAGCATTTTTTTTATTAAATAAAGTGATAAATATGCACAAATATATGTACTTACAACTTCAAGTTTATTGGAAAAATTTTACGTTTTGCTTTTTAATAAATTTAAAATAAAAACTTTCTACCTTTATTCAAAAATTTTTTGATTTTTAAATATAAACAAAAAACAGCTGATAATTTAATTCTAGTCCAAACTTACCCAAAGAAAAAGATCGTACGACTTTGTACAGGAAACGAAAAATTTTACTCTCTCATTTTCTTCTCTGCACAAAAATTGTTATCTGGAACGCGTTTGGACTAATTCGGACTAGCTCGGACTGTTTTGTTATGCACCTGGAACAGACCTAATATTAACTTTGTATGAAAAGTGCCACGCCTACTCGAAGAATAAAAATATTACTATATAGCCTATTGCTTTTTCTAGATATTATTCTTTCAATCTACAAAAAGTATGTCCAATAAGTCTTTTAAATTTTAATTTCTAACAAACAGACATTGAAATGAATAATAAAAATATCATGGGCCTAATCGAATCAATGAAACAGGGGACATACTCTCTATTTCGATGCGAAAGAAAACGTTTTCGAAACACAATCTATTAGACATACAAATTCGAATGATTTTCTTTTCAACTCGAATTACCCAGTAACCCCCCACCTGGGATGTGGATAAAGAATTACATAATTCCGTCCTGCTTTAAAAAAGAACGATTAAACAGCAGGCGAGTAATATTTATAAGCGTTTCCTTTTTAGGAACAATACACTATCTGCGAAATAAGTAAAGGGCGTTAAAAAACTTTAAATTAACATCTAATTTAAATATTGAACTTTCAGACAAAAACAAGATGACATCAACAAAATTGCTGACCTACAAGTATCCGTTAAAGAAAAATCCTTTAACACTTCAATAAACAATTATTAATTGAAAATTTATGAAATCATGAATATAATTAATAAAAAGAAAATAAGATTTATTAAGGGACATTTTTTTTTGTATAAAAGGAAGCATTATCGATGCAATAAGTCACACTTAATAATTAATTGTTTTGCAAGTAACATCGTTCTCCAAAATAATTTTAAAACTTAAAACATTCCTTAACGAAATGCTTATGCTTAAATATCATTACGCTTTGGTAATGGTTGCGATATTTTCATGTTGTTGGCCGTGTTGCAGCGCCTATAAGTTGGCCTCTTTATCGCCCAACGCCATACACATCAATCCCAATATTCGATGTCCGGGCAAAAACGAGGAAAATATTTGGCGACCCTGTAAACATGGCGGTTATATTGTAAATCCTGATCCTAAAAACTGCGAAGATCGTTACGTGTGCTATGTGGGCTTAAATGAAATCTGTCGTCATGGTGATAAATGTGCTAACAATGCGATTTGTACTGTGTGCGGAATTTGTGAAAAATGTGATAGTCCTGACAATTGTTCAGACTTCAATTTGTGCCCCACTGCGAGTGGATATTCTGCTTTGAATTTAATTAAACGTTTAATACAAAAACGTCTAATGGAATTTAATGAGTAAAAAGAATAAATAACTTCAAGTGGATATCTTACAATACAAAAAAAAAAGAAAAAAATTTAATTTAAAAATTAACCGATTTAAATAATTATTTAATTATATGAAATGAATTGTTATATTTTATATACGTGTAAATTATACATATGAATATTAAGTGAGTTTTAGAAGAATAAAAAAATATAGTCTTATAGCCAGCCTGTGTTACTTCATGTCGAACAAATGTTAAAGGCTTTCTTTCAATATGTCCGTTTCCCGGCATTTATAAAACGAAAGAATGCATTCTTTCTATATGGAGGAACAGGTCATTCAAAACTTCTTTATCAAAACTTATAATTAGTGACAAAAAAAAAATTAATAAACGTTGCTGCTGAAACATGTTTTTGTTCAATCATACAATTGTTTTCTTTTCTGCTCGGATAAATACAGGGTGTCCGCCGGGACAATTTGTTGGTTTATAATTTTTGATTAAGTGAAGGAGAATGGATCGTATATTGATAAATGTTTTATTTAATGCCGGCAATTATGTATGGAATGCAATATCAGATAAATGTCCACCTCTGTTAGCCTCACAAATGCGACCCCTTTTGGACACATTTTTCATTACATTCTCACACATTTCACGCCGTATTTTATTAATTTCATAACGAATATTTTGTTTGAGTTGCTCCAGCGTTTCTGGTTTGTTTGCATAAATCTTGATTTTCAGATATCCCCACATAAAGAAGTGGAGGCCAATCAACATCACCATCCCTTGAAATAACTTGTTGTGGAAAGAGGTCTCGCAGTAAGTCCATTGTAATCCTGCCTGTATGCGATGTGGCACCGTCTTGTTGAAACCACATGTTAGTTAAGCCCAAAGCTTGCAGTTGTGGCGTTAAAAAGTTTTCAATCATATCACGATATCGCTATCCTTTTTCAGTTACCGTTACGCCGTTTTCAGTTTCAGAGAAGGAAGGTACAATGATTCCTCCTGACCACATTGCACACCAGACTCTCACTTTTAATGGATGCAAACGTGACTGATGAATAATTTGAGGGGTTTCCATTGCCCAGAACCGGGGTTGTCATGGGTGAGCTGTAACATCCTATTGGCATATGTACGGCGGCGTAAATGGTCTTATGGAAGAAGCTCTTTTGTCAACTGAATCTTAAATGGAAACAAATGCAAATCTTTGTGCAAAATTGTGGCCAAAGTTGTTCTTTGAAGACCAAGCTCCTGAGCACGGTATCGAATTGATGTTAATGGATTGTTTTGAACACTTTCTTAAACAGCAGTAATGTTTTCAGCCGATCTTGCAGTACATTGTGGTCCACGCTTGGGCCTATCAGCTACAATCCCTCTTTCTTCGAAATCATTCACTACACGATAAGTAGTGCGTCTTGTTGGCACGTTGTTTCTCCCAAAAATTTCACGTAACTTTCCCATCGTCACAGTAATCGATGATTGATTTTGATAAAATGTTTTAACGATTAAAACGCGTTGTTTTACCGAATATTTTTCCATAACAAATTTGCCACGTCTCTACTTCACGACTGCCAAATATGAACTGTCAAAACTAATGTTTACCAAAATGGCGGCAAAACAAAGTAGTATAATTTTGGAACGAATTTCCGTCATCCCTTGTCAAGTTTGGTTTGGAGACAAACCGGTTTCGGCTATGTGCCATCTTCAGTGTCATTTTTCGTTCTGAGAACGAAAGATGAAGATGGCACATAGCCGAAAACTTGACAAGGGATGACGGAAATTCGTTCCAAAATTCTACATCAAAACACCCTGTCGAAATATAAAATCAAGAATCAAAGTATTATACCTTCCCGGAGGACACCCTGTATGTAATGCTAGTTGCTTGGTTCTAACGTTGAACATCTGCAGTAGAAAAATAGGATTAAAAAGTACCAAAATTACATTATGTACTTTGTGAAGAGCTCAAAATCACATTCATATGTGTGGTGGGTATTTGTGCAAGCATCCGTATAAGAACTTCATTTCACTTAGAATTAAATGGTCTTAGATAGGCCAGTGTTTTGATATTTCATATACAATTTCTGTTTTCTTCCTTGTCACTAATTCAGCGACCACCCTTCTCAGTTTTTACTAAATTTCCTGTGCATCTAATAACATAATGTCGTTGCCCATATATTAACTCATGTGAATAACACAGTTCTTGAAACCATATCTACACCTCACCTACATACAAGCATCCAGAATATAAATAATGTATCTACAATTATGGGGTCGCAAATGGTAAGCACATGATAAAGGATATAAACAGAACATCTCGCCCTGGGAGTTTTCTTTATAGTATCTTTTATGCTGCAACCGTTGGAAATAAATATTTATTGTTATAACAAAATACATATTTACCTACATATCGCACCTCGAATCAAAAACAGGCACAACTCAAAATGTATCAAAATCAGTTTACAGAACAAATCACTAACGAGCGCCCTAATTTCTTTTCCATCACTGTAATCTTTAACTGTCTGTTTTCATATTCTACATTTCGATCCGAATTTAAAATTTTCTACGCAGAATGTTCCGTTTCGATTAAAATTCTTACGATTGTGTGTATTGTTGTAAGTTGTTAGTTTAGTGGCGGAAAGTCTTTCGATTTTTTCTTTGAAAACTTTTTTGAGTTCTTTGTTCTATGCAAACACTGCACTTGCACTTTTTTGACAGACGTCTATAACACGTTGACGTGTTGAAAGCGAAGTATGTGCCTTCACCTTAAGTTATGGCAGTGCGCATACAAGCCGTGGAGTAGTTGACCTAAACAACGTTATTTAGACTTCTGACTGACGCTGATGCTTCATTTAAAGTTGCAAATTTTTAAATTCAACCAGTTTTGTAAAAATGTTGTTTCCCCATCCTCAGCAATTTTATACTTTTTGCGTGATTACTGACTGTTTTTGGTTTAGGGTACGACATGTACTTTTAAATAATGTCATCCTGCACGCTAACGAACAAAAGAATACTCATGTCAGGGGGGTTATTGCGTATTTTGATTCGAAAGAAAACATTTTCAATTGATACATTGTATCAATCATAGATATTCGAAAGATATTCTTTTCGAAACGAATTAGACACTGGGAGGCTTGTCGACTTTTGGCTATGTGCGATCTTCAGTATTATTTTTCGTTCTTATAACTAAATTCGTTCCAAATATCTATTCCCGAAAATCCGATCAAGTATTTTAGAACATTCTAATGACGGGTTCGTTTATTAAATAAAATGTTACCCTGTTAAAGGGGACATGTTCAACACACCCTTATTCTTTGGGATTTTACACAGATCTATAAAACTCAATTCTTTTCGCCATTATCAAAGGTCAAATTTAATAACTATAAAACACCCTTTTATGTGCGTAAAAAGATTACGAGTATAACAAAAAGGCACAAAATGTTACATTTTTTCTAAAAAAAAAAACGCCACAACTCTATTTCAGAATTTACCGACTACATATTTTCAGAATATTCCAATAGTATTTCAGAGAAATTACTCATGCTCAATTGTCAAGTACGATGAAAGCTAAAACAAATTAGTGAGTTAAGTTAAAACATTTTTAATCACGTGAAATAAACGCTAAATTTCTATTTTGGGCGATAACTTATGCTACATTCTTATACTCACGCTCCCATGGTGTATTTTTTTTTTTTAGTTAACAGCCCAATTACTATTGGCACGGCCATCGACAGCCTAATCAAAAAGAGAGAAAATTTCCGCCAAAAATTGATCAGTCGCTTTGGGGACATCCCGCGGCCGCCGAGGTCGCCTGATCTAACTCCCATGGATTTTTTATGGGGCTATCTCAAAGAGAGGGTATATAATGGCAATCCCCAATCTCTTGTGGCTTCAAAGGAAAATATTCTTCGAGAAATCAGCTCAATTGAACCAAGTTTACTGCAGCGTGTTCCGCAGAACACAAGGCTCCGTTTTGAACAGTGTGTTCAACTCGCCGCAAGACATTTGGATGACACACTCTTTAAAAAATAAAATCCGCATTTTCTTTGCATCGTTCAATGCTCTTAATAAAACTTTGTGTCAATTATTACGTTTTTTATTTTAGTTTGAAAATATAAATCTGCTACCATACACCCTTTCCGATGATTTTAACTACTCCTGTTAGTTGTATGTATGTATGTGTGTGTGTGTATGTATGCAAACTTCATACACCTTAACCTATAATTTACCAAAAATTTTTAAATCATTTACCTTCTGCCATTTGACTGAAATAAAAGAAGCAAATGTAGTTTGTGTTTCTTGAAGCATTTATGAAATGTCTTTTGTATTTATTAAAATATATTAATATCTATTTATACATACATACATACCTACATATGTACTTATATGTACTCCTACATATGTATTTGCAAATAATAATTTTGCACATAATCCTTTTTAGGTTTCTACAGCTTTAAAATTCAGACCATACGATTTTTCTTTAGCGTATTGAACATTTTGTAATACAATATACATACACATGTTGTATGTAATTATTTAACGTATTTAATTTTATTTTATTTGTAAAATTTATTATGCTCCTTTTAAATATTTGGTATATATTTTTAGGTTGATTCTTGTCTTTTTGTTAAGTTTATTGAGGCATATTAAAAGTAAGTTTAGCTTTATTTTATTTAAACTTAAATGTGTAATTTAAAAAGCTCTGTATATCAAATGAAAAAGTACCATAAGTTAAGATAAACATTTTATCTTAAAGCACGCATGTTATTGGAAGCTAGAACTAAGAAAGCTTTCAAAAAGTCGTTAGTCGTTCATACGATTCTACAAGCTTAACTTCGCTGCAATATTTCAAATCTAAGCGTTTCATTTGCATTTTGTATATGAAGAGGAGGGATATATTTTCAAAAATTCGTTTCCTGAAATTCTTTTGATTTTAAAGTGGCGTCATCATAGGAAAGTTGTCTTTCGGTTGTCAAGGAAATTTGTGGCGCATGTTGAGTATTCGTGCAAAATGAGCTGTCACCACTACCCGCAGCATAGGCCACTACTGTAGCATGGTCTAGTTTACCTGGCAAGGCTACAAATGCGCTGCTATCTATAACACGTTTCCGTGCAGCTCTATGTTGCATGCGGTTCAACTCCACTTCACGCTTTATACCATCAGGTCCAGTTGATAGTTTGTAGAAAAGTTCTCGTTGTTCAAGGGTCTTGCGCCTAGCTGATGTCATCATGCGCACAAAATCAATAAGTAAGTGGCACAGACGCCGGGCTGAGGAACAAGGTGAGAAAGTCCCATTTATACCGTAACTTAAGAGATCCTCTAAACGATGTAGAGTGAGAGCGTGTCTTTGGGGTCCAGTTACCAGAGGCAGACCTGTTAGAGATTTTGGTATTTTCGGTTTGTAGTTATAGATTGTGCCACCCGAAGAAAGTCTTCGTGGTTCTATGACTGTGTGAGACCTCATGTATTTGGGACGACTAGGAGCTGGTGGATACTCAGGTGATGAAGAATTTTTTGATCTGGGTGGTCTCGTAGGTGGTATGGGGCTTGCTGGATTTGAAGAAGCATGTAAACGCGCGTATATTGTAGAAGCGCTTTTATTTTGTCTCTTTGGTGCCAAAACACTGCCACTCCGTTGAGGTGGCGAGGTGGTTGTTGGCATAAGTTTAACGTCAGGTGTCCAAGCTTCGGCAAATTTGCCCACTACTGGATCAAAATTATCACTAACACCATCGGAAGTTAAGAATACTATATCACCACGATCTATAATTGTCATCGACAATGTAAGATTGCTCAGTTCTGGCTTATTGCCATCTGCTGGTCCCAAAGCTCCTAAAGCATCACGCATATCTCTCATGGATGTAATATCATGGGAAGCTAAACCAAAAATAAAAGTAAAGGCAAATATAAAAAGCTTACTGCAACCATAATCATAATAATTACCCAAAGTAAACTCCCTAACGCCATGTTTTTTAGAATAAACATATCCCAATGAATCTCCAACATTACAGGCACATACAACATATTTTTCACTCCATGTTTCGTCTCCATTTTCGGCACCGTTGTTCTCATCTCCACCACTGCCTTTGGCTAAGGGTAAAACTACAGCTATTGTCAACGTACTAAGGGCACCACCAACTTCCAATATACAACCATGACCTTCCCAGAGACTGCGCAAGAGACTTATGAATACTTCTTGTGTAGAGGTGGCCATGCATTCATGAGCCAAACCAAATATGGCACGATCCAAATAATCCAAACAGCCATGCACCGCCGACCTGGCCGCCAAACGAGCACCATCACCCCAATTAACACCATCAGCTAAGGCCATGGCGGCAGCATTACCTCTAACCACCATACCGTAACAGTCAGCTATTGGATTGCCCATAGGTTCCTTAGTTAACATATTATTCTCATATAGAGACACCGAAATGCCATACGCTGCCTCACATTCCATTTTCCAGTTGCTAACACCGGCTATAGAGTCGTCGACTTCCACAAGTGAAGATTGATTGGAAACAGCTTCACGCAATAGTCGTTCGGTAGTTCCTTCTAATATTTTAACAGTACCAAGATCTACACTTGAGTCCCCATTCTCTTTTAGCTTGGAATTAGTAGTACCGTTTTCAGTCTTTGTATTCAGGAGGTTTTTATTATTTTGGTCATTGGCAGCATTTGTTTTCATATCGACGGCAGTAGCTGGATTGGCTAAAGAAGACTTTGTAGCCACCATACTTACTACTATTGTGGTGGATTTATTTAAATTTTCTTCATTTTTCTGGTGTGTCTTCAATCCTTGTCCTCCCACCAAAGACACCTCTTTGGTGAGATTCGCTATGCCTGTCTTGGAATTTTTACGTGAACGCATACCTCCACTAACGTTCGTTTTATTTGCATTCTGATCATTTGCGCTAGTGCTGGCACCATTACTTAGTCGGCGACCACTGCCGTAGCGTTGAAATCTGTTGTGGATTCGATTGTTAGTGGGATTAATACTTTTGCGCACCTCAAAACAATCGGATTCCTGTATTGTATCGATAAAATCAATATCATCAGCATAACTTGCGCTTAAGTGTAGTTTTGATCTTTTAATGCCTGTCAAACCTTCGTCGGGACCCGTGCAGGCAGCCGTTATGGTATTCGGTCCTGTAGGATAGGTGGCAATTTTGTAGTCTGGTAAATCAGTGGGATTTTGACCATTGTAGATTTCTGGTCCCGCAGTGAAAATGCGATCCATGCGCCTGGAATTAAAGAAACAAAAAGAAGACAATATAGTTAATGGCAGATTTTACGAAATTAATGTTCACAAATTCGCAGTCTCATGTGTATAAAATACTCTGGAATACGACATTCAAAATTGATGATAAGTCCATGAATATTGTTCAGAGCAGACATTTATATACTTGCACACATGGCTGTATCACCTCCTCGTTAACCCTCGGACTGCACTGCTTACGAGGATTATTATAAATACCTAAACGCGGTCATCCTAACAAAAATCAACTCCACGTCTTTTGAAGGCTCGTGAAGTTTTAATACGTAGAAGTCTATTAAGAAGTGGGACAATACTCCAGCTATTAAAGCTAATGGGTCAGGTAGATTTAATGTATATTTTTGGAACGAATTTCCGTCATCCATTGTCAAGTTTGGTTTGGAAACAAACCGGTTTCGTTCTGAAAAGCCGATCGGACTCAAACTTTGGCAAGTTGTTGTACACATTTCAGGGAGTGTTTATGGGTGGTAATTAAAAAAAAATTTTTTTTCGACTACTTGCACTTGACCGATTTTTCTGAAACTTTGCACACATATTGAGATCATTAAGAGGAGTAGCAACGCGCGCTGGGCTTGGCTAGTATCAAATAAAAAATCAAGAATAGATATATAGTGACGGTTAATATTGTAGACGTACTGTTTTCTATTGGTCGCATTAGTAGATTCGTATCGTACTGTTACGGATCAGCTGATAAAATATAAAATGTAACGTAAGCATCTATTTTCTATCGATTTTGTCATATTCCAAAAACAAGCAGCTGACTTATTTATTTTCGTTAATACGTTTTGAATAACTGATACTAATTGCTTAACGACACTAAAAAGTTCTAAGGTAAAACGATACGAATCTATTAATTCTACTATAAGAAAGCCATGGTTAAGAAGCTACCACGAGTGATGCATGTTGCTATTTAAATCCTTCCCCTACTTGTTGAAATATGACCAAAGTTTAGGTACCAACTTGCTAATTTCTGTACTTAGATTACAGCTTTCAACTGTCACAACCATTTTGTATGCCAGTGCCATGGTCTACCAACCTGCATATTTACAAATTACAGATAAATAATGATCCAGCTCAGCGTTGCCAGAATGAAGAATTTATCTTATTTTTAAGGTTTTTGAACTTAAATAAGTCTTTTTAAATTTGTTTCCCAAAACGTACAAAACATTGTACGTGTTTTGCATCTTCAAGTTCAGGTTTCTCAAGAACTTGTTGGTTGCTGCCAGATGTGATTATTCGAATAAGTAAGTATACAGCAAGTTGCAACATTAGGTCATATGCGCAAAATTTAATAGATTGACACTTGAACAACGGTACCAAATTGTAATAGGTAAACTCACCGGCGAATTTAAAGTATTTTCGGCTTCTTTACCGATGTCGAATTTGACATCCAATAAGTTCGAAAAAATTACTCAGCTGCGATGGTAAGTTTTCTTGTTTAGTCTACCCTGTATGCAACCAATCCGCAACAGACCCAACATTACATCAAGAAAAATGCATCGCTTGGTGTGGTGTTATTATTTCTTTAAAAATAAAGCCGGAGGTCGCGTTAGAGTCAATGGTCACATACCCGAAATTATTTTCAAATGTTAGTGTCATGTATTGATCTTTCGAATAAATTTGTCTTTTATTAAAATTTGATTTTTTGCGTTATTTTTTACATATTAAAGTTCTATTGGACTTGACGAAGTCCCTATATTATTATTATTAACGACGAATGTCACGATGATCTTTTTTTAACAGAGATACTTCAGCAGTTTTCTAAAAGACACACTTTGCCGCTTTGAGCAAAAAAATAAAAAACAGCTAGCAGAACATTTTATGGAGTTCACGTTATGAAAGTTTTCTTTCAGAAAGTCTGAGATTATAGGTGAGAGAAGAATGTAATGTGTTACAGGCTTTCATGTACTTGGAAATTCTGCTGTGTTTTCTAATTCGTCATTGTCAATTTTAATTTTTGATCGATCAGTTAAGAAGTTATGGAATGCTGCTGCCAATGATGCAAATGTTTTGCTTTTAAAATATTATGCATTTTAACCGTATAAAATTACTAAAATAAAATTTTATTGAGAAAGTAGGCACCATTAATTAGTATTTAAAGATGTTCAATTGTGGTTTTTTGCGTTCCAGAGATTTCGGACAACTTTGGCACATTCAGAGAGTAATCTTCTTTTTACTCTCAATAGTCCGGACTATTTTGTTATGCATCTGGAACAGACCTAATAATCACGAATGAAAATTTAAAAGAGAATTCAAGAAAATTTCAGAAAGAAAAATTTCATAATAGAAACCGAGCCTGAAGAAATTTCAGAGAGATGAAAATATATTTTCATTTTTATATAAAATTATAAATCAAATCCTTGGTATTTTCTGTTTCCTTTAAAGGCGGTGTCGTGGATTTCGACAACAATGTTTTCTTTCCTGTACGCAAAATGGGTTCGTCTCCTCTTGCACTTAGAATACAATAATTTTTTTGTAAAAGAATGTCTTTAACATAAATGAAAATCAATATCGAATAACTTGGAATCTAATGGATATTCATTTTCAAGTGCTTTCTTTTAGCGCATGAAGTTCAAGTTCGCACTAGAATATATTAAAGGCACTACACTACACTACACTAGGCTAATATGCAGTACTTCATGTATGAATACAAAAAACGTTATTTAATCAGTTGCGAAGATTTTTTTCTTTAAAATAAGATATTTTTGTTTCTTAAGTTAAGTTTATTCCTCAAAAGTTTTTGCCGACGCTGGGCCAAACTGCAAAAAAGTAGTGCAGAAAATCGGGTTTATACTTTTTCTTAAGGTACTCTCGATGATCGACAAGAAATCGC
Organism: Phania funesta; assembly: GCA_963932375.1. Lineage (NCBI taxonomy): Eukaryota > Metazoa > Arthropoda > Insecta > Diptera > Tachinidae > Phania > Phania funesta. The sequence continues at coordinate 105,881,803 of OZ010652.1, forward strand.
TAAATCTTTCACAGGAATTCATCTTGAATATGACTACTTCTTACATATATTTTCTTATATGGAAAACAAATTTTACTTAACTTAAATTACAACCCTCGCATGATGTTTTAAAGCATTATCAAGAACGTATAATAAATACAATAAAAATAATGTACTTACCCCTCCAAATATTTAATTATGAAATTTCCATCCTCATCTGTTTTACGCGGACTCTTGGGACCATCTCGGGGTTCTGCTATAAAACTCAATTGGCGAAAATAGGTGGTGACCTTTTGTCTTAAAGATGGCATTTCGATGCTGCTGCCGCTTGTTCACGCACAATCAGTCCTTCTTCTGTACAATGAGGGCAGCAGTTAATAAATTGATGTTTGCAATTCTTTTGTTGCGAAGTTGATTTAATTAAGACAACAAAACAACTTCACTTAATTTTAATGGGAAAAGTATTTGTCAGATATTGTTGTGCTGCTAGTTTCTAAATTATTGTTTTAATTTATCAAAATGGCACAAATTGTAATCTATGACCGACCGACCAACCGATCAAAGAGAAACATTATTTTATTAAGTAAACGAAGGGTTATTTTTTTTAGGGATTCAAATAAGAAGTCAACAAAAAACAAAAACTATAAATTGAGCTACAATAGTAATTAAAATAGAACAGCAGAAATAACTCTCTCTCTAGAGGATGTTTAATTTTTTAGTATTGTAATCTTTGTGTCTTGTGTTTTGGTTTTGTGTGGATTTTATTGTTGTTTTTGGTGAATAGCATGAGTTTTTATAGCCACTGGCTGCATAGAATGACGACCATGCTTTGCCTATGACGATACTGTTTGTTGTTCATCACGTTTGTAGGGATGCTGTAAATGTAGGTGTGTTTAACTGCAAACATATACACATATGTCCATGTACGATAGAGTTCATTCACATTATCAAAACAATTAAAGAAATCATCTGTGTCCTTTTTTGTTGTTGTAGAATTTAAGTTGTTGGTTAGCTGAACACGACGTTGCGGCCTGCGCTGTTGTTCGTGTTTTAATTTTAAGTTGTCTTTTTTTTTTGTTTTAATTCGATTGAATAATCAATTAATTTTTATTTAAACTGAAGTGGGTCCAAATTGGTGAAATCTTTTTAATTGATCAAAAATTATCTGTAAAAAAGAAAAAGGAAAAAAATATTAATTAAAAGAAACCATTCGATTTGGAAAAAAGATACAATTTATATGTGCAACATTTATTTAATTTTTCGATTCGTTTCTATTCCAAAAGCAAATAACAACTGCTTCGAAGTGATCTTTTATATGTTATGATCAGGAATATTTTTTGTCATTTAAACCGCATTTGGAACATGTTGTTACGAAAGGAAACAAGCATTTATCAATATTGATTTTGCCTCCTTCAGTATTTACTACTTTTCATATTAGAGACAGCTCTCTTTTACGGTTTGCTTAGGCCTCGGGATCAGTATAAATTCGCAGGTGGTCACCACTGTCAAACACAGTGCGTGGTAAACAAATTGAACATTACAAAAGGTTTTGAGTTTGTATATGTATAAGATAAAAATTGCTTATTTATAATGCCGGAAACAACGGACATTTTCGGATTCCACATCTACTGATCGCAAAGAGACACTCCTTACCGAACGTAACCGTAGCATAGGGGTCCGATGCGATCAGCTGCTACACGGATGGATCTAAACCAGAGATCATAACCCGATCATCTATGCAATTGCGAAGTGTGCAAGCTACGCCAGTGATATCAAAAGATCAACAGACGTTCAGTGTTAGCCATCGCTAACAATAGAATAGACATAATCAAAGCAGGGGAGGGATTCGTTTGTAAAAGTGCGTTCATTCGGTTAAGGATTACATTAACATGCATAAATATTACCAGAAATATTAAATACTAACCAAAAAACAATTTAATAGCATCTTTTTATATGCTACAAAAGGAATATGAAAATAATCTGAGATCAGAAGGCATGTTATTCCATATATGACAAACTCTGATCTGAAAAGAACCTTCAAAATGGAAGGAAATATTCGACGAATTTTAATAGTTGGGGTAGAGTTAATAAAAGAAAAGTTGTTTGCTAAGACAATAGGTTGTCCTAGTTCAATAATTTTATAAAAATAGAAAAGTATTCGTAGATGAAGGTAATCAAAAAAAATCGGAACAGCTTCAGTGACACGATCGTATCCAAAAAGTGGAACCTTGAATATATAACTTATAACTTTCCTAAAAAGTCGCTCAGGAATACTAATAGCACCATAATAGATCGTAGGTGTGTAAATATTGTAGGCGTACAATCTTCTTAAGATACAAACTATTTGGGATGACAGGAAGTTAAAGTGATTTCCAAAGTTTAGTTTAGAACTATTATTGCTCTCAAACACCTGAGTGAATTAACAGAACTGATTTGTTAATTTCCAATATTGATTCTAGGATATGTATAGTGTTGATGTGGTAAATCGAATGCATAGCTTCCTTTTTTTATACGCACATTAATATCAATATAATTCTGTTGCATCCAATCTGAATGATTATTAAGCACAGTATCAGGTTAGGCAGCCAATTAGGAATTGGCATTAAAAACAAGAAAAATGTCATCTGCAAAAACATATGCTTTACAGAATGTACTCTCCATAAGAGGAATGTGCAATCGTTTAAATAACTAAGAAAAAGTAACGTGCCCAATACTGATTCCTGTGGGACACCAGGGGTAACAGATTCAATACTAGACATTGACCTTTACGATCTGTATAAAATCCCAAATAATAAGGGTATGATAACCATTTAGTCTTTAACAGGGCAACATTTTAGTTAAGAAACGAAAACGCCATAAGGGCTTAAAGCATTTTATAGCAAAAATAAAAAAAAAATAGCCGCGCTAAATTTCTGAACAAGGAAAAAAGCTTATGAAAAAAAAGTTTTGAAAATAAGTAGAAGGTATTTTTTGAATGAAAAAGTACTAAAGAGAGTACTAGAATCACCACAAGCCTAAGTTTGTGTCTGCAGATATGAGCCTAAGAGATTGTTTTATCTTCTTAAACTAGTCAAAAGGGAAACACGAAATATCTAAATGTAGTATTCGTGAGAGCGCATGCCTAATTTTCTGAATAATCTAAAACATTTTACTATCGAATTGAGGCTTAGTAATATAGAACATCCGCCGCTTGTATATCTACATGAGTAGATATGGAACCCATTATAACTGTAACTCCTTTTAAATAACAATTGTCTGCGACAGGATGTCATTATGTAATTTTCCTACTCGTGCTCCCCCTCTCGGCATTTCCCTTGCTTCTTCGTAATATTTGAGTTTAAAAAAATAGCTTCAAATTGTGATTGCAAAATGTTTGTTCGCCTGCACATTGAAAGTTTACTGATGAATTAAAATGTGTGCTGTCTGTAGCTATGCTGCATGTTGCATCATGTGTATGTGTTCTGCAACTGAAGCAGTTGTTACTACAAACAAAAACGAAAAAGAGTACCTCATTATGTTATTTAAATTTACAAAAAAAAACTTCCAATGATACCGTAATTACGACGCTTTGTTTTTGTTGGTGATTATGTGCAATCACAAACACTCGTTATTAGGCATGATAGAGAGAAGATAATGATTATGGCGGAGATGATTACGATGAGCTCATATTTCCACTGATGACATTTATTGCAAAAGTATTTGTTGTCTGCCTATCTTGTCTATTCATATGGCGGTTGGTGGTCGTTATTGGGGTTTTTGTGTTTAATTTTCAAGACAAGTTATTTGTATCGGGTTATACTCTTCGCGGTTCAGATTTGATATTTTATTCGACATAGCCGTGACCGCAGTATAAACAAAAATTTGAAGTAACTGTATTTCTAGCAGATCTTTGAGGACTTAGAACTAGTGTTTTGCTGGCCACGAACTAGTTCGTTCAATTGAAAGAATATTTCAGAAAGATGGTAGCAACTTTACAACAATAACAAAAACAACAACCAATTTTCAATTCTTGTTTGTGACGCACTAAAATATATTGTGTGTTGTTTTTGTGATTGTTGTAAACTTGCTACCTACCATCTTTCTGAAATATTCTTTCAATTGAACGCACTAGTTCGTGACTAGCACAACTTTACCTGGAACACATCGAAACGCATGCGCAATCGAAGATATTGGTGCGGTGTGTGAAAGTCTTAAAGATGAAGGAAATTGTTTCCATTACACTGCGCATTCAGCATTTGATCCTATCTTATGGCACATAGTGATATTTATTTTGCAATTGACTTTGCATCCACATCGAATCCTCAATAGATATTAAAAAGCAAAATTGTCGCATCTAGGAGAATGGAAATCTACAATCAATCATCGGTAAACTATTGCATCTCCGAAAACTTAATGTGTAGTTTGCCAGTCGGTCTGGAGGTGATATCCCCCCATAGACTTTTGAAAATGACAAGTGTGTGATACAAACCGTCAATTTGGATCACTAAATGCTCATCAATGTCGATGTTACACGTAACATAAACCGGCATTGCCAACAAAATAATTTCCCGAGCTTATATTTTCACTTTTTGTAAACTGACTACCAAGTTCGTTCGGTCTATCACCGCTAAATTTTTTTGGAGGGTCAACTCTAGTTTATGCGAACACTCCTCTAACTCTTGACGCTTTCAAAACAAGGTCTGCCAAGTTACGCCCCGCTGAGTGTAAGCAAATCAATTGAAAATTATCTTGAAAGCATGCAGTCCTGAAAATATTTGAAAAGCAAGTTTTTTCCCAATCTCCATCAACTTTCTACCGCACAAAATGGATAACCCTTTAAAATATATATAGCAATTATGACATTTAAATGAGAATTTTAAACTGTCGGCTGAAATTAATGATGAAAATAGTTTAAATACATTTTAATTAGTATGTGCATATACAAGTATGTTTGCACTTAAACATGTTCGAGTAAAGTACATCGTTGTGCAACAAAAGATAAATGCAAATATGTACGTAGCTGATGGAAAATAAGATGCCAGCACTATGTCAGCTATAATCTTAATACTCGTATATTTTTAGATAAGTGAACAAACTATTTACTTGAATACTAAATAGAAAATTTGATTATAATCTTTGTAATTTTAAAAATGACACAGTTCAATTTTAAACTTTAAATTGAACTTAATTTTAATTTTCTACAATTGATTTAAACTTGAGCTGAAGGAAGTATTTTGCGAGTTCTGTGATTGAGTAATTTGTCAGTACGACTTTTAAGCAGTTAAATGATTTTACATGGTAGACATGCTGCACTGTGGTAAGGCACTAACTGCTTTTGCTCGTGATGTTATTATCATAGACTACTAACTAGACGCGACAACTCACAACAACATTACCTCGATTATATAAGAGAGATAAGAAACCTTATCGTTTCTAATTAAGCTATCTCTTTCATGTAATCGGGTTAATTTAAAATTTTGTACGTAAAAACGCATGACACCTGATTACACGCTTTTTCAAATGTCATTGTTGGGTATTCTGTTTATATTCTGTGGTTATTATATTCAGGCCGATGATAAAGGGTGTTTTTTACGAATAAAACTTTAAAACGTAATGAGTTGTATAAATAATATGAATTATGGTAACTGAACTGCATTTCAAGTTTTCAGTCATTTTTATTTCAATATAAATTTTAGCATATGACCGCCCGCCATAGTTATGCTCTAAACACATAGACCACAGCGAGCTACAGACTACAATCTGTCAAAAGTTAAATACACACGTTCATATGAAGGCGATTTTTTTGGAGGCATCTCAGCTACATGACTACTAGACTACAATTGTGGCTGTCGCCAATTTAAACTAATAATCTATTTTAGTGACGACAATTGACAAATAAAGTGTTGACAATTTACAAAGAACGTGTAGAAAAAAATCAGCTTGAATATATGGAGTGAATTACATTTAAAAACAAGTTATTTTACCTGAAATGCCACATTGAAGGTGCGAAAAAATTATTTTTAGGCCAGACCTGTTAAAATAAATTTTATTTATTTGATTTTCTTTTTGACCATATTCAGTTTCTTCAATATTTCAGTTTCTTAAATAAGTGATTTTGCGTTAAGGCACACAAAAGTTGAAGTGGCAACAGTGGTCGCCAAACACAAATACTAATAATGCAACGCCAATCTTCCTATCAACTGTTTATGACGTAGCTGCCGCCTTCAAAAAAATAAAGTAGCTGACTACACGGCGGCATATGAAGTCAACTGCATTTGTAGCCATGAAGCTGTGTAGTCTGCTGGGGTCTATGTGCTTAGAGCATTACGTCGGCTTTAGTCCATTTTAAATATTCAATATTCGAACAATTTTTTGTTACATTTGGGGCCATAAATTATTAGCCTAGATGAGTGATTTTACATCACAAAAAAAATTGTACAAATGGGTCTTGGAGGACAAATCTCAGGGTTACAGCGCAAAACCTTGCATACCGCTAACGTTACCCTCAATAAATAAAATATGGCATCTTGAAAACCAATGATGCCACTACACAAAAACTGTGTGTGTAAACAATGATTTGAGCAACATTTTCTCCAAGGCATATTTAACTAGGTGGCATCAGTACTGCAGGTGATATTTTTTTCTTACATTTCATTTTTTCTCTGTTTACACTTTGTTAATTTCAAAGTGTTTGGTTTTGTTTACCAACAAACCTTTCTTCAACTATTTTCCTTTTAATTTTCTTTTTGTTGTCACATGTTTTTGACAATAATCATTGATTTTACACAAACAAAGTTGCCTGCTGTTGTTGTATTGTTGTATTTGTTGTCGTAGCAAAGCCACTTAGTTAGATACGCTTTGATTTTCTCTTGCAATGCTTCAGTACTGCCATTTTTTAATAACTGAGTTTAATTGCTAAATAATTATAACAACTCTGTTTTGTTTTGCGTCCAGATGGGGATCTAATATGCCAGAAATTATATCCAAATAAGGTTGGTTCAAAAATGTCTTCTAAATAAAGCCATCTTCATGGCAACTTACTAAATCACCTGTATTTTTTCACTTTGAAGTTCTAGGCGTTTTAAAAAACACCGCCTGCTGGAAAAGCGGGGGGCGCCAAAGTTTAGAAGTTGAATTCTCTTTGCTTACAAATGTATACATACATATGTAAGTTTTTTAGTTGTAATCAACAATCTTTTGGTTTTTTTTCCACTTTCTGCTATTTTAATGAATTTCCGAGCTTTGATAGATTCCCAGTTATTTTGAATTCGGGCTTTACGAATTTTTCGCTTTGATTTCCGGTTTTTGGAAATGTTGTAATTTATTGGTGCATTTTATATTTTCTTGAGAATTTTCGAATTGCAATGAATTTTTAATTTCTACTTTTTTTTAAATAAATTTTCAGGTAACGTTTTATAATTCTGGTAAAATTTTAAAGTTTAGTTTTTTTTGGTTATATTTTTTTTGGCGATAATTCGTTATTTTGGAAAGGGGATTTCTTTTGGTAATTTTATTTTCTTTTGATTTTCTCTTTTTGTGGTTAATTACTGGTTTTTATCAAATTACCAATTTAAAGTAAAACATGTATTTTAATTTTTGGCTTAATTTCGGTTGGTAAAATTTATATTTTTTTGGTGAATTTTTGAAATTTTTACAAATTTTCAATCTTATTGTAAGTTTTGGACTTCACAAAATATTGGTATTGTGGTTGTAAAAACGTAGACTTTTTGGTGAAATTTAATTTTGTGGTAAAATTTCCTAATGTGTTTAATTTCGATCTATTGGCGAAATTTGGATTTGTAATTGAGATTTTTTGGTAGTTAAAATTTTGTGCTTTTGGTGAATGTGAATTTTTCGGTGTTTGCAGGAATTCTTATTTTTGGCAAATGCTGGTAAATTTGTTAGTTTCTTAGTAAGTTTTCAATACGATAAAACGTTTAGGTCCGCAATTGATCTGTCGCCCTCGGGTAAAAATTTAATGTCAATAGTTGATGAGGTTGTTAATTTCAAACAGCAAAAAAAGACGTCGCTTATAAAACATCTTTTCTAATAACCTAAAGTATGATAAGATCAAATTTGGCAATAAAAGTTTTTCTTATATGAAGTTTCTGCCATTTATTCTATATATATTATACTTATTACTCAGTGTATCTATCTTCTATCTATATATGTATATAAAAGAGAGTGATGTTAGTTACTACGCTTATAACTCAAGAACGCCTGGACCGATTTCGATGATGAGTACCAATTCGGTTAGGTCTCCACCCAAAAAAGGCTAATACCCAAGAAAATTCCGCAAATTTTCCCGAAAAAAAAATTATGAAGAAAATTAATTTCCCCATACATTTTCTATGGAGCGATTCTACAACGCCATCTTAACTCAAGAACCCATAAAAACGAACATTATTTCGAATGCTGGTTCCGGTATTGCGGTGCGTGCATCAACTTTCAACAATTAATTTTAAAGTGGATAACTTTGAAAATCAATTGTTATTCGCTGATTATTTCAAATTATATCTACATTTTTTATTTCAGTTTCATTGGTGGAGGGATATGCTCAATGTATGTTTTAGTCCTAAATACATACATATACATACGTACATCTATAGTACAGATCATGGGACATTTTTAGGCAAAAAAACGTTTGCCGGGTCAGCTAGTTATTTTATAAAAAGCAAGGCAACGCCAGAATTTATATGACAAACGAAAAAAAAAAAAATTAAAATAATTACAAGTTTTTTTTATTGTTGTTCATAAGCATTTTTGTGCCTATCAACGCCACATGAAGCGTTGATTTTCTCTTCAAAAGCCCAAAAACTTGTATGAAAAATAATAAAAATTAAAAAAAAATATTTGTGATTTTTTTTGTTCTCCATACAAATAATGGCGTTGCCTTGCGTTTTATAAAATAAGGCATTTTTTTCGGAACTGGACCTTGTTGATATCAGAAAATGTTTCTTAAATTTATAAATTTACACAAATTTATGTTTCATTTGAAAAAATCACTTTTTTAAACACAATTTTTTTATATAAAAAATTAAAAATTAATTAAATTCCGGTCACAAAAAATCGTTATTCAGTTTTAAAGAAGCAGAACTGCAAGATATTATTAAGGCAGGCATCACTTCGTTCCTTTATTTATTACAAATATGCTAGAAGTAGGAGGCGCCAACAAAATCTGTTGCTCTGGGCGCTAATTATGCTCGCTATGACACAGATTACATACATATGTATAATTAAGAATCTTCTTAAGATCTGGATAATTCTGTTTGAAGTGGTTTTCTAGGAAGCCAGCCAATAAAATCATATAAATAAAATCATTATCCGAATATAGTGCCAAATTTTTTTTTCTTTTCGTAGTTTTAACAAAACGCCCTCTAATGTCTTTATGTATTTAAAATAAATAAAAAAATATTCCGCGTTTGAATTTTCATTTCGCATTGCTCCTTTTAATTATATTTTATTAAAATGTTAATAGAAATAATTGTAAATATATTGCATTAAACTCTATCGATGCAGGCAAATCAATATCAATTGAACTTTAATTAAAATACCTTGAACTTAAGTATAAAACCCACAAACTAGATCACTTCTATCGAAATAAAGAGACATAAAGAAAAAGACACAATAACAACTTGTGAACATTTTTAAAATTGCGCCACCTACTTGAAGAACAAATAAATAAAGTATTGACTTCTGAAAGTAGGCTGAGCATACAAAAATATTTAATTGAATACATTTTACAACGAAACAACTCAAATGGGCTAGTTTTGTTCATAACCCTATACAGGCGGTAAAGTATCTGTGCCAGCTATTGGTGCTAACTTTAGATTGAAGTATTCATACATAAGTATATTGAGAATGTGTCGTTTAAAAATATCCTTAAATCGAGAACTGCGAGTAAACCTATTAACAGCGAGCTCAGAAACAATGTTATGCTGTCAAGAATGACTTCTTGTCAAATCAATAACGAAGCCTTCTAAAATCCCGATTATTAATATTTATTAACAACGATGTCTTGAAAAACTGGGGGCAAATTACGGCATTCGAGATCGATCGAAATTTAAATAAAACATTATAGAAATTCAATTGAATATAATAGAAATTTCGATCAATATCGAATGCCGTAATTTGCCCCCTGATGACAAAATGGGAACGTGAAGTCCGGAAAGAGATGACACCAGGCAGCCAATTTCCGCTCCTATTCTATCACTTATTTTCTCCTGTGTGGAAAAATTCAAACATGAAAAAAACCAATCAGAAGAGGTCTCGATACTTACTCCTAAATTACTGATGCTGATCACAATACTCGCACATATCACAGGCAACACGTTCTTCCGTTTAGTCAAACGCCTATTTACTTTAAAAAACGCACACACAAAATATTTTAGCTTTTATTTTTTTTACTCTTAACATGAGTTGAGTGTATACTGAATATATTAGACTGACAATTTAAAAAATGTATTCTATTTCGATATAATCTCACGCACGCTTTGGTATGTAATTTTATTTTTATTTGTTTAATGTGTGAAGTGGCCAGGGAACTTTATATTTATAGTTACGAAATGTCCAAACTTTACGTTCAGTGTAACGTTTTCGTATTGCGCTATAATTTTGTAAATTAAAAATTTTAAATTAGCACCATTAAAAGACTCCTCATAGGACTCTTTAGCGAAGTATGCAGGCCATTTACATGTTATTACCCATGTTAGAGTTACCCTTTGTCTACTTTGGAACTTGATTGATAATATACTTCATCGCGTATCGTGAAGTGTTTGAAAAAAAATTGATTTAGACTAAAGACACTTTTATTTAGAAGAGGTCCAAAAATGTTCTCAACGAGTGATGCATTGCAGTTTGTATCAGGCCAGCGATTGGTGTACTGTTTGTTATTTTGAGCGTCTATATCGGATACATACGACTCTGAATGAAATACGCGTTCAAGCAATCCTTGTAGAGCCAACTTTCGCGTTTGGATTAAGATTACTGAGAGCTTGCTGAGTATAAAATGCATACGTTTCTCTCAAAAGGCATATTCTTTGATCTCGTCTTGGTTGATCAAAATTAGTTTTTACCAATTAATTGGGGGTTTGGACTTGAATACCACTTTCAATTAAAGGTCATAGCAGTCGAAATTTGCTTCGTGCTATGTTTTATATAACTTTTGTTATCACTTAAATAACACTTATCACACCAGTGGAGTCGATTGCAAAAACAATTGCAATAAATTTGTATTGCCCAAACTTGTGATCGGATTGATAAATGATGTTGATAAATATAGTCAAGCAAAATCTAAGCTTTCGGAGAGTTTTATTTATAAGAACCTTGTTGATGTACAGGGTGAGGAATTGGGTATCAAAGTCGATCACTTTGTGTATTATTTTTTAGATATTTACATATTTAAAAAGATAGAAGGCATTGAATGATTAATAATAAAATATCACATATCAGTCACTGAACAATATGGCCTATGACTGCTATGCCTTTGACGGTTGACTGACAAAGAGAGGGATAGCTTAACATACACACAAGAGAAATATTGGGTGTTGTTTGGTTGGTTTGGTATTTTTAATTAAATAAATAATTGAAACAAATAAAAAAGTAATTAATTGTTAAACTGAATCTAAACCATCGGCATAACTGAAAAAAATCAACTGTGTATGTATAATGGCGCCTCGATCAGATTAGGCTGTCGTTTATATAGCTCTAAGTCACATTTTTAGCACGTCTCCAACCAAAAGTAGACAAAAATGCATATCACCAACCGCAAAGGTCATTCAAACATGTTAATGATTTAAGGTTTTTCTGCACAGCAAAGTCTAAGTTGAACTATTTCTCGTGTTTTAAAAAAAGCTTAAATAAAAATTTTAAGTTTAGTGTTTTCACCACATGTTTCTTGTCTTTTCCTTTAACTTAAATTAAAAATCCTCAGGTACTTAAGTGTTAATTTGTGAAATCTTATGTGTAGTATTTTTTTTTTTAATAATATGTTTTGTGATTTTTCCATGTGCTTCAAAATGAATTTTTTTTCTATTTGAATGGAATATAACTATTTTCTCATACCTCTTATCTTAATATATTATCTCGTCTTGTTATAAGAAAACATATATATTTATGCTCATTTATATATCGATGTAAATCGATATATAAAGCATCTACGATAAAACATTATTATACAATATTTAGTCTCGATAGCGTAATAAAGAAAATACTTCTTAATTCCTCATTCCTTAGAAAGATGGCACATAGCAGAAACAGGTTTGTCTCCAACCCAAACTTGACAAGAGATGATGAAAATTCGTTCCAAACATATTGTTGCGAAGTAATAATCAAAGATGTTTAATTAAATCATAAAAAGATAATTGTCAGCAAGAAATTGGTATGAAACGACAATACGCAATATTATAAATATAAAGCAAAAACAACAACCCCGAACCACGATTTAAAGTAGAAACAAAAACAACTAATACGGAACGAAAAAAAAAGATACACACACACGAACACATATACAAGACTACTAAGCCAGCAAGTAAAATAAATGATGGGCAATATCACGTATGTTCGGGACATTTCAGGAAACGGCCGTGATCTCTATATAAAGGCAACGTTCACCGCAGTGAGTTGAGCTGACTTTGAGATTTCATAGAGTGCACAGCTGTGTGCACATGAGAGTGTTAAGTTTACAGTGTAAATTAGTACTGAAGAGTTGCAAATATTTTAATTCTTGCAATTAAACGAACCCTACAAATAAACGTTTATTGTGGTAATAAACTTAACAATATAATAAATACCAATTAAGTGTTATGGTTTGATTCCGGGAAGTAGTTCCTGTAGCAGCTAAGTGAAATAGTACTGGGGTTGTAATATTAAGCTTAACAGTAAAAAAGGCTTAAAAATTTTTTTCATTACAAACCGATTTTTGTTTTTCTAATAGCAATCAAATAATTTATATACAATAGAAAAAAAATAAATCGATATCACCTATCCATGAATCGCTTAATTTGTGGATATAGTTTGGAGCAATAAAAAATACTTAAGTTAGTATTTACATGTCAAGTAAAAAAAAATTGCGGTCTAATAATTACAATAGTTTGTAAAAAAAGTGCTTATATCAACATCAATATCTTCTGAATATTCGTACATTAAAGTTTCTAATAAGTTTCAAAGTATTTGTGCCAAAGTTGTGACACTCCTGCTGCCACATGCAATATGCAAATTTAAGCGCTTAAAATTCTGTTTTTTTTTATAATTTTCTATTTAAAAGTAAAAAAAGGCTGATGTATGTAGGTCGCATAAAAATACCAAGTCCTACCTACAATCCCGACAAAACTAAAAATTACTTTTCATATTGTAAACCTACTTGATTTATAATCACTAAAAATATGTAAATAAAACATGTAAATTAAAAAGTGCGGTTTTTTATATTTTGAAATTTAAAAAAAAATATATGAATGTGCAAACACTTACACGTCTATAGAAAACCGCAAAAAACTTGTTTGCGAAATGTCATACTCAATGTAATTTAATGCTTTCGAATGACGACTACACACATTACAAGTGCAGTTATGTTTAGGTTTTTATGTGTTTTTAATACAAGTTGTATAAATCGATTGAAAGAAATCATAAATGCAGAAAATTGAAATTTAATAAGTGACAGGGAAATCTAAAACTGTGTTTAAAATTTCAGAAGATTAATTTAAAGATGAAATTTTTACCCTGCACTATGGCGTTTCACTAAGACGTTTTTCATAAAACTGGGTCTTACGTTTTGCGACATTTGAAGAAAATTAAACGTAAGCTAAATTGATAAATTATCTAATTTAAAATCAAATAAAATATAATATTCATATTGTTTTATTAATAAATTCGAGTAAACCTCGCTCGTGGTTACACTCGGAAAATGCCTTGTTGAGCGAAATCATGTTAAACGATACAAGAATTGAGGGCACAAATTTTACTAAATCATCAATTATGGGCGGTCTTGAGGCGTTGAAAAATTATGTTCTTTTTATTTGTTGGGCTACAGTTTACGAAAAAAGGACTTGCAAGTTTTTCAAAAGGCGTATTTGTGGTTTCAAGAAGTGTTTTGTGAACTTACTCTTCTTACACTTGTCATCAATACCACTGCTTTCACATGTGTATCGTTCAATTTTTTAGACATGTTTATAATAACTCTATTCCTTCAAGTTCTGGGCCAGGCAATAATCTTTGCATGTCTTCGGTATTTACGTTTTAAAACCTTCCCCTTCTAATAAATGCACAAGTACCTGGATTGGCCAACGGTAAAATAGCAAGAGTTCAAATGGAGTAGTCCAGCAAAGAAGTGTTTTAAGGTAAATTGTTAAAGTGAGGACGCGTTATAAGAAAAATGTGCAAGCGAAATCTGTCCTTATTATCGAAGCCACATATGATCTCAATCTATAGAAATTTTTGTGCATCCTTTGCTTTCACTGGAACATGATTTAGGCTACGAATAAAGCCAATTATCTTGTTCAGAGGGAGGTCATATGCTCAGATATTTAAAAGGATTTCATTCACAATAACACGTCGCATAGGTGTGACAACTTTCACAAAGTCCACAAAAGATGATGATATCGTGTAAAACTACTACGCCACAAGTTAACGCACTTACAATCAAAAACTCTTTTGCGAAATCTCGGCTCAAGATTAAAATGAGCTTTCCTTTCGGCCCTGCTTTGCCCGTTTAGTCTATTTGAATTGGACTTAACAGAAAATATTTTATGGTCTGCCCTGGCTAACTTCAAGCTTCGATGATACGATAAACGAGCCAATGTTAACGAATTGCCATACCGTAAAAGCGGGGTTTAAATATCATGGTGTGGTCGTGGTTTTCGCGGCATGGGCATGATGTCCAGAAACTTTCTAAGTTCCGAAATGCTTCCGTGTACTAAAAATCAGCATACGTTACGCTATATACACTAAGGCGATAAGAATCCCGACATTAATGAAAAACTAACAATAAAAAATTAAAAAGTTATATGTTGGCATTTTACGCACTCTTGTGTGCGCCTCAAATATTAGCAAAATTGAAAAGAAATTGAATGGCTTATTTGCAGCTATAAATCACAGGCCAAGTTATGGCACAATTAATATACAAGTTAATTCTTTTGTATAAACTTTTTAGCTTACCCTCCTATAATATACAGAAAAAAGGCATAAACCACAAAAGCCAACAAATCCATTTATTTACTCGCACAAATCAGTGTGCGACACAAACAGACGGCAGCGCAACTAGTGAATGAATGCCTCCAACATCGATAACACCATCGTCCTCATCACGCTGTCTTTCTTTTATATTTTACGCCCCAATTATTGTGCTCAACATAGAGTAAGTGTATGTTCGCGCGACAGACATCGTAATCTGTCACTCAAAGTTTAGTTTTCTATGCAAGTAAGTTTCATTTAACACAGTTTTTCAACAAAATAAATTCAATTGATATTTTTTTTAATTTTGGTTTTTTTGTTGACACGATCGTTATCGTCATAGTCAACAGCTGAAAACATCTTTTCAATTTAATTTTTTACAGGTAGGGCATTAAACACATTTAATCAAATAGCCTTGTTCTATTATTTAACAATGAGTAGTATATTTGTAAGAAAAAGAAAATCAAAATAAAACACAATCGTGCTATTGTTGCTGATTGTACGGAGATGGAACAATTGAAAAAAAAAACACTTTTATGAGTAGTGCAGATATTGAAAGAGTCAGCTGGAATGTTTAATTAAATATTATTAATGAAGTGGAAATTTGCATACACGGTGAGAAAGAGTTGTGATGAAAAAGTTTTGTTAAGGAACTTCCGCGAAGATGTAACAATAAATAAAATAAAACTTTAATTGACACTCTTTGAAATCTCAAAGTCAACTAACTCTTCTTCGGTGGACGGCGCCTTTATATACAGATCACGGCCGCTTCTTGAAATGTCCCGAACAAACGCGAAATTGCACATCAGTTATTTCAGTTGCTGGCTTAGTAGTCTTGTAGTGTTCGTGTGTGTGTGTGTGTATCTTCTGGTTTTTTTTTGTTCCTATAAAGTTTGTTTTAGTTGTTTTTGTTTCTACTTTAAATCACGGTTCGGGAAATTTTCGCTAGGTTATTGTTTTTGCTTTATGTTTATAATATTGCGTATTTGTACATTTGTACAATAGGTCGTTTCACACATCTTTGACTATTACTTTGTAACAATATAATGTGTTTCTATTATTTTTTCCAATAGTCTATCTAACTTTCGAATAGGCTGTTTGAAAAAATTTCGAAAAGAAACTATTTGCAATACGCTTAATTACGAAAGTGGTCTTTAATTTTCATAGTCTTGACCAAGCGCACACATGTTCTAGTGTCTATCTTTTCAACGTTACTTTTTTAATTTAAAAAATATTTTTCTGCGTGTATGGTTTACTTTTATAATTAGTTATCTAAATGTTATGTGGTTCTTGTGGACATAATAAAATAGTACTATGTTTTTGCTTTCAAAAGCTTTTATGTTTCCTAATAAATTTTCTGAAATTATCATTTAGTTTAAAAAAGTTTTAATTATGATCCTTCTAAATTTTTAGATTTGTAAAGTTTTGCTAAAGAGCTGGTGTAAGAAAGCAACAAATAAATATCACTTTTACTAAGAAGTATTTGCTAGGAAATTTACACAATATACATACATGCATATGTACGTTAAATACATTATATATTTTTATATTTTTAGCAATATTTATTTCAACTCAGTTGAGTTTTTAAAACATTTTTTTTCGACACAGTATAAAAAATTTTAATTTGTGTCAGTTTACTTTTAAATACAATCGGAAATTCTTTTGACATTTTAAGCGCCAGTATATGGGGTAAAAATATTTTACACATACCAGTATGTATGTACGTATTTATATCAGCATGCAGAAGAGTACAGACATAAATAATATATAGTGACAAGCAAAAGTAGAGGTATTATTGCCAAATTAAATTTTTTCTTTCAGTTTTATATAAGAAAAAAATTTTATTTCTAATATTTTGTCAAATTCACCAACTGTAGACTGTTTGATTCTTTCGACAAAACTTGTTTGAAAATAATTTTGGGAAAAATAAAAGTAAATTCCAAATTTAAAATCAGCAGAAAATTAATTTAATTTTTGCAAAATACAGAAAAATTAAAAAATATCTAATGAATAGAAGGCGCGAAATAGCTTCATGCAGCTGTAATTATTAATCGAAGCATATTAATAGAGCAACAAGATATAAATCAAAATGAGAGAAAAAATATTCGAGAATTTAGTCGTAGCAGCCATCCGCCAAGAGAATGGAACCAAAGATAAACTTAATATTTATATATCAAAAATAGCTCTAGAGTTAAAGGAATTTTTTGACCAAGATGATTCTGAAAGCGCGGTGCTAACTGCTCGAAATAAGCTACACTCTAGTGGCACAAGAGTGAAGACGACTTCGCAAAGGAATATCAAAAAAAAATTAAATTGTTTTGGAAAAGCTGAAGAAAACAGTTTAAGTAATGAATACATAGTGTGTGTGAAGACAAATTCAGAGGTACAAACCGATTTTTTCAACATTTTGAACTGTCAGCGAGAGTAATTTTGAACTTATCTTGAGAAGCTTAAAATAATCCGCAAGTGAAAATTTCCTTAAGGGATAATTCATTGACCCATAATAGCATAGAATCTAAAATATTTAGAAAACAAAAGGAAATTGCATTTAAAACCAGCATCTTTTGGCAACACTGTTAATTAAAAACTTATTTCCCTATATAGATATGATATGGTGCAATTCCAGAATCTGAATAAAAAGAATTAAAAAAGTAATTTTTGAAAATTTTTTAAAGGTATAAGTGGCGATTATGGAAAAACGGTCATTGGCTGGCCCAACCCACTATAGAGAATTAGTGGTATTCATCACTGAATGGAACCATAACGGTAATAAGTACAGTGCGCATTGTTGAACAATCTCGTAAAAACAACTACTGATGTTGATTTACCTTCTTGCACTGAGACAATATTAATTGAAAACCAAATGCAGATTGGTGATGCTAAACGTACTGACGCTCCAATAAAAATCCGATCAATGGTTGTTGGTAAAAATGTGGGAAAATCAATTTGTTATAGTTAATTGCGATTGTCGTCACGGTTCCGTGGGGATTTTATTTATTTGTAAATCATATATTTTCTGAACGTGTACTGTCTCGTTTCGGTGATGAGAAAATGTCCGAATCCAAGAGTAGGAATATTTCCTCCTACCATCTAAAACTATTAAAAATAAAAGTTTTATGTGCGTAAATTTTGAATACACTCTTCGGATATTAGAAGACTCGAATCGAAAAAAGCTATTAATAGTTGTACGTATAGATCATATCGCCCGTTAACTGGGTAAAAAAATTTCTTAGGTCTGCACTAAGTGGTATTTTTTCTTGGAATACTTTTTTACTAAACGAACTCTGTCATTGAAAAAAGTACCGAATATTTATCTCGGTATGAAAGACATAAATTTTATCCCATCTCCTTATTTAATAAAGTATTTTAAAAATATTTTTCGTGTCGACAATAAATAAATTAGCAAAACTATTCAAAATTTTGCTAATTATGTCTGTGTTTATAGTCCACTTCATTCATTTTATTTTGTTAAAATAATTATGGAATATTTCAGCAGAATACCTACAAACAAAAGAAACACTACACAAATACATACACATAACATGAACACACTTTTAAAACAACGGAAAACCATTAATATTTTGGACGATCTGGGTGATACTCAGTTTTATGTTGATCTTGATATTATTAGATTTATTTGTGTAATAGATTTTATTGTTAAAACCGTGAGAAAATTAAATTCGCCTTAAACAATAATAATAAATGTACCCAGAAACATATAAAAATAACAAAACACAATTATCAAAGTTAATTAATCAAAATGAGATCTATTAACATGAATGGCAAACTTAAATTTGGTTTAAATCTCAAGGCAAAAATAAATAAGAAAATATCTAAGCAAAAACTATTGTATGTTTCAAGGTTTGCAAATGCATATACATATCAATCTTTGTACTACGATCATAAATTTGTATTTGTACTCCCATGATTGTTCAAACAACTTTTCAAAGTCTTTATGAATGTTTCTTCATTCAATCCATTCACGTCTATTTAACCATAAATATTCATACACACTTTAATTCACAAGTGCGGTTGATGTGTTTATCTGTATGTCTGTCTGTTGTTCTATTTGTCAGTTAGTCTGGTGTTTAACCTTCTTTTTTGTGTAGGGATTTTTTTATGAATTTTAAAATACGTTTATCATGTTTGTTTCCAGCGTGCTAAAGGGGCAGATAAAAGAGACTGTGGTTAATTTAAAAATACCCTGCCAAATCTTGATTTACTTGTGTCTCAAAATAATTTTTATTTTTTTCACCGCAACCATCTTGGAGTTAGAATTATAAGCTGCAGACTCGCTGATGAATTTATTTCTTGCTGTCAAATTGTTACATAAGGGTTTATCACTGGTGACGAAACCAAATAAACGAACTGGATCTTCCCTCTTAGATGGTCAAAAGTTAAAACAGAAACTCTAACAAAGTGGATCGAAAATCAAGGTTTCGTTGATTGCAATGATGTAGTTCTTTAAGACTGAACACAAATAAGTAGCACTTTTAGAGCCTATTAAAGCGTTTGAAGTAAAGTATACGATAACGCACTTCCAAATACCTAAACCATCTATTTGACTTAAAATAATATTCAGGCTATTCCGCGTGATCCGAGTTCATCTAACATAGATCAAGGACATTTTCCTATTCTCAACATTTAATTGTTTATTTCGAGAAACGCCTTGCGGGAAAAGAAATGATGAGGCTAAGTTAGTTTATAAAGAGGGGCTAATTATTGGCATTATGCCCGTGGTTGTGCGCTCGCCCTTATGAACCATAAAAAACCGTTACGGGCTGAAGAAACTCGGTTTTCCGAATGAAATTCCTTTAAAGTTTCCAATCAATGCCACTTGGATGCCTTGTTAGAATATTTGTAATCTTATTAGTTTCGGCCTTGTTCAGTTTCAGGAGGTTCTTTGTTTTATCCGCGTTTGGGTCACCCCTAAAGGTTGGAGTAATTTTCCCTACCGTTTCGTTGGTCCACAGTGCGATATGGGTCATCTTTGCCCAATATTTTAACACAGTCCTATTAGTCTCATATGAATTCTTTTAATCCTCTGGCGTTAATTGTTACAGTATTTGCTCGTTCATTACCACATACTCCCTGGTGGACTGGTACTAAGCTGATGCGCAGTCTACTATTAATTGCAGTCCAATGACGTCTTTGAGTCTTTCGTACTCAATTACCTTGACGATCAGTTAGCTATCAGTAAAGATAAATTTATACACTCCGTGAAGAACCGTGTTATGATTCTAAGCGTGTTTTATCCCCTTATCCCCTTCCGTGTAACATCTGGTTCTCACAGGTAAGATTCCGATTGACAAGGAGTGTATGTCTGGTATCAGTGTTTTGCAATTAGCTGGTACCTTTACTTCAGGTATCCTGACGGAGGTCTCCAATGTTTGCATACAGCCGTCCATTGCTTTCATTATACTTTAAGGAGCAGCCCTTATATTATTTGGATATCTTTAGCTTGAACGTATAATGTCTCCAATGCCCATCGCTTGGAGTGATGCAATGGCAGAGTTACGATGCAATGGCAGCAAATCGCAGAAGATCTTTATTCTTTAGTTTTTGACGAGTTTTTACAAACCCTAAATTAAGTCGCAATATTTAGGCGATAAATTACATCTTTGGGTTTAGTGCAAAGTTATATACGACCACGGCTATCCGATGAACATCACTATGGATTAAAATTTATTATGTGTACGAGTAAGGTGTTTATTTTATAGATGATAAATATTGCATAATTTGTGGTTAACAATTTCTGATGAGAATATTTTCTTGTTTCATAATTTTTAGAACGTGATTTTTCAGTAGTGGGGTTTAGTTTTTAAAGGTTTTCTTTATTATTATTTATTTTTCGTGTTTCAAATTTTCGAGCTTGGTCGCATTCTATAGAAAATTTTTATTATTAAAACCATTATTGAGAAAATGAGAATATATCAAAAGGTTGCATTGTTTACTTCTGAATCCTAAGCCGCTTACAATATTCGTATATTTATGTAACAAACAAAATTCCGAACTTAATACATAGACCTAAAATTGTAATGCTGAATTCTTTTCACGAAAGGCAACTGCATTCATGTGCTTTATTCATCTATTTCTTTCACTCTTATTTTCTTTGTTTTGTATTTGACGACCTGACCTGATATTGACATACACAACAATTTTGTAAAGGATATGTAAACAGGCTCAAGGATGCAGTTATTATGTAGAAATTTTTGTAGGTGTCATCATCATCCTCGTCATCATTTTTGCTCTCATTGTTCATGTTCATCGTCATCGTCGTCAATTTTAACAGCCACGTTACAATATTGGTGACAGCGTTTATGACGACAGTGAAAAAGAATTTTTAGAAAATGTAAATAAGTATTAACAAATTCTATGAACTTGATAAGAGAAGTAACCGTTTCCGTTTGCCAAAAGAACATTAATTTGCCATGAAAAAAGTGTTGCTGTATTTAATAAGGATGCCTCGGGATTTTGTAAATAATTTTATGGAATCTTATATTAAATTAAAACCGGCACTTAGCGCAACAAATTATGCAATTTTATAATAAAAAAAAAAACACTTTTTTTTATATAAAGAGTGTTTTTTGTGGTTGATTTATGGAATAACTTTGTACTTGTAACAAATAGTATTTATAAAATGGTAAACGTGGTAAAAGAACGGCAAAGACTTTTAATATTAGAGAACATTTAATAAGAATAATTAGGGCACTTTTAAAAATAAAAACTTTGCTCACATCGCACAGCATTAAATGGAGAAATTACGATAGCATAAATTATTTTCATCTCAAAATTTTTTTCTATAACAAATTAACGACGTTCCCATGTACAATATTACCGATATCGTAAATTTTCCGCCATAGTTCAGCGATATCGCGAATTTTTCTATGTAGAAAAAAGCGATAACATTAACTTTAATATTTTCCATACAAAAAATTAACTTTATTGTTAATTTTTCCGCAAAAAAATTTACGATATAGTATGTATTCCCATATACAGAGATATAGGCGACATTGTAAATTATCTCATATAGAATATGGGCAATATCGTAAATTTTCAAACACAGAAGACGGGCGATATCTTACAATTTCCTTTATAGAAAATAAGCTATATCGTTACTTTTCCCATACAGAATTTGAGCGATATCGTAAATTTTCTCATATGAAAAATAGGCTATAACGTTATTTTTGATACTTTCAATATAAAAAATTTGCAATATCGTAAATATTCGCACAAATAGGCGATATCGTATATTTTCTCTTGTACAAAATAAGATATGTCGTTAATTTAATATAATAAATATATTTACGATATCGTAAATTGTCCAAAACCGAAAACTTGCGATATGGTTAACCATCATGTATGGAATAAAAAATTAACGATATTGTATATGTTTACATATTTATAGCAAATACGCGATATAGTAAATTTTCTTATAACATAATTAGGCGATATCGTTAATTTTCATTTTTTCTATATAGAGAATAAACTGTATTATAATTTTTTCCACATAAAAATTTGCGATATCGTAAATATTCTCATATACATAGAAAGTGTGAATTTTCTCATATAGAATATGGGTGATATCGAAATTGTCTAACATAGAAAATTGGCAATATCGTACATATTCCCTTATAGAAAATAGGATATATCGGTTATTTTCCTATTTGGAATATAAGCGATATCGTAAATATATACATTTAGAATATAGGCGATATCGTAGACTGCCCAACACAGAAAATTCGCGATATGGATAATTTTCATGTACGTAATAAAAATTACAATATTGTTACGAAGATAAGTGCAAACTAGTATGCTTGCCTGTAAGAATTGATTGGTGTGGATTCTACTGTCACTCACTGTACAGAAAGTTCCAGAATTAAAGTATACGAATATTTTTGGCACCCACCATACAGCCAGCGCTGCGTGGAAACAACAAAAAATACAATACCCTCAAATTCATACAAGTTAGCAGATAAGTTAATACACACAGAACAACAACGATATAGTAAAGGCGATTTCCAGGAATTAAATAGTTTGGGTAAGCAATAACAACGCAAAGAAACAACCATCATAAACAACAAAACAGACAGTAGTTACAAAAACAAACATCATAATAAAAAAAACAGCAGAATAAGAAGTATCTGCTCTCTTTGGTATGCTAGAAATTTCTAGAAATTGACGACGATTATAAAAAGACTTGGGTGGTCAAGCTAAGAGTTAGTATCTAGTGAAACGTTAAAATGAGACCATTGTGATAAAAAGTAACTTCTTGATTTGATATTCCGACAGGGTGTTTTGATGTAGAATTTTGGAACGAATTTCCGTCAGCCATTGTCAAACCAAACTTGACATAAAAATTCTACATAAAAAGTAACCTTTGTGTAAAAATAAAATTCCACTCGGTTTTTTTTTTAAAGAAACTCTATAACTAAGAGAACCTGGGAATATTTAAAAACGTTTAAAAGGATTCAACGTAACATGTTTACATATAGAAATTTGGCGATATCGTAAATAATCTTTTAAAGCAAATACGCGATATCGTAAATTTTCCAATATAAAAAATTATGGAATCGTAATTTTTCCCATGTAGAAAGTAGGCGATATCGTAAATCACTAAACTTATTATATCGTTAACTTCTTGATGTCGAAAGTTCGTCATATTTCATATCATAAAATATTTAATATTTTAAAATTAAATCTTTCAATTTCATTTAAATAAATTAATTTCTCTGTGTTTTATTTCATTTTAAATGTACGTCTGAAAAACACCCTTTGCATGCAATTTTTGTATAACTCTTTGTAAATCGAACGTCTTTCAGTTTTTATACTTTGATTTTAAATTATTTATGTGTTTTTTTAATTATTGTGGGTGGCTTTTGACACTTTAAAGTTTTGCAAAATAACAGTACAGTGGCTGTTTGACGTTTAAAAGAGAAATACTAAACCCATTAGTCAAATATTCATTTTACTCCAAGTCACCAAATAAATAATAATGCAACTAAACTTTAATTAAATGTAAAAATAGCTGACATCAAAACAAAACAAACAAATTAAAGTTCTTTAACCTTTTGCCTGACAGAAATTGTGGCATGTGAAAATGTTCCTGATGTAAAAAACATTATCCAAATTGGTTGTCGTGTTTTTTTTTTTATGAATTGTAATTGGAAGTCTTCATAAACACACTTTTCTAACACGATACATTGTACATAGATGAGCATTAACATGAGCATTTTTAAATTGAGCTATTTTTTGTCACAAGTAATAAAATATTTATGCAAATTATTGTACTTGTCGTTTAATGTCATTGGAGGATTGAAAAGTGAAATTTGTGGAAAATATTATGCATCACAAAATGTGCGCTACAAATACGAGGTAAATATTTTCATTATATTTTACATGTTCAGTGACATTTGGAGTGTCATTATGTTAATAACTTTCTTTCATCTTTACGATGAAATAGATATGAGAATTTTCCTACCACCAAAATCTGTAAGTATTATGAAACATTTAATGTCAAAGTTTATACATTCATGCATACTAATGGTTTTTATCCAAAAAGTGCTTATTCCTGCCATTTGCTTTTAAAATGCACGCTTGAAAAAGTTGTTAGCTTTGTAATTTTATACACAATTGTTTGCAATAAAAACTGGGTCATGTTAAGGGCCTTTTTTGATACATGGACAATTTTATTGTGCAATGAGACATTAAGTGATGCTGGTAAATGCAATATGTTGACAAACACTCGAACATAAATACGCATGTACATGCATACACAAAGGTAACCGGTTGCTAAACAAATGCAAGAAAAAAGCACTCGAAAATTTACAAATAAAAATATGTATGCACTGCAATACAATACCTGCGCATTGTAGACAAATGGCGAAACTAGCTTCATAAAGCCCAAACAATGTGATCAAATTAGACTCTAATTTGTCGATTCGAAAATATTCAAGTAGAAAAAATTTTTATTAAACTTTCTGTGCTCACGGCAATCTAAATCCATACAAAAACATAAATGTGCAAAAAAGACTAAGGTCCTACCGAAGCCGAAACCGGTTTGTCTCCAAACCAAACTTGACAAGGGATGACGGAAATTCGTTCCAAAATTCTACATCAGAAGACCAAGTCCAATACCATCTTATTTCTAGGCAACTTGCCAGCTTGGTAACATTTTTCTCATAATTCTTTTCTATAGTAGAAAGTTAAAGAAAGAATTTGCCCAGCTTGCAATTTGCTTAGAAATGGGATGGTATTATACATACATATGAAGAACTTGGTCCTCATTTTGATCTCAGTACTTTTAACGGACGAAATTTTTAGATAGGAACTTGGCCTTATTTAAAAATTTTTGTGCAGTTGTGAGTCCTCTTTCCAAAGTTGCGTTTTATCAAATTTCAGCTCTCTACCTATAGTGGAAATGCCTCAAACAAATAAGAGGGCAGCCCCTAGTCACCCTACACGAAAATTATAAATTTTTCTTATTACTTATTCTCCAAGTCCTACCTGTTTTCAGCTCTCTAGCTATAGGGTAAGAGTGTCATACTAATAAGGGGGAACCTTAGCCCACACAGATAAAAAGTGCACATTTTAGAATTTTCCTGTTTATTTACTCCTCCAGACCTATCTGTATACCATAGCTCTCTAGCTACAGTAAAGTGCCCCATTATAATGACAAGTCAGTGAGTCAGTGAATATGTACCACAATATGCAAATTGTACACTATCATATCTCGGGAAGCTTTGAAACTTGGCCTATAAAGTTCTATACGTAGAGTCCTTATGTTTCAAGTTTCATTATTTTATGATTGAAAGAAGCAGAGCAATGAGGGGGGTGTTTAAAACTCGAATGGTTTCGTGTAAATATACACACTGCGTGCATTAGGCCTGAACTTGGCCTAGCGCACTACCCTGCGCCTTAATACCGCAAGATGTTGCTTCATATCATAGGCAAAAATTGAATTTAACAGAGCCTGGCAAGAGTGTTCATTCCCTGCACGTAATTTGTGCCATATGGTCTAAATACAAAAAGTAACGTTCCGTGACGGGTAAAAACAGTACATATCATTTACTAGTATAATTTAGATAATACATTTTTTATGTATGTATATAACTTTTAGCATATACTTACTTACATACATAGTTAATGCACAAAATATAACTTAGACGAATGTTATAGCAACCGGCACTTGACCAGTTTCTTTGCGTCTGTTCAGTTACCTGTCACACAGTGGCTTAAATATATGAATTTTCCTTTCCTATGACAACACCATGTTAGATCCCTCTTATGCAAAGTATTAGAACTCGAACCGTTATCTATCCCCCAAGAACCAGTCATGTGACAAGTTCTGTGTCGTATCCTCTAGGGTTGTTACCCAGATTGGGTAAAACGAGATGAATTTACTTATTATATTGATAAATATATTTTATTATATGGATTTTTGAAACGAATTTCCGGCATCGCGAACTTTGTTAGGATACAAACTGGTTTCGGCTGAGTTACGTTCAGAACGAAAAAAGACACTGAAGACCGGTTTGTCAGCCAACAAAAATCTATATCAAATCACCCTGTCGGAATATAAAATTCAGAATATATTTAAATACATTATACTCCAAAAACTTCAACACACACATATTCTGTGTTAATACTAAAAGTTTCTTTGTGAAAAATATGCAAACCAATTTAAAATTTCTACATCTTGCATACGGTTCCACTGTTTTACAGCTCTGGCAGTATGAATTGGAGCATAGTTGTATTGGTAGGTTCACAGTATGTGTCTAAAAAAGTTTTTAAATTGTGGTAACGCGCCCCCTAATAATCTTTTGTACGATGCCCCAATCATTCTTTTCGTTGCAAATACCAAGTCGATACTGCCATAATATATTTCCACAATTTTGTAATCCCCCATCTGGGTTGCAAAATATATTCATCAGAAGTTGATAAGATTAAATTCCTTATATAAGTGATTCGCAGTGTATATTCACCGGATATCAATACGAGTACATTAAGCAGGCGGAATCACTAGATTGGGCATATTTTGTCGTTGCTCAGCAATCCACGTTTTCGTTTCTAATTGGATACTTATCGTAACAGCTAGTGCTAAATTAAATAAAGGTATGCGCCCGAAGGGCTTCAAACAATCGTATGTATGATAAGTGCTGAGATTTATACATGATAGAGGTAATTTTGTACGGTTCAATAATCTCCCCTTCCGGAAAGAAGGGGTTGATTCCGCCACCTTGATGAACTCGTTTTGCTATCTGGTGCATATGGAGGAACCTGTCTCCAAAGCTTGCCTGGAACCTCAAACTGGAATATAAGGGAATTCGAGTTTTTTCCAGTAACTAAGCGGCGTGAACCAGTATAGTTGGGACGGCCTCTTTGGGGGTGCACCAACTACGGTTTAAACCCAAATCGCGGGATGATTGTGGTGCATGACCGATGTGGCGTTGCATGGCAACGCAAGACGTCTATGGTTCGGCAGAAGGTTAGTTAACTCCAAACTCCTCAGCAAGGTATATAGTGTTTTCCCATAGTGGTAAGACCACCATCCGATATGATCGATATACAAGTGAACCACTTATGGTTTTCATAAGGGCTACATTTTATCCGCTTTGCGTTTTTGCTTTATATTAAACACAATCTTACAGATTCTGACTACTCTTTAAAATTCATTTAAAATTTAATCACTTTTGCATTGCGTGCTGTTCTGGCCATTCTTGCTAATAAAAATACAAATTTAATCGAAAGCCTCATAATGACATGTTTACACGGAAAGTTCTCTAAGCCACAGAGCAAACGTAGTAGAAAGCATGTAAAGGGTGTTTTTTCAATATCATTCTGATTGAACTTAAACTGAGATGATTTGTTAGTTGCAAGAAAATTCGATTTAAATGAGAGATATATATTTCCTGCCGAAACGTAGTGATTAGTAGATTAATGATTTCACGATCATTCACGCTGATCACTAGGGCAAATATTGGAAATTATGCACTTGTTCTTTAGACCCAGCCAAGTCTATACTTATAAGCAAACACCCTTTACACAAGTACGTGTATATGGCACAAGGATATATAAAATTTCCTTGATATTTTTTTTTAGATTTTATTTTCTTTACACACAATTTAGAGTAATTGTTCGCGCTGAAGGATGTGGGCCAAAAATACAGCCATTATTTTATGTAAAAAAAAAACAATTATAACCCGATAACAGTATTAGTGAATATGTATGTGATAAATTTGAACATATGACCGACCCGGTTTTATTTAAAATACTTTTCTAGTTGTAACATATCAAAAAGTGAAAATTGTTTGTCATGTAAAAAAGTTTCTTTTTGTGCCATATTAGAAATATTAAATGTGTCAAGATGTAGACTTTTTATCTAGAAGATGTAAAACTTCTTGATTTTCATAAATAATTCTTACAAGTGAAAAGAAAAATATTTCTAAAAGTGTTATATCCAGCTTAAATACTACAGTCAGCAGATGGAAGTACAGAAGTGCTGGCGATAAAGGTTGTGCACGAAATCATTTTTTACAATGAAATGATTAAATAAATTTGAAAAAAAACATACTTTGCAAATATTAACAGATATCTAATTTCATTATCGATTCTTAAAGAAAACGTTGCCCTGTTAAAAATGTAGATGTTTAACACATCCTCATTATTTGGGATTTTTTTACAGATCATAAAGGGTAATAGATATCGCCATTAAGGGTAAAATCTAAAAAAGACACCAACTTTTGAGGGCATAAACAAAACAGAAAATATTTTGCCAGCTGATCGCTTAGGCTAAGTAAAACTAGAGTACTACTTAAAGGAACAACCCGTTTTCATTGCTTAAGAATCGTACATTGCGAACAGAAGTGTTATAAATCAATTGGGGTGCTAAACACACCGGCCGTAAAATAAGCGGCTGTTTATATCATAATATTGAAGCTGTAGGTGGGCGCTTTACCAAAAGTCCAGGAATATCTATTGCAAGTTTTAGAAGGATGTATCTCCATGCTTAAAAATTGCAATACAGACAAAAACTGCAGCGAACAGGGTTGTTTGAATGAATTATTGCACATCAACCAGTGACTGGTGAAGCTCATTGTCATCTTAAAGGCCTGATTGTCGGAAAACAAATGGCACTGCTCCGTGCCGATTTTGAGTCGAAAGAGTCATAGCGCCATGCTTCTGTGAAAATGATCGATATGAGGATGTGACTTGCCACAGAGCTTGCGAAACAATCACTTTTGTTGGCCGCGTACTCTATTGTTTCCGTGATCAGATTTGCCCCCAAGATGAAGGCAAACAATTACTGTTATTTTTAGTCAAAGATCTATATCAGCATCTACTCAAGCATTGAAGGATTAAGTTCAATTCTGGGTACATTTGTTTTCCATTTAATTAAAATCTTGCATAACTTTTGAGACAGCCTCTTTGCTTATTTCGACTCTTTTCATGTAGAAACGCGTATGTGTAAAAATGTTCAAGAATATCGGCTCGGGATCGATCGGATCGAATTGTTTCTTTTTGTACTAGTCAAGTGGTTGTCTTAAAAATACCATAATAGTTAATTTACACCAAAATTAAATCAAGTATACGAGTATAAGAGATTTCAAGTACATTCGAGTTAATTTTTTTAAATTTCCCATGCAAAAAAACCCAACTCGTCACTAAAATTTGTCAAAATTATGTCAAATATGACCACTGTATGGTTCTTAATATTGTACTAAAAAATACTATGCTGTGCTGTGTAGCGAAAATCAAAAAGTGAAAAAACCAGTGGTACAGGCGAAAAGAAGGTTCTCCTTGTTACATTTTGAGGAGACCACACCGAAGGGCCGATGCCGGAAAAATAGCTACCTAGAAATTACCAATGTTCGGATAGCATTTTTTTTAGCTCTGGACAAAAAATATATCCTTTACTTTCCATATCTATTATTGGCAAACAAACATTTGCAATAATATGATTTCTTTTGAACTTGAGTCAGCTGCTTTTGTGACGAATACAAACTCTTGCAAAATGTCAAAAATCAATTTAAATATGCGAGATTTTCTAACGAAGCTAAAGCAACTTTTTGCTTATCTTGTTATCGTCAAACGCCATATATGAAAAATTACAGATAGAAAAGCAGCGAAATAGATTTTATGTTTTTGCGATTACATCGTCCTTAATCTAATATCCTCAAGATGCCAAATGGGATATCCTGAGGTTTTTAGCGTGATTATATCGATTTCAATGATTCATATGCATGACTGCTGGTGCTTTACAATTTTAAATACCCTAAACGGCAAAAGAGGAAAATATTAATAATAAACAAATAATAGAGCTTTATATGTATGTACATAACAGATAGCCTTACATAGAATTTAATGCTAAAAAATAAATTCATTGTTGGATAAATATTAAAGCCTTTCACTTACCTCCCCTTCATATGCGAGTATAACATCCTGCCTTACAAGATTATCTACAAGCAATAGTTAAGTAAAAAAGCTTCTCCGACTACAATCACAAATTCATTTTAAGTAAATTTGCAACAAGGGGAGAGTAGAATAACAGCTGCTTAAATAAATATTTATTAAACTTGATTTTATT
This sequence comes from Phania funesta, assembly GCA_963932375.1. Lineage (NCBI taxonomy): Eukaryota > Metazoa > Arthropoda > Insecta > Diptera > Tachinidae > Phania > Phania funesta. The sequence continues at coordinate 105,912,512 of OZ010652.1, forward strand.
TGCACGACTATACTAGAATGAATAAATTAATTAAAATTTAAGAGCTTTTCTTAGGAATACTAAATCATGCGATATGTGTTTAGCATATGAAATGTTGCACACAACATGCGGCCTGGCCTGGCCCGTCCTCTGTCTAAATTAAAACACAACTTACAATGAAAACGCGACTTGATAAAATTGAAACAAAAGAATCTTTTTTTCTTTTATTAATTTCCATTTGCTGAAATTAAATGTTTCGCAAATATGAAAAATAAAAAGCAAATAAGAATGTAGAGAAAAAAGATTCAAAATTTTTTTGTACATCGAATCATTCATGCCAGCCAAAGACGACAAAGAGACATTAGGAGCAAAAAAAGAGACAAAATGTTTAGAGATAACCAAAGTCTAATCCAGCAAGTGATGGCAACAATGAAACTGTAATGAAGTGGTTTCATTTTCAGTGAAATAACAAATTTCGGGAACTGCAAGTGACTATGTTCTTCGTTGATAATTAATTATCTCCGTGTTGGTTTTGTTATTTTCGAACTATATTTCGTCTATATGATCTACTAGCTGAACCATTGGATTTGTGTTCATAGTAAACATGTTATTTTTTGCAGTGTAGTGTAATATTTATAACACTCTACCGGTGTAAGCTCGAACTACAAAATCGTTTATTTAAAATAACTATACCACAGTGGAATGCGCTAAACTTGTATTAAAAATATCAGCTTTATAGCCCTTGCTGTTCCAAAGATCATGCGTTAGACTATGTTCAGACGTGCACCTTAATTGTGCAATTAGGAAATTAATGCAGTTAAGGGCTTAATTGAGCTCAATTTACCATACAAGAACTCAATCAATTAATTGAGTAATAAGTTTTTAATGGCAACGTAAATTCCCAATACAACCCTTGTGAAGACTGTTCACTGAGAGGAGAAAACTGCAAGGGGAATTAATAAATTGCAAAGATCTGTACAACGACGAAATTAAATGTCAAAAAAAGATATGGCAGGTGAAAATTTTAATATAAATACTTTTTAACAGTGCTGTTATATACTCCGAATCCGCAATATTTTATTCTAAAGTGGAAATTTGCGAATGTCTTAGCTGTTCTGCATTGCACTTCCGTCAATATTCTTGCATTTTATTTAAAACAAAAAAGATGGGTGGAATAATTTAGAATCAAGTTTTTTTCAAACAAAGCTTTATTTAAATGTTAAAATTACAATTTTGTGTTAAAACGTGCGACGTTTTCTTAAAATTTTCTTTTATTTTTCTCAATAAATTTTAATATGCATATGCAAACTATTTTTACAATTCTACACGTTTTCATTCCACCCGGAATGCAGAACAGGGACGTAAATAATATTATTTTTAAAATACAATTCATATTCACAACAACAAGTTTTCAAAAACAAAATGAAAACATTTGCAATTTAGTATTCTGAAGTTTATATGTGTGAACACCAACTCAATAACTTAATTTAAAATTTAATTGTCCCAATTAAGGTGCATGTCTAAATATGATAACGTAACTTTCAATTTTCGAAACTGAGTTATTGCAGCAGGGCACAATAACGTAAGTGTAATGCAATAATATTTATTCCGAGTGTATGTTCGAAATTACGACATTATTTTGAAATTGTTGAACTTGAACAGAATATAAATTTTAAATCTAACATTTTATAAAATCTTATTTTCACGACATTAAGAAATAGAAATTCGAACTTACTTTCAAGGAATTCATTTCTACAAAGAATAATTTGAAAGTCGTTGCTGCAATAAATTAATTGTTAAATGCATGGTGTGGCCGTCCTGCAAAAACAACATCTAATCGAGATCCATATCCTTCTGTTGGCTCCACAAGAATTCCTTAATCATGTTCCTGTAAGGAATGCCGCTATCAGTCACTGCCCAGTTGATGTGTTCCGATTTTCGGCGACATTATAGTTTACACCAACAATATTTTCAAGAGACCGAACCCTTTACAGAACGTGATTAAAACATCTCAATCACACTACCACCACTCTCACTAATAAATTACCTGTGACTGTCTTTGTTCTTTTGTTAAACCACAAGTTTTCATTTTATCAATAGGTGTGGTTAAGGGAGCCAGTAGTTGGGTGTTATAGTTAGTCACCACGTGGCAGTAGATAGATTTTGTTGCCAGTGGTTGATGGCTAAAGAATTCTATTGAAATGACTAATCAGGCATGTTAACGGAGTCTCCGGAATGAAAATTATTACACAAAAATAAAATGAAAACAATATGCAAGACATACAAAGCAATCAGCGTTATAGTCTGGCGCACAGACGGTATCAATGAACTTTTTTGCCATTCTTTAATACCGCATTTGTGGAGATCAATATAGTTGTGTCTGCTAATGAAAATTTAAATCTATAAGATAATGTTGGAGTTTAGTTAAAAAATAAACCATCCAATATACTATACTTTAGATTAAAGTAGTTTTAATTGTGAAATTCCTTAATCTTTCTTCCAGAAAATTATGGACAAAATTTAAGCGTAGTTAATAATAACAGAAACAGAAGGGAATGGATATGTACTCGTATGTATAATAAATGGGCTCAACCTTCAGAGAATTATAAATTTAAGCATTTTTAAAAATCCTTCCACCTCGTCGTTCTGTTTAGGGTTCTCAACTTGGATAATGACTATACATATTTTGGCAATAGCAGAAAAAAACAAATAATTTTTTATTAAACACAAATCTTTTATGATTCTGTTAGTAAAAAAAACTCACACGCATTAGTTGATATGAGTTTGATGAAAGCCAAAACACTTGATTTGTACTGTAAAATTTGACGCCAGTTTGATGTGTGTGCGCGCGTAAATTCGTCAAATTTCATTATCGGTTTAGTTTTCGGAAATTCACTTGAAGTACTTAATTTTAGCTTATTGAGTAGATTTAATTCGTAAATTCAAGCCGTATTTTGGTAATTATCATTTTATTTTATTATAGATCTTTTCACCTTTTTTGAAAGTTTATTAATTAATAACAATTCTTTTTCACAGAATGCAATAGAAATGTGCGCAGTAGCATCAGAGATATGAAAGAAGTTGTGGCAAAAAAAAATATACGAGTAGTTTTTATAAATTTTTTGCCCTATAAAAATTCGTAATAAATAAAAATATTTTTTAACTGAGTGCGTGTATGCAACTATTTTAATAATATTTTTAATAATATTTCTCAGAAAAAAAGGTTTCAGAATTTTAAACATAATAATTTTTACGAAATTAAACAAATTTGGAAAATAATTAATTTTGCGACCAACGTATTGTTACGTTTATTAATAAACGTTAATTTGTAGGGTTCGTTTGATTGCAAGAATTCAAATACACAGTCCTTAATGATTTTACCAATACACAGCTTTATTCGACAATAACTACTCTTATTTACAACTCTTTAGTACTAATTTACACTGTAAACTTAACACTCTCATGTACACACAGCTATGAAATCTCAAAGTCAACTCAACACGCTGCGGTGGTCGGCGCCTTTATATAGAAATCACGACTGGGTCTTGAAATGTCCCGAACATACGTGATATTGGGCAGCATTTATTTCATTTTCTGTATCTTTTGTTTACATTTTCGTTCTGTAGAAGTTGTTTTTGTTTCTACTTTGAATCGCGGTTCGGGAAATTTTCGCTAGGTAATTGTTTTTGCTTTATGTTTGTAACATTGCGTATTTGCACAAAAGGTCATTTCACACATCTTCGATTATTACAATATTATGCGTGATTTCTTCGAAATGACGTTTGATGAAATGAAGTTGATGGGTGGCTCTGTTTGATGTGTGTCCAGATTGCTTTAGGCAACCCGAGCTCCATTGAGTTAACAGGTTTGTATCTATGATAATAATTTTCTACATATTCATGTCTTTCATTTAAAACGCTCTATTTATTTATTCATTGCTGGTGTTCGTCTATTGGTCAAAATTCGAACTCTCTGCAACTAAGGTGGGGAAAACTAAAATAAAAATAGCTGCTAAAGAAAACAAAAAAGAAGAAACAGGATAATATAATATCAATTTAACATTCACTGAATAAAATTTAAGTTTTTATTCCAAAAATTGTGCGATCACTCAACAAGTTCTCTTTATTAATGTGTGGACATTTGCTGTAGATACCACTAAGTACAACTGCTTGAAAAAAGATGTATGTAAACTAAAATTCGAGAAACTGATAAATAAAGATAAATAAAGAAAATACGACAAGAAATTTTTTCATCAATTTGTTATGACCGACACGAGCAGATACATTAAAGTAAAATGAGAACTAACATCTGGAATACAACCAACAACAGCAACGAGAAAGTGGTTGTAAAATGAGAATTTTGAACTTTGCCGGCACATTAAAAGAAAGAAAAACCCACGCAAGCACACAAAGGACGATAAAAACAACTGATACTTACAAGGGACAAAGGAATAAAACAAAACTTTTGAGAGAAATGGAAAGAGCTTTAAATGCAAGGAGTGAGTTAAAGAATTTAATATATTTTATTATCCTGTGTAAATTTTAATCACTCAAATTTACAGGACAAAAAATATTACAAAACAAACAAAGGTGGTATGAATTAATCTTTAGCTGGCGATACAAAATAAAATTAATATTTTTTTTTCTTCTTTTAGATTAAAACTAGAAAAATAAATTTAGCTGATACTGCTACACTTAGATTGAGGCAAGACATTGCTTGAACATGCCTGAAAAACCTTGCTACAGAGAATTTAACAAAACTATTGCTTTACAGCACTAGTTCACTGGCATAACCAAAGGCTTTCGCATTGTTTACACCGTTTACAAGTGTTGGCTTGTTTGTTTAAGGGAACTTTTGGCATTTTTGATAAATGTTGTTGTAAATCTAAAAACGTTTCTTTTTATAATCGTATGACGGTTTTGGCGTTGATCCAGATTTTGTTTGTTATACAACAGGATTTTAGTTTTTTAGGTTGTTATGATAAATTTTTGTCACATATGAATGAACAATTTCTTACTTTGGTTTATTTTCTCTTGGAAAAATATTAAATTTTGTATCGAAGGCTACAACAATTATTGTAAACTTCAACTCATGTTAAATATTATTATATCTTCTTTTCATAATAAGTTTAGCTGACAGTTGATACTACTAATCTTCTATATAGCCACCACTCTCCTTCTAACCGCCTATTTGTAATTTTAGATGCCGAGGTGTTAATATGTTCTTCAGTATGCAGAATTTTGTTACCACTTGTGTGGTATTTTGCTTGCCAAAATCTGAAGATGGTCTGGCAATAAAGCATTTTACTCTACCAAACTTTGGTTACTAGCTTCGAAAGTATCGGTCAGAATAGATACAACCCCAATCTAACACAGCCTGCTAGTTTATGTTTGCTTTAGAAAAAGCTCAGCCTTAGACTTGGAGTTTTCAACTACGGTTACAATTACATGTAATGTGTAATTTAAATTGGAAATAAAAATTACAAGTAGTTGTAATTGAAATTGAAGACTGAACTTAATTGAAATTAAAATTGTAAAATGGGAGTTAGTTACAAAATGTGTTTGAGATCACCCAGGTGAAATAGCACACACCATTGACTGTAGCAGCGCATTACGTCTTCAGACCATAAGACACGCCAATCGGTTACACTTTTGAGGTGAAATTGTGCCCCATCACTAAACAACATTTTCTTCGAAGAATCGACTTCTTGGTTTTTGGGCTTCAGTTTTTGAGTGACTTGGATTTTGTATGCGTGTGAATGCTTAGTCGAAATTCATTCTGGAATACGAAATTCTCAGCTGCTGCTATCGATTTACGTATAGCATAATGTACAATTTTTCTCGAGCATTATTAGAACCTGCATTATTAGAACCTGTCTCCTCGTTGTTTATTGCTTCATGACTAATTATGTATGAGTTCCTCGAACTCAAGTTGAAACACATTTTATTTACAAACTTGTAAGTTACAAAAGACCGACCGGTACGACTACGCAAAAGAGACTTACTACCCATAATCGACACAGTTTCTTAATATTTTTTTACCGCTCTACAAATTGTTGACATTTGTTGCACTCTCTTGACCGAAAACTCCACAAAGCGCAAAGATAACACGTTCTTGTTTTTTGTAGCGCTCCATTTTTAATAATCGGAACAATAACAAGTGACAACTGTAAAAAATTGGAGTTGCTGCTAGGTTTTTTTCTTAAGAGATCTTCAAAAGCGATTCGGCTGTTGTACAACTGCAACATCTCTCTTTAAATAGAGTTTATAGAGCTTTACTTGTTAGCAAAACATTGAAGTGATTTCACTATATTTATTTGGGATTATCAATCCTCCGCGTTTGTATCTTCTAACAAGAAAAACAAGTAATACGAAGATTAGTCGCCACAATCTGGTGCTTAGGAATAATGGGTTATTTTTAGACTACAGATGATATACTTAGAAATATGTCAAGTAGGGACCATAATTATGTGGTTAGCTTGCAATCGATTAGGGAAACATATTTCGAATCGGCCACTCTTCACTGTCTATGTAAACGTGGGGCATTATGAAAACAGTAGATCACGTTTGTTAGTATGAAGCTCAAGATTGACTTTTATATATCTTTACTCTGGAAATGTTTATGCTAAAATATTCCGAAACTTTCTCAAAGATTATTTGCTGCCGGAAACAATGGGATTGATTTAAAACACATGAAGAACAATTCCTTGCGAAATTTTCTCTTTTTTCCCATTCCTTGTATTATAAATTAATATTTCCTTAAGAGTTTTTATACTTTTCTCTTTGCTGCTGTTCTTAACACTGTTTGAAAAAAGGGAAAAGTACTTTCTATATTCCCTGAGTTGTTAGAATAGAAGATTTTTTCCTGGGACCAAATGAAGGGAAAGGGAAAAAATTCCCCGGCATAATTCGTAATTGGGATGATTTTTCTTGCTGGCAATATTAATTGGAATTTTTGGTGTCTCCAGAATTAGTTTTGTGTGCTTTTTGGAGTGAGAAGTAAAAATCTCATGAGGGAACCCTCAACATTAGGTTATTATTAATATTATATTTTATAAATTAGTGAATTTCGGGAAATATCTCGATAAGTAGCTGTCAAGAAAGCCAAATTAAGTAAACATTTAAAAAAAACTATTAACATGCTTTTAATTTATTGATGAAAAACTTGCCTGCACTTTTTGGCACATTTTAAAAAAAATTAATGAAAGAATTACTCTCACTTCTTATGGAGGGAAGCACATGAAAGTCAATCACAAGTTGGTCTTCTCCAAATTTGCTGGGAAAATATGTAGTGTATAATCCTGCACTCAGAGAAACGCCTAGTTTTTAAAAAAACTTTTTGTTTTACCGTGAAGAATTTTACAATATTAAGAAAACTTTGACTTGGAAGTGAAACCACAAAATTTTAAGTTCGGCTTGTCGATTCTTCATGGATGCATGAGGAGTTTGGAAAATAAAATTTACTAAAAAAAAAGTTTAAATTTAAAACAGAAAAATCGAAATTTCTACCTTTTGTAGCAAAAACCCCAGTGTGCAACGTTTTGCTGGTAATAACTCTTTTGGTAATACTTATGTCAATAAATTTTTCTAATTTATATCTTTTTCTCTCCAGAAACAAAGAAAATATTTTTATAAAACACTTCCTGTAAAAAAGAATTTCACACTATGTTTCATAATTGTTGCAATTTTTCCAACCCATTATTTTTCTAAGTGCACTCCAATATGTTGAATGTATGTATTGGATTATACAAACCAAAAAAAAAACCTAAAAGTTTCTTTGTATATCAAATAGGTATTCTTGCAATTCAATCTACACATGCCATTCATCCACAAGAATAAAATATTATATAAATGGATTTTTTTTTTGCTGGTATAAAAACAGAATTAAACAGACTTTATAAAAAAGTTGACAGCATACTGACGCCAGCGGTAGCGCCTACTACGAGTATCTACAGTGTATGAGGGTGCATATGTATTCTGATAGAAACGTTAACTTCTCATTGACTCACCCTTACTCCTCCGCCCACACACTTAGCTATTTACTCAGCCTTTAAGACTGTCAGTCAGCCAGAATCTCCCCAAGCCACTAAGAGCTTGTTATTGTTGGGGGTTTTCTTTGCAACTGAATTGAACTGGACTACATGAAACCAAAGCAACCACCATTAAAATTCTTTACTTTTTAATGTTTTAATGCCTGACATGCGTTTCTAGTTGCATGGTTCATGCGTTCGTTGTTGCAGCAAACTTTGCTGCCGCTACCTCGATTGCCGGTTGCCTTTTCTTTTGTTGTTGGCATAGAATAACTAACAACATAATTCAAGGATAATGCAAAACCATGTTTACAATTTCTATGCTGAATAAACACAAGTAGGAAAAGAACACACAACAAACACAAAAAATCAATAAATAAAAAGTGAATGGCAATAAAACAATGTTGAAACTTTCTAGGAAAACCGGAAAAGGAAATTGAATTAAAAATAGAATTCGTTGAAACATTTATTACTTAGGAAGTGTTCTGATAAATTTGATTAGATACGATTTATGGAAAATTGATGTAAATTTTTAAACGAAATAATTTCAATTTAATCTTTTGCAGTCGAAAGAATTTAAAAAATTTAAAGTTGTGTTTTGCAAAGCCTACAAATATATTGATAAATTCTTTTTAAATTATGAACTCTATAGTTTGTGCTATATCGTGAATGTATGTATGTGAGTGTGTGCAAAACGACATCGGCATTTGTACAGAAGGTGCTCTTAAGAACTGCCCTGCCGTTGTATATTGAGCTGAATTGAACTTGACCTGTACTCTGCGTGACATAATGTGTTCTAAAACAAAACAGATATGTCTCTGTGAATGAGATAACGTTGATATAGATTATAGAATATAGGTAGCTGGGAATGAAGCAGAAGATAAAGTAGCAAAAAGGCGATGTGCTGTGAATTTTTGGGGAATGGGAAATGGCCTAGTGAGAGCACAGCTCCTACAGTGGGCAGCAAAGTCAATAAGGTGCTTACATATAATAAGGGTACCTTAAGCTGTTTTACTACGTTAGTGAAAGGTCATGGAAACTTCAAGTATCACCTGGCCAAGCATAGAATCACGTGCTGACAGGTGTGAAATTTGAATACCATGGGAGAACTAACTAGACAAATGCTAGCAATTGCAAGAAACTCCGTGATGAGTAAGAACATAGACAATTACCAGCCGACAGTCTGAAATCACTACAGTCAAGAGTAAAGATAGTGTTGACACGAGACTCAATTACAAATCGGTTGCCTGAAATCAATTCGAAGAACGAAGGGGGTTCGAAAGGGACCCATAAAGTAAGCGGTCTGCTTCGCCACCCCTCTACATTAAAATATAGGAAGTGATTTAAAAATATAAAATACGAGCATCTCTGCTTTTTTATATGCAAAGCTCCTTCTTAAAAAAATCCCCGAAAATTCGTTGGCACCAACGTCTCTGGCTATAAATTAGAAGAATAGGCCAAAATGTCCTCAGAGAGAATGTGACAGGTAATAAAGAAATGGGTAACGACCGCTCTTAAATCAACTTCATTGTAATTTGCAGGAATTATACAAGGATAGTCGCTGATTTGACGAATGTAAAGTGCGTTTAGAAATGGTTTCAAAGTTGTGTTGGTGAAAGTAAGGAAAGTAGGCATTGTGAAGAAAATTTTCCCGCAAAAGCATTTTAAGCCATGAAGCTCATGTTCACCGTGAAGGTTTTATTATTCCTCGAAATAGCCGTATTTAGCCTTCCGAGAACCCGCATGTAATTATCGAAACACATGCATCCACAAATAAGATTTGTGGATTTGTACCTAAAGGCAACTTCTTTACAGACAAGACTAGTTAATAGACTATTACTGGTGTCCGAAACGCAACATGGTAGCCGATTTCTTTTTGCCTAAATTGGAAAAGATGCATGTAAAATTTTAATGTCTTTTGCGAAATTCAACCTCTTTTTATAATCGATAAATTCACTTCTTTAAACCATTTATTGTGTAAGAACCAAACTTTTGTCTAATTCTTGCTGCTCAAATTTAAAAAATATAGAATTTTAATCCGAATAACAATAATTTCGCTTAAATCTTTAGAGAAAAAATTACTCGTGATATAGATTTGCCATAATTTAATCGTTGTATTTGAAGACCGATTTGGTTTTTACTCAAATCTATTTATGTTACATCGTCGAGCGGCCAGAGCAAATATCGCAAATGCTAAGAATTTTGTTTGAAAATCGTCGTGTAGGTATTAGGGAGACCTTAGTAACTCGTTTGGTTCTTGCACAAGGATTTGAGTTGAAGCTCGGACTAATACACGTGACTATTGGAAAAACGCAAGATCCATACCGTACATCAAGCATCATTAAGAGCAAGATTGAAGTTAACACTTCGTGAAAAGCCTTCTGAGACGATTGACGTAATAGAAAAAAATTGGCGAAAGGAAGTGAAGACGATTCCAAAGAAAAGTATTGGAAAATTTGTTTCGCTTAGAATGAATATTTCCTTAAAGGAAATTAAATAGTTATTGCTAAATAATTTACCGCTTTCGTTTCAGAAACTAATTTCTGTTTATCGATCTTAACAAAACGATAATTTCTCAACAGATCGCATTCACTCATGGAAACGAATTACGAAGCAAACAATTTTCAAGTTAAGGAATACTGGTCAAAAATAGATTTAATTCTTTTTTTAAAGTAATTATTTTATTATGTGTTAAATTTAATAATTCATTCTTTTATGAAGAAATATTGCTGATTAAATTCAAACACAAAACTGTTTTTCAAAGTAGTTTTAAACCTTCTAAAATACGAAATATATGATTGATTTTAAATGAATCACTATTGGATTTTGTTTTTTAATTTTTTGTAATGCAAATTAGTTAAACGCTCATTTTGTTTAAACAAACCATAAAACACAGTTTACAGAGAAGTGAAGTATTTTTCAACGCCACTTACTACACAGTTTAAAAACCAGCAAATGATTTTAGCTTAACAAGTGATTTTTGGATACATTCAAAATAGGGTAGTTTCTACTTAAAAACGAAGTATTGTTTCCCGCAGTATATTTAAATATTATGGCATAAACATGCTAACTACTAATTTGAGTGTCAAAATTGGCAACAATTTACAAATCAGTGTACAAAGTTCTAATTCGTTTTTAACGATTTTCGTGTTTGCATTTTAGCAACTTTAATTGTGCTTTTGAGAATTTAAAACGCAGAGCTAATTAATGCTTACATTAAAATGATTTTCAAATTGAAAAATAAAAAAATAATATTATTTGTTTTACACCTACAATGAGTATAGGGCCGTGGTCTTTTTGTGAATGATTCTTAGTAGTTTGGTTTGTTGCTTACGTATCTGTTAAGCAAAAAATAAATCTTGGCGTCTACTCCATCGTTGAGGCTAAAGAGAGTGTGAGTGAAGTTTAGGTACGAGCGGCACTCTATAGGCAGTAGCTGACAGACTGTCTGCAGAAACGAATGGTGAATGGCGTGAAATCCCTTCTAGTCAGCTTTGGCGGCTCACCTGTAACACCTTCAGCCATAGGATCGTTATCCTCGAAGGAACGAATACTACAGTACCTCCCGATTCCCCACGGGAGCATGTCATCTTGGTGATTCCGCCACCTAGATGGATTGCTACTGGGGGAAATAGGAGTACCATTTCCTGAGGCCTGTCAGGGGCTTAAAACTAGAAGAGGGTAGGACTTCTAAGTTCGATCAGTAACGATACTGGTACCATGGGAACCAGTAAGCCCGTGGAACTTCGGTTCTAGATTGGTTGTTGGTGAGGCTCCTTTGCGAGTGCACGTGGTGGCTGTGCTTTATACCCAAAGCGGGAAGGTTCACTACAGCACCGATGTGGCGTTGCATAGCAAAGCAAACTGTCAATAATGATCTATTGACAGCACCCCTCAGCAAGGGGTGGGGTCGGGGGCCTGGCATCCTCTGTCCTGAATCGCTACCTATGGGATGTTCATGAGAGCTACTTCTGTGGTGCTTATGCGAATTACATAGGGGCGTTTGTTTGGCCGCATATTGTCACACCTGTGATTAGACCACCGTGAGGTTGTGCCAACGTTGGCGGTTACTTACGTAAATCTAATAGATTAGTATCTCCCGATGTCTACTCTGCCACGTGTAGTTTCAGTCTCTAAAATAAACTTCTAAGTTTCTGTATTTATTTATTTCACGAATATCTAACGAGTCGACTATGGATAGCAACCAAACTTCAGATGCGTTGCCAGTTGCCGAAAATATTATAATAGATTGCAACTGGCTGTTAATTTCAGTTGCCAAATACATTGTACTATTACTGGAACTGAATACTTCTGGTTGCCAATAGGCCACTTAATTATGGTTTGTTTGCTATACGTAATCGACAGATAGAACAAATTGACTGTTTTGTAATGTCCAATAGGGTAATATATTTTTTTAAATAAAAATATATTAAAAGTCTTGACATAAGTTTTCAATTACTTTTACAAAGGTCATCAGAGAAATATTTAAATTAAAATTTATCGTAATAAGATTCAAAAGACTTTTTTTACCTTAACTACCAACCTAATTAGGGATAAAAAACAGCTTTTAGATTTGGTCCCAATTATTAGAACAAAATTTACTTTTTGGACCATCACGGTACAATTTTTTTTATATTTTTGTAGCAATAAGGAATAAGTTCTTAAGTCGACTTAGGCTGAAAACGAATTAATAGCTCCATTGTGATTTCCCAATTCAAAGGTATCTCTCTGCAAAATTCCACTTATTTAGCTCACTTTTTTGGATAGTTGTATTTAAATGCTGCTTATCTTTTTCATTTGGAACAGTAACTTAACTTACAATTATGTTAAGAATAAGATCTTAAAAGAACATAAGTTGTTTTTATAAATGAAATTTGTTTTGCAAATATATATAAAAGTATATCTTAAAAAGCAACCATGTTTCTAAAAATCAAGTTTAAAACTCAAAATTGCTCCCTTGGAAAACGATAAAAAATTACATTTAAACAAATTTCCCCTATTGACTCAGATTTATTAATAATAAAAACGTTACAAAAATATTTATTTAAATTCAAAAATACACTATAAAAAATAAAAAAGAAATCATTCATGAGAACATAACCTAAATGAATGTCATCATAAGTGAAAAACTTGAATTTCTTATTGTGCCAATTTAGCCGCTGTAGTGCCATGGTGCCAACAAGGTCGAAATGTATCAAAAAAGTACCATGACTTCCATGCCTGAGCTCAATAGTATCAATACCTTTGCTTTATAGTTTTAATTCATAATTTTCGGTTTTCTAAAACACTCGCAACTTTCCATAAAACTGACCACTAATTAATAAACACAACGCTAAATGAAAACCGGAAAGAAAACATCTGCATGCATATTCTGGGCCTTGCAAATAAGCGGAAAAAATTACCATAAAGCGCAAAAGTTATAACAACAATAACCATCAATAACCAACCATGATTGTCAAGTCAAAGGCCGCAACAGCTTATGGTACTCGTAAAGCAAAAACAAAACAAAAAAGATACAAAAATGCAAAATGCAGCAACAACAATTAACAACACTTGAAACAATTTATTGGCTCCACGAGAAAAAAGTGCAAATATTTACTTTCATCGATAACGAATTGATTGCACGCTACGATAATATTTATTAAAAGCTACTTTAATAAATTAATTTATATATATGTACATATATATATACTTAATATAAAAAAAAATAAAATAATTTGATAAATATTCATGAAGAACAAAGGGCGTCAACGAATTCTCTCCACTTTGCTCGATCGTTAGCTAGGATCTTTATTTGGTTCCAGGTTATATTCCGAGATGTACATTCATTCTTTACCATCCTGATCCATGTATTTCGAGGCCTACCAGGATTTCTAATTAATTTATTCTTTGCTTTTAATATTTTATAAAAAAAAATTAAATTTTCGTCGAGAGCTTTGTGATATTCACCACTCCGCCTCAGCTTAAGTTGTAATATATTAATGTAAGATATCTTAGGCATTATTTCCGCCAGCATACATAATTTATTAAATGTATCTAAATTTCGTCGAAGTTCCCGTTAGATGTCTCATAATTTAACCACACCTAAAAAAGCAACTGCTCAAAAAATTAATACTGGTAACAAAACATGCAGCAGTTAATAAACTAACTAACATCAAGGGCAATTCCTCAGATACTTTAAAATGAGCTTCGGTGAATTGATTTAGTACTCAACGTCGCGGCGCTTAATTGTAAATAAAATATAAATATTCGCCGGTTACCATTAAATAATAATTTTTAATTGTTTTCGATGGTGTTCTAGGAGTGAAAGGTCTCCAGTAATGGGGTTGTATACGGCGGCCAGATAATAATGATAGTTATTCCAATTGTTATATTAGACAAGCTGTCAAAGTTATTGATGCTATTCAGCTGCCAAAAAATTCCTTAACGTTTGACATTTCATCATACATTGTTTCACGTCTACCGAACGTGTGAAATTGCCCCACCAAAATCAATTAAAATTAATATTTTCCCATACAGAAAAGTTTAGAAAAATTTTTAAATTGTTTGTTTTCGTTAATGATTCCTCTCCCTATCCCAAAAGCTTAAGCTGGAACTTTGCCTGGATTCGGTCATTTGAATAGCAATTTATTCTATACATAATGACATAAATGAAGCTTCAAAATAAAGCCAGAATTAATTTGATATGACACACCGTTGTTATATTAAATCTTTTTCCCTATCGGTCTTATCTGATCACCCTATTATTCGTTTATATTACTTCTTTTTCTTTCCTGGACCAGGCTACAGGGCCCATCTACACACACATACGTATATTTGCCTTTTTTCAAAAGTAATGAATTTTACAAACTTTAGATTAGAATTTTAAAAGAAAGACAAAAAAATTTAATTTTAAAATGTTGTAGTCTATTTTGCAAAAGTAATTAATTGAAAGAAAGAATGGATAAAATCTAGTTTAGCGGACTCCACCGAGTGATCTATAGTAAGCGAAGCTGGTGTTGGTTAGGCCATAGAGGAGAAAATACTTAAATTCGCAAGAATTCCGAATTTGCAGGGAATTTTTAGTAAGCGAAGCCGGCGTTTGTCATATCATAGGGGAGTTAAAATGGGTTAAATTTATTTACGCATATATATCAGCTGGTAAGAATTATGATTAGCTTCTATATAACAGCCATTTTGTCCAATTTCGTTTCGAAATACTGGATATATCGCAAACTACATAAACGAAATTTGTTACGAAAGAATACTTCATTTAATAGTTTTACTTTTCCCAAATTTAGTCTTCGAAATTTATATAAGACTATCAATAATTGTTCCATTATTATGTTGAACCACTGTGATCCCTTTATCAGTAATGCGGACTGAAAGAAAACAAACAATCACAATCAAGCCGGGAGAAGAAGTAACACAAAATTTAAATGGAAGGAATTTACTCGTATATGAAGTTTAAGTGAAGCAAATGCGTGAATAAGAAATGTTTAAACGCAAAAAAATACTAATAAAACTAGAAACAACAGCCTGCGTGCTTTATGTATGAAACATAACGACATATGCTGGCGCTGTTCTTGTCGTTTTTGTTTGTGTAGTCTTCACTATTTAAACAAAAACAAAAAATCAATAATTTTTTGTAGTTGTTGTTTGTGTCGCACGTTTAAGTAATGAGTAAAAGACCGTAGTATACTGAGAATGTATTAGTGTAACCCCCAAAGATAGGGGTCCCACAAATCAGTCAGTTAACGAAGCAGCAACAGCAATAACAAAAACAATAATAATTTAACAATAATTGAAGAAATTACTACAAACTATAAAAGCCATGCACAGAACAAAAAAGTTAATCTTCCTTACCCATTTTGCCCCTTGTAGAGGAATTATTTAACTTGATTGCTGTCTATTTTTTGTTTTTTCATTAACTTTAAGTTGAATGTTAATTGTAATTTTTTATTTTATTGCACATTGTTTTTGTTATTTTGCATTTTTGTATTTTACTATTTTTAAGACCATATTTTTTTCGTGCGTTTTTACCAGCAACTTGTTTGTTTAATTTTCTTTGTTATTTCTCTTATTGTTGTTATTATAGTAAAATTTGTAAACAATTATTGTTTTTTTAAGACTTTGAAACTGGTTTCTTTCAACCAGTCATAACAATAATGTGTGGTGTGCACTTGTATACTTTACTTTTGCTCTTAATATTTTTATTCGTGTTATTATTTTTCCTCACAATATTTATTTATCCCACCTACAAACATATTTAGTTGATATTTTTTTTTTTAAATTCTAATTAAGCATTTCTTTTTTAAACATTTTTCTACACACATACAGAAAGATAAAAAATGTCTCTTTATAGTTTAAACACTTTCCTCCGAAATACCGTTAATTTCACAACACATCCGTAGCGTTGGACAAACTCATGTTATCTGGCCACAAAACATATGAGTTAAGAAAATAAATACCTTTTGTTATCAGGGTTGTATTTTTTCGTATTAACTTACAGTAGTGTTCGATATAAACCGTAATAATTATTTGAAGCGAACATTTTTATGAAACCGTTACTTTTTGTGATAAGTAACTTTTGTGATAAGTAATACTAACAGCTAATTAAAAATGGCTAATGGGCTCTAAGATCTCGCAAAAGATTTAGAATGTTGAAGTCTACAAAAAGTGGCATAAAAAAGTAGAAAGTGCAAGAGTACCACAAACAATATTAAAGAATATAACAATGACAACCAAAATATGCTCTTAAAAATGTTTACTATACAGTAAAACAAATTTTGTCAACTTTCGATAGAATTTTTTAAAGAAAATTTACAGAAAAGTAAAATAATTTACATGACATGCAGTTTTCTAAGTTATTTCTATTGTCTGTCTACTCATTTAACCACTTAACAGTCCTTGTCCCGCCGGTAACGGTTAATCAAAGTTTTGCTGTAAATATAAAATTTGAAGTCGTAAAGTTTGCATCACCAGCACGCTTAAGATGCGGATTGTCGTGTTAAACAAAATCATGTTAAGCCGATAAAAGAAAGTAATGCAAAAATGAGGTTCCATTCATTATTCTTTATCACTACTTAAACTCATTCATCCTTCTCATAAAATAGTGCCAAATGAGAACCAAGTAATTTTGTTTCTTTTGGGATCATATTTTGTTGTTGCATTGCTTTGTGTCTGATCATTTAATTTTTATTTAGATAACACAGATCATGGTACGCTACTCCAGGGATGGATCTTCTAGCGATCATTAGTACTTGATAATATAAAAATTTGTGTCTCTCCCCACTAGACTTTAGACATATTTAGACATCTGGAATATACTTTTAAGGAGGTGACTAATAAAACACCAGCCTTATTTAAAACTAAATCTTGAGTTATACGCGACTGTGCAAATAAATCCAAATACTTAATACATAAAAAAAAAATTATTTAACATGTTAGAACTATAAATTTGAACTCAAATATTTTCATGAACACCGGTAGAATAATTCGCATGTTCTAACAGTTATTCTACGGTGTGTAGGAGTTTCGACAAATATTTACAAGCGGCGTGTAAAATTTCTGTCAATGCATCAGCTATACAAAGTATGGGAAGAAGCCAATTCACAACATTGCATAAAATACCAACAGTAAAATTTTCAGAGCATATCTAAAGTTTTAATTGTCGATTTTAATAACGATAGCCGAAATTTCATAGGTACAATCACAGTGCCACCGATATTTGGAATAGTGAAACTACTTATGTCATGTGGTGTGAAAACCTTTTCTAAGTGATTTGCGAAGGCATTTACCTTTTCAGCTGAGCTCTTAGCCCATGTTCGGTTTTCAAGTCTTAATGGGGATTCGTAGGCAATAGGACATTTTAAGTGCCTTACAGTTTTCCACAGACTATAGTCAGTGTTTTTGCTTGGATCCAAATTTTTTAAATATATCTCTATAGTGGAGTTTTGTTTCTGCCTTAGTTTATTACGTAAAGTTCTTTGACATAAGTTCAATTAGTTCTTGATATGAGGAGAACGACTATTATTATATTACGCTAGATTTAAATATCGCGGCCACTCACAAATTAACATTTAATTAAAATTCACACACACACATTAAAAAAGAAGAGGTTGTGTTAATAAGATTTTATGAAAGTGCTCAGTTCGATTACAATTTAATGAGGAACATATAAATACACTTCTCGTATTCCTTTTTTAACTTTGAGTAAAATATTGAAATGAACAAAATAAGTTTAAAAGGAAGATTAATTTAACGCTTATAATTCTAATAATAATATCTAAAGAGTTACCAAAAAATTACAAAATTTGCTTAAAGCTAAACAAAAATCTCAATAAGTTTTGTTTATAGGTAAAAGAGCATACAAGAATTGTAATTCCTACATTGCTTTTGAAAGGAATATGTATCCCCAAAAGATAGTGCTGGGGCACGGATGATTTGAAGAAACGTTAAGTCATTTGAACTTACACCTGGGAACGACGAATCAATATCATGTTTACCAGGAAGGCAAAAAAAACTAGTTTGGAAAGCCTAGCTATTGTTAAATAAACAACATATTTGTATACCGTTTATCCGGTATAAAAAATTACTCAATGTAGCATTTAGCATACAAATTAAAAATATTTCTTAAAAATGTTAGTATTTTTAATTTGCCGAAGTTTATGAAATGGAAGCTGTCTTCTCTGGTTAATGGGTATACTTCAAATAACTGTACCGAGTTACGGTTTCCGTGTTTTTTTTATGATCATATCCTGTTTTATGCTTAAACAAACAGTTTTAAGGCGTCAACTGTATCCGCACATAAACATAAATGTGAAAATAAGGCCAAGTTCCTATCCGAAAATTTCGGCCGTAAAAAGTTCCGAGATCAAAATGGGGACCAAGTTCTTCATATGTACTTGCTAGTTTGGTAACATTTTCCCATAATCATTTTTTTCGGTCGTTCATTGTATTAACATAATATAATTTTGTTGAGTATTAATTTTTGGTTGAATAATGTTGGTTTTTTCTTCTAGAACTTTAACATAAATGTGATTCCTAAAAGTTTTACCGCTATTGTTTTTCCATATTAAGTATTATTATTAAAGAGGACTTATAATGTGCAAACTAAAATAGCATATAAGTGATTTCATGAAAATTGAATGCACCAGCCACACCCCATATGGAGGGAGCATGGCAGAGATTAATGACATATCTTCCTCGAAGTTAAGGACCAGAAATCACTTACTACCAGGTGATGGCATAACATATTTTATGTAAGTAGCTCTAAAATATTGAACTAGTCTTCGGATTTGGTTAAGTTCATACTCAAAAATAAATATTTTTACATTGGATATTACATGTAATTTTGACATACCACAAGCTACCATTTTGCTATCATTTTGAAATAATGCCTGTTAATTGAAAGCAAGTAACTTAATAATAAAAATAAAGCGCAAAGAATATTATTGAACAAATACATTTTTGGTCAGTTACGTTTAAAATTTTTTAATAGGCGCAGAAAAATACAACCCCGTATGGTCATGGTATGTTCGTGTTTAAACAAAGTTATCCAAACAGTTGTTCGCACAACACTGTTTTGCCATCACACTAACATAATACACACAGGCAAAATAAGAGATGTGTGTGCATGCGCTTGTCAGTAAACTATGCTGAGAACATGGAAAAACTCGCGATAACAAACAAAAACCTATGCTCAAACTGAACAAAAACCTGTACATGTATTCTCCATGCAGAAGACGAACATATTCTTTCTAGTTATTCCATTGTCACTCTATGTGCGGAAGAGAACTTCTAAGTAATGCCAACTTTTAAGACTGGCAGCACTTTGTATAATTTTGTAGGAATGTCAAATTTACTTTTAAAAAATTGTTTAATATATTTATATATGTAAATAAATAATAATAATATAAACGAATAAATAATGCATTATATTTTGTGGTGGGAAAATTATGCAGAATGTGGTGTTCCAGAGATCAAAGAATGAATGATTTTATAATGAAAAATCGTAAGTAGCTTATTTAAAGAAATACGATATGTATTAACTCAAATTTTAGATTCATAAAAAATTTTGCCGGTCAGAAAAAATGCATTTATGCATCTGCTGGAATCTATAAATAAAGATTTAAAGCCACTATTAAGATCTGCTGCCGTCCCTCCAATGCTAGAATTGGCAGCTACCTTAATATTTATTGCACAAAGTGACTATCAATATCAGTTTGGCCAATACCTTCTATTGGAAATGTCTGAATCATATAATTCTATATGTTTATCGGAGGTAAGTGAAGCAATAGAATAGAATCTTTGTCTTAAGCATATTATTTGTGAAATGAGTGAGGAGAAAATATGAAGGCAAAATGTATATTAGAGTAATTAATAGACGTTCTGGAGGCGCTTCCCATAAATCACGTTTGAAATTTATCTGAATAGAGATAAAATTTAAAAAAATTCCAAGCTGGTGATACTGGAACTAGAGTTCTCGGTAAAATAGTTCTTTTTAGGTGATTGTAGTTATCAATTGGAGGCATGTACAGCTCAGGTTTCTACTGAAAAATTTTTATCGATAAACATTGCAAAACAACGTCGGTCATAGAGAGACCGTTTGGTATTTTAAAAACAAGATTTTGGTAGCGAGATAGTTTCACTTCTGGCCAGAAATGACAGTTCAAATTGTAAACGTCCTACTGTTCATCACATAATATAATGTGTAAAATAGAAAGTAAAAGTGCGTCTTCTCTTCATACTAACGCAGAAAGAAGTTTTGGAAGCATAGGCTGAGTTCCTAAACTCATGTTACTTTGTACTCGTATTCATGTGTGCCAACCACATCGTAAATGCAATCCTTAAACGCATCTATTTTGTTATTGATTCGCAGAGGAACGCAAAAATTTTGTTGCAAAGCGTACACAACGTATAAAAGTAACTATATAATTTCTTAACACTGTATTAGTATATTGTAAGCATACATTTAGAAAGTCAGCCATATTTGCAACTTTATCATAAAATATGAGTGGATTGAGAAAATGTGGAATTGTAAAAACACTCGGATTGGAATAATTCGGAAATGAATAAAAAAAACATTTAAAGAAAACCTTTCATATTGTAATACACAATTGTCATTTTAAGATTTACAAAAAGTTTTATTTGAAGAAAACCGGATTCATATTTTTTTAATTCTAAATAAAATGAAAGAAATTGTTCGGAAGTGGAATACAGAACAGCTAAAACATTCGGAAATTTCCACTTATAAATAAATTATTGCAGAATACAGAACAGCACTGAATATGATGAAAAAGTCATGAATATAAAAACTTAAAACAAATAAATTACAAAATATAATAAGTAAGACATTTAATTAAAACTGTGTGGTTGATATGTAATTCAATTTTAAAAGAAACCCCTTCGAATTTGTTAAATACGTCCTCGAAAATGTATTTACGAACGTTCGGAATATTTTTTCCCTTACCTTAAAGCAAAGGCAATTTGAGGTGTTGGTAGATTTTATGTTACAATATCCCCATTTATCAAAAGTTCACCTAAACGACTATAATGCTGAAAACTAGTCAAAGGTGTTATGAACAAAACTGACTGCATATTTAAATGATGATGGCCCTCAAACCGGAAAATGTACGTATGGTTTTAATAAAATTAAAAAAAGAAGTTATGTTGAATCATTCCTTCTAAGTAGTGGGCTAATTATAAGAATCATATCAAGGTCAAATGCTGGCAAAATTAAAACAGTATTTCAGGGACAGGATGTGTCCAAATAAATTTTGCTCCCTAACACGTCTGGAGGAAAAGTCTTGGCTCTTCTATCTATAGATAGCGCACTGAACGGAACGGAAGGAATTTCTCATTTTATGTTCTCATTTGACATAATGGGAGCAATTTTGTATATTGTGTTGAATCGCCTACAGAACCCCAACAACAAATCTTTTCATATACTCCACGTAGACAAAACCAAATAGATCTTGTTCAGAATATGCAAAGTCTTTTTCAAAACAATCAGATCATTTTTGAAGAAAAACTTGTTAAAGTTATATCGAAAATGAATCAGAACTAATCGACTTGTTAGAACGTTGCTAACCAAAATCTCTATCTTAGGTTAAGAATTATCTAATATGAAGCTGCGACTGACAGAAACGAGAACACGAATTTCCTCAGTAAAAGTGATAGGAAAAAGAAAATAATAAATTAAAAATAACGCAATTAGAGCTAAATAAATCGAATAATTGAACTGAAATCACAACATGATTTTAGCGAATAATTTTTTATATTTTTGTTTTAATTTCACAATTTTGACATTACATAAACAAACTATTAATAAAAAACTTGATATTACTCCTTTTTACCGGTACACCTTTGAATAAAAGCTCTGGTAAATTCGAACGAATTAGATAATAGGATTTAATTTTCGTATTTGTTTCGAAAGGTTTTGTTTTTTGAACCGAATTACATACTAACCCCCCAGTTTTGCAAAGTTAGATAACAAAAACTAAATCTGTGGCATTAGTACATAAAATAAGAACCTAAACAATTCACAAAATTAAAAGTATTTGCAAACCTCAATGTTCACATTAAATTTTTTCTCTAATTCAAACGTTTTTCTATTCAGTTCTAACTTTGTTCTCTCCAATTAATTTTTCATCAAAATTTCAAACTTTCCTTTCTCAAACTTATACATGCGTTCTTTTAAATCAATGTCGCGTCGCGTTTTTTTTATTAACGGTTGCGAGGTTCACATTTATTTGTTTAAATTTTTTTGCAATACTTTTCTAATAATTTCTTCTTGGAGTCTGGACATTTAAAAAATTACATAATCTTCATTCAGTTTCAGGGTTTGGCAAAATATCACCACAAGATATTGTAATGGCTTTTTGGTTGCCATCGTTATATATTTCATCTTTTTCCGTAATAAATACTTGTAGTTACAATCATTTGATTGTATTCTATAGATTGACGTACCACTCATCCGTTCCATGTAGTTACTAAAGTGTTAGCGAACAGTACTTGCTTGACCCTCCTCCAGTTCCGGAAAGGCTCTTATTGGTCCGGCGGGACTTTCCCTTAATATGCTGCTTATTTTAAAATTTCATAACTTAAAACGCAAAATTTGTGAAACAGTTTTTTTTAATGAATTTAAAAAACTGATGCTAATGTATGTTTTAACATCAGTAGAAACAATGACGCATCAGCGTACCAACACTTCAGAGGACAACTTTATTTTACGACACGGCAATAATAACTGGCCTATGAGATTGTGTACTCTAATACCTCCCGATTTCTTCATTTGAGGCTATTTGAAGACTCTACGATATATATTCTGTAATTTCTTTTTTGTGTAGGAGGGATATCGAAGTAGACCGCTAACTTTATGGATCCCTTTTCGACCCCGTTCTCTCCTCGAATTGATTTCCGACAACCGATTGGTATTTTACGACCAAATCTCCTAGTGCCATTAGCATTTACTCTCGACTATAGTGATTTGAGACAGTTGACCTTCTTCCTCATCACGTAGTTTCTTGTAATTACTAGCATTTGTTTAAGGCTTAGGTCTACAATGGTATTTATACTTAACAAGTGTCCACCCGTGGTCCTAAGTCTTATGCTAGCCAGGATACTCACACACAATGTGTGCTATGTCTCAGCCTCTTCCACAGGAGTTCCTACAGCGATTAATCTCTCCACTTCGTGCGACGCTTCCATGTCCATCCCTGTCGGAATCTCACGGTCTAACGCCTTAGAAGTACCTTTAAAGATTGACCCGTCCACCCCTGGCCACGCATCCCTGGCCTATGCTGTTCCACCTTGAGTTAGGGATTTTTTATACAAAATTGTTAACTTCTCTCCGCTTGACTTAGTTAGCCAGACTCCTTGCAGGGACAGGAACCTGTTACCGGCTGCCACCATGTGGAGGTATAAGTCAGAACTTCTAACTGTGTACTCAGTCAAGTCAAGCCACATCCTCGTGCCTTATTATAAAAATGATGCCGTTCGACTATTACCTAATTCCTAACTTAATACGTAAACAATTTTTTGATTTACTAATTTTAACGTCGGTAGATGGATCAGATAAAATAATTGCTGAAAATTCAATTGATATAAATCGGTTTCCTCTTGATAAGTGAGTATAACATAATAGCATGGTATCATGTATTAATTTATGCCTAAAAGAAATTCTTGGAAAGTTAAGAAATCTAAATATTTGGAACGAATTTCCATCATGCCTTGTCAAGTTTATTTTCGTGACCAATCGGTTTCGGCCAAGTTCAGTGTAATTTTGCGGTCTGAGAAAGCCGTTCCACACATCTATGTATGTATTGAATCACCCTGTAGGAAAATCAAATCACTAGCCTTTAAAAATTGTTTTATACTTATGTCTATGTGGGAGGTACCCGTTTCTTTGCTGCGATTTTTAGTTTAGCTGAAATCATATTTTTTCTAAAAAGTACACATGTACTTGCATAGGAGGTACCCGTATACTATTTTTCCAACATTTGAATTTGATGATATACAAACTACTTCACCAAGTTTTATTAAATCTAACTCTTCTGTTTATATAGTTGCCCTCTTTCGTTCGACAACAAAGCGCTGTGCGGATGTGTGCTCCAATATGAAATAGTCACTAAAACGAATGGTTCGTTTTCATAGTAAAAAAATGGCAAAAGTAAGGTCATGCAAACAATTACGTGGATTAAATATTATGGAGCATATATTTAGGTTTAACCACTAAACGAATGCTAGCGGCAAAAGCATAAAATGTCAAAGAAAAAAAACTAGGACGGCCTAAATGTCCTTGAGTGTTGGCGGCCATGACTGGTGAGTTGTTTACTACTTAACGTAGACAAGAAGCTCAGAGAACTATTGTCATCTGAGTTAGAAATACACAAGTACTGTAGGATATTCATCCTATCTAACAATATTGCTTAAAATCGCCATTATACTTACATTTATGTATCTCAAACTGTTAAAAACGATTTAAAAATACAATTAAAACTACATTTTAACAATTACTATTTTTATATGATTTTAAAACTTTATTTTTCAAGATGAAAATAAACAATATAATTTTTTTGTTTTTTTTTTTTCTTTAATTTTACATAATTTCAATAAAATATTTATGATTAAAAATGACATATTATAGCTTAATTGTTGTTTTTTGAGAGTTCTTATTTTTATTTTCAAGTTTTTTTTTCATAATTTTTATATATATTTTCGTGATAAATACCATGTTTTTTTTTAATTTTCGCTTTCAGTTTTTAATACCAAATATTTTTTGCCTTATATTTTTTACATACAAATAGTTTTTTTTCTTCTTAATGGTGAGAATGTGTATAATTTGTTGCCGCCAGTAGGGGTGATAAAAATTAAAATTTACAATTAAATGTTTTTTACATAAGAATAAAATGTGATTTCGAGAGGTGATAACAGAAAATTATATTTTTTTTTATAATTTTTTACATGCTAAATTTTGTTTTTTTTAATTTCCTTTTGTTTTTGGTAAATTTTCTAATCAAATGCGAGCCATGTGTGTGTGTTTTTTTTTTAAATTTCTTGTTTTGTTAAACATGATGAAACTGAATTAAATACAACCGGAATTCTAGATGCGAAACTTGCTAAACTTTTCAAATAATTTTTTTTATGAAAAAAATAAATTTGTAGCTTTAATATGTCAGTTTATTGATGTTGATTTTATTTTTAAAATTGAGTATACATTTATATGGATTTATTTTCTGTTTTTAATTTTAGTTTTTTCGTTAAAAAGAAATCAAATGATTAGTAGTTTATTTTTTGGTTTTTTCACTATTGTTTATGACATATAAATAGTATTTTATTATTTTAATTTTATAATTGTATATGTTTTTTCCTTCTTATTCACCGTTTTTTTTTTGTTTTTAATATTTAGACTGATTTAATTTTTTTTTTTTTTATAAAAAATTTTTGTGTTTTTCACAATTTTTTTTTATGGATGTTTAAGGAAATGAGCTTTAGTTCTTTTTGTCTTAAAGAAACTTAATATTTGTTTTTTTTGGAATTTTGAAATAAATTATTTAATTTAATTCAATTTGTTTTTGTTTTGTTATTATCTGTAATTTTCTTTTCAACGGGTTTTCAAAAGTACTTAAATTTTTCTAAAATTTTAAACTTCCAGTTGTTTTTGCTGCCTCAAAATGTTCTGTTAAATATTTTGCTGTTTGTTAAGATTTAATAAAATGTTAAATAAAGAAACTTAAATTGAGCTTTTTGCTAATACAAAATATAAACTAAGGATTTTAATTTTTTTCTTTTGTTATCTCTTTGGGGGGTTTAAACAATGCTCTTAGTAAATATATATAGTTTTTTTATTTTATTAATTTTTTTTTTTTGCATTACATAGTGCTTTCAATGTCAAATTTTTAAATTTAATTATTCTCCAATTAATGTTTATATGGCAAATATATTCCCAGAGCTGGAAATATCGGATAATGACTTTGTTTAAAATTACACATGAGAAAAGAAAACGATTCGTATAAAATCACACTGGATTCGTGTGACAAAGTACGAAATCATATTTAAACTTTAAAATTGCAATTCCGTTGCCCTTGTTTTTCTTTTGATGACTTTTTAACCAGAGAATCAAGCCGCTACCTGGGTTCCTGTGCTAGTATTTGTAGTAACCCTACTTTTTAGAAGGTTTTAAATCCACTGAAACTATTTATGATTGTTAAGAATCGAATACGATTAGTTCAACTACACTGCAAATTGCATTGTCATTGCTTTTTTTTTAAAACTTCGGTAATTCGAAATTTGGTTTGTATTAAAAAAAAAACCTTTAAATAAAGTAAAAATACATTTGCAACTAGAAAGTAGACAAAAAAACTTAAAACCTAATTATAATATTTAGTTTATAAAAGGACAAATTTTGTTATGAAAATAATACAGACGCCGGCGCTAAAGAAATACACTGGAGTAGCTGGCGCTAAAACATTGTTTGCGGCTTGTGTCTCTGATTTTAACAACTTGGCTTGCATTGTTGTATTGCGATACACTCAAAGAAATTCCATAAGCACTATGTAAATTTTTATACATTTTATATTTTTATGTATTTGTTTTTTCTTGTTATTTTTTATTTATATAAAAAACTGTTGTTAATCCTAAATTTGTTTGTACTCTTGTATGGAAATAATTCCGGTCTATTGCAGTTAACTAAAAAATATTCTTTTTTTTTTCAATATTTTACTAACAAAATAACAACTAAAATTATTTTACAAATATCTCAAATAGTTCTTCGTTTAGAGAAACATTCAAATATATGAATTTGGATTTTATGCCAAACTTTAGATAGAATACAGTTTTGGTGTTTTCTATCAATGTAACTGAGAAACACTCTAAAATGCCAAATATAAAGTGTTTTTTTTGTTATTTTTTAATTTACTAAGAATTAATAATAAGTAACTACCAATATATATAATTTGGAATGTAATTGTTTTTGTTATTTATTTTTTTTTTTAGCCAAACATTTAATTTTGTTTTTTTATTTTTTTTATAATTAATAATAATAATTTGTTTCAGATATTGTTTTTATTTTAAATGACAACTTTTGTAAAAACATTTTTCTCAATAGAAAATCTACCCTTGCAAGGGATTCATTCATATGCAAGTTTCAGGGTAGTTTTCAAAGTTTATGGTTCACTTCTTTGCTTGTTAAGTTAAAAAGAAATTTTTATGCCAATTGTTAATTCAATTTGAAAAGTTTGGTCTAAATTATTTTCGTTTTTCATTTAATAATTTACAAACTTTGCCCGTATTTGAGTAGATGTTAAGATATTTTGTTTTAATTTTAATTTTTTTCTTAAAATTTTGCTAATTTTCACTAGATTTATGTTTTTTTCTCCTTTTTCTTTGTGCCAAACTTAAAAAATTAAGAAATGTATTAATATTTTGTTTTCATATTTGGGAAAAACTAAATGCCAGGAACGTTTACTTCCTTTTTTCTTTCATTTTTATTTTCTTTTACGCTCAAAGAAAATTAAATTTTCTTATAGTTTTAGTTATTTTTATATTCTGCTTTACTAAGTATTAGTTATACTTAATTTTCCTTGACTTAAATGATAATTTTCTTTCTTAATATGATGTTTTGTGATGTTTTTCAAGTAAGAGTGTCTTAAAAACTAATTTTGTGTTTGTGTTGTTTTCTTTCAGTGTATGTTTTAAAGTGTCAGTGTGATATTTCATTCATATATAAACCATAAAAATTCATACAAAAACTTTTTAAGTTTCGAAGTTATTTAAGAGCTGTCTTTCCTAAATTATTAACTTATTTTTTACCATAAATTTATTTAAATGTTAAGGTTTAATTTTTGTAATATTTTATATCTAAACCAGTTTTAGCCTTAAATTGTATGAAAAATGCTCAAGACTTTAAGTTAATTAATAAAAAAACTAAAATTTTATACATTTATAGAATTACGAAAATAAATTTTAACCCTAAAACGCCCTTTCGAAATTAAATTTCTTTTTATATATATTTTTTAAACAAATTTTGTTTTGTTTTCTAAACTAAATTTTTTTAATAAAATGTAGCAGGATTTAATTTATCATATTTCTAAAGTTTATATTGATTTGGGTTTTTTTTTGTGAATTTGGTCTATTTAGGGCCCGTTTATGTTAATTTTTTCTTCTTTTGTTAATTTTTAAGTTAATTTATACAATTTTTTTCATTTAATTTATTAACATTTTTTTAATTTATTTAAAATTTTAGTTGTTTTTTTAGTGTTATTTTTTTTGGTAAAAAATAATTTATTTTTTATTTTTTGTTTCATTTTGTTGTTTTTTTGAAGGCACTTTAGATCGGACGTTGTGGCCCTGGTTGTTTGTTGAGCGTTAATTGTTGTTGTTGTAGTTTGTAAATTTTTTGATCGAATATTTTAACATAAAAGAAAATAGTTTATTTATTTGCCGAAAGGGTTTCGAAACGTGTTTGTATTCCAAAAATTGTTGTTCGAAAATTTTTATTTTAATCGAAAATTTAACAAAAAATTTACTTATTTAGAGAATATTTCAATAAAGCCGGTTATTTCAAAAAAGTTGTTGTAATTGCCTTCGTAACTATTGCCAAAACTGTTTTGGGTTGTCAAAAATGGTTGTTTTCGAATGATTTAAGCTGAACTTTAGAAATCGCTAATTAAACTATATATTTTTTTTAAGTGTATCTGAAAAGTGTTACGAAGTTTGTGCTTCAATAAATAACAGTCATTAAGCCAAGTTATCGGATACAAGAAGTGTAATAGTTTAGTTGAGTGGTGGTTGGAGTACTACACCATCTACAAAAACAACAAGCAAATTTATTTTCTTGTGTATGTCACTTCTTTCTGATAGAATATCCCAACGGGCCAATTTCTTTCATGACCGACACAACTGTAATAATCAGTTTTTATTATTTTAGTACAGAATTAAATTATGCAAACGTTATCGATATCTTCTAAATGGTTTTTTTTCCAAGTGTGCGTAACAGTGCTGCCCAGTTTGCACTATACAAATGACAGTTATTAAATGTGACGAAATTTGTATTCAGAGTAGACGAATTGCATAACTCTTTCGAAGAGGGCAGAGAGATATTTTCGTTGGAATTAAATAAAATTCACTCTTTAATTTTCAAATTCAGCTTAAATCATTACAGTATTTAACTTCTTTTTTTTTTGAGAACTATAGAAATATGATAAAAATCCTGCATAAATTAAATTTGTGTTGTAGTTTAAGAAAACCTTTTTCAATGCAGAAGATTTCCCATTTTTTTAGGTTAAACAAAACTATATGCAACTGAGAATAAACTTATTGGAACTTATTAGTAACATTAAAATAAAGATTTCTAGGATTCTTAGAAATCTTACGTGGCATCCTGTAACTAAACTTTTAAATCATATAAGACGGTTCAAAACGTTTCTCAAAACTAACCTAAAACCGGGGTTTCCTATTAAAAAATATTTCTATATTAAATGAAACCTGAAGTTAGGGGTTTTAGGATTATTTTTTCTTAGGATTGTAATAATTTTAAGATACTTAACTTACTTTTTTTTAGAAAATAATTTAATAATAATTTACTGAAATCGTTAAGAGTTGTTTTTAATAATATTTTATTACATATAAATATACACATTTCTAATGACTGAATTTTTATAGTAATAATCATAATGTTATATGTATGTATGTGTATTTTTTAGTATAAGTTTTGGTTTAAACTACTTTTTTTTTGTTTGTTTATAATTCATACATAAATGCCTACGAGCTTAATACATACAGTTGGAAAATTTTGTTGAAAACTTAAAAAAACTGAAAAATATTTCTTTTTTTTTAATATTTTTATACAAAATAATAACGTAGAATACACTTTCTTTTGGTAATTTAATCTGCTCTCTTCTTTTTTCTAGTTTTAATTTTGAATTTTGTTATTTAACTTATAAATTGAAATTAAGTTTCTTTTGTTTGCAATTTTAGGAATTATTTTATTTCTTTTATTATTATTTCTTTCTGTGGTAGTTTGTTGGATTTAGAATTTTGTGGTATTTTTTATTTCAATATGTTTTCAATTATTTTATTAAAATGTTGTTTCATTTAGTTGCTTTTCAGCAATATTGTATTCAAATTAACCCTTAAATGTATATTTGGGTTTCAAATGGCACTTGGATTCGTTAAAAAAAACTCCAGCACGCTTTGGGGTTTAAAACAACACAAGTTCTAAAAAATTATTACATTAAATTTCCGGGGGTCAAGAATCTGAGGAGAAACTTGCCCGTTTTGCGAAATAAATAGCACCCGAAATACGTCTTGAAAAATGCAGTTGATAGGATAATCCCATCCTCTCTCGTGAGAATAACATTAAACTTTATTTCTATTTCCCAAAAGCAAAACCATATATCAATTACCGTTGCACGCATTTTACCCAAATATACACATGGAACGACGCCAAAGGGTTAATTACTGTTGATGATGGCGTTTTTACACCCTTTTCTTTCCTTGGAAAATATAAGGGCGTAGTTACTATAATTTAAGGCAGATTTTGTTTCACTTTTTTCTGTTGTTTTATTTCCGGTTTATTCAAAAATTAAAACAATAATATTAAATTATAAATAACTTAAAGAACGTGTAAGAAAACAATGACAAACAAATATTTAAGTAAAAGCCAAAAACATTTACGTTGAAAAAAAATTCATTTTTAATTTTGAATTTTTTTTTAGTTGCTTAAAAATTTTATTATAATGAATTTATTTTATTCTTTATAGGGTTTTTGTTTTTTATTTCTTTTTACTTTTTAATCTTAAAGATAAGGCGCGAAGGTGCTTGAAATAAGCTTGTACTTTTTTAAGTGATATAATTTTTATTTATTCCATCTTTTCCACTTTTTTGTTCACTATTTTCTAGATTTTCCACATTCTGGTCTAGTTTTTGTTTTTGTGGTTTTTTCTTGTTGTTAATATGCCAAAAATTCCAAAATTTTGTAATTTTTTTTCATTTTAATTTTGTGAAAATTTTGTAATTTTGTTGTTTTTTTGAGATTTTGAGTTTTTTTTTGTCCTGGACTTACACCGAGAGAAAATTATCCAAACATGGCCGAGAGTTTTATTTTGTCACAAGGGGTTTCAAAAATTTGTTTCTTTATCCAAAATTATTTTTTTTTTTCTAAAAATGTCATTGGAGTTTTTGAATTTTGTCATTTTCATGTGTGTGTGTGTCATTTCATTGATTTTATTTACGCGTTTTTTCAAGTACAATTTCTTTTTGAGAAATAATGAAAAAAAAAATAAAAGTTGTAAAACTTAAAATGTAACAGAACATTTTTAAATATTATGGGAGTTATTGCCGAAATGTTTTTTATTTTTAATTTGATGAAAAATGTTTTTGTTTTTGTTGTAACAAAAATTTAAAAAAATTATTTACTTTTTTTTACAAAAATGCTGCCTGTAAATTATACTTTTTGTTTTTATTTCCTTAGAGTAGATTTTAATAAATTTATAAGAGAAAATGAACAATTTTGTAAAGAGAATTTCCATAAATTGATTAATGTACTGGGTTGCATAATTTTTACACCAAAATGTTTTTAATTTGATTTCTTTTAAGCCTAAATTGTTATAAATTTTTGTGGTTGTTAATATAATTGTATAGGAACATTACCGAAAGATTTATTTTTTACGTTTTTGTTTTTACAATAATTTTTATTTATTTTTTTTTTCTTAAACCTAAAATATATTTGAACCCAATCTGAACCAACTTTATAAAAATTTCTTTAAAAAATTGCTGATTTTCTTTAGTCAAAGAAATTCTTTGTTGTTGTTTATTTAATTATGTTATCCGAAATGTTTTGACCGAAACATTGCTTTAATTCAATTAAAAGTCCGGATTTTCTTTTTATTTCCTTGTCAAAAAGCGTTATTATGAGTTAAAATAACCTCTTGTCTTGCTTTTAGTTGCTAAAGTTTTTTTTTAATTTAATTTTTTTGCTGTTTTATTAAACTTAAGTTTCTTTGTAGCCAAAATTTTTTTTTATTTAATGATATTTATTAAGCCGAAAAGTTTTTATCGAAACTTTTTTCACCTCAAGTTTTCCCTTATAATTTGTTTTTTTTCTTATATTTCAAAATATGGGCCAATTTTAAATACAAAATCATTTAAACTAAAAATTTTTAATTATAAAAATTTATTTTTTTTATATGTGCATTCTATGTTATTGTTGGATTCCTTTTATGTTTTTAATAAGTTTATTTTAAAATTATAAATTTAATCCAAATATATTTTTTAGAACTGCCCGCCCTAAGCCTTTATTTTAGCATAGAGTTAAAAATTATGGCCAGTTTTTGCTTAATTCTGTGAATGCCCTATTTATTTTTTATAACACTACTGGGTAGCACTCTTATGCTTTGTTTAGGGTAGTGTTGGGTTGTAGTTAAATCATTGCACAGTAGAGTGTTCATGACAATATTTTCTTTTTATCAACAGACAACAAGTCCAAATATAACTTGCGGTGATAATTGTGAAAGTATGTTACTTAAATGTCGGGTTAAACACTGATTAATAAATTTTTTTTTTTTTTCACTAGAAATTTAATTTACCGAAGATGATCTGATGGGGTCTTACCACCATAATCGTGAAGTGGTCTAACAAATTACCAACTTATTTTGGGTTTTAAGGACTTAGTACCTCGAACATTCTCCAGGTGTTATAAAGGTCAACCAAGATAACGGAGCTTATTGGAAGTCTGGACCTACTCTCAGTATGTGACATACTGAGCACATAGAATTCTTTCAATTATCTGATCGGATTAGAAGAATTGTGCCTATGGGCATATTTAATATATTGAACTTTTACTTTATTGAGCTTTCGCTAAAGTAACAAAAAAATATTGCCTTTATTATTTACACCTTTAGCCATAATTTTTATCTATTATCTAAAATTACTTAGTTTTTTTAACAGGCCATTTCAAAAGTATATACGAAATTTGTGCTTCATGAAAGATGAATTAGAGGTTTTTATCTGTTTTAATAAAAAAGGAATTAAAATTTTAAGATAAAATAAATTAAAACTAATTTCTTGTTTTGGTATTTTATGGCTTATACATATAAAACTGTGGTTTTTAAGTTATTATTCTTACTTGTTGTGTGTTAAATTTTTTGTTTAAGGGTTGTATTAATTTTATCATTCTTCTGAGGGGGTAATTTTAAGAGGATATTTTTTTCTTAAATAAAAAAAGGATGATAATTTATTTTCAATTCTTAGTGTTGTATGTATATATTTTTGTTGTTGTTGTTGTTAGTTTTCAATAAAAGCTTTCCATTTAAAAGAAAATTGTTGATATTGTAACCAATTTGAAATGGTTTTATATTAATCAATTTGTTTTCTGATATTTGTCTATTGTAATTATATAAATAATTAGTTTATTTTGTTTTATTGTTTAAAAAAAAGTTTAAATGTTGATATTTACGATTAATTGTTTTGGTTTTTTATAATAAATTTAGTAAAAGTTCTTTTGGTTTTCTAGTTAATCTTACACTTAAAAAAGCTGCTTAAATATTTCTATGTATGTAAAGTTTATCAATTAATTTATATACTTAAATTATTGTTTAGTTTTATTTATATTTATAATTAATTAAGTTTATTTATGGAGTTAAATTTGTATGTTTTCTGATGTTCTTTAACAATTTTTTAAACTCATTCACTTTTTGTCTACAAATTATGATCTTTTTAAGCATTTTATTTCTAGAGTGAGACATTTTCTGTTGCATTGCTGTTGTTATTGTTTATATTTCTTATATGAAGTCAATTATTTTTTTGTTTATATTTTTTTAAGTTTTTAATATTTATTATTAAAAATGTTACTGGCACTATTGTTGTCAAATAAGGTTTATTGTAATTTTGTTTAAAAATGTTTAGAACTTAAATTCAATAAATGCGTCCAATTGGTTTTGTTGGTTTATAAACTAAACGAATAAACTCATAAAATTATAGTTATAAAACTACATACATATGTTATTAAATACATATTTAAATATTGTATTTTTCTTAAATATTTAGGTGTTAATTGTCAAGATTTTCTAAAACTTGTATTTTTAGTGTTAAAATCGGCATTGTATGTAAAAAGATATTTATTTGAAAAGAAGGAATTTTTCCGAATGTTAAAAAGTATTGAATAATTAAGGAAATTGTTTAGAAGTGAATTTATTATTTATTGCATATATTTTTAAAATTTTTTTAAAATCTTTTGTTTCTATAATTTGTTAAGAAATTTCATATTTATTATTCTTTAAAATTTTTATTTTATATTGAAATGTTATTTCTGAACTCCCAGCCCACTGTGCTAGGAGCTTATAAAGAATCGCTTGAAAATGCACTGAGCGAAATTGGTGCATAGAATGTATGAATATAATTAAAACTGTTCGAATTTCTAAGAAATGATATATTTTCCATATACTTTGCCTTTTACGTAAAAAAAAATATTAACATATTAGTTGTTTGTTTTTCTTCCCCTTTTGTTCACAATTAATTATTTAACTTAATAAAACACTTTGTATTTAATAATAAAACTTAGGTTTTTGTTGGTGGTTTTAAAATAAAATTATAAAGATTTTCTTAAACATAAAACTTGGTAACATTTTTCCTGTCACTTTTAGCGCTAAGCCCCGTTTGGAAACCTTTCGCCGTATGGCAGCAGTATTGTATGTAGGTAAGTGTTTGGCAATAAGTTTCTTAAAGAGATTTAACGCTAAAATAACAGAAAACTCTGGTTTTTGGAACCCTACCGTTTTTTTCCAGTTGCTTAAAAAAAGGCACATAGGTTCCTTGGTCTATTGCAAATGAATTGGCTTTAATGATTGTTTTATTGGTTTTATTTTTATATATATTTTTTGTATATATATATATATAGACTATTGTAAAATATAAAATACCTAAGGCTTTTTTTGTGTTGTTATATGTTAATATTTTAAAAAATGGCTGGTAGGTTTACTTTCTTTTATTTTCCTTCATTTCATTATTTAATTCATGCTTAATTAATTTGCTTTTTTGATTTGTTGTTTTTTAACTTACTATTACTTTGTTTGGTTTTTTGTGAATTCTTTTTAAATATATTTATTTGTTTTAGATTTGTGTTTCGTATTATAAACCTATGTATATATATATTAAAATATCTGATCACATTTGTTTGCAGTCTCTGTTTATATATTTTTTTATTTTTTGTATATATTTTTAAAAAGATGTTTTATTTTTTAGATTTTTTTTGTAATTATATTTGGAATATAATTTGTTTACATATATATAGTTTCTATATATTTAAGTGTTGTTGGTTTTCTTTGAAAGTAAATTAAAAGTTTTTAAGAAATTATAACAAGTTACTCGTTGTTTTTCTTTTACAAATCGTAGAGTAAATTGCGTTTTTCGTTTGCTTTTAATCTTTCAAGTTGTTTGGGTTTTAAGCAAAATTTCTGTTTTATAGTTGAATAATTAAAAATGTTTAGATTAAATTTCGAAAGACTATTGCAAAAGGAAATGATTTATAAAGTAAAATATTTTGTTATAATTCAATTGGGCTATTGCATTTTAAATATTAATATTTTTATTATAATATAAATTCGTTTACTATGGCTTGGCTTTCTTAAATTGTGTTTCTAATCAAATCGTTACTGGAAGAGAAATATACTATAGGTACGTTTTAATTCAGGCCGTTTACTTCAAAGATTAGCATGCTGCAATATAGTATGCAATGGATATTGTTAGTTTTAAACATAAAATTTATTTTATGCCAATTATTTTGCAGTTTTATTCTACTAAGTTTTTTTTGTCGGTGTATTTTAATTATTCCTCGTTTTCTACAAAGAACAATTCAAAAATACACACACATTTAAATTAAAAAATATAAATCACTGGGCTATTGTTTGTTATTTTTTTATATTTATTGGTTTTATAGTTCTCGACTATATTGATTGACTATGGTAATTTTTCTCGGTGTATATGGTAACCTAATTGTTTTTTGCATACATTTGTGTTGTAATCTTTGAAGTACTGAGTAACGGTCTTTTGGTTATTCTTGTTTTTGTATGTTTCTCCTCCATTGTAGTAGTATAACTAAAGTTTTTTTATGAAACAAAAAATAAAAGCTTTTTTAAAAGGTTTGTAGATGTTGCCATATTTTATAAAATTTAGGCAACATGTGTAATAACGGCAAAATAAATTTATTTCCTTTTGTACAGCCTGAGGAATTAAAATCTTATCGCTTGATCTTTTATAAAGTCGCAGTATTTTTAATATTCAGTAACGCAATTTTAATTGATGTTATTTAATTATTTATTAAAACAGAAATGTGTGGTAATTAAGTTAACTAAAATGTTTTTATCACTTATTTTGCAGAAAGACTTTCTATGATATGATTCATTTAATTTTGTCTTTCTTTAAAATTTCTTGTTTTTTTTTAAATATATAAAATTATTAAAAAATTGTGTGATTTAAAGAACTGAAATGATTAAAATTATACACAATTTGAAAGAAATTTTAAAAGCTTTTAGTTTAAATATATAATTTCACTTAGAAATTTTGTATTTAAACCGTAGTTTTTAAAATTATTCGACTTTTTTTAATTTAATTACTTTAAATTCTTTTTATATTTGTTTAATATAAAAATATACTTGTTGTTTTTTATTGTATTTTACTATAAAAATTGTATTTTGGGTTTATGTTTTGTTTTCGTATATAAAAATTGTACTATAAATTATTCCGGTTTTTAAAATTTAAATGCCTGAATCTGTAACAGATCTAAGCATTTATTAACTATTGCAACTTAACTGGCTTCGATATTTTACTAAAAATAGTTAAAAAATTTAACTACTTTTATTTGTTTAACTAAAAATTTGTTGTAAGTATCAAAACTGAAAGTGGTGTAATTTATTTATTTGTTTTATTATACAAGAGAAAAATGTTTACAACTTAGGATGTTTAATATTAAATATTATTTGTGAAAATTTTAAAGACAACCATTTTTGTCTGAAATAGACTTTAGAAGTCGTATATACTCAGCACAAGTTTGTTAGTATTGTCTTTACTATTTTGTAAATGTAACTGAAAAATTTGTATATATAATAAAATATACTTTGTTGTTGGTTTGTTTAAAATAAAAAATATCACATTCGAGTTGCGAATGTTTCCCTGGCTATTGTTTGTATGAAATAAATTCAGAAATTGGCATTTGGTTTTTGAGT